>JBAJHX010000115.1:17897909-17911918 GCA_037176925.1 Amniataba percoides
CCAGCCTGGATATCAGAACTCATTAGCCCCAAGACAACCAAATATTGTGACTTTTTTGCGATGAAATGCTATGCTATGTTAGGTGTTAGCAAAGAAAAGCAAACAGAGAGGCACCAAGCACAGAAGAGCAAAGTAAAAAGTTGGTAAGATTTGATCTATTCACATATATCAACTCACCTGTTGTGAATGGGATCTAACGTTCCCCTATTATTGAACACAAAGCTGTTTTGTACTTGGGAAACAAACAGGGAATTAAGTACAATGTCATGCCTCGACATGCAGCTACAGTCAGAGAGCAGCATTCAGTCAGAGCACAGTATGGAGACGATGTGATCAGTGCAACACACACACAGCCACAGCTTCATGAGAGAGCAGAGACTTCATACGACTGTGTCTGAATGTGAGAACACAGTTTCCATCATCTCAATTGCTGTATTTTATTTTCTCTCTTAGAAAAAAGGCTCTGACATTGCTGCCCTGCATCTGCAGTCAGTTCTTCAGCATCTTCACCACCCATTCCTCTGATTCAGGAGAGAAGAGCTCTGGGGAGCAGGTCTGCAGGGTGCCTAACGAGTTCAGGATATGAGAAGCTCCAGGCGATGGCTCGTCGAGTTACTGTGGTGGAAAAGACCTATCTGCAGTTTCTGGGTGGTGTTGATTCAGGCTCATCTCAGCGAGGCCCCAGTGTGCACCGCTCAACACACTCAGCTGAGTGTGATGAATGAAGATCAGCCTCAAAGCCTCAGACGGGGTTCCTCTGCAGAAAAATGGTGGATTCATTAATCGAGGTGAAGGGCCAGCCGTTCACCCACGAGGAGCTATTAAGGGGACATTTGAGTGTTTGTTTGCAACTCTGACCAGCATTTGGTGCATCTCCTGCAATAATGCGAGCTTTGCATCTATCTGCCTACGGCGATAAAGGAGCTCTGAGATTCAGGAGGTCTCTCGGGTAGAGCTGCTGCCACTTTCACCACCGAGAGCAGCTGGCTGAGGTGGTTCATTTATCTAGAGAGGCTGCTGTCTGTCCATAACCAACTGGGAGGAGACACACAAGAGACTCACAGGTCTAATGTCCACAGTCAAGAAGTGTCAACTGTAACTGTTCATGATAAAAGGTATTTTTAAGTCAAAGCAGGTATTCTGATTAACACCTCCTTTTGACCAGCAGCATTTAATTACCACCTCTTCTAAATTTACAAAAAGACAAACATGAAAAAGTTGTGTGAAACTGTATAAACATAAAGGATGTGTTTACCTTTAGTTCAGAAAAATAAAAAATAAACTATCTGTGTCTCGCTTCAGCTGCCTCTCCCTCTCGGACCAGTTATCCCTTGAAACCAGCTGCACTCATGTCATATTGGTGGGAATATCACGTGCAGGATAACTGGAGGGCTAACAGTTATCATGTAAGTGTTATATATAATTATATCTGATAAAAGAAAAAGATTTCCATCACAGTATCATGTCAGGAGAGAAATGTATGAGATATATCCTCACAAGTTGATGAAAAACAGTCTGACAGCTGACGGCTGTTAGACTGTTGCTATGGAGACCTTTTTGGTTAAATGGGTTTGTTAAATGCAAAAATGAGTTTTTATCAATGTGTATTGATAAATTCACTATTTCCTAAAATGTATCCTGCAATTTATCTTTTAATGTTTTTCAACAGATAATTTCTGTTTATTCAGCAAAACTTCTTTCCCCCGTTGAACTATAATAATTCAGTCCAGTTTAGTTTCCTGAAAGAGAGTACATTTCTTTTCCTCAAACATAAGCTAAAGTCCCTTTAATAGAAAACAAAATGCAATTACTCCTCCCTATATACACTCATTGATTTGGCTCCGAGCACATCCTGATTATTATGCTGATCTACAATCTGCTTGACGCTCTTTGAGACGCTTCACTGCTCAGCTCTTGTTATTAACCTTGTGCAGAGGTTCATACTTTTTCTGCCGACCCTTTAAAGTGGATCTCTCTGCGTTCCCCTCCCTTTGTGTTCACGGCTCACAGATTAAAGTCCAAGACTAAAGAAAGTTCAATACATATCCAGTGAAAAATATCCCTACAACCAGAGCCGCTTCGTAATGAATGTGCAAGTGAAGGTGTCATCAGTCTGTACTGATGGTTAGTTTGTACAGATGTTGTTGATTTGATTAAACATCAAAATAGTCTTGACTGTTAGGCTCAGGGATGTGATGAAGCCTGCTGAAAATGCATCATTTGTTCAGTTGTTGTGTGTGCTGTGCTATGTTGTGTATTACACCGCCCTCTGTACATTATGTCAGGTTACTAACCTGATCAACATCAATTGCATGAGCAGGCTCAGTTGAGCAGATGTGTCATCTCTGCTGCCAGAGCGAATAACCAGCTGTGTCGTTGCCTCAGCGCTGGGCGTTGTTGAGGCTCCCCAGAAGACCCTGCTGTTTCTCTAACAGCCAAGAGCGTTGTTGACCTGGGCCCCTCTTCCCCATATTTTTCTGTCAGACTAATGATTTCTCACATAAATGGTTCCTGACATTATAAAAGCCATCAGAGAACATGTGTTTTTGCCCTGTATTTTATGCTGCGCTGTGGTAAAACAGAAAGGCAAAAAGCTCAAGACCCAGTTAGCAGCTGTCAGATTAGCGTTTGATCTAAAGGCCACAAAATTAGCAGCAGTGAACAGTTATTTTAAGGTAGCAAACAAAATACCTGGAGCCATCTAAGTGAGCGCCACTGAAAAGCAAAGCAATGCAAAGTGACTGGCATGTCCAGATACACTTTGTCAAAACAGCTTACCCTCAAGTGGAAGTTAGTTTGTTAGGAAACAAGTAGTCACGCGGGATCAGCCACAGCAGGTACAGCAACTTTCACAGGTGCAAGGCTTTGTGAAAGAGAATACCAGGAAGATAGAAAAGGAAGAGTGATTAGAAGAAAGAGTGTGTGTTTATTTGCAGAGATATAGAGAGAAGAACATACAGGAGGAAAAAGATAAAGTGACTCCTGGAAAGCTGCAGAGAGAGAGAGAGAGAGAGAGAGAGAGAGAGAGAGAGAGAGAGAGAGAGCGCTCCTGGGTGACTTACACAGGAAGAAGTCACAAGGTTAAAATTCACACGCGTAAACTAATCACACTAATGAGGGTCCACGTTAATTGAGGCAGGTAATTCATGAGTGCTTGAGTTTAATAATCTGTTTGGACTGCAAATCCGATAGCATGGAAGTTCACAAAGCTATTTAAATTGGCTTTTAAAAGAATCTCATCACGCACGCACACACACACACACACACACACACACACACACACACACACACAGAGGCATAATTAGTATAGTATTTGTTTATATCGACAAAAAACAGAAAGACACTGAATATTTAATGCTCAGCACTCAGGACTTCACTTATGGTTGTCTCCTCCACAAATCCACAGATTAAAAAATATATTTAGTTTTTTAAAATATGCCTTATTTTGTCTGATGTATAGAAGTCTGTTCTAAAAAATAATAATAATGACTCCTTCTGCAGTTACAGCTGACACTAAATTCAGTTTAAGCCTTCAGGTAAAGATGACTTCTGAGGTGTCTTTCCTTCAGCAGGTTGTTGGATAAATTTTACACAGTTTAAGAGTTTTTAGCCACAGCGTGACTAAAAAACATGACAATGTTTGTTCGACTGAAATATCCTGACAACTGTGTTAGGGATTGTCATTAAATGTGGCACAGTTTTCTACACTCCCCACAGCTTCATGACTGCCTGATGACTGTGATCTCCTCCTTTTCCTCTAGCGCCACCATGAGTCTGACATTTTTGTTTTTATCATGATAGATAACTACTGCATGTTCATGTTCTGCAGAGAGTGGATTTAAATAACTCTGATGGTCTGACATATTATCAAGCGCCATCAAAATTTTGATTTTGTCCGAAGCTGGTTGATCAAAAATGCTTGTAATACTTGACATTCCCATCTGCCTCAGCTATATTTACAGCTTTATGTTGCTCATGTCAGCATGCTAACATGTTAAACTAAGAGGGTTAACAATGTCAAACATACCTGATAAGCACAAACATGGCTGAATGGTCCCATCAGACTCAAATGTAGCACTGGCATGACTGTGGACTCTTCATAGATCACAAAGAAGTTGTCAGCTATCTGACAATTGATAGATCATTTAAAACTAACATATTTATACCATGGTAAAATTGAAAATATCAATTATTTAAATATCAACAGCAGATCAGAATAACTGTAACCTGAAAACAGTCACTCATTAAGAAAGACTGTCTCCGGACTCTGCAGTGTTTAAACATCCTCTGAGGAAACCCGGGTTTAAAAAGGCCACTTTAATTTACAACTAGTGAAAACTGACTCTTTCTGGTCCGTAGATTTACACAGTTTTATGACTAAATAAAGACAGAACTGGAATCAGTACTAAAGAGGGCATGAAACTGTCAGAGGATTGATAAAGTGTTCAAAGTGAATTGAAATTCTAAAAATGTTTTATTATTTATCTAATGACTATGAAAATATCAGGCCTGAACTCACAATTGTGGACACTTTCTTGACTTGGGACTGATAAAAACAGCATCCACTCAGGATTTAAAGAAGACGCTTTTTTAGGGTATACTTCATTAATAATTTAAAATATATTCCTATTTTACATTTACAGGAGTTATTGTACTTTGTTGGATGTGCTCCATATAGCAGGTCTTCAGGAAGCTCTGGCAACAAACAGCTTGTCGCTTTACTCCAAGTTAAGCCAAATCCCATCATGCCCACTTCCATCCCATGCAACGCACGCCCTGCACTTTGAAAGTACTGTACTAAAGAGGAGCGAGATGCATGTCAATCAACATGCTTGCAGGGGTTCAAGAGCATTCAGCCAACATCAGCCCTCACAGTAAACACACACAACACAACTGCTGCGTACAGATGGGAAATGTCAATACTGATACACTCGCCAGGGGGGCAAAAAGAGAGGAGGGGGAGCTGAGAGCAGAGCGAGGGATAAGTGTATGTGTGTGAGAAAGAGAGAATAAGAAAAGAGCTATGAAAGTAAAACCGTGGGAGAAATGTTGACTCAAAGCTGAAAGAATTGCCTGTGTGTTACCCAGTGGTAAACTTACAGTTGTCACATTTCATATGCTTTCAAAAGATAAAAAAACAGCAGATCACACATATGAACACGCAAACACGAAACTGATGCTTTAATGTAAAACCATTAACAGTTGCATGTGTGCCAGCATCATTGTATTTACACAGGAAATAAAACATGCATGCAACTTGCCGCAACACATACATGCCGCACACGTACACACACATACTGTACGTGCACACACTTATGCTCACTTCATGCTACACTACACAACGTTCCAGTGACAGAAAGGGACATTTGAGAAGCTACTGGAAGCCATGTTGTCATCACAGATAAATCACTTGGAGCGGAGGCTGTGCTTTCGTGTGTGTGTGCACATGTGTGCATGTGTGCATGTGGAGGTCTCCATCATGTCGGCACATTAAAATATACTTAGGACATAAAGTAGCATAATAGAGTTATATATTCAAGGTCAAAGTGTGGTCAACTGTCAGCAGTTTAAGGATTAAACCACATAAATACAAAACTAGGGGCACACACACACATACACACACACATGCATACACACCCTGACAGAGTAAAAACACACATGTACTCATAATAAAAAGAAGTACTGTGACAGTTCTGTGTTTGCGTGTTTCCCCGGGTGTTGTACTTGTGCGACAGCCCCGTGTAAGTTCGATCAATAATAATAAACCACCCACCGACACACACGCATCTATCAAGCTCTCCCACCTCACAAAAAAAGTCCCATGCTACATTAGGCTTATACTCCCTCTCAGCCTCGCTCTGACTCACTCTATTTTTGTCCGTCTCTCCCCTTTTGTTCCCACATTCATATTAATTATATAATATATTTATACGCAGCGAAGAAATGAAGTGTCTGTAATGGTGGAGTATTTTGACTTAACAATTGCCTTTTCCCCTCAATTATAATTTTGGCTGCCTAATGAAAAACACATGCTGTCATTTGGGGAAATGAATGGTTCTTTCTTCATTATGTTTTTCCCTCCTTCCATCACCCTCCATCCGTTCTTCTTATGCCGGATTTGGGCCCTCATGGCTGATGGATTAAATACTGTTTTATTAGATTAAAATAGGCTGCAAACTAACATGAGACGAGAAGTTTGGGCACAGCAGAAAGTGGCAATGAGATTCAGCTGGGCGTCTTCACAAAGCAGTAAAGAAAGATAAAATAGGTCTCTGATTTCTCTAAACAGGATCAACTCTATTAACTACATTTGTCCAAAAGGACATCATTTACCAAAAGAATTTCTGAAATTTGAGCTAATAAGGTATCAGCATGTTAGCTCATTCTCTAAATGGACAAAAAGTGCAATGAATCACATCAGCATGAAGTACATTAAATTCACAAAGATTTATTTTTAGTGAATCCTCAGATGCCAGTGTTTCCGTTGACATTCACTGATTTGCAGTGAAGTAGTGTAGTGCTAAAGGGCGGTGTGATTTACAGTCAAAACTGTAAATTCAAGCAGTTAATCAAAAGCTTTTTTACTCCATGTGCACTGCATGCACATCGGGCACATATCATAGCCATCAACGTTTCACACCACAAAGTCCTGAGCAGAGGTCTAATCAGGAGACACTGTGTAAAGACAGATAACTGTTGCTGTGTACAGGCTTTATTTTATTTTTTCAGGACCTTCACAAAACTGAAAGGCTTCAGGAATAATCAGCACAGCTCGGTTAGCATCCTTCCTTTTCTTACTAGTCCAGCGTATTCAAAGGTGTAACTGTGAAAGAAAAAATAAAAGACACATGTTCTCTGTGACATTGACCTTAAATGAACATTAATGAAGACACCATACAATCAAACGATTCAACTTTTCAATCAAACTAACAATCTACTTGTAAATATAGCTACATATATATTTCCTTCATATGAAATATACATTATGCATTCAGTCATACATTCAGGGCCCTGCACACACACACACACACACACACACACACACACACACACACACACAGTGGAGCTGTCAGTTATTCTGGCTGATTAGACCTCTGCTCAGGTTGAGGATGGGTGGAGTTAAGCTGTTAATTACATCAGGTCACTGAACGACATGAAGGGGCTGCGCTCCATTTCACCACATGCCGGTTGTTAGATAGCAGCGAGGTCTTGGAAAATGATGTCGAATCTTAGCTCAGCAGAAGTTAGACTGGTGGTAAATCATTTCTTTTTTTTCTCCTGTAGACAGATACAGTACAGTATTGTGGCCAATAAAAGGATGAGTGTTACGTGGGTGTGCAGGGCCTTTAAAAGGCACACAGCCATTAGAGATTAAACTTCGGGTTGCAGATGAAAACACTTTTTAAATAGGTCATGAGCAGATGTATCGTGTTGTTTCTCGGTTTATGTAGATCACTGTGTGTGTCCGTTATGCTGAACTTCCTACAGGAGCTGCAGTGATCTGAGAGAGTTCATGAAGATCAGACGAGCACGGAGCAGTGCAGGAGTTCAGCTCGTGTGTCTCAAAGGTGTCACGGGGCAGGTGAGGACTGAGGAAATAATTGTCAGGCACTCTTTGGGATCCTATTACAACATCTCCCTGCATGTTCAGTGCTTTGGGGGTGCCCTGAAAAATGCTTGAGGAAGTGTTCACATAAAGGGATGCCCGGTCTGCTGTGGTGTGACTTTCTCCTCGTTTGGGAACATATGGATGGAAATGCTGGACTGAAATGAATGGAGAAAAGTAAACATCTTTGATTAAAATATTTTTTTTCTTTTGGTTTCCCTTCATTTGATTAATATTAATGGTTAAACAAAGAGAAACAGGATTTTTACCAAATGTATGTCTTCATTAAGCCATCTCGTTACATGTGGTGGTGTTTGATGGATTTATTTTGGTTCGCCTGTGCACACGTGTTGATATTAGCAGTCAGTGTTAATGAAGGAGCTCGGGAATAGAAAGAGTTGTCACAGTCACTATAGCTCTAAATATACCGTGACAAATGTGCCGACGTGTGGGCCGTCATTTGTGTATTTATGAGTTTACTTTCAGAACCATAATGTTGGTCACAAACACACACAATACACAGCCATTCGTCATCCTAATGAACTGGAGAGTCAGGGGGTTTATCTGTCTCCTGCAGTGTTAACAATACTAAACACACTCAGATAGCCAGCACGCGCACATGCTTAGCACACGCTGCCCCTCACATGTGCATTTGTCTCCTGAAGTGGCGCGTGACCGTCTAACTACATTTATGGATGATGTCATTAGAGCCAGGAAGAGATGGAGGAGCGAGATTGCGAGGAAGACAAATGGGAGGCCGAGCCGAGTAACTGAAGCGCGCTGACTGAGGAGTCGCACAGCACACACCCAGCGTCACACTCTGTCCTCAGTGTTTGGTTAGTGTGCGTTTTCTGATCGTGTTTCTGCGCTGTCTCAGATTCACGCTGCTCTCTACGGCAAATCATCCAGAAATGGACCCTTATCCAGTGAAACATCTGAATATGTAGTAGACTGACTGGCATGTAATTTGTACAGTAATTCATAGTTCCCAGAGGATTTTCAGAGGTCAACATTTGCTGTTTTGACAGAAATATTTTGAAATCTACTCATTTTGATCATCAGTAAATTTAGTGAAAATTTGCATTGATACTAATAACTATGGTCAGTTTTTTATTTGTCAAATACTTTTACTTAAATACCTGTAAAACTCATGAAAATCACTCCTCAGCTGCATTTTATATTAATGCTTATTAGTATATGTTTGCATGCTGGGACACGAAATTTAAAAGAACACGGTAAACATATTATCTGCTAAACATCAGTATGTTGTCAGTACGTGCCAAAAAGCACAATGATCCGGATGTTTGAACCCAAAATCTTATGAGAGAGGCCACTATTGTTGTCAGGTGACGTTGTTATAGAGCATCAAGGTCAGTTTGACCTGTTGACATTCATTTCCTACTTCATTTTGACAGTCAGAGGAGGTTTTTTTGTTGTTGTTTTAAATCATGGTCACAGTTTCTTCATAAACTTAACCATGTATTTACTGTTGTACTTTTTAGGGAGCCTGAGATTTAATAATTTCATAACCAATCATTTCTTGATGTAAATTGTTGTTCATATGACAATAAATTCTTTAAAAAAGTGAAATCTAATAAAGTGACAGAGGAGTGATCTGCACTGGGAAAAACTGATGTATTGTCATTCCAGTTGAAGAGTCCATCCATGGTCTTACAAAAGGTAAATGTTTAAAACTCCACATGTGAAAATTGATCTTCACATAAGCGGATAAAATACTTATATTGTGTGTATTCTTTATGACATATTCTGCATCATGCTGTTTTTTGTCACTTGCTCAATAAAAAGATATCAAGGCCAAATGTGAGGTTACAGCAAATCGTTGGAGATGGTCTTTGTTGTGGTTCAGGATTGGATGAACCGATTTCCTTGCTGCTTTTGAGGCAAGCCAAAGCATGAGTCAGCAAAATGTTAAGTAGTCTGATTGATTTATACCACTGCATCTTTATACAGTTATTATGCTCTTCTGCTGGACCCAGCTGAACCTGTTCTCTTTTGTTCTGCTGTGGGAGTTTGAAACCTTGTTGACTTTGATTTATGATCACCTACATGTTCACTATCATCACCACACACACACACACACACACACGCCATACTAATGCAGAGAGAAGCATATGGAAATGCACAGAAGCATATTGCACACAGTGTCAAACATAAGCCCAACACACACACACACACACACACACACACACACACACACACACACACACACACACACATCTACACTGCTTACACTCTGCCTGCAGGCATAGATTTATGACTTTGTTTAAATTATCCATTAGAAGGCGATTATAACTGAACATAAACACTAAAACACACATTTTCTGTCTGATACAATATTTGCATCACATTGATTGAGAGCCTGAGATTTTCACTCAGTAGTGCATATATTTTATGCATATATTTTATAACATAACATGTTATAAAATATATGCCTATGTTAAAGCTACTGGAAAATCATTTTGTTAAACATGCAACTGAAATAAAATGTGTATTGTACATTTTTTTACGCAATATGACACATCAAAAAGACAGTGAACACTTGCTAGACACTGTTTTATGTAAAGCCTGTGTGCAGGAGCTTCTGATGACTCAGCAGCTGAATGTTAAACTCTTAGAAGTTAAGATAACAGAGGAAACAGGAATGAGTTAATGTTAGATAGTTACTCAGAAAGTGGAAGGTAGCTCACTTGCTTCTACTTTCCAGAAGGACAAAACTTCACACATCAAGTCATCTAAAATGTTGAATGTTGTCAAGCGGCGGGTTAAATGAATATACTTTTCCATAATTATGAGGCTGTGCACAAAAGCTGCAGCATCATAACTGTTAATACGTATTTGCACAAAAAGTGAGGGGAACTGACATTTTTGTTCACCACTAAACTAGAGAAGAAGTTAGAGTGGAGGAGAGAGAAAGAGATAAAAGTGATACAAGGCGAGGCTAGAGGAAAATGAGCGGGGATAGAGAACAAGAAAGATAGTAATCGAACACCTGAAGGGGGATGAGAAGGACTGTAATTGAAGACCTGAAGATTGAATCTGTCAGTCACCCTCCTAATGCCTCTGCTGCAGAGGTTCACCGAGGGGAGAAAAGTGCGACTGACGGCAATTAGCCAACTCATTTCACAGAATTGATACTTTGCATAAGCATCAGAGGGGATACGGAGCAGTGGAGGAAACGTTCATTACTCAGCTGTCCTCGGGGCATCACCCTTTTGTTGTCACCAACGCTTTAATCAGTTAAATACTTATCTCTCACACAAGACTGTGAGACTTTGATGCTTTATCACCTCTGTTTGGTTCAAGAGAAGTTCAGTGTTTCTATATGTGTGTGTGTGTGTGTGTGTGTGTGTGTGTTTGGTCTGACCTCCTGCATGTGTGTGTGAGCAGCATGCTATTAGATGTGATTGATGAAAGGATCCCACTTGTTAGCCGACAAGACAATTCACTGAATCTGTGATTCCACATGATAGCTCTTTATTTTGTTATTCATATTGTGTGATGATGAGACGACAATTTGCAGATGACATATCCACCTCATCTGCTAGTTTCACTTTGGACCAGTCGGAAAAGGACCTGAGCAGAAATGAGCTGTGACTGTAAACTTACAAGACAAAAAACAACTTTCAGTCACTCGTCTTTTCAAGCATTGGAACACTTTTATTACACATACATTCACACCAACATACTGTTCTGAGGTTTTTGTTTTTATGCAAGAAGTTTAGTTCTTTTACCAGAATCAAAAACCTTAATGGGACTGAGGCTGTCTGAGCTCGACTCTCTGTGGCTACATGACACCTGTTGCATTGCATGTAATGTTCATGTAAAGCTCATCAGTGCTGTGAGCTGTGATTTTAAAAAAAAAAAACTTAAAAACTGTGATTGATTTGTAATTCAGACACATCTCAGCTATGAATCAGAAAACACTCAGTAAACTCGTGCTGCTCCTGGAGTGTGTGTGAGCCTGGAAGCAGCAAATGTCACTAATGTGTTAGTCCATGACTCCAAAGTACTCAAAAGTACAGCTGAATGACGCTTATGTAACATAAGGGGGATGAAGAAGTATGTCACAAGTTCTTTGCTGCTTATATGACGGACAGAGGCAGAGGTGTGTCAATCCACTGGTTTCCTTAAACAAATGACAAAAGAGAGGCTTTAAACTCAGATGAAAAGTTTTGCAAGTGTAGAAAATCCATAATTACCTGAGTCTTTACTCCTTTAGAGCTCAGTCTGATGCTACTGATTGTGAAGTTTAGTGTTTGGTTCAGTCTCAGCGCTCTTGTTAGCGAGTGTCAGCAGGTAGCTCAATATTTTACACAAAAAAACAGCTTTTCTATTTTCTTTGGGGTGTTTTGCACTTGTTATTCTGTCAGATGTATCCAGACTGACTTTGTAGAAAAAAAATAGTAGACGGTGCTGTTTTTTTTGTTTGACTCTGTTTAGTGAGGAGGCAGAAATGGGTCATTAAAGCATTCTGCTTAGTTTTCACATGTATTATCAATAACCAAATCAACCCATCCAGATGCAGCGACACACAGGTGAGGCTTCTCTCACTTGAAATGAGTTCCCACCAGAGAATAACACACTTACCAGATCAGCTGTGTTGAGCTCTCAGTATGAAGCTGGTGACAGCAAAGGCGCAGCATCTATTGGCAAGACACAAATGTGGGTTTATTTACTAAACCATCTTCTGAAGCACACAGTTCTCAGAGCCCGAGGGACTAAACTGGAGATGTTATTTCAGAACAGAGAAGATGAAATCAGTGACCTTCAGTGGTCTTCCTGCTTTTTCTGCCATTCTACCCGAATGTTTACACTGACCCCAATACAGACAAGCGACTAAAATGGAAGTGTCACAGCGATGAATACGTCCTGAATATATTTCGTAGTTGTAAGAGCTATTGCCACGGGCTTTTGGGAGATATTGCTATAGCTTTTCTAAATTTGTTCAATACACAGAGAGCTGAATTTGAGCACAGACACAGCAGTGCAGTCATTGGCTGGCTGTAAAGAGCTGGATGCAAATAAGGGAACTGACAGACGGAGGTGCGTGATTGTCCTTCGTTTCACTCTGGTTTTCTGTCCTGCAGCACAAGAAATTCCTTTCAGCAACATTTAGGGCTGAATGTGATAGAAGATAGAAGAATAACTTTATGCAAATATAACTAACTGCTGTCTGCCACATATTTGGCTGCGTTGATGGATTTTGAATGGCTGCAAATGTTCACGTTGTCGTTTCCAATTACACACATCAACTATTTAGATTAATGTGGTACACTGTGTCTGAGACTGAGCAGACATTTTACCTCTGAAGTGCTGACAGCAGTATTTAGTGTGAGACAAGTCAAAACCAGGGATGGAAAGAGTGCTAGGATATATTAGAATAAAAGTACTTGAACACAGATGAAAGTAGGTCAGTTGAAATGCACCATGAACTGCATTATATTCTCAAAAAAGGGTTGTGATTATAATGTTAAATGATTAACAATTAAATTAAAGAACACTTTCAGGTTATCAACATGTCACTGAATCCTCGTGTTGAAACCAGCAGCTGTGTGTGACCCATCACAAACACCCTCACACAGTGAACTTAAAGGCTCCTCAGTGACTGCAGAGGTCACCATGAGCACATCGGCCCGCTGCAGCAGATACACCTGCTAGTCAACAATGTCGTACGTTTGTTTGAGTCAGGTCACTGGGCGTGTTTTCCAGCTGGTGCCTTAGTGAATGTTTAATTAAAGTACCCACAAATGTTTTTGCTGTTGTTGAACTATGTGATTAATGTATGATAACATAGTATAAGCAACACCATGAAGCACCAGCAAACTAGTGTTACACAAATAAACAAGAAGATGATGAAACTTAGCCACATATTTCCCTAACTTGAAAAGTCAGAACAGGAAAAATGATTATTTATTTCATGATTATAATTATCATATATAAATATAATGATTACTACATTTTTCAAATGAAATTTGAGCAGTGAGCACATCCATTGTACCTGTGATAACGTGTCAGCTGACTGTTTTTTTCTGTTTGTTTTCTGTCTTTGTAAGGGATGTAATCTGAAACATAAAACAGATTAAACACATATAATTACAATATATGATGCAATATATAACACATAATTGCACCAAACAGCTTTGTTACAATACAGATTAAATGTAATTCATTGCTTCCATCTCTGGGTAAAGCCAGGAGCTACTTTTACTACAAAGGTTAAAAAATACAGCACAAAAGTTTGGACCAGTATCAGGACATCTCCACGATGGTGACCTTTGAGGAAACTAAGTCCAAAAATGGAGGAATGGATCAATCCATTGTGGCTTATTCTTGTGTTGCATCATCCACTTCTCTTGGAAAACAAGAGAGAGAGCAGGAGTGG
>JBAJHX010000115.1:17981132-17992118 GCA_037176925.1 Amniataba percoides
CTGCGCTGCTTGATGGATTGTTGGAGCATTATGGCCACCGTAGTCAGGAGCCTCGCGGAGTGATACGTACTGTGTGTGATGCAGCTTATAGTCCGGTGCATATTATATATGAAAAAAGATAGAAAATAAACCATTCATTGACAGTGGGCCTTATAATCCAGTGCGCCCTATAGTGCAGAAAATACAGTAATTAAATAAAGGTATCAAAAGAAATGACCAAGTCCAATGTAACCCTCAATTCAAAGCCAGTCATACTTGAAAACTACTTCACCCCAAACAGACCATAATACTAATAACAATGATAGACTTAGATAGATAGAAGATAGATAGATAGAAGTTCGTAATATGTTTATTATATTAATGCATGTAACAAAGTAATTTGTGCTTTACTACACTGAAGTTGGTGTCACCAGTAGATGTTGAAGTGTAAGTGTTAAAACAATATTTCTGTGAATGTCCCTTTTCAGTCTTTGTTCACCACAGACAGTTACAATGCATTATTTTATGTATTTGTAATGTGTGTCTGTGTGTGTGGATGGTACACACACACACACACACAATGGACCAACTAGAAGTGACTGATCTGATTTTTTCTAAATCTACTGTATGTTACTGAAACAAAACTGACTGGTGGCCTCACCTGCTGAATGTGTTTTGTGTTGACATATGTTTGTACAATGTTGGTAGATACACACACAGTCTGTGCAGATGCTGGCAACTTCAAGAGATCGCACAACATCTCAAACACAATTTCATTTTCACTATTCTTAGTTAAAACCACTCATGCACTGACATCCAAACTAAACTGGATACATTTTAAAACACATTGTGTGTGAAAATGATGTGTGTTGCCACCGGTGTTATGAAAAGAAAACAGGAAGTTACAGATATGTTTGATGGGACCCACTCACAAACACAATCAGCATCTGGAGCTGCAGCAGAGGCTGTGAAACAGCTCATGGAGACAACAAGGTACAGTACAGTACATAGAACATAGAGCATAAATCCTTAACAGCAACACACTTGTAGTGGGTCATAAGTTACAAGTGAGAGGAATTATTTTTGTATGAGTCTATAGACTATTTGTTAGGAGGTGTTATGCTTTTATTTTTTCTACAACAATTCAAGTAATCCCCCGTGAGTGCAGGATACAGCAAGTTGGAATTCAAGTAATCCACTGTCAGTTTATCAAAATATAAACAGATATGAGCTGAAAGAATAAATAAAAGGGTGGATGAAGCTGAAGCTCCTCTGTAACTGTTTTAGTTACTAAATGCATTAATATGAACTTATATGTTAAATGGTGTTAGATAACTTTGGCTCAGATGGCAGGCTCACGTCATCATTTTTCATTTTTCTGCTACAAGATTTATCCAAATGTTTCCTCTCTGGACACTGAAAAGCTCAGTTTTCCTGCTTGGATGAGACACCAGAAAGGAAAGAAAAAAATAATTTTCCATTTCACTATCTCGTGGCACTCGCTCACACACACGGTATCTGATATCAGACGGTGGCCCATCTAAACTTACTGCTGACTGACCCAAACAGCAGGAGGCCTGAGAAGTGCCTGTTAGAGACACAAAATGGAGGAGCAGTGTTTGTGTGATCGTCCTAATTGCCTGCAGGATAAAACTCCCAAAGTCACTCTGTATGTGTTTGAGTGTGTGTTTGTGCATGCACACAAATTCCTGTCTGTACACTGACCTCCATCAGATGAGTCATTTTCAGCAGGAGGCTGACAAAAGGTCGCACATTAAACTACCATATCAACAAACTCTGCAAAACACGCTCCATCAGTGCGACCACCTGAGCCAAAGTTCGACGTATGACAGCGGTGGTCCTCAATTCTGAGTGTGTGGGAAGGATGAGGTGCAGAAAAAGAGAGGGGGAAAGAAAGCATATTAATTCAAAGTGAGGGAAGATGGCTGACGGTGAGAAATAGCGAGTTTGAAGGATATACAGTAGTTCTTGTCATCACACTTCAAAGAGCTCGTCTGCTGCAACACTACACTAACTTTATGATACTTTCTATTTTCACACTCAGTCAGACACTCTTCACAATCTCTATATTTATAACCACACTCGAGCACAGACACACTGAAAAATACCCGTCTTCGTGTCATTAATCAAGAGCTGAGGTGTAAAAGCTTATTCTGTTTGAAAGTAATGAAAAAAATGTGCCAGTTGAGCAGGATAATCTCATTTGTTTCCAGAGCAAATCCATTTGTTTTGAGAGTTTTCTTGAAGCTCACCATCATTTGATTCATAGTAGCGCAGTGATCTTCACTTCTCTATCTGTCATTTTGTTTGAAAGGTGCCGCCTCCTCTTTCCCATCGTGCTATTTTTTGCTTCTTTGTTCGCAGAATGAGCTATTTCCTCTCTCCACCTCTACTCCTCTCTTTTCTTCTTCTCTTTTTACATCTTGATTCTTCAAAAAGGGAAGTTAATCAGTATGCAGAAAAGAGGCGAAAAAGGTAAATTGAAATGTCATCTTATATTCATCAGCACAGAGGGGGGTGGTGTGTTTAGGGAGTCTCTTTGTGTCACTGTACTGTATGTCTGTGCTCTGTGCAGAAATGCAGTGTGGTGTTAGTGTGTGTGTGTGTGTGTCACTGTATCTCTTTTACAGGACAAATGAGTGTTGGCAGCGTAAGCTCCTACATGAGGCCTTCTGAGGTTTGTCTCATTTTCATATTTGCATTTAAGAGAAAACGTGTCTAGAAGTAAGTCCATTTTCAGGAAATGACAGTTTGAAAAACATACGCACAAGTGTTTCGGTCAAATAAAATCACAGAAAGCAAGGATCAACCTTTCCCTTATCTATTATTTGCTTGTATCAGGAAACCTCCTGGTTTATCACTAACCTTGACAACAAATTGATTCTCTATGAAAATACTGTGCCTTGTGACCGATTTTTCTGGTGAACACCTGAGTGGTTGCACACAGAAAATCAAATCCTCCTCCATCCTCCGAGGCAGAGAGAAGGCTGGCTGAATGTCACACTCAGTAATGGAGAGATAATGCCTATTCACTGTAAATATCTAGTGACAGATGTCAACCTTTAAGGGTAATATTTTACTCTCTAATTTAACATGTTGGCTCTTTGTTAACCTTTTACACAAATTTGATGTTTGCATGTCCTACACAATGAGCTGAATGTCGAGGTACAAAGTGTTTTATTTGGTATGTTTTATGTTCACATGGTCTGCCATATCTGCTCTCCGCTCTTCAGCTACGCAAGACAATATTGTGTGTTTACATTTTTTCCACATATGAGTGATAAGCTACATAACTGCAAAGAAAAATAATCATTTCACACGTGTCACATGTGTCTGCAGTTGCTACTATCTGTCCAACACACCCACAAACACACTCCTTTATAGGAGTATACACACACATATATATATATATATATATGTGTGTGTGTGTGTGTGTGTGTGTGTGTGTGTGTGTGTGTGTGTGTGTGTGCATATAAACTTGAAACTAATTGAATATACAAAGTATTCAAGATTCAAGATGTCCCACAGTGGGGAAATTTATGGCGCAACAGCAGCAGGAAAACACACAGTGGAAAAATAGACAGTCTGAAAATGCAAGGCATAGAATAAAATAAGAAATAAGAATAAATATAGAATCTAAGAAATAAAAATAAGAATAAAAAAAACATCCAAGATAAATAGCTGTAGTTATACCTGTACAGAGGGAGTGAGCCTGAGAATATACATATTAGAAATATGTCATTTTCAGGTATGAAATGAGTGCAAAAGCAGTTAAATGAAATTAAATTAAATGACACAGTGCAACATTAAAAACTTACCTATGTTAACTACTCACTACTCTTGCATGTAAAAATGTACTATATGATAGAGATTACATGAAAATATACTTTTTTTTTCATTACAAGTTATTACAAGTAATGTAAACAAGGAAAATTGCAATAGTATATATATAACAAAATAAATGTTTCTCTGTGCTACTGTGCATGTAGGTGTACCAGGTGCATGTATCTAACAGCTGGCAGAATAGTGACATTTTCTCTGGAAATAGTGCAGGTATTCAAAAACTTCACTATAAGCACAGTTATAGGTCAAGACTCACTCTGCATCTACAGTAATCCCAGAAAAATGGCAGATTCAGCCACCAGCTCATTTTCATCAGTACTCCCTGAGCAGCTGATGGAAACAAAACCTCCCCATCCTCTTCACTATAAATCAACAATCTATTGACACCCACACAGGAGTTTGCACAAACAATAAACACAAACAGAATACAGAATCAGAATATTACATATATTTACACATTTATCAGCAAAAACAGATGTGTGAGTGAAGATGTCACGTTAATGTGGACTGGTTACTGATAAGCCATTGTTTAAGCTTCCCAGGAGAAAGTATG
This sequence comes from Amniataba percoides, assembly GCA_037176925.1. Taxonomy (NCBI): domain Eukaryota; kingdom Metazoa; phylum Chordata; class Actinopteri; order Centrarchiformes; family Terapontidae; genus Amniataba; species Amniataba percoides. The sequence goes on from JBAJHX010000115.1 coordinate 17,985,529, forward strand.
GAAATCTGAGCTTGACATGCTTGCTTTAAAAGCAGAGGTGCAAATACGCCAGTCTCCCGTTGAAGCAGACCATGGAGCTTTGCTCATTCAGCGGAGCTTAACAAAGCTCTTCAACCGTAGAGGGGCAACGTTATTGTTGACCTTATGTACTAGACAGACATTTGAATACAACATTGAGTTGTCCTGACTTAACATTTTATATTTATAATGTTTAGACTATGATGACACTATCATGGTTTCCTATCCAGGACTTTCAGGACTTGTTTAGGAAGTGACCTAATTGGTTTTAATGCAATATTGTTTGCTTGACATCTAATAATACTGATGAGATTGCTATGCTGCATTTCAAAACATGCCACATCCTTTTATGCATTTTGAATGCAAGAGAGGAATCTAGAGTGATACCTAAGTAAAAATTAGTTCACTTTCCGATGTAAAGGTATGAACATGTCATCTGCATATATCAGAGACACACACAAATGGAAGATTATCAACTAAATCCTAAATACATTCACAGAGACTTTGAATGTAGACAATGAGTGACTGACTATCAGAAGCTTTACGCAGGTGAAGAAATACAATACCCACCACCCCTCCTTTATCAAGGCCAGTTTAAATGACTTCAAGGACTATCAGTGCACAAATACACACATTTACATGTACAAATGGTGAAGAGGACTCTCAGCAGAGGCTGTGTGAAGCCTTAGGAGGCTGAACGGTCAGCCACATTTAAAGCTAAGGCTCTAAATCTCACCGGAGGGAGAGGAAATGTGTCGAGTTAAGATGAGTTTACGAGATCAAGGTGTGAAATCACAATCTCTTGAGCTTGTGAGCAAAACTACAAAGGCATGCAGAGGAATGGTGGATGAGGGAGGAAGAAAAAAAGCGGTAATGCACCATGGCCAATCTGCATGTTAGACATGATCCCTGTCTGGGCTTGGCTTATGCAGCCAGTGATGTTTTTATTTGGCTTTTTATATATCACTTTTTTGTCAGCCTGGTCCTTTTCCTCTACTCACAGCACTTTTATGGTTTGTGTACAGTTAGGATGTGTTATTGTATGTGCTGTGCATTTTGAAAGCAAAGTCACGCTCATCACGCTGTCAGTCAAAGGACTATTGAATATATGACACTGTCTGTTTTATCTCCTAACTACAAAATATGTACAAGTTCTATCATTGTTTCACTATTTTGTGTTTCTTTTCTTATAGCCAGCTAACCCCAATGAAGGCCCCGAACCAGCAAAGAATCTAAATGAAATGGTCCCTATAATATATATCGCCAGTGCATCCAAAGCCTGACACATTTATTTGACACATTTATGTCCAAAAACTATTAAAAACAAATGAAATTTAACCTTTAAATGTGTTTCTGAAACATAGGCTGTCATTGGCTCCTATTTATTTTCATATGACATGAAAATCAATTGGCAGACCCTTGAAACTTGCTTGAGTTGTGTGATCCATCAAAGGGAATATCAAGACTTTGTTTTATATTGTTTCATGGTGATGCACAAGTGCGGACTGATGGAACGTCTGCACTGCATCACTGCCACAATCATCATCCACAATGATGATTCAGCTACACGCTACAGCGAAGAAATGCTACCACCAGCATCAGCATACTCCTGACCCGTCACACCCCGCACACGTGCACCCATAAACACTCTCCTGACCACTCATTTCCCCACTGGCAGCAACGTGAACTGATATTAACCAGACAAATACGGCATCGTGTCCACACACACACGTTGAAACGGTGTCTGGCTGACTCACACCTTGAAGGTCAGCAAGTCACCGAGAGGATAATGAGAAATCAACACTGAAACAAATCACAGCCGCTCCCACCCTGCTAGCCTCATTATGAATCTGCGTGTGTGTGTCTGAATGTGAAAGCGTGTGTGAGGCACAGCGATGATATGGTGACCTTGGATTGTTCAGCGTGATCTCAAACTGTAACAGCACAGCAGCCGACAATGTTTGGGCCCTCATGTAGACAACTCTTCACATAAGAAATATGACAGTACTAATATAACACGCACGTGCAGATGTTTCTGCTGGACGTTAGTTAAGCATTTAATACAATCTTCCCACAGTCAGTGCAGGTCAGCGCGAACACCTGCAGCCTCATCACCCTCAGCACAGGCTCTCCCCACGGCTGTGTCCCGAGCCGTCTGCTGCTCACTCTGATGACACATGACTGCTTCCATGGTCTGCCACTAACCATACTGTGAAGTTTGCAGACGACACAACAGTGGTGGGCCTCATCAGATGACAGCGACCTCCTACAGAGAGGAGCTGATGAGATAGTCTGAAGTCAACAACCTGATCCTGAACGCGGACCAGACTGCGTCTCTGGTTAAGAGACAGCAGCGGCTGCACTTCCTGAGACGGATGAAGAGAGCCCGCCTGCCCCCGCCCATCCTCACCACGTTCTCCAGGAGCACTGTGGAGAGCGTCTTCACCAACTGCATCTCTGTGTGGTGCGGAGGATGCACTGCTGCTGACTGGAGGGACGTGAGTGGTGAGGACAGCTGAGAAAATCATCAGGAGCTCTCTTCTTTATGTGCAGGACACTGACCCTCAGCGCCGTGTGTCCCGGCCAGAAACATCGTCAGGGACGCCTCAAACTTTTTTCACTTCTGCCACTCCTGCCACTTCTGTCCATAATCAGACTGTACTATTGTACTGCACTACTGACACTTTTTTAAATCATATTTTATTGCATTTTGCAATGTTTTTTGACTGGTTACTGTCTGCATTGTCTATATTCTAGACAGATTTTTTATATTGTAGCGAATAAGTGAAATGACATTTTCAACTCTAAGACAATAAATTCCAAGTCTAATAAAAAGATTGCACAATGAAGTATTTAAACAGTTCAGTAGTATTACCTGAGACCCAATACATTTCTGAGTTTCATATTATTCATAAGAAATATCTACATTTAGTCACATTGCAATGCTGCTTTTGACCACACACACTGGCTAACATTTACTGTCTGTTATAACCCAGCTGTGGAGACAACTGTGGAAGAGCTCAGGAGATAGTTGTGACAATAAGACTGTGTCACTTAAAAAAGAAAAGAAAACAAAAATACAATAAAAAATTTAATATTAAATATTCTTAATAAAATTATACCAAATGTCTTCCTGGGATAAATAAAGTATTCTGGTTCTGATAGTTATCGCTGACTTCCCTAACTTCCTAGGAAACAACACTGCAGTATTCAGATTTCTAACAACAACAAGACTTCACAATCAGAGATCAGACCTGAGAGAGGCTTGATCCAGGTAGTGCAATCAGTTACTCACAAGATTAAATCATGTATTAACACAAGAGCATGTAAAAAACCCAATGTATCATCACTGCTTTCTCCCTATTTACCTCTCTCTCTCTCTCTCTCTCTCTCTCTCTCACTCACACACACAAACACACTTATCCAGTTATCCGGTCACTGACCTTGTTACAGAAATAATAATTGCTCCCTGGTTTAATCCCAGCATTCCACTGGGATTACTGGTTTAAATTTAGCCAGTCTTCTCAATCTTTGGTTTTCTAATTGGGAGATTGTGTGAAATAATGGGATATGGTATAAGCCATTATACCCTAATTATTTAAATCTCTTAAGGGTTAACAGTCTGAGACTCTATGATAACACATACAATGACTTTTTGTGTGTTTAATGAGATAAAAGAAATCCATAGCAGAAACAATAAAATGTATTAATTAGTATGGTTTCCTATGGGATTTGTTATATCCAATGTAATCTGCACTGTACTAATGTGTTGGCATAATGCCATAATTATCCACAGCATTTTTTTAACCAAATGGAAAGATAACAGTACTTGGCCAGCATCTGCACTCACATGAATATTTAATTAGCATAACACAGCAGCTGTACAGTGCAGATTTTGGTTTCTGTTATAATCTTAACTATGAATGATCACCACATTTTAGATTGGGTTGATGTACCCCAAAAAACAAATTATCTATATCTATATAACACCAGTTAAATTTTATGGGTAAAGATCACTGACCCTTAATACCCTTTAGTGTCTTGACAAGAGGATGTTATTGCTAGTTGGGGGGTTGTAACATTAAAACAATATCAAGACAAGTGTGAGGACTTACTGTAACATCCATGCAGTTCCTCACTTTATCAGAAATTAAAAATGGCTGATAAAATAGTTTCTTGGGAAAATGAGTATGACTAAAATGTTAGAATAAACATCTACAGCAGCCGTGGAATTGATTAGTAGAAAACTGTTCTGTGATTTATCCCCAGTATTGGAGAGTTTAAGTTTCAGTAAAGTCAGTGTTTTTTAGATTTTTTTACAATATCTTGACATTTTTGTGTAATAAACACCAGAAAGCATAAAGATTTTTTTCTTCTTTATTTCTTCTCTTTTTTTCTTTCCTTCCAACCACTCGAATGACCATGCATCACCACACACTTGACCTCTGTGTGGTGTGTCATCCTTGCACTTTCTCATGAATGGTGAGCAGTTTCAGGTCTTTAGTTTACATATTACCTGTGAACAAGTGGGATTTTTTCAGTAGCACCAACACTGAGACGTGACTGATCGTATGCTGCAAACGGCTCAGCAGCATGTTGATCCCGAAGGTGATGTGACGCACATCGTTCCCTAAAGGTGTGTGCAGTCTGACCACACCTTTAATGGTGTGAAAGTGGTTGATGGTTTGCCATTAGTGGCTCAGAGTGGTATATATATCAGCAGCATATGTTACACTTTCAAAGTAGCTTCCCCACACTGTCTGTCACTTTTCAATAAAAATGTACTTTTTCCTCATACAGAAACCCTTTTTGACTTTACATTAAATGGATATATTGTTTCTCATCACAATCTCAACATACTGTAAATCCCTTTTTTAAAGCTTTCATCTCGTCTTCTATGGCTCTGGAGGTACTTTTTAAATTATGAAGGGAATATCAGTGTCAGCTCTGAGCTCTAACAGAAAGCCTCCATCACCTTCATCAGGTGTGAGCAGGCTGGAAGTGTTTACAGTGATTTTGAGTCACATGCACGCATAGTATGGACTTATAGCCTCTGCTGCATCAGTTATAAACTGCTCTTTTGTTTGTTTTTATCTTGTAAGACTGTCATTCATATATATGCTCTTGGATGTGACTGCTTGATGGAGATGTTGGTAGGAAAGACTTCAAATCTTCTTTGACAAATCTGACTCACTTTTGTATTTGTTCTTATAAAAAAACTTTAAAAAACTACAATAAAATACCAGTAACCATAAGCACAGTGTGTGTTCAGAGTGCCCTCTAGAGGCCGTAGGAATTATGAGTCCTGCCCAACAGGTGCAAGCGTGAAAGTGAGGTAACATTATTCTGCGAGGCAGGTGCAGGGTTGTAAACTTAAGAGGCATAGAGAAATTACATCTGATGTCGTCATTTGGATTGCTAGTGCGTGTGTGTGTGTGTGAGTGTATGCACATTGGGTATAGGCAACATAGACAATGTGCCAGCTATAAAGCTGAAAAAGATGTTGGCCTCCTTGTAAATTCTTGATAACTTCCTACCATCTTTTTCAAACCCTTGATGGGAAGCCAGTGTGATATTTAGTGTCCACAGAAAATCACTGAGAAATGTTCCAAAGAGAATTATAGTAATAACCCTGATATTACTGTGACCAGATTGGACAACAGCACAGAGATACTGCAGTCATTTTGTAGTAAAATTGCAGTACCGCACCACTCCCTGTCCAAATAAAGCTTTAGACTAATAAGATGGGTACCTCTTGGCCTGATGTTCCTTTTAAATAACAGTAAAGGCAATTGTAACAGCTACCATGGTACCAATAAAGCAGCATAGACTGAAGGTGCGGGACTTCTAACAGAGACCTGACTCACCCTGCAGTATTACTTAAGTTGCAAACTCCATTCCCCCTGAATCATTTTCAATATCACTCCGTTCCCTCTGTATCAAAGCCAACAATGGCAGTTTAATTAGTCCCAGAGTTGGCCAACTCTCCCTATCGCCATCAGTCTGTATCCTTTCGACTCACTCAGGCTCTGTGTCTCTTTCTTCACATATCTTTGTCTGTTTCATCTGTCCTGTTACAATACAATAAGCCTATGAACTTGGCAGTCTGATCCACTTTTATGCTGATTTCATCCCACAGTCTCTCATTCAGCCGCCACATATCTGCTCAGAGAAGGGAGAGCGCGGCTACAGAGGGGCCGATGGTGAGCACAAACTATTCTAGCACAGAGACAAATTAACTGCCATTGTTGGCTTTGATACCAAGGTGAAGGGAAATGATGTTGAAAAGGATTCGGGAGGAATGGAGACTGAAATGTAAAAACCTGTTAGCACAGTAGAGACAGGAGAGGGAGGCGGGGAGACGGCTTCGAAGCAAATACATCTATTTCTGCCTTGCTATGGTTTAATCTCCTTTACTGTGGTATTTATTGCGATCTGAGGGGTATTTACACCTTCCTGTGAGACATATAACAGCAGCAGAACCTTATTAGGTGTCAGCATTTGCTCACAGTGACATTTGCGAGTTTTGGAGAGTACTCTATGTCCTTGTGTGTCCACAAATGTGGTCAATG
>JBAJHX010000115.1:18006754-18017304 GCA_037176925.1 Amniataba percoides
GTGTGTGTGTGTGTGCGTGTGTGTGTGGGTGGGTGTGAAAGAGGTAGAGCATCTGTTTGAAAGGTCAACATATCCACAGAGGGAGCAGCTACAAAGAGGAGAGCAGATGAATGGATGATGGGAGGAGGGATGGAGTGGGGGAAGATAAAGAGGGGATAGTTAGATCAGTCAGGGCAGAAGAGAGGAAGAAACACTACAAATGACGAGAGTTAATGAGCAGTCAGCTTTTCATACTATGTCTCTATCCTTCTTTTAACTTTCAATTAATTAATGCAAAACTGTTTCTCAGATTCTTTGTTTTTTGTTTTTTTAAAGAACAGACTTTCACTGTTCTGTTAATGTAATCCTTTGTTTGGCATGAGACAGCTTCTCTGCTTCCTTTTTTTTACACCTATGACATCTATGATAAGTAGATTTACACACGTCTTAAAACATGCATGCCCTTAACTCATTAAAATGCAGACCTACTTTCCACTTGCCAACCAATTTGCTCTTTCAAGGAAATCTTTGACATTTTGAGGAAATACATGTTATTCAGTGTAATGGTGAGAGTTGTATGTGAACGCAGCGCTCTCATGTTGACAGGGTTCATTTAAAGCTGCTGTGCAGAGAGACGCAGGCTTGCTGTTTGTGGTCATGATGCTGAGCCAAGTTAACCGGCTGCTGGCAGATGCTGTAATTTTAGTAGGTATGAGAGTGGTATCAGTCTTATAATCAAACTCTCCTCGAGACAGCAAACAAGAATTCTCACCAAAATGTTCAACTATTGATTTAATTTGAACATGGTGGCTTCACTCTCCCACACCGCTCATCTTTTCTCATGCAGTTAATACTTATTCAATCTTAGTCCTAAAATAGAGTACCCACACTGTCTTCGCTGGCATGGCCTCCACATTATTTGGTGTGATCTTGTGGATGGGTTTGATCAGTGTGGTCTGCATAACTTTTTAAGTCTAAATGTAGCAAGCTTTCCAGAAGCAAAGATGCTGAGATTTTGGATGGCATGGCAGAACTTCCTTCCAAGTATCGCAAGTAGCTTTGTAGCCCCCCCGGGCTTTCTGCTAAACCACTTGAGTTTCCTCAGTCACGGCATATTCTGGGGCTGCCAACACTCCACACCAACTCAGGTGTCGTCTGCCCTTTCTTAATCCCTCAGAGGGCGGATTGCCACTTTGGACTAAGCTGAGCATCAGTTTTTACTTCATATGCACAGCGTGCTGCAGTGGTTAAGTGTGTCTGCATGTTTTACATACTTTTATAAATCTGTTTGCTTGAGAGGGACATTATAAAAACAATTATACTCATTCTGAGATTGAAATGTAGAGGCTGCTGACTCTAATCATGGTACCTCTGTAAAGACAAGAACCCAAGGAGGAGAGCGAGGACCTACTTCTTGCACGGACTAGACACTTATCAGGTGTGAGTGTGTGTGGAGTGAAGCCCTGAGCAGGTGCATTTCATCAACCACCAAATAAGGAAAATAAGGAGAGGCGCCGTTATTCCTCCCTGACCTCCACAGCTGAGATAAACTCCAGACAAATGCCCCCATCAGTCCAGTGTTTACACACGTGCACGCGCACATTCAGTTTGTTATCCCGTGTGCACAGCTAAACTCTAATCCCTAATGTCCTCTTGCATGCTGCACATTACGTTCATAACAGCAGGTGCTCTTAATTATATTTCCCATGATTACAGGCCCATTTGTAAACCTCTGTCTAGCTCTAACATATTAGAGAAATTACCTCATAACAAAATAATGAGAGTAATGAGATTACATGAGCAGCTCCACTGTGGTCGTCATGACATAATGAACATGGTACAGTACAAAAAAAAGTTTTACAAGCAGAGGCTGCAAAATATTCTAATCTGTGAAAAAGCCCTGCTCACCCACAGTAAGCCCACACAGGTGATTGTAATTATTATGGCTTAATTATTTCGTCCTCTTCTAAAGCTGTCTTCTCACCAGATTTCTCTCTCCATTCACTGATATGAGGGAAAGGGTGAGATGTACTGATCACTAATGTGCTGATTTTTCTTTGTTGGGTTGTTCTTTATTGACACAAACTGCACAATTCCAAAGAGAAATAATATATTTAACAGCCTGGTATGCTCAAGGCCCCAGATACACAGCATCAACATCTAAAGTTAAGTTATATATAATACTAAATGTATTTTCACATGGAATTATTACGTTAATTAAGTCTTCCCTCTAATTCAGCGTTTTACTTATTTGATTTATAATGGTTCTATTTTTAATAATATTATATTCATACAGTTTTTTAATTAATATTTTCCATTATTACCATTCCCATAATATCATTAGCATGTGACTTCTGGTGCAGAGCAATAAATGTATTTATTTTTTTTATTCTGTTTTATCAGTCACTCAAGTTCACCTTTAAGTTATGAGTGAGAATAGATTATGAAGAAGCCTCCTCAAATACCATGGGTGATAGAGCAGAAATGCTGGTGGGTGGAGGACAAATACAGCAAGTCAAGGTGCCAGAAGTGTGTGATGTAAAATAACAGAGTAAACTCAAAATGTCATGGTATCCCTTTAGGGGAACATTACTTTATGATCATTTGAACGTCTCATTAATCATATAGCATGTGGCTATCAGTATCCATTGTTTCCTGTGACAAATGCTAACCAATTCAACGCAGTCAGTGCAGAAAGCTTTTTTTTCACACACTGTGACAAACACCCAGTGAAGAAATAGCCAAGTGAAATGCAAAATGTCAATTGTCCCTCTCAGGAAAAAGTTGCTCCTGACTCATTTGATGAACCCATAACTCAAAGAGTGGCATTATGTGGAGTTATACGGGTCCATGTATATCCTTTCTGGCATTTACAGTTAATCTGGTGACATTTAGGGTTTTATGTTTTCATAAAAAAAAGCCTCTGCAAATATGTGATGCCTCCTTTGTTCAAGTTGTGCTGAACTTTCTTCCGAGGGGTCACTTCAGCACTTTGACCAACACTAATTCTCACGTTCGTAGCCTTGTTCTCTGTCATAGTGAAATAACTTTTTAAAAAATCCTCTGAAATGTCATGATAACAGTCACAATTAGAAGTCCAGTGACTGTAAGAGAAGTTCCTGTGCTCAGATCGCATCAAAGGTTGATGACACAGTGAATGAGGACCAACACCACTTCACTAAAGCAAGGTTTTGTTCAGTTACAATGTGACACCCTCAGGAACAAGTAGACCTGTTAGTCTTATATTTGATTAAATTCAGCTTAAAAGCAGTCTTCTCCCACACAAAGGCCTTCAGTCTCTGAGTCACACCACTTCCTGCTGAGAAGGTTATTGTACTTTGATAATTACCTCACACGTCAGTGATGAAGTGTTAAGAGGGCGATTGCGTCATACTTTTCATCGACGTGAAACTAAAATTCTTACACTACTCAAGACCTGCCTGTAAATCAGCACTGACCTTAGAGCTTTTCCACGTCACGGACTTCCTGTATTGAACGAGACTGACTAAGTGATTAAGCCTGACGCAGGAGACTTTGATCATCTTTGGTGCTTACAGCTGTAGTTTCCCTAAAAGCTTTCTCATTCTCCCTACTGGTTTCCACATCGGGTCAATAAACTAAACTCCATGAGCGCTACAAGATACATTTAGGAGCCATTAAGAGCAGTTTAACATCAGAAGGCTTGGCTTTTCGTTATCACAACGATCTGTTCATTTCCACAGCTGCCAGTCTTGAGAGCTGATGTGACGGCAGGTGAGCTGTGGTTATTTCAGTCTCATCGGGAAACACTGGTGCTGTTGTGTTTGCTCGGGAGGTGAGTTAGCTGCATGAAACTAAACAGTCTTGGGAACATTTATCACTGGTGCTCTCTCACCCACTCCTCTAGCTGAGGCCCTATTTTCACTCGTCCTTTCAAGTGTCTCGTGCTGATGTTTGGCATCTCACTTAGCTCAGAAACCTGGCTGCAGTCCATCATGGTTTTGCTGGGCAGATCCAGCAGAAACAGGACCTAAACACGGTTCACAAAGCTCTAATTGGCTTCTTGGACAGCAGTTAATAATTCTATAATAATGCAGACAATGACATGCTTTCTGAAATATTTCAAATAGCTATACTGTTCGTATGCAAGATGGCAGTACGGGCTACAGTCGTGGGACTGCTCAGACCTTCTCGAGTCAGTACAGTGGCAGTTTCGGGGGGAACCTCAGCAGCTGAAGTGCTTTTGAAGGGCTAATTGAAAGTTTGTGTAGGATGATGAACTAAACCAAAAGCTACATATTTTATCCAAGCAGCTTGCACTGCCCACTAGTGGTTCCTATATGTTTTTTTTTCTCGGTACAGTACAGCAATGTTGTTTTCCTTCTCCCCCTCCTTAATGTAGGATTGTTTGCAGTTTCTTATGAAGGAAAGTTTTCCTTTTACCATCCTCCTTCCAGCAGTCTATGGGCAAAACTCTAACAAACTCATTTTGATGAAGCCCTAAATCTGATGCTCATTTTGATGTTGAAATTCTACATGTCGACCCTTCAAGTAGCCCACAGATGCTGCAGCTGAACACACACTGCCGTCTGATCTGCGGATCATAGTAAGCGAGTGTGAATAATCCTTTACACCAAGGACCGCTGGGCCCCGCAGTGTGCTTTCCCATCACATCAGAGATCTCTGAACGCTCTGATGACATCAGACTGACAAGTGTTACCAGGGCGTTTGACGTTTGACTCGATGTTTCATGTCAGATCTGAGACAGAGCGGTTCAAAGGTGATGCATCAAAATGCAGCAGTCACCTCAGGTGGAAAGCCTTTCGCCATTTACAGTGGCCGTAAATGCCAGTGAAATGCCACCAAACGTGGGATGTTAAGCGTATTTGTTTGTGTGTGAATGTATGCGAGAGTGTGGCTCTGTGTGTGTGTGTGTGTGTGTGTGTGTGTGTGTGTGTGTGAATGTTTACAGGCTTGTATTGAAGCATTTGTCTGGTCTTAATCTCTCTGTGTTGATTTGTTTCTTGATTGATCCATCGATAAAGTCGAAGTGATTGCAATGCTAATCCACATCTTACACTTACACACACACACACACACGTTCTCCTCCAAACTGATCCCGCTGGTAAAAAGCTGCGTAAACACCTGATTAAAGTCTCACCTCGCAGACATGTGTGGCGACACATGCACATCATCATTTGCATCAGGGTGACATACAGAGACAATAGGTGTCCCCTGGTTGCTACGGCAACAGACAGGTGATAATTCATACATGAAGGTTATCGTCTCTCCCTCTTCTCATTCATTTTTATTCCCTGCCATCTCTCCATTATCTCCTTTAATCTCCAACTCCTCCTTTTAGCTATTATCCTCTCATTTCTTCTTCTGGTCTTCTCTTCTCTCTTCACCTCCTCTTCCCTCGTTTGCCTTCCTCTCCCTCCTGTCCCACCACACCTCTTCTCTTTTGTTCTCATCCCTTTCTCTCCTTTAACTCCACCGCTCTCCTCTTCACCTCTTCATCCTCTCCCTTTACCTTCTTGCCTTGCTCACCCCTTTGCATCCTCCTCCCTTGTCTTCCTCTCTCTCTTTCCCTCCCAATGGTCTCTTCTCATTTTCTCACCTCTCTCCTTCTACCCATCCGTCCTCTCTTCTTTTCCTCTCTTCCCACCTCCTTTACATTCTCCTCTCCTCCTGTTATCTCTCCTCCTTCCTCCCCACAGTGATTATCATCTTTCTCTCCCCGCTCCTTATCCCATTATTTCTCCCCTCCTTTCCTCTTCTCCTCATCCGCCGGTATATCAGCAATAACCCAGTTTAGTCGTGTTTTCCCACTCCAAATACTGTCACCTTGCATTACCTCAGAGTTTCTACTGGGCGTCCCTGTGGGTTATTTATGTGCACGCCTCTCTATATGTGCTCGCTCCTTCCTCCTGCAACACCACCGCGCTCAAATAGCAGCAAAGGGCTCAGGCATTAATATTCAGGCCCTGCAGGCATTTGGTGCTGGGGATATTTGGTGGAATATTGTTTTTTAAATTTATTTTCTATCTGTATTTATTTATCCTTTTGGTGATGGGATTGAACAGAAATTCATTCAGCAGCACTTTTTAATGCCCACAGCGTTTTTAAGAGTTGTTTTCAGATATTGGTGGAATATTGTGGTCTTTTTTCTTTGTTTGGGACGATGCTCATCTGGCACCCTGCCCTCTGGTACTTGTATAATCAAATAACAGAGGCGATAGTAAATATAGCCTGTCTTGTAGGCCCGTCAGTGCTGCACTTCCAAATGGCCTTGCGTTTATGTGCGTTTTATATTATACTCAAAGGGTTTGTTTCAGTGGTGTCATCGTGCAGGTTTGTGTGGTCCTGTAGGGTCAGAAAGATATATCAGGCTGATACTGGATGTTTTTTCAGACACAGATTTTAACCACTCAGCGTCACCCACCTCTGTATGACAAAGGTTCCTAATGAGTGTAGATGTCTGAGAGGACGAACGATCCCGTGTGGAGAGGGAGTGACTGACTCATTAAGTCTGGAGCAGCTACAATGGAAGCTGACTCAGGCTGCGATCAGTCAGGATGCAGTTTTAGTACCCTGACCTTTTCTAGTTATTCCCAGCGAGGTCAAAATGAGCCCTGCGCGTGTGCACCTGGTGCTTGATCGGAGGTATTCCAGCATGACAAGAGGTTTTCTAACTATCTGCACAGTAACCTCTGGTTTCTGAGAAAAATCTGTCAACACTTAGAATGTGGATGTCTAAGTTTCAAAGTTCAAAGTCCTTCATCTCCTTTTCTTGGTTCCCAAAAAACTCCTTTAGTTCATAATCTATTCTGAGTATTTTATTTCAAGCCCCATTTTTACAGTCCTGGGTTTTTTTTATCTTTTATCATTGAACTCCGTCTTGTTGTCTTTGTTAAGTGTGCAGATTTGGATTATGGATCACAGACTCTTTATGTATTAGGGATAATGGATAAATGCACTTTTACTTCAAAAATATCAGTGTCAATCCTTAAAGACTTGTCCCAATCAACTCGTAGTCAGAAAAATCTAAAAACAAAGCTGTAACATTAAATTGTTTATTTAGTTTTCACAGGTACAGCAGAGATGGTTTAAAGGCACAAAAGAAAGAAAGTAAACACTTTCATGGCAGACTGAAACATCACTGATGGCTGTGGTTTGTATGTTTATGCATATTCAGTGAATAAAAATAAGAATCAATGTGATTCCTAAAATTTAACGTTGTTGTAAGAGAGAGAGAAACTACTTTTTTTAGTAGTGTTTCATCAGTTTAATTTTCTTTATTTTTATTGTTTAACATTTATTTAATCGTGTGTGTGTGTGTGTGTGTGTGTGTGTGTGTGTGTGTGTGTGCGTGTGCGTGCTGTGGCGTGTATGATAATTCTCTTATCACTCCTCAAAATGATCGTGTTCTGCAAATGGGGTTTGGCATCTGTGAAGCTTTATTCTAATACCAGGCTTTGTGATTCTGCTCGGTGAAGAAATGAATATTTCAGAAGTGATGACATTCACTGATAGGATGGCTTCTTCTGTGGCCTCGATATTCATCATTTTATTCTCTTTGATAAGATATTGATCATTTTATTCTCCTGTATGTGAGGAAATTACAAAGTTTTGAACCAAGTTTCTGTGATATCTACCCCCAGCTGATGTTACCGTCTCTGTTGTGGTTTACTTGGAGATGTGAGCTATTTTATGGCGTGATATGAAGAGTACTGGCCTGCATTATATTTCGCAATATAACCATGTGAAAAATGAGAGCAGGGATTCCAAAGGCAGGAGGGAGGGATGGCAGAATGATGTTATATCTGTGAGAGAGGATGAAAAACAAATGAAGAGAAAACAGTTTGCAACCCCGTCTGTCCCTCGACGAACATCCAAGTTTTCCCTTTTCAACAAATTTGATCAAAATCAATCATTTACCGCCGTCTCCCCATTTCACAACTGAGAGCAACCCAATTCCCTCTCTGGATTATTCATCTGTCAGTAAATATTTTTTCGCGTCTGTTTGTCGTCACCTTCTGGTGCCTGAGGAGCTCGACTCGAGGACGGTCGCCCTTCCAGCGTTTTCCAGCCCGCCCGCTGTCCCAGTCGTGGGCGCGGCCCAGATGTTGTCGCTGAAGCAGCTGAAAAAGTCACCGAGGACAGGCCTGACATTAAACTTTCAACAGGGGAGAGAAAATACTACAGTGATTCAATTTAACGTTGTTCTGTTCACTTTCTCCCAGAGTCATATTTCATTTAAATCACTCTGTGATAATGTGACACACACACTCACACAGACACACACACACACACACAGGCTGATTCATTGATTATATCATGTCTCCTGCAGTCATGTTTCAGTCACATGTTCACTCTCTAATAGTGTAGCTGGCCTACTTATGGCCTGATTGAAACCTAATGAAATTTTTTAATGAGCAGTCTCTGTGTGACAGACTCTGGAGGGCGAGACTGAACTCACTGAACACACTCCCGTATGTGTGTGTGTGTGTGTGTGTGTGTGTGACTGTCAAAGGGCTTGTTTGAGTGGCTGAGAGCACAGTGCATGGATGTGAGGGCATGTGTATGCATAGTGTGTGTGTGTGTCTATACTTATGAGCATCCAGTTTCTTTAAAAAGCCTCTTTTCTGTCACCGAGGCCTGGAAGGAATTCTGGGCAGCGCCAGCAGAACACAACACACCCAAGATGGGATTAGCTCAACTTAAAGTGAACAACTCTAAAAATAATGAAAACGCTTTTTCTTAATTTCAATCTGCTTCCCTCGTCCAACCCCCCCTCCTCCTCCTCCTCCTGCTTACCTGCTTTGCATGCAACTCCAGTCTAAAATGTTTCTCCCCCTCCACGCCTCCCTTCTGTCCTGCTTCCCTGCATGTAATTTTAGCTTTTTAAAATGTTTTCTCTGTCTCCTCTTCCCCGTGGAGAGCAGGAGCACATAAGTAAAGAAGCTCTTATCCCCGCGCCGACGAGTAGATAAGAATAGGAATTACAGAGGCATTCACTGGAGAGAGAGATGGAAGGGGGAGTAGAAAGAGAGGGATTGAGTGATCCAGACAGAGGAGAGGAGGGAGGGTGAGGGAAGGTGAGACAGAGAAAGGAGGAGAGGAGGGGATGTGGGGGGGGCGTATGTGCGAGAGGAGAGGGAGAACGACAGAGGAGAAAACAGAGCTGCGCACAAAGAAAGGGACACGCAAGCTGTGCTACGCCGCTTTGGGCTCGCTTGTGAATCCACTTTTTTTTTTTCCTCCCGCAGCTTGAAGTTTACAGAAGCGTGACTGATAACAGGGAACTTCTTAGACGGTTCATCCGAGGACGGGCCCAATCCTTTCCTCTCCCAGGGCCTATCTAAGCGCAGAATATACAGGATCTGATGAAACTTCCCCTCGTGCAATAACAAGAAAATGTCATAGACAGAAATAAAAACAAGGCCAATCATCTCCGCGGTCCCTGTAGCCTCTGGTGACATAGCTGGGTAATGTAATGGCTGCTACATTATGAAATGTGTCTGTGAATGGGAATAAAATGTAAATTAAGTCAATTCACTTTGAGTTAATTCAATATATTTATGTTCCCCAAAGGGAAATTTGGTTTTGGCACAGAGGCAGTGATTCGGTCGCATTCCCCCATCTGATGGCAGCTCCTGCACGTGCAGCTGCATCTTTTGCAACATGTGAGACTGTCAGTAATCTTTAACACAGAGGTAAGTGTGGTGACTGACTGCAGCGCTGCTAATCAAAAAGTTCCCATCCACTCATTAAAAAACAGACGGCAGTTGTTGTTGTGGTTCACTAAAGTCTGCGTGATTCAGTTCACCAGAAGTTTTGTGCTGCTGTCTGTGAGGTAACTGCTGCAGGTTGCTGTGAAAGTTTGCCAGTTCATGAGAGACATGCCCGTAGGCCTCTGTTGGAAAGCCACTAAGAAGCGCAACAAGCAGATGTAATGCATTTTACACAGTTAAACTGGTCATTTAACATGAAATAGAGCATACGGTACACACACTTGCTGTCCATTGTGCTATAATGCCTTGTTATCTGTAACAGCGTGCTGAGCTGACCGTGACGAGCCAGCTGTGTGACTGACCAGTATATTATACTCTCTTCCTGTCTGGACGGTGAATGGCAGCACAGAAATAGAAGCAGGCCTCCCGTCAATCATTCCTCCACAAAACACAACATAATGCAGAGTCAAGTGGATGCTTAACCATCCGGTTCCTGCGGCGTCTGCTTAAGGACAGTTACACTGTGGGACACCATTAGAGGTGATTTAGAAGGATGATAAAAGTGCTTATACCACATGCAGTTTAAATCAACTTCTGCTGGCCAAACTGAAACAACAGGGTGTTTTTGGACACGGTACAAAATCAAGTTTGAATAATTGCTGGCTTCCATTATCATAACCAGGTGTTCAGATTGGAAACAGCACTGTCATAAAAAATACAAAGTGCTGTGCCAGTGGAGGCATGTTGGCTCAGTTACTGGTCAGACAATTCCATTTGAATAAAAAAATAGAGAATAGATTAGCAGTAACATGCACTTGCAGGTACTGAATTGGCTGAGCCAGCACATAACCACAC
>JBAJHX010000115.1:18039675-18109280 GCA_037176925.1 Amniataba percoides
CACACACACACACACACACACACACACACACACACACACACACACACACACACACACACACACACACACAGTGTACAGTGACCTCAGGATCACATGCTCCACTGCTGTCTCGCAAACTTCCATAAAGCCAACCAATCAAACCTGCTGTGCCACCTGCCAGCGTGCAGGGGGTGTGTGTGTGTGTGTGTGTGTGTGTGTGTGTGTGTGTGCAGGCTAACTTTGTCTTGTCGAACAACACCAGCAAAGCTCAGTGTATTTGTTGCTCTCTCAGATTCCAGCAGTTTATAGCAGCTCGTCTGAGTCACTGGTTCTTGCCAGTTTTCAGAGAGACATTTTTTTAAAATTAAAATCCACCTCAAGCATTGTCATAATCAGTTTTATTGGATGCTTGATCCCTGATAAGTAGTGAGTCAAAGTGAGTGCTTGAGCTTTAACAAAACTGGTTAAAAAAAACACTTTTTAACCATGAATGGCAGGAGGTAGAATTAAACTTTAATGATCCTTTCAGCTCTCTCATTTAAAAAAAAAAAAGGAAGAAGAAAGAAATGAAAATTTGATCTCCCCTAAGATTGTTGTGGAGCAACTTTTTTCAAAAAATATAATTCCTGCCTGACACAGGATGTCTTAAAACTGCATCCAGACTTCTGGTCTGCACTGAGTCACTGCTGCTCACACAAGTCTCAAACAGAAATACGAGCTATGAATGGAGCATCAAACTTAACTCTGTGAGTGCCCCTTGGACTTTGCACTGTTATAGCAAATCTGATTAAAAATGAGAATTTTTGTGAAAGGGGTCTTAAATACACACTTGAAGCTACATACATGATATTGTGCAAAAAAAACAAAACACTGTTGGTTATCTTAAATCCTTGTGTATCACACATATTTTCTCACAACAGTGTTGTAGAATAGCTCCATGAAAAGGTTACCATCAGTGCACATCAGAGGATTTTTATCAAATAAAGTGTTCTTTGTAAAAGACAAAACAAAAAACAGTCACATATCATTTTGGTCTTCAGCAGATTGGTTTTTTAAGTTGGACTTTTTCCTACAATACATTTTCATTCTCAGCATGGCTGAGAAGCCCTTAAGGGCCCATGACAAACGAAAACTTGAACATCTATAATTAAATGAGAACTGACCAACCTTAGCTGTTCTGCAAGATAAATACAGCCAGAAGGTCCAGAAGAGGTACTTAATTGACCTTGTGGTGAGCGTCAACTGCAAATTCATTACAGAAATTTCAACTGTACATTTTTCTGTATGAATTTGTACAAAAATACATGCTCAGAAAATATGTAAATGTAAAAAGAGGAAAGTTGTACGATTGTTTCACATCAAGTGCGTGTCATTTGTTTCTGCACCATCTTTCCAACAACAGTGGAGGCTGCCGCTGAAATGAATAGTGTGCAGAAATGTGCCATCCAGCATTAAATCAGGTGAACAGGCTCATGCACAGGCAGATTATGTAACATCCTAAACTCCAAAGTGTGAAACAGCATGCCTTATTGGGTCGTTACACTTTGTTTGCAAACCTGGAAGTACTCTAGCTCTCGTTGAAAATCATGCAGCAGTGTTCCCATGCACACTGCATTGCTCAGCGAATTTTTAAAAGTGCCTCTGGCATTGCACAGAAATGAGATTTTGGGCTACAAGTATGATGTTCACTGGGACAAGATCATTAAGCAGTGCTCATGACATCATTTGTTGCAGTGCACGCAGATGGGACAACACACTACTGCAGATTACACGTGTCGTTGGATGAAAGTCCTGCATGTCCCACCATAAAATGTTGTAATCACCGGGGTGTGATGGGCTGTCCCCTGTTATGTCTGCCAGCCACAACAATCTCTGGAGCAACTCTTTTTCTGTGTGAAGCGACCTATTTGTGTTGTGTGCTGCAGATTTAACAGCCTTTCCCACCATCATCAGGTCGCCCCAAGCATGTTACAGCCAGTGCAAAAAGAATCCGGGTGCACTCATCTGTCGTAAAAACAAAATAAATACTGTATGTCCTGTCAAAGAAACGGCCTTGCCTACACCACCACTCCCGGCAGAGCGGAGGAGTCACAGCACTGGTACTGAAGAGGAGATGTGACACCATCATCTCTTGGGTCGCAGTTTTTACACACACTGAACAGGGCGAGGGCTCATTTTTTCCCCTCTTTTTACAGGGTTCATTCCTCGCCTCTGAGTCCCACTCTGATGTCTAATCACGGCCATTTGGGAGGGAACCAGGAGAGAGCCGAGGTCTGAGTTAGGTGCTCTGTGCGCCTTCGCTCTGGGCCTCGAGGCGCAAAGGCAGTCCTGCCTGTTATCATCCGTCCACAAGAGCCTCTAAGACGCAGCTTTTGCTGACACACGCGCACGTCTGCTGAGAATCATAATAAATCCCATATCTGAGAGGAACTTTTCCACCTTAAAGAGGATGAAAACTTCCACCCTCCACCGACTGACTGAATGCACCGGACCCTGCCCTCCACTGAGAAGCGGCTGAGTCAGCAGCTGCAGGGCTGCCAGAAGTGAGGCGTCTGAAAGGTTCGCCCACATGAAGAGCTGATGTGCCTCTTTTCTCTTCACCTGAGCTTCAGCAACAGTGAGTTAAAGTGTCATTTTATCACCCTGCTTTTCTGCGAGGACTCTGTCCATGTTTTTCAGGTTTCTGTGATGAACAGAGGGTTTGTGTTTTAATGTGGAGTTGATTTATTTTAAATTTTGTATCGAATCCTGCTGAATGAAAATTTAAAACAGTTTTCTTCTTTTTCCTTGTCTCTTGCTTTCTATATTCATGTGAGTTGGAACCACGTAACCTTTGCACATGCAGTGTAGTAAATATATATTTGGTGATGAAAGGTAGCACTAACATCCTGTGAAATTAAAAGAGTGTTATTCAGTGCATCAGACAGTCCTGTACTTCTTGTCTTGTGTTGCTTTGCTCCCCTTCAACGCTCTGAGATATTTACAGCATTGTTATACTGCACTTGGATCTCCCAGTAGTGGCATAAAAAACACGAGTACAGCATGTTTACACGATCAGCGTGAGTGTGAAACACAAATAATGAAATAATTATACACGCCGTGTCCATAAAATGTGTGAAATCTTTTTAAAAACAAACTAGATGTTATGGGGCTGTATAAGAGTTTTATGTTATGCTCAGTGGCTCAGTGGGTCATAGCTGCAATGCTGTACCCCGCCCTGATACATCCTGATCCTGATATACACATGTACTGATACATAGAAATAAGAATCTAATAATATTTATAATAAATATAAAATATCAGACACAAGAGCATTTTACTGTTCTACTTTTCCTTTTGACACTTTAACTGCGTTTAACTGATCATACTTTATGCAATATACTTTTACTTAAGAAAATGATATGAAGACTTCTTCCACCACTGTCCAAAATTTGTTGATTTTTCCACTATGACTCCACCAGCTACTGAGAAAGCAGAGCCAGTCCACATTAATGGTATGTATGTTGGGTGTACACTCAAGTCCTGGTCAGGGCTGATTTTCTTCTCTTTGTTCAGCCTCAGTGACACACCCAAACTTCATCCCAGTTTCCTGTGAGAAAGGAGGATCCAGACACACAGATACTCTGTCCCTCATGATGAAGGTTGCTAATGAGCAAAACAACCTTGGTTCCCATCATGCTTGTGTGCTGGTTTCTGATTATAACTCAATTCCTTCTGTGAGTGGAATAAAATACATCTTATTGTGCAGATAATATGATTGCTTTGATTAAAATAAAACACAAATAGATTATGAAATTGATTATGTGCACAATACAGTTTCTTCTGCATTGACCAAAAAAATGAGATATGTCACCAATCCCAACCTTCTAAAACCAGCTTTTCAGATTACTCTGAAATTAACTGATCTAATGTGTTGCATATCATATTAGAATAAATATATAATATTGTTCAGCATGATAGGTAGAGATGCCACCTCATGACATGCACTGTGACAGCAACATGAAGACCTCTGAGCTTCTCGTCGACTGCACGGCGAGAGGAGGCAAACTGACTCACCTGCACCACTGACTTATTAATCTAAATGTTAGTCTTAGTCTAAATGTTAGAGACGCTGCCTTCATGAAAGACAGGCCCCACGCAAACACAAACATCTGTTCCTTTACAGCCAATTTTGCCTAACTGCCATTTCTCATATAGATTGATTTTATTATGCTGTAAATTTTACTGCAGCCTATATAACGCTCAGGAGAACTGTGTAATAAAACTCCTCTTGCAAACACAGTGAAAAGGCTTTTAAAGACAAATCAAACACTAAGTTTTACTTTGTGTGTGTGTGTGTACGTGTGTGTGATTTTGGCACTGGAAATGTAGATGGGATCAGTAGCACAATGATCACAAATCTATCTCGTACTTTACTGCGCACACAGAGCAAGGACAACCAGCATATAGATATGAGTAATATAATGCTAAAGCCTCATGCAGATGTCACACAGAGGTCAAGAGAGCTGTTTATCTCTGTACGTGTTCAATGGTGAGATAGCTGTTGACATGAAAACAGCCCCCTTGGGGAGACAAGCCCAAACAACATAAAGCTACAACAAAAGGCATCCAGGAAGGGGGGGAAATAATAGCGAGCAACGGGTGGGTGTTAATGATTTTCCATAATTGGATTCAGTCTTTACTGACACATAGTCCACATAAATTTTTATGCCTCCTTTAATTTATTTTGTAACCAGCCCGGATTTATGGTGTGCTAGAAAAAAAAAAGTGCTACACATGTAAATGTAGGTGGTAAAAGAGTAGTTTAACATTTGAGGAAAAATACTAATTTCCCGTGTGACTGTGATTTTCTGGAGTCTGTCACGACTCCTTTTAAAAACTGAACAGATTCAACAGATGACAAATGATGTGTTGATTGGTGAGCTTTATAAGACTTTAAAGCCGGGCTCTGTCAGGAAACAATATCTTGCACTTTTCCAGGTCCTCTAATCTTTATTCTACAGTTCTGTGTTTGCCTGCTGTCATGAGAGCGGTGTCAGTCAAACAACCACTGTAAGTGTTTCACTCTATTATGTCAAAGCAAATGATGAATCCTTGTGACTACTTAAAAGTATTCATTCAGTTATTGAAGGCAGATTAGGCATCACTTCGTTATCTACAAATAATACTAATAAACACAAAATGTAATAGAGAGGTTAAGAGTCAAAACATTTGTTAATTTTCTAAAAGTGCATGTCTTAAAAGTTTGTCTTTTTCCTAGAGCTTTGGGCCAGTGTCATTTTTAGCTTTTCATTGAATTCAACTACTTGAAGCACTTCTTCCAGTTTGCCTTGCAGAGACTTGAACTGACTGATGGCTGAGAGGCACCGAGGCACAGCCGGGGAATCTCCGACATGGCCGTCACACAGCACACCTGGCACGACCGGCGAGTCTCTGACAGCTGCACATGTTCACAGGCCTGTTCGCAGATCTGCACACAGATCAAAAGAAGTCAAAAGCCAACCTCAGTGACAAGCACGTTGGTCAGGTAGCTGAATGAAACACGTCTAAAGTTGTTCTATCGACACAAAATTCACTCCACTTGCATCCAGAGATCAATTCACTGGGCTCCAACTAAGAACTAATGAACATGTTCCTCTGATGAATGTGCCAACAACTTCCCTCTAGCATGATCAGAAAAAGTCTGTGTGGGCTAAAAGAAAATTGAATCACAATACCATTTGTTTCTGAAACACTAATTAAGCTAAAATTAGGCAGTTATATTTCCTTCCAGAGTCTAATCAATTGACAAAAAACAAGAAAACAAGACATAAGTTGAAGTGAGCTGTTTAACCATTGCTGAAAAAGCAGCATAAAGTTCATGAAGTAGTTTAATTGTCAGAGAACAGCCTGTCTGTCACGCGTGTTTTTTTTTTCAGACAGACAGTTTCATTGTACAGTTTGTTATGTACACGCAGGCCGGCTGGACACCATTTATTTTGGGAAATATGTCACACAGGTCAGACGTCCAGTACTTTAACCAGTCTCCTGTGAGCTGCCTGTTAAATTGTTGCTCCAACAGTGTGTGCACCTCATCCTCCACAGCCTGTAAGTGGGTGCTGGCAGGTTGTTTTAGGGGCTGTATTAGCAGGAACGTTGGTCTACAGCACTTAGAGGAAAATCACGGGACGTAAGAGGTCGCAGGTATCTTTCAGAATAACAGCTGAATCCAAACTCCATCCTTTACTCACATGACACATGAGGTGAGTAATGTGAGCAGAGTTTTGTCATTTTGTGAACTTGAATTCATTAGAAACAGCCAGCTGGTTAGGTCTCTGTCCACAGAATCACTTCTGTACTCTGACAAAGAATAAGGCCCAGATGATGCGCCTCATTATAACAACATAACAGTTTATCCTATTCAGTTAAGAAAAAATGGAAAGCAAATTCCTGATTGCAGCGAGACAGAGCAAAAGTAATATCATCCTGTTTACAACAAAGTGTATTATAAATGCCACTTTAAAGGTCAATAATTATTCTGAAATAAGCTGACAAAGACACACTGGTGCTTAAAAGCGTTTTATAGCCTCTTCAAAAGGAGACTTGTTCCGTAAAGTCATACCGGCTGTATTTTTATGGTTTATTTATTCAATATTTTCCACAGCCAATGGTAAAAATGCCCTCATCCCTTCCCCTGTGTTTGTTTCAGGTTATTGTTGCCTGAATGGATTTAGCCTCCTTGCACACATACAGTTGAGACCAGACTATTGTCATGATGAATGGATGAGATCCTGGACGCCTACACACTCCAGTGTGCTTGGTCTTTTTCAACAAGAAAGAGCAGGATTCTCCATTGCTGTTACTATGAACACTGCACCCACAAGTTTTGAGAAAACATGAAGAGATGTTTTATTTAGGGTAATGTAGTACAACATACACACAACAACACACACGAGACATTTGTGCCTCTTTTCTTTGTCACAGTTTATTGCTTTAACAGAGAACTACAGGCCTGAAACATAGTGGGTGCGTTAGACTTGGAGCTGTAGTTTCAGTCATTTTTATGAGCATTTTGACATTTTAATGTCTGCGTGCAGGTTAAAAAGCGGACTGCTGCATGTTGATTAACTTTTAATAGTGTAAATACATCTAAGTGCAAATGGGGTCCCAAAGAGTATTAGGAGACCTGGATGCTGTTTTCCTCTCAATTAATTTGTATTCCCACAATTATCAGTGCATAATTGGTTGAACAGGACTTCAGATGTGTTGGATAAAGCATCCAAGGGTGGGGGTTGTCATAGTCAATGTCTACAACACACCCCATTTTAATCATTGAAAATCAGAAGCAAAAACGACATAGATTTATCTTAAAGTTACAGAGATAGTACAAAAGCTGCTGCATTCATCAAGGTCTGACTAATTCACTACATTTGGAGCAAAAGGCTCAGCTGCGTTAGGAGTGTGAATCTACTGTGCTTCTCTGCAGAGCAGTGATTGATAATGTCTCCTCCTCTAGAAGAAATCTCCTCCGTTCCCCAGACGACGCTGCAGAGCCTTGGTTGGCCTGTGCAGGATGTCGAGCGATAGAATAATCCATGTTTTGTGTGCGCCTTGCAGTTTTGTGCACAGATATGCAAATCTTTAAAGCTCTTTTAGTTTGTCCAACATAAACCAGACCACAGGGACATGTCTTGGAGACTTCGCGTGTTAACATAGTCATTGTGAGCGCGTCTGCATGCTGACATTAGCATTTAACTCGACGCTCCACTGTGACTAAGTACGGCCTCGCAGAGAGTTAATATGGCTGTAGACTCTTAGTCTCGTTATCGCCTACCTCCAGTTGCCTGGAATGGCAGGCTGTGGGCAAGGCGCTGCTGAGGCAGGTACCACACAGGTATCCCATCACACAGAGCTGCCAGTAACCGCACATTTACAGCTAACCCCCTCTGATGAGACGCCGAAATCAATCCTGATACATTTACATGAAATATGATCCCCACAGCCTGCTGACACACACACACACACACACACACACACACAAGCTTTCCCTCCTGTTTATTGACCCAGTAAATTTACACCCCTATAAACCCCAAAGGTCAATATCAATATCTGATAATGAGAAAATATTGAGCATACAAGTCACATAAATGTGTGGTACTTTATACATGCGCCTCTGCATATATTAGCGTCTTTTTTTTTTTTTTGCTATTTACACCCCTCAGCTGTCTTCAAATTTGCAGCCTCCTTGGCTGTCTTTCATCTCTTTCTCTTCTTCCCCCAGTCACTCTGTCAATTAAATGACTTATCCACCACAGTGAGATTTGCTGTGATATTTCTTTACGTAGCTCATAAATAATCACTTTTCTTCTCTCTGCCGTCCTCTCTGTTCCAGTGGATCTTATTAAACTTACTTATTAAAGGGCTTCACCTGCCAGAGATTACTGCAGTGAGAGAGAGGCTCAATATTTCGCCCTTTTAAAGAAAAAGAAAAAAAAAAGAAAAGCTCTGGGGGGCTCACAGGTCTGGCTGCTGAAGCGCACACGCACACGGGAAAAGAAGCTGTCAGGGCAAAGTGGGGCAGTTTAATCTGAAAGAAGCCACTGCTGAAAGAAGCACAACAGCAGCAGTCTACTGGTCATTAAACTTGATAGCAATCTTCAAACTACCCGGAGGAGGCCGCCATGTTTCTTCTTCAGGAAGCTCCTGTTCTCGCCTGCCTGTCGAGCACTGAGAGGAAGTCGTTCTCCACCTGTAGAGTTGTGGCGCACTTTTACGTCAGGCAGCTCGCCAACTAAAGTGGTAACCTTTTCATGACAAAAACCTGCTGCCTTTATAACCTGACAGTTCCCACTACTGCCGCATTGATGCCCTCACGCTAACGCTGCATGACGCTGCAGCGCCCCTGCAAATTGTTCCATGGTTGAGGAAAATAATTGTCTTGGCAGCGCGTGTCTGGCTGCTGCTCACATGTGGTCAGGCAATCTTTATAACTGCTGTCGCCTCAGAAACCACTTAAGGGTGACTCGTCTCAAGCAGCTCACTCACCATAGAGATGGAGGTAGAGAAAGTGGGCTTCGAGACCGTCCAATGTACATAATGATACGTGATAGGCTTTATTGTTACAGTGGTTTATTGGTGCTGGTGATGTGAGTGACAGTGCAAACAACATATGCAATGTGATAATTATTTAACCCAGCTGGAATGACATGCAACAAATACAAGAGCAAAGGTTTGATTTGATTTGATCTTTGTTCCAGTCTTTCCAAATTATTTATATATAATATCTATATAGTTCATACTCCATTCCAAAGATTTGAATTTGTATTATCACCTCCTCCCTCAAGGCTGAACGAAGGTGATGTTCTTTCAAAGGCTTTTTATCTGCTGCCACTTTGTTGACAGGGAGCAGGGAGACTGTATGTTCTCGTGAAATGAATTAGTTTGAGATTTCACACCCGAGTGTGCAAAGCAGCACAAACATTTCTGAGACAGCCAACGTGTCCATCTGTCCCTCTTCCCATTCAAAGCCTGGCGACCTCCTCGGTGTACACAACACAAGAATTGTGTTCAAAGTAGTTAGACCCAGCAAACTTTCTTTTTTTCAGATTCACTAATGATGTCTGCTTTCTTTTTTGGTCCCAAAGTCCTGCTTAGCTATTTTCTACTTCTTTTAAAATGGATTGTTTATGTGCATTTCATGTAATCCTGTTAACTGTAGTAATATAATTGCCCCGTGTACTCTTTTGCTGTTTTACTGAACTTCCAACATGTAGTTGCTGGTTAAAGAATTAATACAAAGAGTGCGTTTGTGGTTGTTTTTACTTATTAGGTGCTTATACGGACTTTGTGCCAGATCAAAATGCATTTGGGAACAAACTACAGCCCAGCTGACAGTCGGTTACCTCCAGATTGTGTCAGGCTGTCCACATAAGGAGCCAAGTGGATCTCCTGATGCTGGTGTGAAAGAACAGCTCGGATGACGCATGTACAGGCACCACTTCATTTCCCAAATCAGCAGCACCAACTTTTAGTGCTTCATGTTACTTTTCTGACACAACCGTAGATCATTTCTAAAGTCATATCTCGTTAGGTTAAAGATGTTAAGATGATCCTTCCAGCTCACTATGATAATGCTAACACGTGTGAAATTCTCACATATAGTTTTGTTTTAGCGTGCTACATTTTTCCTAATCAGCAGAAACCACAAAGTGCAGCTAAAACTGGAGGGACTGCCATTATTCTTCCAGTAACTGGACAAACCAAAATACCTGAACATTACAATTTGTATTTTTTTGTTGGCTGGATGGCTGGATGGCTGGATGAAAAGTTGATGGATAACCAAAGTGACTAAGAATTAGCTTGGTTGGACCATGAAGATCACCAGAAGCTAAAAACATACAGTGCAATGGAAAAAGTCAGTAAGATCCATAATCCTCTGTAGGCCATGAGCATCTGTATAGCATGGCACACAATGACTTTCTGTGCTAAACATACTTTCACCACACAGTTCATGGCTCATGGAACTAGTTAATCATTTTTTCCTTCTTGTTCTATTATATGCACTTGACAATGAATGAAGCGGGACAAATCCAACAGACACATTTCCTTGACCTCTCCCGCTCTATAAGTGACCTCTGGAAACTCCATACAATTATGTGCATTTGAAAAATAAGTCAAGGTTTAACTACTTTCTGTTATAATTTCTTTAACAGCCCCCATAATACATGAAAAACGTGTTCTCATTGTGTGAAGAATTCCTGGCTGACAAAACACGTCCCTTCCTGAAAATCCTTTATTGAGAAAGACTACATCCTTAAGCACAGCAGCATCTCAATAACAACATCTTATGCCACCCACACACACACGGATACACCCATTTAACACATTATGCAGTTGCAAGGAAGTAAATCCCCACATGTACTGCAAATCGCATCACTACTGCCATTCTAGGCCGCCGTGAGTGGTTGAAGCAATTTTGCAAATCACTCCTCGTGGGTAATATACTGAATGCTGATGGGCTCCATTTGCACTTGCGGCATTTATCACTATCGTCCCATTTTAAAGGACGCTGAATTGTGAAGCCACGGTCTTATTTCAAAGTCAATTGTCCACTTGAAGAAAATGAAAGCACCAGACATCGCGAAGTTAAAAGGAGATTTGTGCCACGCAAAGGTGAAACATTTGAATGCGACTCTTATCTGTCTTGGGCAGCTGAATGTGGGCTTGCCTCTCCTTTAAAGACAGAGGTTATTCAACTACTTTCCCTGGAGTTGCATGCGATTCAGACATGGTATCAAACTTACGAAAACTTCTGTTTTTGCAAGTACCATCAAACCTGTGTTTAAAACTGTTACAGTGGAAGGACAGAAAGATGAATTAGATCCAAGAAAGTCTCTTTATGATCTGTTTCTCTTCATCCATCCCTCTGTGACTCTAGAAAAGTATACATTTTTATAGAAAAGTGGCAAGAAAAGTGGCAGATGAAATGAATATTTAGTTTAGGTTACTATTTCATCATTTAACCGTGCTTGATGAGTCAGTTCACTTTTTATGCTCCCTAACCATGCCATGGCCGTTTTTAAACATATGAAGTAGTCCTGTCATGCTGTAAAAAATAAAATGTCAGTGATGTGGCACATCTGTTGAACCAGACCCTCATCAAGCTGATATGTGGCATTCTCATAAGACCATGAAAAACCTGACACAGTAAACAACAACAAAATGTTAAAGGACACACACATGCTAGCTGTTCATTCATGTATTCTTTTCTTTTTTTTTCTTCTCAGTTATTATTGACTTTTGCTCTATTTTATTGGTTTACCAGCTTCAGCCCCTTTTCACAAAAGCAGTTTGTGAGCACTGTTGAGACGCTGATCACAGCTAGTGGCAACATCACATTTCACAAACAATTGCTGCTTGTAAAAATTGCAAATAAAGTCCCACGGGATCTTGCATGCTCATGCAGTAAGAAACATACTGAGGTTGATGAGAGCGTAAATTATCTCATGCTGCAAATTTGCTGGAAAGATCTAAATCATTAACACAGACCATATTTGACTGTGCTGAACCCCAAAAGACAACAGATCAGTGATCTAAAAGAGAAACCCAGGTGGCGTGGCAGATTGTGTCTGCGAGTGATTTCAAAGAAGGAAAACATCATCATTTTTTCAGTGTTATTCCCCACAATATGACCAAACACACCTTGGAGAGGGATGTTCTGTGATGGAAACTTGGAGGTCAGGACTCTCTTTGTTTTCTGCTCCATATAGATCGAATTTTATCTCCAAACAAGATCTGTTTTCATTTCTCTACATGCCTCATACGGCCTCACATGTGAGGAATATCCTCCACTATTTCTTTTGGCATTAATGCCTGAGACGTCTCTGATCCTGTACACAAATCCAGAGGTATTGATGTTGATGTTTTTTCAGCTCTGCATGTTATTGACTCAAGTAATAATTCAGTCTTCCCCAGGAAAGATGCCTTATTGAGCATCAGTCAGCCGATGCTATATAACATGGACATTGCAGCTCATTACGCCAAATTCGTTTTCTACCCTTTTTGCTCAGAAATGTTGGGCAGCCCTTTTTTTTGGTTTGCGGTTACCCTGGCTTTTTGTTGAGGAAGAGCTTTCACAACACTCAGCCTGATGGCCAGCTGTCTGTCAAGTCTCTCCACCGAGCCCTCCATCGTTCAGTTCTCCAGGAAGATGGCACAGTTAAGGAGCAGCCTTTGAATCAGTCTCTTCTTGAAAATAACCACTCTCTCTACAGTCACAGATGCCCTTCAAAATTTTCTTTTTCACCTCTCCAGCCTCTCCTTACCTTTCCTCCTGACCTTCCTGCACTGCATCTCTTCACTTTCATATGTCAGTCATCTGCATCCACCTCATCCTCGATGACTTACGTACACACAGCTTCAATTTCAAATCACTTATGATTGTAATTTAAGTTTTCTCTTGAATTAACTTATAATATAACCTTTGAGAGGACAACTCTCCGCATCAGTTCATGACTCTTTTCTTCTTATTATACTGTTATTCAGTGATTCTGTGTTTGCAATCAGTCCTGTGTAACACTTGTGGTTACAGCAAAAGTTACATGGTCTTCCTTTAATGTAAATCTTTTAAAACCTTGGGCAGGGCAGTACTGAAATTTGTACAGATATAAACTAAATACAGTAAAATGGCAGCACATGAGTAACAAGCACAGTTTATGAATGACATCTTTTTTTAAACAGATGCCATTATGTTACATCATATAATGTTCATCCCTTTTTTAATCCTTTTCACAATATACTTTCACCTCAAACAATAACTTTAGATTTGTGTGTTTTTGTCATCATCTAATATCTTAGCATTGATCTCTTAAGTAAACTTATCTGTTTATTATATTTATGTACTACCATTCATGTATATTGCATCCCCATATAATATTCAATTCAAGTAAAACACCATGCTATATCACAGAAGACAAAAGATACAGTGGGTTTACACCAACCATTTACAGAACATTACCAGCCATTGTCCTTGCATACATTTATAGTTTGGTCCTAGTCTGTGCTGTTAGAAGCACAATTAACCTATTTCTTGATTATTACTTAGCCATTTATCTGTGTATCTGCGCTTCGCTTTACCATCTCATCCCCACACTGTGGCAGCTCTGGTGTTGGTTAAACAGCAGCAGTTAGTCATGGAGCTCTACCACCACCCGGTGCTTTGCAGCAGACCTGCAGCCAGCTGCGACACCAGGTGATTCAGCACTAAATGGATCCGTTTACCCACAGGTCTGAGGGTTCACGCAACTTTCTGCTCTCCACAGAGGCCACAGTGGCTGAATGCATTCACCACATGACAGGTCAACAGGCTCCCTTTAGGTTTTATTTGAAAATTGCTGATGCTCCACGCACAGAGGAACAGACTTTTTTTCATCCAGGAGTGAGCATACAGTCAAAATACTCTCCTCGTTTTATTGTCTTCTGAACGTAGGATGTAAGCTGGTTGGCATCGCAGCGTAATAATAGTGCCAGCGGTGGTGGAGTGCAGGGGAATGCAGATAGACACTTTTCTGTGCTGTGAAAGCTCATAAGCTGATGAGTATTCAGAGGAAGACACCGATGTGTCTGGAGGCAATCGAAGCACCAGCATAGAGTTTTTGAGGATGTCATTGATTAGCAGGCTGCAACAAAGGAAGCAGACTGGTAAAGGCTCTCGTTAATGGAAACCACGACTGAAATGCCTTCACGGGCAAGCATAATAAATAGTTGTCTTTGTGTTGTTGTCTCTGCAGTCACTCAGTTTTCACCACTTACACTTGGCTGCAATCAAAACCCTTTGTTCTCGTTTTTACAGGCACAAATTCATCATCGGGGGGAAGCACTTATCTTTACCACAGAGTAATGTGTGAAGCATCGTTATGGTGTCAACGTGAGAGGCATAGCAGCTGCCGTCAGACTCTGCAGGTGGAAATAAAACAGATTATCTCACAATTGGGAAGTGGAGATTGATAGTTTTGACACATCCCTCCTGCATATTGGCAGTCAAAACATTACGCTTTATTTGATGTGATCTACTTTAATTTCTGCAGAGGGAAAAGTGTGTTTTGCCCTCTGGTTAGGGTGCAGGATCAGCCAGAAAGTGGGATTAAGAATCTCACTCAAGGACACTTCAGTGGGAAGCCAGAGCCTCTGCTGAAAAGATGATCTCACACAGCACAAGGAAACTGCTGTCTGATTTAATACATGGATGGGTCAATTAAGACAGAGCGCACTGAGGAGATTTCAGCTGGAGTGCCCTCTTTGTGTCAGGAACATCCAGTACACAACACAGTTTATGAACTAATGAGATATGCAATCACAAATTAATATCAAATTTGTCATAATTTCAACACAACTTCTCCTCCATCAACTGTAGATACCTAGACTCTGATTTGAACAAAAGGCTCATAATTCACAACTCATCTACAGGTATGCTCTAAGTTGTATTTATACTTTTTCCCTGAGCAGCAGCAGGATGTTTTCTTCTCCATTACTGCATAAAATGTGCTTGATGGACTTCAAAACAGCTTGTTTTTCTGCATGCAACTTATGAGTAAATGCACTCTTTGAACTCCAGACTGCTGTCATAGGTGGCCGGCAAGACCGTCTTGATGAGAGTCACGAGAACACTAATTCGAGATAACATGTTTAGTGGTGTTTGTCAGCCAGTAAAATTCCCTGTTTTCTGTGCAGTACATTCTCTGCAATGGTTATTTTTACACTTAGGTGAAACAAAGATATGTGTTTGCTCAGAGACTTTGCTAATAACACGCGGCACAGTCAGACTTTTTTTTTACAACTTGAAAACAACTTGTTTAGCCTTTACATATAATCACATGCTGCTTGTCTTAAGTGTAAGTTTGTCATCTTGAACCCCATGAAGTGAAAAAATGACCATTTCATATCATAATGAGAAAAAACATGGATAAAGCAGACTCTCCTTTAAGCATGGCCATAGAGAGGGTCATGCCTGGGGAAAAAAACTACTAATGAATAAGTGTTTTCACTCTAAATACTGTGGAACAGTGATTTCAAGCATGTGTAATGACTTATTCCCTAATACAGAATTGTACTTACTGTTGAACTTATTTACTTACTAATTTACTTATTAACCTTTTGTTGTGAAGTTCTTGTTTTCCTGCTCTGTAGTTTTGCCACAGCTGTATTTATAAATGAGTCACTGTTATGGTGAAGTGTGAGAGTCTCATTATTTTGTCCATTTCTTTGATGGTTCTTGTTGCACTTATGGTTACAGGTGCATTTATCTTGTTTATGACTTGTTATGCTTGTGTTTCTTGAAAGTAAAGTCATCATTTTTCTTTGTCTACTAAGGTCAGTTTTAAATATGACTTTTTCTGTGCATATTAACTGTATATCATTTGTCCTGAATCTATCTTGTATTTCCCGAACAGGTTATGATTGCAATGAAAACAGTGTCATCTACGCAGCTGCGCTTCACATGGCACATTATTCATTATTGTCTAAGTGAGCCCAAACCTTTGATGTGCAGTAAGCCTTTTAGAACATCTATCATATTAAGGTTAGGCTCTCACAATGCATTTTCATTGCCACTTTAAAGAGAATAAATCTGATGTGACATAAATTAACCAGCGGTAACTTTAGCTAATACATCAAAGATAAAAGGCTGCGTAGCTCTGACACAGTCACAGAATATCAGACAGAGTCGGACATTTATTATAGGCCCACTGCAGCCCATCACTTGAGATGAAACGTAACCTTTTTTTTCTTTCTTTTCCCAGGATAAGTGGCTTACTACTTAGACCTTAATGGAGAAAACTTCTTCTCTTTTTCTCTCCACGCCTTATCTCCTCCAAGTAATTCCCTGTCAGGAAATCAGTGATTGTGACTGAGGAAGAATGGCCAAGATAGCGGTTCAGTGGTGATTAAAAGTTTTAAGGAAGATTCACTTCTGGGTGATTGTACTGCCATCTTGTGGTGTCTCATAGGCCTGAATGACTGTGCTGCTCTTAGAGCCACGTTCCTTGCCACCACATCCCAATTCTAAAAATTATTCATTATAGACAGAAAAATGACATGCATGGATCGAGGTACTGTTATAACAGCGCCTCATGTTTGAGCTCTACAACAGCCAACGTGTTGTGATCAGTAACATTTGGTGGAAACATATAATGTTGACAAAAGATGTTGGTAATTTCCCAGATGGCCATGTTGTTCACAGAATCTAATGGGGCTGTCTTTGGAACTACTACAGTGTCAGCAGAATCCTCATGCATATGTCAAGACTTATTAGCTTGACTAAAGACTCTGATGCAATATCATCTCTTGGGTATCATGTGGGATAGCAGCTCTTGGATCCATCTCACTTTTTAATGGATAATGAGGATTAGATGGCTGAACATATTAATGCACTTACACTACAAAATCACCACACTAGAAACTTGCTTTTTTGTCTTTAAATGGACCATTTATAAATCAAGCTAATAAGTCGATATTTCTTTACACTGGTCACTATCAGTTGTAAAAAATATCTACATCGGTGTCAGTGAACAATATGACCATCCAAATTAATTACAAGACAGTAGCTGTTTTCATTTTTTAAAATTTGATCTTGTATTGCTGTTATTCAGAGATATGTAGAGAGGGTATTTCAAGCAAAGCTTAGTAAATTTTCATGTGTAAGGCATTCTTTAAAAAGGGGAAGTCAGCCCAATTCTTTCCCGAAGCTGAAAACAATGCCTCTGTTCAACTAGATGTTTTGTAAAGCGTTTGGGTTCTGAACAATTTTACTCACGCAGTTCAAGTTTTTCATATTCTTATCAACATTTTATTGTAGGGTTGTACAGTGAAATACATTGAACATGGGCACAAATGTTTGAATTTGAAAACAATCAAATCAGATCAAATCTGATAATATACTTATTTGTATGCAGTTTATATCTCTATATGTATACATAAAGAAAGTGCCATGTATGCATTTTTTTCTATGTTCCTACAGTTAAATGTTATTTAGAAGCTTTACTGTACAGAAAGATGTTTGAGGGATGTTCATCTGCATCATGGGCACGTGATGCCATCATTGGCATGATTTGTGACATCATAAATAACTGTGAAGCCAATCCCAGTCCAATATACCACCCTCAAATGCCTCAAATTTCACATTTCTGCAAGTTGAATAAACTGGGACTGACTTTAAAACTATTTGAGATGTCACAAATCACATTTGGAGACCTGCCACTTTAGATTAGATTTTCCATGAGCACATAAAAATGTTCCACTTTTGGCAAATGATGTGAATACAGTGTCACATACACATCATTATATACAGTGAAAGGCCAGCATTCAGGGAGAGGGGAGCTTTAAAAGTATAGAAATGACTTCAGACTGCTGTGAGGCAAAAACTACTGGAATGACTGACAGTGTGTCGCAGTTCAGCAGCCATGTAAGAAAAACTGCTGCTGCTCTCAGAGGCACATCGTCTGGGTGAAGACAGCGCTGTCATTTAAATTTCACGTTGTGTTGTGGCTGTGTGCCCTCTCTGTGGAGGGGGTGTGCTGCAGAGTCAACTCCAAAATAAAGATCACGTGTTGGCTTGATTGTTTTTTCCTGCCACGAAACACCGCCCCCCCGCGGAGCACGGCAGAATGGCAAAAATAACAGCGCCTCAGGACTGAACCATTCACCTGACAACGAGCCGATGCGACCACAGATTTACAAAAATATGGTGAAAGTTTCACTAAGGCCTTAATGTGGCTGCATAGATAAAATCTTAAATTCACCACAAATGAAACAGTACCAGATGTCGCGGCGCAGACTCATCTGAAACATTTCTACGGATTGTTTTGCTCCCCGTGTATTTGAACGGAGTGGTGCGGCCCAATAGTATTGAAGGCGAAGCTGAAAAACGGTTTGTTTTCACCGAGAGGACGCCGCGCTGCCGACGCTCGCCGCCGCAGCAACACTTCTGAAAACGGTTGTAACGTTTGTGTCGTTTCTGGTCGGTTCTCGGACGGCAGCTTCCTCTGCTCGCCATGGCTCTGTGCGGGGGTGTCGGAGCCATGGCTTTGCCCAGCGAGCTCATCGTGCACATATTCTCCTTTCTGTCCGACCGAGACAAGCTCCGGGCCTCGGCCGTGTGCTCCCGGTGGAGGGAGTGTCTCTTTTACCCGGCGCTGTGGACCGAGCTGCGGCTGCGGATAGGCGGCGGCTCCGGCTCCGGCTCCGGCTCGGAGGAGACGCCGAGGCTGGAGTTCCTCATGCGGAAGTTCGGCTCGTTCGTCCGTGAGCTGCAGCTGGAGCTGGCCCCGGCGGAGGGCTGCCTCAGCCCGCTGAGCAGCGAGCCGTCGTCCGCCAGGATGGAGCAGCCCGCCGCTCCAGATAACGACCCGCAGCTTTCCGAGCGATGGAGGGACGCCATGGCCACCTACTTGGACCAGGTGTTGTTTGTGTTCAGCAGCATACGCAACAACAGGTACATTTCGCTGCCCCTCCGTGTGTGTTTGTTTTTTTTCAATTCCGGGCTTTCTTTCGCTCGGCTCCCCTCTGTTTGTAGGATTTTCCCGTGTTTTGGTGCGTCGCAGTAAGCTAGCAGCTAGCTATAAACAAACCTGACATTAGGAGTTACGTAATCGGGTCATGTCTTTGCAGTGCAGTTAGCAGCCAGCGTTGGTACATCTGAAGAGGCTGTGAGTGTGACAGCGTTTAAACGCTCGCTTTTACATTTAGTCATCGGATCCTGATGGATGCTTCAGTGTCAATGCCAAGTCAAACGCTCGCCTGCGTTTCCTTTGTTGCCAGGTCTGTTTTCTATGTTACATTGGGGTCTTCATACCGGCAGATACAATGCAGCACTGGCGATGGCCGGAGAAGGCTTTGTTGGCTGTGACTGCTGATATCAGCGCTGACACACACATACAGTGTGTGTGAACATACATTTAGCTGTGGTATGTCGTCTCTTACTGCAGGATGGGGTCACCTATGTGCTGCATACATGAAATCCAACCTCTTGGCTCCATTCTGCAGTGGGAGTGAGTGACTATCCTGTGAAAGTTTTGCAGTATTAAGATAAGCTGATTTCAGTGCAGGAGTTATTACACCTTCTCCTACCTTCTCCATTATTCTCTACAGTGCTTTGTGGTGTTGAAACAGCACCCAGCAAAGCTGCCCGCTCATGTCTTCGTTGTGCTGAGGGGGGCTGAAACATTTACTGTTGTCTCACTTCTTGTCATTGAGCGGCTTTCAACACTTTCTGCACAGAAACTCTGGACACAAAGCTCACCTGTGTCACAGCTCTGTGTTGCACACCACTTCTAACAGTGTGTAAAAGCTGCAAATGTGACAAAGTTGGGTTTCCAGGTGTCTATTTTCATACTGAATTTGTTTGATATTTGAATGTTGGTGGATAAAGTTGTTGCACCAGACATGTTATAATGGAAATTTGAAGAAGAGTTTTACATTTTCTCTTTCACTGCAAACTCCGAACGAAGCATGTCGTGTTTGTGTATTCTACGGATGCCCTGAAGAGAAGTATTTGATAGCAGACTAACATGTTGGAGTACATAGACTACGCAGGATTCAGGCTTAGTCGGTATTGGACAATAAAGAGGAACTGAATGTCGTTTTAAGTTTCTAAAAGTTTAAAGAAAGTCACTTGGGTTTCCTTGTGTCAGTTGAAGACTTTCACCTCACATCTGAAAGGTTTATCCAGAAATTTCAGATGAAACGGGGGTGAAATGTCTGTGAGAAAGCAAGTCAAGGTGACTCTGATATTTTGCATGACCTGGATGACTGTGAATCTTCATAGACCACTCCTTTTTACTTACTTAGTTCCAGACTGCCATGAGAAAACCAGCAATAAAAAAGAGACTGTTTTTCATTCAGCTAACATTGGTCCAACTACAGTGGTTAAAATAATGAGAATAGATAACTCTTTGTTCTTTTATTAGCTGTTTTGCAAACTAAGTAGCTGCACGAGACTGCTGTTGGTTTCACTGCAGAGGCATTTTGTGAAGATTAGCGCTCAGCTGATTTACAGGAAACAGGCTGTGTGAAACATAATAACTAGCAGGTAGACCTGTGTCATGTGCGGCTGCATGTCGCACGTGTGGTTCATAATCATTTCCCACGTCTCACATCTGTCATCCTCCCAGCATCTAACAGATGTGGCAGTCTGCTTCGTACAGTGTAATTTGGTGCATTGTGTCCTCTCTGTTTACCTTGACGGCTCTTCAAAGAATTTTGTCATATTAGTCTTTTTTTCTGATTGTTGCCTGGTACCAGAATAGAAAGGATCCAGACAGCAATGCAGCACAGTGCAGGGCTGCCATAATTCTGACATGATAGGAGGCACCAGAAAATTTACAAACCAGGACAAGATTAGATTGCACAAAATGGCTACAGTTTGTCTAAAAGGTAACCACCCCCCTCTGAAGCTGTAGTGTTATGCACTATGTGTGAAAGAAACAGATATACGACTTAGAGCAGTCATGAATTTGAACAACCTTTGACTGAGCAAACACATGAAACATTCTCATATTGTTTTTTACTTAGTTGCCTTCTACTCCTCTACTCACCTTAAGTTTTAATGGGATTTGACGTCAAGACAAAAAAATGCCTGTTTTTAATGCATTATGCATGTATCGAGTACAGGGTAACTGTGAAAACTACACACCTATGTGGTTGTCTGTCAGCTCAAAGGAGAGCATTGAGTGACTAAAAAAATATTGCTAAGATGACCTGTGAGCATAAATCAGTGTGGTGTTGAATACTTGTTGCTTCTCTGTATTTCTAACATTTTCTCTCTCTCTCTCTCTCTCTCTCTCTCTCTCTCTCTCTCTCTCTCTAGAAACCTGCAGAAACTGAGTCTGTATGGAGACACGTGTGTTCTCCAACAGGAGGGACTACTGGATAGCTCCAATCTGCATCAAATTCACCAGGGGGACAAAAAAATCAACGAGTAAGGCCGAACATTAAAAATGTCTCAAATAGTTAGAGTGTGTGTGTGTGTGTGTGTGTGTGTGTGTGTGTGTGTGTGTGTGTGTGTGTGCATAAGTAAGTGTGGTTTCCTGCACAGTAAATAAAATGCACTTTACTGCAGTGTGGTATTATTTGTAATTGACTGAATGCAGAGCATGACTGGACGAGTTAATGATCATGTCAGTTGACGTATGATGGGGTTTGGGCGATGTTTGGCACTGTTGGCCCCCTTGTTTAGAGTTGGAAACAGTGTGTGTGTTAGGTGTTTGAGAAGGATAATTAATTGGCAAAATGGGTAAATGTTCATAAGACAGTTTGTCAACCTCTAGTTAGTGGGCATGCAGTATCTACAGCACATATCTCATCTTTATTAAACACGTGTGTTCTCTGACAACAAACTCTTGTTATAAAGTAAGTTGGACTGCTACAGTGCAGTAGACACTGTGGATCACAGTCTGTGAGATTTGCAAAATGATCTAAATTGTCTCCTAAAAACATTTTTAGAACCTGTGGTCAGATCTGAAATCATGCTAGCAGCACAAAAAGTTGGAAAAAACACCCTGTTGATGTCATCAGGTTTTCTCAGCATGGGCAACACAGATGTAATATTACTTCACTGATGTTGCAGTTCTTTGATGGAGTTTCCTTTTGATACCACTGCACTTAAATTCACAACCAGTGTGTGTTTGTTTTGCAGTGTCAATGCATACCATCTATGTTCTGCTTTGAAGGACAGATACAGTGGATTCTGTATGATCTAGATGATGCCAGATT
Organism: Amniataba percoides; assembly: GCA_037176925.1. Classification (NCBI taxonomy): domain Eukaryota; kingdom Metazoa; phylum Chordata; class Actinopteri; order Centrarchiformes; family Terapontidae; genus Amniataba; species Amniataba percoides. The sequence goes on from JBAJHX010000115.1 coordinate 18,061,897, forward strand.
GTTTTTATGAATGTCAAATTAGCCAAAGAAAGTGGGCTGAAATATAACTGGTCAAGGCACTTAATTATGCCTTGTGTGTTAAGTAAATGTTTGAATAGCATTATCAGCCTTCAAGGCTGCAGCCGAGTTTTAACAGAGTGATATGCTCTGTTTGGTTTCATAGGTTTTACATTCTTATATAGATACAGTATTTTGTTTTGCACATGTGTTTACATACTATACATATCTACACAAATGTATATCATGCTCCTGATTCTTTTTTTACTTTTCAGGACAAAATTTGCTGTAGATTTGATTTAAGCCAACATAAACAGCTGTCATGATGTCTTAAATTTAACTTGCAGGGAGCTGTAGTCATGCTGTTAAAGTGAACTGATGTTAATTCTCCTCCTCTCTCTCTCTTCGTTACCCTTCCCCTGTGCTCTTGGCAGAATCCAGCAGTTGTTCATGGAGTTGTTGTCTAACAGCAGGCAGCTGAGGTGGCTGTCTTGCAGCTTCATGCTGGGTCTGGTGACTCCCTGCTCCTTAGCCTGCCTGTCAAATCCTTCAGCAGAGACCCTGCAGCACCTCAGTTTACTGGACCACCAGCTGGGTATGTGTGGTTGTGTTTTTGGATGTTTGTCTGTAACAGCACAAATGCAGTTGCAGCTTTAGTTTAGTAAAACCAATTGGATTACATCGGTTTAACTCAATGCAGCTCTCCTGAATTTTTCCTCAGGTCCCCTCATCTCCCCGTCAGAGTTGGATCGTCTGTCTAATCTTCACTCGTTGGCTCTGGATTTCTCAGATTTCACATCTGAGCTTTGTGGGCTGCTGGCATCTCCACGTCGAACTCCCCTGCATCGCCTCTCCCTGCTGCTCAACGGTGCTGCCCTGGAGTTCAAACCATTAGAAGGGACCGCTACAGAGGCCGACTGGAAGGCACTGGTAATGCAACATCTGTCTTTGTTTGTCAGTCGTGTAAGCTCCTCCACAGGTGTGACTGTTGGTTGAATTTCCTCTTTATCAATGAAACATAACCACTTTATGGTTTCAGTCTTGCCAAGTGTGTACATCCATCAAGTTTTAACTGACCCTACCCAGGTTCGTGTGAGCGGCAACCTGCGAGTGTACATCATGGCTCTGGAAGTCGACAGCTCAGAGCTCCTCAGGGTCCTAAAGCCCAGCCTTCCCCTGGAGCGCCTCCACTTGGACAGTTACAGCACTCTGGTGACAGACGCCACACTGGAGCTCATCTCTCAGCAATACAACAAAACGCTGACTCACTTCCTGCTCCTGAGGGATGACCCCGACTTCCCTGACCTCAGCGTCAATCGGAACGAGGACCCGTTGGTCCTCTTGGCATGGAGATGTACTCAGCTGGCTGTGCTGGTGATACATGGTCAGTGCAGCCTGTTTTTGTTTTGTTTTGGCTTTTTCTTTTTTTTAACCAAATGCAACCAAACTTAACAGTTAATTAAACTTTAATAACTGATATTCTTTGGTTCCTGAGAAGTACACGAAGCTGTGAATGCAACACAAACATATCTTCATGCTTCAGAGTGTTTTGTGGTTAGCGAACAGCACTAACAAAGCAACAACATTAGCATTGTAGTGTTTCTTGCCACATGACAGATTTCAAAGTAAAAGATTTACTCTGCTTTTAGCGCTCTCTTCACTCTTCACCAACTCCTCAGAAATATATTTGGCTCATTTCCTGCTAAGTACTATATTCACAAGTTATTTGCTAAATCGGTCTCTCGAATGTTTGATGCTGTGCAGTTAGCATGCAGTGGATTTATTTTTGCTGAAAGCCACTTCCTGTTGTGTAAGGAAACCAGACTGATAAGTGTTAAGAGTTTAAAGTCTTCTTCAGCGACATAGCTTAGGTGATTAGAATCTGTGTGGTTTTCACTGTTCGAATCACCTTTAACTTTTGTTTTATACATTCTTATTGAAAAGTTGCTTAGAGCACTTTTAAGTTGTTAGAAGAGAAATCTCAGTGATGAAGAGATCAGCTTAGTTTCGATGTTCTTAAATACTGTTGCTTACTCACCTACTGGACCAGAATAAGAAGTCCCATCTGGGCAACAGTGTGGAAAAAAGAACTAAAAATAAAAGGATCACTTCCTTATTACTGTTCTTCTCAATAACCTGTGTCTCTTTTTCTTTTATCGATCATATCATGATTTGTGCCCAGTGATACACAGTGCTAAGCTGTATAGCGTATTTATTCTTTGCCTTTAATCGTGGTCACGTGTACAAGCTTCCTGAACACATCTCTCTCTGCAGGTTACACTGTATGGTCCCACAACTTGGTGGCCATTTCTCGGCTGCGCGGCTCCAGTCTTCGCATCCTGACCGTCTCTGAGGAGAGCATCGACTTTGATCCGGACCAGTCGGTGTGCATGGAGGGCGACCCGGTCCATAACCTGGTCAAAGAGGTGTCACTGGGCCTCGGCCGTGTCTGGCACCCTTGCCTGGATTCCAGCCTGGTTTTGTCCGAACCCACCCAGCATTTCCACCGCGAGCTGCACGCCTTCAGCGTGGGCATGTAGGCAGGGATGGCACATCCAACACATCACAGCCTAAACTGTGTCAAGACCAGACCAGACCACCCAAGTCCAAGTCAGCTCAGACCTCTGAACCAGACCAAAAGCAGACCCAAGTGAGAAATCTAAACTGGATCTTAAAACAATCGATGAATTGCATCTATGTGAGCTGATGTGAGCTGATGTTTTTATTTTACTTTTATTCTTTGCATTTCTTTCACAGGGGTTTTAGCTCACGATCATGTCCTATCATTCTCCAAATGATTCCAAATGTTTTCTTGCTTTGCCTCTTGATTATCTAGTTAGCCAATGACTTGGAAACTGATTCAATCTTTTAAATACATTTTCAAATTAAGAATATCCAATTAAACATGGGTGTTCATTTAGTTTGAATTCTTACCAAACTGTGATCTCTGACCACAGACAAGCTCGAGTCATGGCCATTTTTAATTTGTCTGCTGAAATGGGTCATTCTCCTGATTCAGATGCCCTCGTGTCTGGCATGGCCCAGTCTGGTCTGGTCTTGTTCGGCAAGTATTCAGAGCTCGATGTCTCTCCTTCACCATAATAACCTCCAGAGCCTCTGTAGGACGTAACTTGGATTTGTTTCTTTTGTTTTTATTCTTCTTTCTTTGACTGTTTTTCACCTCTCCCTGCTCTGTGTATAATCTTGTTTTTCCTGTGTGGTGGTTCCCTTTCCTGTATAGGCTTTGTGTGTATTTAAAACAAATATATTATTACCCTGCTCACAGATAAGACAGGCAGGAGGGTTGAGTGAGGGACTGGTGGGATGCAGGGGGCGATGTGTGTTCCGACACAAGCTACTAGCTTTAGTTGTGAAAGGTTTTTTTTTCTCTTCTTTTTTGTGTCAGTCTGTCTGTCTGCTCCACTCTAACAGAAGCTGGAGTTTGTAACTAACCGATCAATCACTTCCTGGGTAACACAACCATAGCTGCTTCTGTTGCTCTGAGAGAGAGCACCGTGTACACTTGTCCACTGGTTCGAGAGCCTTGCCAGCAGGGTGGGAATCTTTACTGTAATGTGTCTGACTGTTCTGGTGCTAATCAGCTTAAATGCTGTTTTCACCAGCAGCCACGTCAGCGCTATGACTCAGATTTATTATCATTGTGAAGTGAGTGGCATTTCAAAGCCAAATACTTTTATTATGGATTTTCAGCACCTTACCGGTGGTGTTTATGGAGATTATTGTTACATGCTTGCAGCCAACATACACTTCCCACCCTGCTTACTTGTTAACTTTTTGGGGAAACCTCACTAGTCAATTTAAATGGGGAGCCTCATCTTCCAACTGACATTCAGAGCCAAACTATAAACTTCAGCCTGTCACAATGCAATACACCCCAACTCTGTTCTGTTTCAATCTTTAGTGAGCTGGTTGTAAATCTTTGCATCATTTTTTTTCTATATTCAGGATGAATATAGCTGCCTTTTCTCTCCTAAAGAGATCAAGACTTACTGGTATCACTGGTTCCAGAGCCCTTTTGTATTCAAATGTCAAGTTATCAAGTCAAAGAAAAGAACAGGAGTGTGCATCATAATGTGAAGGGCTCTGGGATACAAAAAGTCTCCAAATAGTTCTCCATTATTCTAAAGAGAAAATAGGTTTTCATGCCATAATACCATATATATCCACATTTTCAGAAATATCTGCTGCTTCCAGATTGGCTGTGATGCCATGTTAAAAGAAAACCAGTATTCTGCAGACACAGCTTCCGAAGGCAGCAAATACCAAATCCAGGTGTTTAAGGTTATGCCAGCAGCGAAGTAGGCAACAACTATTTTCTCTCAATGGTGGATTTCTTGTTTTGGAGTAAAACATTTAATGATAAAGGACAGGGACAAGAAAAGGATGCACTGAATGTAATTTAACTCTCATTCTGTCGGCCAGTCAGGTTTTTATTTTATATTGAAGGCTTACTGTATATTTGCCACAGAAATTTGGCAGATGCATATCTTGCCACAACAGTCCTGCCTGCTGGAAAAAAAAAGTTTGGACATTGTGGGTTCCACTGACAGCCAAGACTGGGTTTTTGTTTTTTGGGGGGTTTTTTGTTTTGTTTTGTTTTTTGAGAAGTTGCACCTACGGCACAACAAGGTTTTGGATCAAGTGGCGTATTTCTGTGGCAAAACCTTTCTCTGTCAGTCTCAGGTAGGCTTTTAACATCACTATGACCAGGACAGTGGTGGTGATGATGTCGAGTAGGGTGTGTGAAACAATCAGTGTGAGATATTCGTGGTTTTTTTGTTTTCTGTTTTTTTTTTTTTTTTTGGTCTTTTAATTTCCTCTCAAGTCACAGTTGCCTTGGAAACAGTCCCATGTTTTCTGGATACAGTTGTTGTTATTAACAATGTTGCTTATCTTGCCATCTCACAAACCCTCACTCCACCTTGGTGCAGGGGTTCAGCAAACCTAATCATACATTTGTTTTCAAAGATTATGGTTGACAAAGACTAAAGAATGGCAAAACCAATCCGCTCATTGCGCGTTTAATATCTCCAGTAGGCGCTGTGGGGAACAGACGGCGACTGTAGAGTGGAGGAAAATCAATGCTGTCGATAGAGGGACCTGCTGGGTCCAATTAACGTCTGAAATGAATGTAGTCGACTTTCTGGTGTGAAGTGACTTCTGTCTGGCACAATGGATCTCATCTGGCCATACAGCTAGCTTGTTCTTCAAACCAGGGTGAAGGGATGACTGATTGAATCATAGTCATAACAACTGTCTGATTCTTTCTGAACTTTTCACGAAGGGAATGCCTTTGCCCTAAATAAATGAAGTAACTGTTATCCTGGCTCTGTGGAAGTGCGAAGCATGCCACGTTCAACGTCCAAGCCAGGCATCGCCAACCAAATATTTCCACCACGAGCAGTCGATAACTGCGCCGAGCATGGTTACATCTGACACTCCAGTGTGACAGCTGTGGTACACAGGTGTCCTATAAAGGCATTTTTCTGAGCTGAGTTAGGATTTTACCAGGAAGATTAAAGTTAGGTTGGGCTGTAGAGGGCCTAACTTTCATAAGAAACTGCTGTCAACTAGCCATTATTTGGACAGTTATCCTCCCAAATGGCTTCAGCTTAGTTATTGTGGTGCACACCATGGCACTTTAGAGGTCGGGGCAATGGAGTTTGAGATTGACTGTGGTCCATATCAACGTCTGTAATTCACAAGGTTGACCTGTGATTTTCTTTCCATGGACTGATATGGAACCAGAGTGATGCAGCATGCCAGCACTTTGCTTGGTTCAGAATGAATTGGTCCTCGTGGTGGGCCTGTGGTTACCAAATGTTTGCTCGTGTGTTAAGGGACCTCGATGGTTTAGCCATGATAATCTCTCTAGTCCTTGGTCCATATCTCAGGATAAATGCACTTTGGTACCAAGAGTTTCTTTTAAAGGCTGTCTGTGGCTGTATATAGAGCTGTACACTCAAACTCTGAGGGGATAGCAATACCAACATAACCCGTTTAGACCAAAATATGTTGGTTTTTATCTTATCATCCTCCCCCCTTCCATTTTTTTCCTCTCATGTGCGTTTTTTAGAGCTTGACTTTGCTCTTTTGTGTGAGAGATTTAAGCAGTATGTATTGTGTAAAGACATGACCTAATAAGGAGGTAATCACATGAGTCTGCAGTAGAATCTAATTTCAAACTAGATATCTGAGTTGAGCGCATAGATTTTTACAACTGATTTTAAAAAGCTGATTTTACTAAATCCACCCCCACCCACCACATGCGCTCCAATTTCCTGTCTATTCAATCTCCCTACATGTGATTCGCGCCACACTAAGTCAGATCTCACCATTTGGTCAGTCCAGCTCAGCCCCACTAGCTGTGTTTCTGCCCAGAATAAAAAAAGATGGGCTGTGTTTTTTCCAAGACTATGGCTATGTAGAGTAGAATAAAACTTAACCGTAATACTCCCATTTGAAAAAAACTTAGAATAGGTCTGTCCTAATCATGAATTTCACCCCCACACAGTTATGAAAAAGTCCTTCCTATATGAAGGCCCCAGGACCAATTCTTCAGCAGTAGTTAGTGTTTTGACAGAAATATTTTCAGACTGCGGAGAGAAAGAGAAAAGATTATGTAGAAAATATGCACAAGAGCAGAAAGGCATTGAAAACTAGTGGCTTCATCATTATTGCTTCTGTTGTTTCTTCACCAAAACACACGTCAACGTTTAGGGACAACAGTCTGGAAAGAGCTCTATGTTGTCCTTGCATGGAGGGAAGAAGCGAGACAGGCAAATGACTCTGATACATCCATGTTTGCGGTATGGAATCACATTTCTGAAACTAGTATCAGTGGAAGTATGGCTTGTCTTTGTATCATCGCCATTAGCAAAATATTGAGCCATCTTGTGCCTGAAAGCTTCTGGAGTCTTACTGCTTTTCAAACTTCTGCTCTCCCCAAGTTCTTAGCCTTGTCTTGTTTATAGTCGTTGCTGTGATAGTTAGTTCACTCTTTAAAGAAGTGGCATTAGATGTTGCAGTAGCTAGGCTTGTTTCAGCACACGTGTGTTAATTTCTCCTGAAGCGTGCCTGTATTTTCTGCGCAGGTTTTCACGTAAGCTTTCAAAAGTGTATACAGTAGAAATGTGAGAATAGGGTGGTTTGGATGTGTGTGTGTGTGTGTGTGTGTGTGTGTGTGAATAAGGTGTGGGCAGTCCAGCTGTCATGTTTTCTGCATGCGTGTGTTTGTGTGTGTGTCTATTTAAGAGAGGGGGGCTTGCTCATGTTCAGCAGTGTAGTCTTATCACCTCTACTGCAGCAGGAAACAGAAGTTGTTCGTTCTCAGGGTACAATCGGGGGGAAAGTTACAAAAGCTCAGGCCTCTAGCTCACTCATATGAGTATTGGGAGTCACTGGATCTGTTCTCCTCCCTTGATGTGTTTTAAGCTGCCAAAGACCACAGTGGAACAAACTAAACCCAGACACACGTCTATCTGAAGTGCCCATGTTACGCACACGCTGGCAGGAGGCTGGTCCAGTATTCTTTTCTACTCTGCACCTCCTTCTAGTACTTTCTATTCTGACCTTTTTTCCTCACTGTCAGTGGTTCCACTCCACCCTTCGCTTTCCTTCACTGAACTCTGACTACTACCTCTCTGTTTTTGTGTGTCCACACTTTGTGATACGACAGACCATACTGTGCTGGACCAGGTAAGATGTCAGCAGTCCAGCTTGGTGGCTGGCCTGAACACAGACCAAAGCAGGCCTGTACGCTAAAGTTTAAAGTCTAATGTTGTGTTAGTGGCTGCACCCTTTGTTGTTGTGCTGTGACGGGCACAGTTGGACATTTATATCCAACATATGTCACTTAATTTAGGGGCTAAGCAGCATTGTTGCACAGCTTGTACAGTGTGGCCAATTTCCTATCAGTGGAAGGCACTCAGGGTCTACACTGTATGCTGCTGAGGCATCGCAGAGCACAGTATAGTCCTACAGTGTGACAGAGGCTGAAGCAGAGAGGTCTGGAATTGGACCATGTCAACGCCATTTGCTCACCATCATATCTCTCCCTCTTTCTCCATTTTGTCCATCACCTGTTTCACTGTGAGGAGTGAGTGAATGTAAAACTTAAGGCGAGGAGGACGAGGAGTTCGGTTCAGTCTCAGAACACATCGGGGACTAAGCACTCCCTTGGATGCTTCCATTAGCTACTTTCTGACAGATTGTAGCTTCCCAGCGAGGATTCAGGCCAGTGTGCCCGATCTGACATGTTGTCTGGCCTGTGGCCAAGGTCAGGCTTGATGGGAAGTGCTTAGTCTCGGGCTTGTGGAGCTGTAAAGTGATTCACTGCTAGAGAACTGCTAGGAACTGGACATTCCACATGGGGGTCGCTCCAGCCATCTGACTAGCAAACAGTTTACTACATGGCTAACGTGTCTGCATGAAAATTAGACTCTATATAAATATATACTATATTTTTTTTACTTTTGAATGAAATGGTCTGTTTTCGAAGGGATCGGGGACGCAGCGAGTTTCCATTAGACACACCAGATTACCAGCTGGTCTGAGCAGAGTGGAGGTGTGATATCATTTTGGAGTGGTTGTATAAGGCGAGTCGCTCTTTCAGAGGTCGACTGTGCCTCTGATGCGTGTTTCTGCAGTGCCAGGCTTTGCTTTCACTTGATGCTCCGGCATCATGAGGCCATTTTGGGGCCTTCTGTGTCCGGCACACAAAAAGGTCACAAACGAAAGCAACTTCACACTGACTGTGCTAAATATGAGAACTAGCCACTGTGCATGAAATGAGTTGGTGTCATCCATTTAGTCAGCCTGAAAAACATCACAACACAGTGAGAGGAGGTTAGTCTGCATATTTAGCACACATACGAACACACAAAGGTCACAGTGCACATTGACTACGTAGACACAGGGGCACCTGGAGTGTGGGCTGGACTTCTTTACACAGCATATAGAGACAGAGGCTTGTGTATAATTACACTATATAATGTACACACAGAGAGTGACTGACACACAGCCAGCCAGCAGAGCCTTATTTTGAAGAGTTCAAACCAATTTGAAGGCTGCAGAGGGGAAAGGGGTGTCAGTTATTCAGGAGACCATTACCCGTAGTTACTGTACATTGATGTGGTTGCAGTCCAGTCAATCTGCCCTTTTGACCTGTTTATGTTTTGTTTTTTTTGTTCTCCTTATATACATTCATTAAGAAATCCTGGAAGACAACAGGACTAGTGGCCTGATGGGAAATAGAAATCCACAGAGCTGGCCTCTAATGTAGTCCATGTGAGACAGTTGGCCTTGACAGCTTATGAAAACTTAAGATCGCAGAGCAGTAGATCTGAAGGGATCTGGTTATGTCTGTCCCACCAGGCCTATAGGCCATTGATGTGGACAGAGGAGTGAGCATGTGTTCCTTTTGTACCAAAGCAGCAGACTGTGTCAGATCTGCATCAGTCTGGATGCAGGCTCAGAGCCACAGGCAGACGAGCATCAGACATGACCAGTTTCATTTCCACATCATTGCTCAGACTCGATGCCAACCTCAGAGCTTGTAATGTTGACTCGGGCTATTTGCAGTGATTTGGAAAAGCATACTTAAAATAGCTGTAGAAAGAGGTAGTACGATGGTTCTGGGTCTAAAACCTTCCCTGAACGAGATTTGGGGACTTGTTTCTAAAGGGGGTTAAGAGACAGGGTTTCCTCATTGCAATGTGAGATTTCATACACTTCCTGTTTGTTTTACTTTATTTTTTTACCGAAATGCTAGGACCATAGACTACTACCAGAACATGCAAGTCTCTGAATGGGCTCACACAGGGCCGGACTCACGCAGGAATGTGAGGAATCCAATTAACATCCTGATATGTTTCTGTTACTTGGAGAAAAACACTGGATGTGCATTGCACTGGTCTAAAATCGGTCCCGTGTAACAAAAGTAGATAGACGTGCATAATGCTAGTTACAGTCTCAGTGTACAGGAGGTTCACACAGTCAGCCACACTGAGAGCCTCAGAGGGAGTTTGGATTCTCCAGTTTCCTATTTCAGCCATAGCTGACACTAAAACCTGTTTTCCAGCCAGCTCACGGTGATGATCTCAGAGTAAAGGTGATATTAGGTTATCACTTATTTGCCACATTGTATATCTAGAGAAGAAACAACAAAAATGACACTGATAGCATAACCTGGCCAAACTCTGTCAGCAGCTCAGGTGCAAACTCTAGATTGGTGTAGCGCCTGGCTATATCAAGTAACTGATAGATATTCATGCTCAGTGTCGGCCAACTATCTTCATTTAGATCTCAGCTACTGTGGCTCTGATGTTCTGGCTGCTAAACAAAGTCTTTCTTGTCAAGTCTGGAGAGCCAAACCTCCTAATTAGCCAGGCAGGCAGGCCTGCTGCCCAGTCCAGCCTCACAACTATGCAAGAGGAATGCATATAATCCACACTCTTCTCTTTTCTTTTTTTTTTTTCAGTTTTTATATTTTGTTTTTCTTTTTTCTCACTGTCACGCAGTAGAAATGAAGACGTAAACTAATAAGAACTTGCAATGACAATACTTGGCCTTATGATGATTTATGAAATCTTATCATTTAGTTTTAAGATCTTTTGATTCTGGTCAGCCAGCCCAGCGACAGCAGCGGTGACGGCAGGCTCACTCTTGGTCTCTGTGAGACTGGCTAGACGGCCCCTAGTTTTATCGTGGTACGAATGTTGTGCATTTGTTTAAAATCAGGACAGTTTGCAATAACAGCAGTCTTACTAGTGGCCACAAAGGGGCACAAGCAGTGCTGACAGCGCCCGGCTGCGTCTTTAGAAAACCATTGAGGAAGAAATATAAACGATATAAATAGATATATAAACTCTCACAGTGCATATTTGTATAGGTATCAACAATGCATTACCATGGTATACTCTTATGCAACACATGTCCGGGTTCAATTTATGAACATGAAGTATATTATAAAATCACACACTTTGTAAATCAGAAGCAATGTTGTTGTGTTTTTTTGCGAAAAATGGTTTTACCATCCTCAATGTTGAATATCCTGAGCGTTATGTTCCTGTGTGATTGTGTTTGTTAAAGTGAGCACATAGCAGTGGGTTTTACCTTCTTCCTGCAAGCAGGGAACCAGGCGAGACCCAAAACACAGCTGGACCAGGTTTCAGGTGACATAGAGCATATTTTAAATGCATTTAAATTGGCCTTTCTCAAAATCTGACCTGTGCGTGGTTTTACAAACAGCTGAGTGTATTCTTCGATTTCAGATACACCTGCTGAAGTGCTTTATCGAGCTGGTTTATGAACAGCACGGACTGAGACTCATTCTGACCAGCAAAAACAAGCTCCGCCCCCCAAACGTCCCCCATTGTCCGAGAGCTTTTCAGTTGAGGACTTGGCTCAATCTGTGTCTGTGAAACCACTCTCAAGTAAATTTAAGATTGATATAAAACTGTGATTTTTGAAACCTTTCCAGCTGCTTTTTCGGTTTAGTCTGCAGGGAAAGAGTCCTCTCGCAGACTGAGCGGACAGATTTTATCATAGAGAACAGTGTTGATCCATGGTTCTGTTGTGGAGAAAAGGGAGGCTGCATTATAAACCTCCATGTGAAACCTCTTAACTGACAGACAGCGTACATTTGAGGGGTCAACCTGCCGAATGTTGATTTGAATTAATGTTGAATGAATGCTTCTCTTCTTTTAGTCAGTGAATAAAAGCATTAAAAAGTCTTTTGTCTCTGTTTTCTTATTGTCCCTTTGCAGGGATCTGGGTACACGCTGACAAGGCCTTCTGTGGTTTAAAAGATTCTGGCTACAGTATGTTTAGAGGGTTATTTTGCATTGATTACAAGAAACTGTTTATTTGAGTCTTTAGGTTTTTACAGCCTTTTTACTGTTACTGTTTCACTGATGATCGGTGGATGGCTGATCTGAGTTTCAGCAGCCTCTAATGAGATGGAAAGACGAGTCCTCTGTGGTCAGACCACGCAAGCAAAACATGCTTAACAAAATTAACAAAAGTTGTTCATTTTCTCAAGGAGACTAGGGGATATATTTAAAAATCTGTCAGCCTGAGGAAAGAAGCTGCTCTGGAGTCTGGCAGTACAACAGCACACACTTCTGCACCTCTTGCCAGACAGAAGCAGGGTGAACAAGCTGTGACTGGGCTCAAGACTGTGCAGTCAGAGACTAAAAAACTTCATTTGTATTGCAGATTTCAGAAATCAAAGATCTAAATGGATCAAGTATAGATCTGAAGATTCTAATGATTAAAAACAAGCTAACTGGTGTAGGAAAACAAAGCAGGATGTACCTGCTCAGAGAGTCACAGAGTGTACTCCTGTACTCAAAAATAAACATACTCAAGTTACTACATCTGAGACTGATGGATTTGTCTGTTTGCTCACTGACAAAGACAAAGAAGCCAAACTGGAAAGGCCCTGGGATCCTTCTTATGAAATGCCTCTAATGATCACAGTTTCTTGTGTAACATTGCCAGTAAAATAAGCAACAGTTCGTAGGTAACTCAGGCAGCACCGTGTATGTGTGTGTGCACACCTTCTTGTGTTTCCTGTGAGTTTCATGTTGCGTTACAAAGTGTAAACAGGAAGTACAGGAACAGGAAGTAGTCCCTGGTTCTTCCCATTCATTAGCTGCTGAAAATTCAAATTCCACTGTTCTCCTCTGTCCATTAATCATCCTGTAAGACTTACTTCAGTCATACTACAGTGTGTGTCGGGGGCGAGAAACATGAACAATGAATGAATAAACAGTATATGTACTGTATATCTGGCCACAGAAAGCAGGCTCCATCTGAGGGAGCACAGATGATGAGGAGGGAAAGCTCGATGAGAGTTGTTCGCTCCAGAAGGGCCTGCTGATAGATCGCTGCACTGCAGGGCTTTCCCTGGAGGGAGGAGGCGACATGAAACACTTGCAAATGAGATTCAGCCACTGTCACCGTGACAACACAACAGTGAGAAACAGGGAATATTGCTGGTTTGTGATGAGCAGAGAGGTGGATGAATGGAGGAGAAACAGACAGCGACAAATCAGGAGCACTGATCCGCGCAGACTTTACGATTAATGGAAATATAAGAGCTAATGAGTCAAAATATAGAAATGATATAATAGGTAATAATTCTATAATAGAAACAGCAATCTACAGTAACAATGCTCCTTTCCTATCTAGTCCCACACAGTTTTAATAAGAAGCTTTCTCACTGCTTAAATGGATGATTGACATTTGAGCAGCAGTTATTTTCAAATGGAAAAATGCTAGTTGGTTTCATGTTTGTGAAACTGAGGGAATCGTCACGGAGGCCATAAATGTGAATAACAGCCAAAGGCCACACCTAAAAACTGGAACAAGGGCGTCGCTCTCTCTTGTTCTGTTCCTTAAAGATGAAGAAATTTATTTCTTATGGTTCTGTTAGTAATTATTTATTTTACAAAAAGCCTTGATGAGACAGATGCCTAAAACCTTTTCACAGGCGGCCAACACCTGCACGGCCTTTAACAATGTCATTTCATGAGTCACAAAATGTTCGACTTGTCTGGTCACATGCAGGGAAGGTGATGACTTAATGCTCGCAGTTGCATTTGAAGGACGTGAATTCTTCCGCCGTGGATGTGACAGACGCAGTGGCAGGCAGACACAACAGAGGAGAAGGCTCGTGTTTATTTTGGTTTGTTTGCTGCTTTGTTCGGAGCTCAGACAAGAAGGAGCTTGTTCACGTTTGGATAATTAGTGTGAGATTATCTTGTTGGTGTTGTGCAATTAAGCTGAAACAATGAGAGATTCTGGTGGTTCTCACATATTTACCAGAGAGGAGAAAAACAACACGCTGATGTTCAATTAATCCCCCGCAGACTGCTCATTACAAGCAAAGACTTACTCAACTTAATCATCAATAATCATTTGTGTGTGAGATACAGATGGTATTTTGAGGGCATTGTGCTTTCAGATCATGCACTTCTTTTAGATTTGATTAGAATGGGTGGAATTCACTCGTCTGTGGTGATATTTTTTCTCATCAGTTTTTTCTCATAATAAAGTGTTTATTCTGATAATAACAGGTTTTAAAAAATAAAAGGATTAAACAGAACATTTCAGATAAATCAATGCTTAAATGTTTATAAGTTAAATGTAGCAGGAAAAAGAAAATGTTATGTTGTGATTTAGGAGGATTTTTGCTGTAATGCTGCTAATGCTCTATGATGGACTGCGCATCTCAACACATGCAGCTCCCAAATTCAACAGAAACACACACACACACACAGTCGAAGTGCATCAACAGTGAAGCAGCAGCACCACATGCAGACATGAACCAGGAAACCGGCTGCTCGTTTCCCCCTTTGATATGTAGAAGACGGGTTTTATTTTCCATCTTGGTCTCACAGTTCAGAGCTCTGCGTTCTCACATCGCTGCGGCTTGTGAAACAGTTCAAAAGAGACGAGCGGGCACAGCAAGCAGGGCTGCCAAGAGAAGAAAGGACACCTGTACGCTGTGACTCAGGGGATATAAAACCAAATGAGGAACACTTTGCTCTCTTCTGCACTGAATACAGATGAAACTAAATGAGGAGGGGGGTTAGTCACTGGCTCAAGGAAAGCATCACAAAGGAAGAAAGTTGGATCATTTTAGATTTATTGAGGAAATAAAAAGAAAAAAACAAATAAATGAGGAGGAGTCCTGCAGAGTGTGCTGGCTGGAGGAACGGCCTTTTCTAGGTGGATCAGGTGCTGCTAATTAGACAGGACGAGATAGTTTGATTGGGAGCTTCCTGAAACAACGACCAGAAAGAAAAAAAATCAACACTATGGCCACAACGGTGAGGGACACTTTGTTCTCTTCTGCCTTCAACAAACCATGCTTTCCAAATCAGTAACAGACAGGAACAGACACGAGTCAAAATAAATGTCGACTAAAAATAAATCACAGTATGTGTCATGCTACAACTGAATAAACACGAATGTCTAATAATGTACCAATCTGTGTGTGTTGTGCAATCATCAGTCATTAGTCAGGTGTTAGGAATCTGGTCTTACTCTGCTCATGCTGGGTTGAAAAAGTTGATAAAGCATATCAATTATTATAGATAAGTAAGACCATCCAAAATTGAATGCCTCTCTTATTACTGCTGTGACATTACAGGTTTATAGTTTCCACTGAGCTATTTCTCAGCTAACACTGTGAAACATACAGGTCTCTGATTGATATGGGTGCAAAGATTTATGCAGAATTAATGTACTCTCAGTCTATGCTTAAAAGCTACTTTTTGATTAAATATCAGACTTATTTACGACAGTCGTTCACTTTTATTTTAAAAAATGCGGTAATTTTCAGACTGTGTGCACAGGGCTGAACTTCAAGGGACATTTAACACCTACATCCGCCCATGATCTCGTTTTAGGGATAAACCTGAGCAGCAGGTGGCGCAATTGCACGCGAAGTCGTCTGTCAGCTGCCGAAGAAGAAACAAAGAGGCGTGACAGAAGAAGAAAAAGAAGAAGAAGAAAAAAACACGTGATTCGCGCTAACTGGAGCCAAGATGGCGGTGGTGGTGCGGAGCTTGCAAGACCAGCTCGAAAAAGCCAAGGAAAGCCTGAAAAATGTGGACGATAACATCCGCAAATTAACGGGCCGTGATCCCAATGAGTCAAGGTAAAAGGGCCGGGCGGCTGTTCAGCCTTTCAGCGCATTTTCAGAGCAGAAAGTGAGCGACTTTCTGACACGCAGTCGACGGGCGATACGTGCTAGCATGAGTCGGCTAGCAGTTAGCCAACATTACCGCCTCTTCACAGTGTTTTGTTTCCGCTGAGCAGACACAAGCTCGGTGTTTGGGCCCTGACTGGTGAATAAGCCACGCAGTTATGAAATAAAACCGGAAAGACTAAATATTGTTTGGACTGAGGTGCTTTATGAACCCGGGCCCGGTGTGGCTCGGCCCTGCAGGCGGCACCGCACTTTCACCTGTTAGCTGACATCAGATGACGTCTTTTAAACCATTTAACGACGTCATCACCGTGGAAACGTGCTGTTTTTGTTAGCGGGCTGTTGTGAGGACGCAGCGATGTCGTGCTGACCGTGTGTGTGTGTGTGTGTGTACAGACCGGGTCAGATCCGCAGGCTGGGCGGGCCCCTGGCAGGCCCCGGAGGAGGTAGAGGAAGAGGGATCAACCTGCTCAGGTAAGACTATGTATCGATTATTATCGATTTCATAACATATCAAGCTGTTAAATGGAAAGTAAACCTGCATATCTCCACAATATGTTTTCAGAAGGAAGAACCATCTCTGAATATGGCTGTTAAAGGATAAAAGCTTTAAAATCTTTGAATCATGTTACTTTATGTCGTCTCATTGAGTCATATTAAGTATCTTATTTATTTACATGTCAGCTGCAGTTTACACTACAATTTCCACAGTGACCATGATTTGATTCGTCACCTGTCTTTCATAACTTAAACTAAAGCTGATTATTGCTTTCATGAAGTAACAATTCACTGTAGAGCTGTTGTATCAGCTTGCTTTAATGTTACCTAAGTGTACCACATAAACTGGCCACCGGGTACACAAGATGGACAATGAGTATTTGGACAGTTATAAACTTAAATCTTCTTTTTAGATGTGTAAATGTTGGAGACACAAAGATAATGTAATAGAAATACATCTGACTACTGATTCCTTTTCTCATTAGTCAGAACAGGATTAGATCTGTAAAGTGCTGCCTTCCTCTCTCTGCACTCTCCCAGGCGCAGTCTCTCAGACATCGGAAGCAGCGGCCCCCCTGCCAAGCAGAGGGACATCGAAGGAGCCCTGCTGAGGTGAGGTTTTAAGTATTTTCATTTCATGTATGTTCATCTAACAGTAACTCTGCTTACAATGTATTGATGGCAAAGCTTTTGATTTGCTTTGATTCGCTTTCAGTGTACTATCATTACTGTCTGGCTTTTAGGATGAGAGAGTAGAGAAGTGTACCAAATAGATTTACACCCAGTTATTAACAAAATGTTGATAACAAAAGCTGTAATAATTGAGTTTAATGCAGATGCTATAAAATGTACCACCTGCTGTTCTCACTCGAGAGGATCTAAGCTGTTTCATCTTAAAATAGCGCCCAAACTGCCTGAGGAGCAACCAGAAGAGATGACATTTGTCTTCTGTGTTGTCGTTGATTCTCTGCTTTCTGACAGATGCAGGGTCTTAAATAGAACATCTGCCCTGACAGCTATGAGAGCAGCAGTTAGCTATGTTGTATAGATCGTGACATTTCTGGCACTTATGAGCATCTTTTTGTTGTGTCTGCAGGCTGGCAGGGGACCAGAGGGCCAGGAGAGACACGCGTCACGACAGCGACGCCGAGGATGATGACGATGTCAAAAAGGTAAAAATAAAGAGTTTATATACAGCCTGTCTGGAAAGAGCTTAGCAGGTGATTTAGTTTCGACATCATTGAATTTATGGGTCAAAACACTGGCAGTCCACAGAAAATTCTTCAAGTCCAATTGTTCTAATTCTACTTTGTCCATTAATTACCATATCAATATTGCATTGGTTTTTATTATTTATTGTCTCAAGTCACATGTATTTTACAATTAAACCTTTCTATCGGACATCAACATGCATCCTGGGTAATTCATCTTAAAATGGGTCGACTCAAAACGCTTCAAATCCTGCACAGAGTTTTCTGTCAGATTAACATCAATAACTGTCACATGTCAAATATTAGTATGAACAATTGTTGTTGTTGTGTGGTCTTCCTTCCTCAGCCGGCGTTGCAGTCGTCTGTCGTAGCTACCTCCAAAGAGAGAACACGCCGAGACCTCATTCAAGATCAAACCATGGATGAGAGAGGAAAACAGAGGTAGCCACGAGACTATCATCATACTCGAAGCTGACGACAGCTTTATAGTCACGTTTGTTAAATTGCACCTTCAGATAGTTAGATAGATTGTTCTTATTGATATTTGCACAGTTTGAAATCACAGATGTTTGATCATGATTTGTGTGTTGTCTTGGTCAGGAATCGGCGTATGTTTGGCCTGCTGATGGGTACCCTGCAAAAATTCAAACAGGAGTCCAACGTCTCTACAGAGAAGGTGGGGAACATGAACTGTGACTATTATTATTACTATTACTGTATAACTTCTGTTACATAGAATTCTTTTGTTATCAAATATTTACATAATGAGGATTTAAATTCAGTTCACAATGGCTTCCACCAAAATATTTAAACAGAGCTATATGCTGGTGGGCAGTATTTGTACAATAATTTGGTTAAAAACTTGCCTGATCCTTTTCCACCACAACTGTGTTCTTCCTTTTTAATTCTCTCTGTCCATCTTCTGGTTTTGTCCCAACAGCAAAAGCGACGTACAGAGATTGAGCAGAAGCTCGAGGTTCAGGCTGAGGCTGAGAGAAAGAAGGTGGAGAATGAAAAGAGGGAGCTGTTTGAGGAGAGAAGAGCCAAACAGACTGAGCTGAGATTACTGGAACAGAAAGTGGAGTTAGCTCAGCTGGTGAGAAAATACTTCCTAACACCATTGTGGGGCCAGTAGAAACAAGAGATGAATGTCTAGATGTCTGGTATGGTGAAAATGTACAAATCAAGTTTTGTTGATCTTGTATTTGAGATGATTGAGACAGAGAGTTTGTACTTTACTAGAATTGTCTTACACTTTCTCTTTCCTTTGACAGCAAGAGGAGTGGACCAGCCACAATAATCGTCTGATTAAGTACATTCGTACCAAGACCAAGCCTCACATCTTCTATTTGCCTGGAAAGATGTGCTCCGCCACGCAGAAACTCCTCGATGAGTCCACCAAGAAACTTAATAGTCAGTAGAGTACTTGCTCATGCTTTTATAAGATGTAGTTTCTTGTATGTTTGAGAGTTTGCATCTTTGAATCTTGTCAAAGTGTCACCCGACCCCATGTGACCTTTGGTTATGTTTTCCGGACAGCTGTGTTTGAGGAGAGGTGCGAGGCTTTCGCCGAACACCTCAGCAAGATGGAGTCCCGCCCCCGGCGACAGCCAAACCGCGACCAGCAGGACGGCAACGCAGCAGCAACAGGGATGGACCACTCGGCGGAGGGTAAGCCAGCAGGTCAGGTAGTGAAGGTGGCAGGTAACAAGGGAGACGCAGAGATGGAGGAAGAGGAGGAGGAAGATGATGAGGAGGAGGGGAGGGAGAGAGAGGGGGTCAGAAACGTGACGGAGAAGGTCGAGAGGGAGGGAGGAGAAAAGGTGGCATTGAAGAAGGTGGAGGAAGAGGAGGACGAGGAGGAAGAGGGGATGGAGTTGAGTGCAATGGGGAGTGAGGTGAAGAAGGAAGGACAGGAGGGGGCGAAAGAGAGGGGGGAGAAGGGAGAGAAGGAGGCTAGTCCAGAGTCAGAGGAGATGGAGGTGGAGGGCGGGTCAGAGCAGAAGGACAGGGGTCAGGCAGAGGAGGGAGAAACAGACAGCAAACAGGGGCCCACAGACCTCCAGAGGGAAAAGAACCAGGACAGCCAGTCTCCTGATCCAACAGTTAGCACCCAAGACGAACCGGGCACCGGCCACCAGCCCCCGCCCGGCCACACTGCAGAGGAAACACCTGTTAAGTCCTCTGTCGCTCCGGGTCTGGAGAGGCTCCCTGCCTCTCAGACAGCTGCCACAGAGCCTGGACAGAATTTCATGACCCCTGTTCCTGAGGTCCAGGACCCAGCAGTGGAGAACCAGGCTGCTGAGGGGAAACCAGGGGACGAAGGGGCCCAAAAACTGCCCGATTCCCACGAGGCTTCCAGCATTGCCCCCACACCCTCTAAGGAGGAAGAGGACGGTGGGAGGGGGAGGAAGAAGGACAAGGAGCCGAGGAAGGGCCGCAGCCACAGCAACAGCTCCTCCTCTTCCTCCTCGGGCTCCTCCTCCAGCGGGAGCTCCTCCTCGTCCTCGGGATCCAGCCGCTCCTCCTCGTCATCTTCTTCCTCGTCATCCTCCTCGTCCAACAGCAGCAGCCGAAGTCGCAGCCGAGACAGCGGTAAGCGCAAGAGGAGGCCGTCAGACAGGGGCAGGAAGAAAGGAGAAGAGAGAAGCCACCGCAAGAGAGGAGGGAGTAGCGGAGGAGGGAGGGACTCGAAGGGGTCGAAGGAGAGGAGGAAGAGGAGGAGCGAGGAAGGGAGGGGCAGGTCGTCCCGGAGCGATAGGGAGCATAAAGATAGAGACAGGAAGGACAAGAGACGCTAATCTGGTTTTTATTTGGCCTTGTTTTGGTAAAGCTGACAAACAGGAGAGAAAGTGAGGGAAGATGAGCTTAAGTATTTACTTAATGACACAAGATGAGCAATTTTTAACTAGTATTCCCCCATAAAACCTCACATCTTCCACCTAAAGGCTCATTGAAGTTTTAACAGTAAGATTTTTACTCAGTGTGGGGATTTTTAAACTGAATGGAAACGGTGGATGACTGGTTCTAACTATCTGCCGACGTTTCCCCTTTACTTGGCAAAAGAAAGTTAATTTGACTTGGTCACTGGTCTGGCAGGTAACTTCCTTATGTTGTCTCTATTGGGACCCTCCCCCCACTAAACAGGTTTGAGAGAGGCCAAACTCTTGAAAAACCTTCAAAAAACCTTTTTTTGTTTTCAGTCGTCATTTTAAATCCAAATGACGTCTCTTTGTCCTGACATTTGGGTTTTGAAGGGGTCTTTGTGGAACTATGACAAGATGGTGTTGAATGTTTGTTTAGTTTTTCATCCAATCATAATGTCATAGGCTGGGCTATTGATGGTTATGGTAGCAGCAACCATTAACTTACAGTAGTTGTGTTTCTCAAGTTGATGTGACAACGCTGTTGAGCCTCATTTACTTCCACTATTTGATCAATGTTAAGGCCCTTGTATCTTCACGTGGGTACATGTGTGATTTGCTCAAATGCTGGGTTTTGAGAATGTTTTTCCATTTTTTTTGTACCAACTGATAATCTGCTTCAAATTAAAGGTGAAGTATGAGTGAAAACGTGTATTGTGCTCTGTTCCCAGCTGACCATCTGTTAACAACCTTTACTGTGTTGGGTGGGTTATTTTCCCTAAAGACTGAGGTGGTTGAGGTAGAATAAGAGTGAGGTGATCACGTGGTTCATTTGCATTCATCCTCTGGATCACTATGAAATTTTATGTGATGATATTTCACTCTCAATCAAGAGCTTTGCCATTATCTTAAATTTAAAAAAACCCACAAGATAGGAAACTTTGTGATATCTGTAGAGACTAAAACACAGAAATGTTAGTTTTTCTACAAATCATCAGTTTATTATACAAATCTGGCCTTCACAGCATACACCCTTTGAAAAGAAAAAAGTTCCATTTGCTGTCTTCCATTTGCATCAGCAGAGGTCCATGTAAGTCACCAAAGTACTTTCCAACTTAAAATAATACAGGTTCCGACTTCATGATGCTGTCCCTTTTTGCTCTGTCCTCAATCGCCATCGCAACATGGTTGTGTGTACTGCTGCGTCCTCTGAAAGGTTTAGTTCTCTCCACTGTTTGTATTCGGCTGGCAAAAAGTCTCCATCTGTAGAGCTTGCTGTCTGAACACTGCATCAACGAGAGGG
Organism: Amniataba percoides; assembly: GCA_037176925.1. NCBI lineage: Eukaryota > Metazoa > Chordata > Actinopteri > Centrarchiformes > Terapontidae > Amniataba > Amniataba percoides. The sequence goes on from JBAJHX010000115.1 coordinate 18,083,515, forward strand.
ATTTCAACAAATTCTTCTACAAAGTCCTGTTGATGGGCCTCTACAGTTCACTCCGGCTGGTCTGCCAGATCGTTCTGCTCAAAGTATCTGCAGCAAAGACAAAAGGAAATGAGAATAACTGCATGTACACTGTGTTAAGTTAAATGTGAAATGGTAGATGTAGGTCATTCATATCAACAAACAAACTAGATATTGGTGGTAAGCTCTTTCTCTCTTTGTGTTGGATTTAACATGATCAGCTGTGCAGACAGGCCTGATATATAAAATGTTACATGACCTGACCAATATAAGCTCCACAGATTGAGTGGTAGATACCTGGCAACAAGACAGATGAGTAGGTTGAGAGCAGGCAGTTTCTCATCCTCCTGACTTTCCTGCAGAATCATAAAAAGCAGGACAGACACACAGATATCATCAGCTGGAATTTATCACATCAAGCATCAAATGTCTGAATGCCTGTTCAGAGTACATGCTCGAGGACAGGCCTACAAACTGCACGTTACCAGTGTGCTGCGGAGCTGAGCAGATCTCCTGGCCAGCTGTCTGATGGAGGAGTGGGCCTCTGGCAGGAGAGGCTTTTCCAGACAGGCTAACAAAGCATACAACCAGCGACCCTATAACAAACAAACAAACAGGAAATCAATGTGACAGTGATTATGTAAAAACCATAAATTACTTTTTATCGCTTTTCATATTTCAGTTGAGGAATGTCAGTTGATGGTAAAGAAATTCACTTGATTAGAACAGAAAACTTGTGAGGAATTGGCAAGCAACTGAAAAATGAGACTTTAATAAACTGAACTCACCAACTGTGGAACAAAATCATGTTCTTCAAACCAAGAGATTAAAATGTCCAGCACTATCAGCACTGTGGACTAAAGACACAGAAAGATGTGAGGAAACACATTCATAGCCATGAGACTACTGAAGTGGTTCAGAGTGTGAGAAGGGTGTTTAAATGAGGAAGCCATTTACCTGGTTCAGTCTGCTGACTATGCTTAGGAAGGGAGGGAAGCCCACCTGAGCCCAGACAGAAGCAACAATTAGTACTGTGGTCAGTGTGTATTTCTGAATTTGACTGATAAAAAAATTTCAATAAAAACTTGACAGCCTTTATGCTTTTCTTCATACAACCTTGCTATAGTCCAGTGCTGGCTCTGGGTCAGTGTCTGTGTGGGAGGATGAAGTGCCCAGATAGACCGTCTCTCCTAAACAAAATCTCTTCCAGCCCTCTTCATCTATTAGCTTTGGCTGAAGGACAAACACACACACACACAAAGTGATTCTCTTCATACTCACAGCAGCCCTCGATGTGAAACGTTAACATGACCCGAATGAATGAACTTTGCCACCATGCCATCTCCTCACCATCAGCACATTGTTGTCCAGAGTCTGGCTGCTCCAGTGTTTCCTGTTCTTTGTGATGCTCTGAAAGACAAATGCAGAACGGTTTGATTATGAAAAACAGATATGTAATATATGTATATATGTTTCAGGGATTGTCTGCTTTAAAATAAAATGACTTAATATTCCAAATAATAGCAGGTTTATTAAAGTTTAACAAGGGATCATAAAGGTCATTTACACTGTTCACATGATACAGTTTTTCTTACGATTTGTAGACTACAGTAAAACAGAAAAGGCTTGGAAGCTGTTTTTATGGGCTGTGTTTTTACCTGTCTGACATCTGAGAAGTTACCGACTTGCTGCTGCTGCCAACTGAGGCTGGGGGAGAAACCCACCGGAGCAGCATGGCAGCCTGCCACCTGAAACACACAAGACAGTGCACACACAGCTGAAGGATCAGAATACATGTACACACAGCCTGACTCGGAATAAAATAGGATTCAATGTATATAATTAAATAACTGTACTTCAGCTGATGTAGCTTGGTGGAACTAAGACTAACTCTATAAAACATCAACATATGTATCATTTGTAACAAAATCTGCTTGCTTTGATAATAAATGGACACATTAGACAGCACACTGCATGTTTACAGGAGGACATCCTGAGGACGTTTACTCACAGAGGCATTAACTGTTTGTTTCTTCTTCAGTTTCTTTGGATCAATCTGTGCGACCACCACCTCTGGACACAGAGAGGCCTCCAGCCTGAAGAAAAGGAAACACACACAGGTCTTCTGCTCAGTAAGAACAACAGGCAGAACTTGATGGTATAATTCATGGTATAATTTGTGTGGTCCGCTGAGCAAAAACTGTAAGACTGTCCTGCCCTCCAACACTGATAACATTAGATAGCTCATGAGTCTCATCAGTCTCAGTGACTGTCTCCGCTGCCCAAACAGATAAAAGGAGCTCTCTGGGGTGAACTCACTGGACTTGTCTCAGGTACTCTCTCGGGTTTCTCGGTGGTCCGTTCAGGTCCAGCTCCTCTGCGCCGCCTTCAAACTCCACAGGCAGCAGCCTCGGCATCAGCTCCTCCACCTCAGACTTCATCTTATCCTCTGCAGACTACCCTCTGTGAAAGCCTGCGGCGTCAGGAAGGTTACCGAGAGCAACTGAAGCACGGGTTACGAAAAAAAAACACAAAAACAATGAATTTGTCACAGGTAGCGTATAGTCTCAAACACTACGCGGCCATCTTGTTCGTAAACGCGGAGTGATGACGCCGTTTTTGTGCGCGGCGCTGGTTGCTGTGGTGACGAACGCCGCGTGCGTGCGCGCGCGTACGTGTGCGTCAGCCTTTTATTTCAGGAGCAAAGTCCACAAAAAGTCCAGATTTTTTAGCCAAAACATTCATCTGTCGTCATGTTTGTTTGTTTATTTCACACTGACATGTTATTAACTTATTAACACGATATTAACTTATTAAAAATAAAAGAAAAACCTTTGACCAGAGAGCAGATAATGCCTCGTATTACAAGCAGCTATTGGATGTTAATAATTATCTTCAGGCTGGCCTTATATCTTATCTGAGCTGTGTCTTTAACCACTGAGTCTTCGTGACAGCAGCAGCTTAGAGGCAATGTCCACTTGCCAGCTCAACTCAGTGGATCTATTTTCCCACATTATGGACATTTTCTCTTGATACACTCCTGTCAGAACAACAGAAATGGCTGTTTGGAGGGCGCGCGCTGTCCTGTGCACGTGCATGCTGTTTGTGATTTTACCTCACTTAAATCTGGGATTGTTGTCTGACCTTAAGATCTGTGGTGATTCAGAGTGTGAAAGTAAGTCGTAAAGTCACTACTATAGCAATGATAGTTAATTATGTGTATTTTCCTACTTACAATAATTTATCCATCTATTTTCTATTGTAATCAGCTCTTTGTGTCACTTTGCCATTTTGCACGTGTGTGTGTTTGTGTGTGCAGGCCTGATGAGCACAGTGCAGGCCATCAGAGACCACCGTGGTAAGGACTGCCGTTTCCTGAGCTTCAGACGAGGAGACACCATTTCTGTTTACCACAAACTGACCGGAAAGAGGGAAGATCTCTGGGCAGGCAGCGTATGTGTGATATCAACATCTCTTCTTCTGTCTCCCTCTCTCTCCTTTTAAAACATGATATAATGATAAATGTGAACAATTCAAACAGTCACTCCTATCAGACTCTAAGTTGAAGAGATTAGTCTTGATTATAATACAGATAGTTTAAGTCATCAGCACTGATTGGCATCAACACTGTGCTGGACAAACATCTCTGAGAGCACCCAGGTCATTTATACTTAGACTATTTCATTTATACAACACGTATATATTCATGTGTTGACATAACATTTAATTATTGGTCAAGATCACAGATGTTTTTTAAACTAATAACCCACATTTTCCTGTGATTTTTGGTTCCTTGGTAGATGCCGTGAAAATAACAGTAATACAAGTCAATTTGGAGTTAAAGTACAAAAAGCGTCCATTCACAGATGACTGTGTGTGTTTTGTGTAACATGTCTTCAAATAAGCTCACATATACATTAGATGCAGCTTTTTAGTATAAAGTTAAAACAACAATAACTATCATGATTCTAACAGTCTTTGAGTACTACAGAGTAAAGCCTGTTTTCTGATGGAGCTATAGCTGTTGACGGCATCATGATGTACTCATTTGTATCACTTAACTTTAAATTTAATCAGAACTTATACTGAAATGGTCTCCAAAATAAAGAGGGGAAAAACAGCATCTTATCATCATTTTCTCTCTTTCAGACTGTCATGTGTTCTCTTCGTCAGTTTTCCCACGATGCTGCTCTGGCTTTACAGAAGTTTGATTGCCTCTTTCTTTTTCAGATTGACAAACAGTTTGGTTATTTCCCAAAAGATATGGTGCAAGAGGAGCAGGTCTTTGCTTCTACACTGAAAGTAGTGGAGACGCAGGTAAACAGGCTTTGATTTCACTCACTCTGCAGATTAACGTTTTTTAAGCATCTTTATAACTATGCCATTTTTTTAAGAGAAACAGAACAAATAATTACTAAAGTGTTGTCCTGTGTGCTAGTATTTATCTAAATTAGTAGTTGTTGAATCTGTGCAAAATAAATTCCTTATTTCTGAAGTGCCTTCATTTCTTCTCTTCATTCAGAAATCTGATTTCTTCTGCATGGATGAGTCCGGGTATCTCATTGACTCCAGTCATCTTGACAGTGACGATGATGATGATGATGATGATAATGATGAACAGAAAACCCAAAACCAGGAGTCAGAAACCTCCCAAACCACCCCACACACAGATGGCACAAATACTGAAAGTCCAACAACATCTGCTGATCCCTCTCCAGAATCACCAGTTTCAGCACAGGCAGCTGATGAAACATCCACAGAAGAGGATGAGAACAGAAATGCTGGCGATGAGACTCCAGAGGAGGCTCCTCCGGCTCCCAACGAACAAGGTGGGTCTGCTTCCCCTTCCTGGCTCGGTTCTTCGGTGACAGGATGGTTAGGTCTGGCAAAAGAGAACGAAGCTGGCGATTTAGCTGAAGGAGAAAAAGAAGATGAGAGAAAGGAGACGCAGGCAGAGGCCTCCTTCACTTCTTCTGTGACAGGGTGGCTGGGGTTGGGAGGAGAAGGAAAACCCGAAGATGGTGTGACGGGTGGAGAAGAAGACAGAGAGACCGCTGATTCTCTCACTTCAACCATGACTGGGTGGCTCGGCTTTGGAGGAGAAAAAAGTCCGGATCGTTCTGCAGAAAAGGAGCAAGATCAAGAAAGAGAAGGGGAAGAATCAGGAGATAAATTCAGGGGTAGGAGGATGCATCTGGACCTAGAAGGTAGCCAATTATATGAGGAGGAGGAGAAGAAAGAGATGGGGACACTGGATTGGCTAGGAAATGGACTGTCAAACACACTGGGATTTGGCCTGACCAATCAGGAGTCAGAGACAACATCTGAAAGAGAGGATATAGAGATGATCCAGGAGCAGGAAGAACAGCCAGAGCCCAGTTCTTGGTTGGATATGGGGATCGGGAACATTTTAGGCTTCAGAAAAGACAAGATTGAAGTTGATGAGAGGACAGGAAGTGGTTATAAGGAGACAGCAGAGGACAAAGCCTTAGAACAACCGGGGGACGAGGATACCAGTCAAGCCCTGACAGAGGAGGGAAGGACAGAAACTAACAATGAATCACATGTGGAAGAGAGTCCAAAACACCAAAATGCCCCACCAGAGATACAGACAGAGTCTGAAACTGCAGAGCTAGAGGACAGTTCCCAGGCTGCATTTGGACTGTCTTTAGACGAGACAGAAGAGGGAGATAATGTTGTAGATGATGTCAAGAAAGAGAAAGACTATCTGATTGGCGAAAGATCTACAGAAGTGGAGGATAAAGATAATCGGATGCTTAACTCTGTAGAAAATGAGGGTGAGGATAAAAGAGAGCCACAAAAAAAGCAAAAAGAAGAAAGTAAAACCGTGAGTGACACTGATCAGGATTCTTTCACACAATCTGACATTAGTTTGGAGTCTGACTTTGGTTCTGCAGATTTAAATTCACACTCCACATTACAGCCTGTAGGTGCGGCTGAGGAGGAAAAAACAGACAACATGACCGGAGAAAGGGCGGAGATACCTAATGAGACGGAGGAATCCAGTGATACGTCTGTTGAACTTGGTGCTGGTAGAGATGATCATGAGGGTCAAGTCAGCAGTGCTGCGGAGGAGAGCGACGAAAAAAGTGAACCTCTCTCAGCGACAGGCACAACTGAGGAGGGAGGTGAACCAATCACCGGTGAGGATGACAGTTTAACTGCTCACAGTGTTGATGATTCAGACTTACTGCCTGTGATTAGTGATAGCACAGAAGCAGAGACACATGGGGATGAGTTGGGACGGGAGGGAGAGGTGCACCACGCTGAGGGCAGCTCTCAGGAGTTAGGATCATCACACTCACTGTTTGCCACCAATGGGAACACAACACAGATGGAAAACAATGCAGATCAGGAGGCAGTGTCTCTGCAAGAGCAACAGGCGGCCGCACAAAGTGATGGTGACGCACAGGAGCTGAAGGAAAGTGTTAAATACACAGAGAAGGATAACAAAGACAATCCCCAGCAACTTCACATGGAGACAGCAGGGTATGAGAATGAAAGTGGCCTAAAGTCACCTACAGGCTCTGAAACCAAGGCTGAGGAAGTGGAAGAGTCAAGTGACGAGCAAAGGCAAGGAGAGGAGGAAGAGTTAGGGGAAGAGGAGAAATTGGAGGGGATTAAGGAGGTGGAGGAGATCAAAGCACAGGAAAAACAGCAGGAGGAAGTGGAGGAGGAAAAGCAGGATGAAGTAAAGGAGTTAAAGGGAGAAGATGGGCAGCAACAAGTGACAGAGATAGAGGAAGAGGTGAAGATGAAGCAGGAGGAGACAGAAGAGTTAAAGGAGGGGGGAACACAGGAGGTGGCGGAGGAGTTAAAGGAGAAGAATAAACAAGAGGGGGAGGAGGAGGTAAGAGAAGATGACAGTCAGGAGGTGTTGGAGGAATTAAAGGAAGAGAAAAAGCAGGGGGAGGAAGAGGAGAAAAAAGATGAGATGTTGGAGATGAAGGAGGAGAAGAAGACTGAGGAGGTGGAGGAGTTCAAAGAAGAGGAAAAGCAGATGGAGGAAGAAGATAAAAAGGATGAGCTGCAGGAGATAAAGGAAGAAAAGAAGCAAGAGGAGGTGGAGGAGTTGACAGAAGAGGAAAAGCAGCAGCAGATAGGAGCGTTACAAGAGGAAAAGGAGTTGGAAGATTTCAAAGAAGAGGATGAAACAGGGGAGTTAAAGGAGGTGGAGGACATAAAGGAAAATGAAAAGAAAGAGGGCGAAGAGGAACATGCACAATCTCATTCTGAGGTAGAAAATGTCGAGTCAGATAGCGAAGAGAAAGAGACACATGAGAATAATAACCTGGAAGGTGTGCTCTCTGAAACACCCACACAGATGGAGGAAGAGAGGAGACAGGAAGAGGACAGGATAAAGGACAAGATGAGAGATGGGGAAGTGGAGGGTGTGAGGAGGGATAAAGAGGAAGAGGGGAGTCTGAAATGTTCAAGTGACCTTTGTCCTCAAGCTGGTGAAGTTGGACAGAGGGTTGGCGATGGAAACGACTTAGCACATGAAGGAGTGATAGAAGTAGAAGAGCCGAATCCAACAGCAGACAGCAGTCAGATCTTAGACAAGGCAGTAGGGAGTACAGGCACAGAGAGGGACAGGGATCGAAAACAGGAGGAGGAAAACAGAAGTGATGAAGCTGAGGCTGAAGAAGGGAAGGAAGAGCAGAGTGAGAGGAAAGACAGTCAGTCAAATCATACCGGGAATGAAGATGTCAATAGTAACCATGATAACCTCATCGCTGATCTGAATGCTTTGGGAATTAATAAGACGGGGGAAATGGAGGACAATGATCTGATATATCCAGGCGAGAGTGGCCAAAACAGCCTTTCTGATCAAATTTTACTTGGCCAGAATGATGACAGCAAAGATGAGGGGGCAGAAAGCGTTGACCTTTCTGATGCCAGCAGGCTTGGTGAAGGAGTTAAAACTAAGCCTGAAGACAATGAAGCAAGCAGCAGTGGGATTTCCTCTGAGAAGATAACAGAGCAAACACACCCTGACTTTGAGACAGGCACAGAGACCAGCGACCCCGTCGAAAGTCTGATATCAGAGCAAACTGTTCGACACGAGTCTCAGCATCCGACTGGTTCCTCGCCTCTGCCTGATGGGCACAGTGAAGGGACGGCAAAGGCTGAAGGTGGAGGAGCGTTTGGCCTTTTCAAAAATGCCTTTAGCTTTTTCGGCCAAACTAAAGAATCCACAGAATCCATCCCAAGTCTGGACTCTAACACCAACGAGACACCTAAGACGCAAGACTCTGTGACTCCTGAACAAGACCTGGATCCAACTGCTGGTTCAAGTCCTGGCAACACTCAGGATTTGCCCACAGACTCTCCCACCTCTCGGTCACAACAGCCCTCACCTCCATCCCCAGTACACTCTCATCCCAGTCCTCTGTCTCCAAACACAGGAGCCCCCCTCCAAACAAAAACCCCCTCGAAACATAACAAGAACCTCCTCTCCCACGTGAACACGGATGAGGTGGCTGTTTTAACGGAGCTCTTTGGACGACACAAGCTGCAGTTCTTGGATTACGTCTTAGGGAGCTCAGACACCACGACAGATGACCCTGATGATGATGAATCCATTTTGTCGGACATAGAAAGACTCCTGCACTACCACAGGGAGACGCTGGTCGCTCCCAGCATGAGGCTCACTGAGGCACCGCAGGAGGACAAAGAAAAGACCAAAACACTTATCGCACTTCAGAAGCTAGAAATACTGCTGGCAAGAGTGAGGGAGACTTTCAACACAGTGAAATCAGACATCAGTAACACAAACCATCAAGGTATTTTTGTCTACACGGCCTAAAAGATAATAAGATAAATGAGTGATTATTTAAGCTCCTGTAATGTTTAAAGTTCAGCATGGCTTTGACTCGCAATGATCTCAATCAGAGAGCATGTGTTTCCCTGTTCAATACAGCTGAGACCAGCTGTGTTGGTGGATCCTGTTCATCTCCCAGCAAAGATGAAGAAACAACCAATGAAGAAGAGTCGAGCATGATGGGAGATTCCTCTGGAGGCCGGGACAACAACTCTCCAAGTGATGGATGGATGGGGGCGCACAGAGAGTCAGAGGAGTCCCTTCCTCACATTCAGCCAGGACCACAACTGGAAGGTACGGATGACTCAACTACCCCTCAAACATTATTATAGCATGAGACATTCTTCAAACATGAGAGAGAACTGCTGCATCTCCATTACTGCAACACTTTGTGTGTTGCAGTAATGGAGATGCAGCAACCTGGAACATTACAGCATGGCCTGAACACAATTTACTTTTTTATAAAAGTAAAACATTAGCACATTAAAGAAGTTAAATAGCTTTTAGTTCAGTTTATATGATTCTAACTATATAATAACTATATAACTATTATCATTGTGACAAGTAGGAAATGCCTATATGTTAAATTGCACCATGTTTGCTTCTCTTTTCTCCAGAAATACTGAAGCAAAGTCTGGACTTTGTCTGTCAGATGGCTGCAGACTCAGCCACTCATGTTCATGCAGCAGGAGAGCTCCTCATATGGCTCACTGTACAGGTAAGAGTTGTCAGATGACTGAAATCCATGGGAACCACATGCATTATTACCAAATGATCTAGGCTTTGAGATAAATTTGTTCGTCATATTGCATCCATCTGCACAGCTATAATACATTTTAGTTTTTCATTATCAATTCACATTTGTTTCTAACACTATTAAATACAACTTAGAGGTCACTGTGGTGTGTTTGAGATGGATGAGATGGATGTTATAGATCATACAGAAATGGTAGAAAATAATTATTTAAATCAGAAAATTGTTTTTGCACCATCCTCAAACTATTTTTATCTAAACTATTTTAAAAAAGGGTGAGAGGGGTCAGATATAAAAACAAAAAACACTTTTTATTCTGTGTCACTCTTTCCACTCTTTGCGCTTACAGGATTATTTGAGCAGATACGGTGACAATAAGTCAGAATTTTCTCCTGTCACAGTTTTGACATGTTTTGTCAGGTAACATAAGGGTCCACATGTATTTATGCCAGTTTGGCTGATTTCATAGCCTGCAGATCATCTTCTGAGTCCCTGTGCGTACATAGTTGACCGAAGGCCCCTCTGACAGAGCCTCGGTGTCCACACAGAGAGGAGTGTGCTTCTTTAAGGCTCTGAGCTGGTGCCATGTTGACCTGACTCTCCCTCTGGCATTCAGCTCTGCCTTCCTCTCAGCTGTCAAGCCGCGTTGGCTGCGGCCACATCACTCACATACCTGAGAGCTGCAGGCTGTTTCAGTCTACCTGCTCTCAGAGGGGAACTGTTCCGCATGTTCTGAGAGAGCTAGAGAGTCTCTGCTTTCAAATGGACGAAAATGAGGCCAGTTCGGTGAGTAGTTTTTGAAGCTTTTAATCAAGAGTCCAGTCCTACTTTAGGAGTCCTGTGTCCTACTTTAGGACAGCGGCCGTAACGCAACACATGTGACACATGACCGTGGCTGCGCGACAAATATGGATTTAATGTATATCAAAAAGCATACCTGTGCGTAAAATAATTAAACTGCCTATTCTGGTTATTATCAAAGACGAAATTGAAGGTCTTTCTTTTAGTTTGGTGACACCTGTTTGTCTTGGTGTCACTTTAAAAGCGCTCCGATGTGCCAGTGTGGCATTTTACAATTGGTGACGTTTGGAGCGAACCATTAATGCGGGCGGGGGTGAAAATAATATAGATGAACCTAAGAGGGATCAAATCAATCTATACTTATCTTTAAGTCCTTCACATATAAACAAAAAAATGGTATCAAACCAACTGAATAAGCATTAACAGTCGAGTAGCACCTTAACGAGGAGTTTTAGAGCCACTCCATTACCCCCCCCCCCCACCAGACATGCAGTGTGACGTGTTCCACCGCTGAGCGTCGGTGTTGTGAAGAGGATGTGAAACCGCTGCTAGCTACACTTTCAGTCGCCCAAATGTCAGCTTAAATGAAACATATCACTGAAATAACCCCATGAAATAACCCGGACATGGCGGAACACACGGCGAGCGAGCAGCTGGCCAGCAGGGCGGTGGACTTCCAGGCCGCGGCGGAGGCTTACTACAGTATCGCGGTGGAGAAAGTGAAGGATGTGCGTTGTGCGGCAGGTTTAGTTAGCAGCTAGCTTTCACAGCTGACACGGAGGCTGGACGAGCAGCTCCCTGTTCCTGCTGAGTGCATCTCTTCGTATTTTCCAGACTCTGGTTGCACTGGCGTGTGCGCTGCCAGCGGTGTCAGCCAGCTGTCACGTTGACATTTAATGTCGGTCTCTCAGATGTGTCTGTAAATCCTCACAGTTAGCTTGTGATGGTTAGCCAGATCATCGATGATAACGCTAAACTGTCTGATCCGGTGTTGTCGTGATGTTTGAATGTTTGAATGTTCCCTGGAAGAGATAAATGTACTGTTGATCTCTTCTACAACTGCTCTGGTTGACTACTTGCATACAATGGTGACTCACATGCAGTGGTCAATTAGGAGAGCATAAGAACTACTCAAAGATTAAATCAGAGAGTTGTTTTGCTCCGTTCAGAAAAGTAATAACCATAGTTTGACCCACTAAAGCAACCGTTGTTTTGTAGGTCTCATGACACCGCTGTAATGTTTAAAACATTCACCAAGCAGTGCATTTTTTGGTGTCTTGAGTTTGCAGGGCAGTCATGCAATATCAGCAGACTCCAAATGTCAACAACGATTTAAACAGTCGGAGCCAACCAAGTGTTGTTTTCAGACTCTCAAGAGTCACACTTCTCTTTTAACCATTGCTCCTTAAAACCAAGTCCTCATATAAACAGTTCTTTCCTCTTTTCTCTCAGGTTGTGTCATCACTGCCTGATGACATCAGGCCCGGGCCGGACCTGTACGGGGTGCCATGGGAACCAGTGATCATCACCAGCTTTGTGGGGCTGCTGACACTGCTGTTGTTCACGTGTAGATGTTACAGCTCTGTGAGTACGCAGCCATGAGAATATATATTTATCATGTCATGATAATGTGAATATTATATTAACTTACACTGTGTTTGCAGTTCATGAATTTATGGTGGTGCATTTGATTTAGATGAGGACACGAAGTGAAAACACTTGTTTCTTTTAGAACTCGCCCATTCATCAGCTGATTAATCCTGTTAGTGATTACTACTTGTTTATCATTGTTTGCTTCTTGTTTTTCACAGGTCAAAAGCAGAATGTATCGAAGTAAGTTGTTGTTCCTATTCTTCTTTTGTTGACTTGACAAAGATTATACAGATACATCACTGGTCACTACATATTAACCTTGTATACAGAAGTACCTTGTCAATAACAGAGAAATGGTCTGAATGTGTTTCTGAGCTTTGTGCTACATGTTTTCAGGTAAAGAGCGGTGGATGGCAGAGCAGGTTGCACAGCTTCTTGAAGAGAAGTGTAAAGTCCTTGAGACCCTCAGCACATGTCAACAGGAGGTCTGTACAAAAGTAGAATCTTATTAAAAACGAATTGCATAGGTTTCTAGAAGTTGAATCTTGATGAAATGCGCTTTTTGTCACCAGTCTTGGCTGCATGTACTCAGATTTCTCTCCTCATTATGTGTCATTTGCAGTATGAAGAGCTTGAGGACTCACTGAGGGACAGTGGCGTCTTGGCTCAAACTCAAAAGACAGAAGAACTGGAGGTAAAGCAGACTGAAAAAAAGAGATGAAATGTCTAACTGCCTGGAAGCCAAACCAGATGGCAAACTAAAAACTTCTGCATAGTGTTTTTCTAAAAGCCAGTATTTGTTCATAAACGCTAGTGTTAGTCATCTTTTAAATCCTTGGAATGTTTTAAATGGTTTACCCAACAAAACAGCTTATTGATAGTTTATTGTCCAAATTGTGCAGTTTTTTGGTTACTTGTAGGCAGAAGAAACAAGACTCATCATCACCCTTTAAATTGACATGGTGCATTTGGTAGCGAACAGTTGCACATATACACATCCTGCACTCACAGAACAACATTATCTGTCCGTGGAGTTGTGTTTTTCGCCACCTGTGTAATTTAAGACTTTTAGCTCTGTTTCTTTTTATACCTTTAGCTGCTAAATGCTCTAGTGTGTTCACCAGCTGGTTTCTGACTGTGTCTGTGTGTTGTATAGTGCTGAACAGGGAGTGTGCAGAGGGTTTTTCAAGCTTTTTTCCAAAAACAGCTGTCTGCAGTGGCAAAAAACGACTATAGGGTGAAAGCAAGTTGAACCTGGCCATAAAGCTCTGTAAAGCTGAGTGGAGCTGCTGGTTGGTTCAGATGATAATTCTCTGTAGGTTCGTCACTACATGTGACCCCTTTCACATTGTCAGTTTACAATATGGAATATAACCACTTTAAACCAAAAGTTTAAACATTTGAGCTGATTCATCAGATATGAAGCAAAGATTGACCACGTTTTAACACTGTGATCTGACTCTTCCTGTACGCTCATTCTCACTGATTGGCTCTCACTATAAGGAATTCTCTGAACACATCTGTTTTCCTGCCTCTCCAGCGCAAAGCCAAACAGTTGGGACACGCTAATAGACAGCTTGAGAGGGATCTTGAACAACTGAAGGACCAACTGGACCAGCAGAGAGAACACAGGACAGAGCAGGAAAGGAGGGTAGGCACACAAGCTGTCTTAACTTGAACATCTACACACAGTCAAATTTGTATAGAAATCAGAATCCAAGTAGTGTGATACTGAGAAGACTGGATTATTTTGTGGTTATCCTTCCAGATAGCGGCACTTGAAGATAGCATGAAAACATGTGAAGAAGAAACCAAAGAGCTCCAGTCACAAGAAGAACAGGTCTCCATCACATTACCTCTCGTCTTTGTGCCTTCACATTTCTGTCCTCTTCCCTCATTGCTGCTTCACCTTTACTTCTTTCCTTCTGTGTTTCATGTAACCTTATCGCTGCATGTTTGTCTCCAGGCACAAACCACGCTGAAAGTGTACAGCATGAACAGTGACAGACTACAAAAGAATCTGGAAACAGCTGGAGAGGAGAACACGCTGCTACAGGAGAGCAACGCACAGGTAGGATGTTCCACACACGTACACACTCTCCTACAGTGACAGTGCATGGTAGCAAGTGAGCTGGTTTGCTTTTGCATGGTTGAAATGAAAGTTTTAAAGTACTGTTCATCATTGCACTAGATTGGCTTTCTATGCAAACTGATAGAATTGGCAATAATATGATCTGTTCAGGCAGATTCAGTACGTCTCCTCCTCTTTCAGCCTCTGTGCCTAGTTGTTTCTTGCACAATAATTTTCCGTCCCTGACTGTCTCTTTCTCTCCACAGTTAAGGCAGCAGGTGGAGGGATGGGCAGAAAGAGTGAGCGAGTTGGAGGCAGAGATGAGCAGGTGTGAGGTCTCCCACAGCGCGATGCTGCAGGATGTGACCACTAAGGATGAGCGTATAATGGTATGATTAGTTCTAGCAGTAATTATAGTATTTCCTATCCAGTTTCTGTATAGTATACCTTATACCTTACTGATATACCAAGCTGATGTAAAAGGTCAGCTTTGGTTAAAGGATTCAGTTACTTTAGTTTGTCTCGATAGAATTAAGTTTGATTCCAAGTATTTGTCTGTGTGCAGTCCTTGACAGATCGGCTGCTGAGGATGAAAGGCTGGGATTCAGAACTGGAAGAAGAGGAAGGTGAGGATGACGGAGAGAAAGACACGTCCAATGGGACAGCAGAGAGAGGAGAAGAGAATGGTAGAGGAGACCCAGTGGACACACAAAGACATCTGCAGAAAGTCCAGAAACTGATCTATGCTGCCAAGGTATATGACTCAAGTGGACACAGACTTTTGGTGTTAATGATGCTGCATGTGATTTTGGCTAATGCTCAGAGTTGGATCGTATTTGAAGATCTGTTTTGATAACACATAACCAGACTGGTTCCGATTAAACATCTCTGTCCATCTTTCTGAATGTCTCTGTGTTTCTGTGCAGCTGAACGCAGACCTCAAATCAGTAGATGAAGACAAGGACAGAGCATTTGCCAAATTGAACGATGAAGTCAAAGCTAAAGAGGACCTGCAAGGTGAGTCAACTGCACGCTGATGTCTAATTTTACCAAGGTTGTAATTAAGATATCTGACACAGCATTATCATTAACACCAGAAACTGTGTGTGATCTGTGCAACATATAAACAACTAACAGTTCTAACAGGTTTCAAATCAATTACATCAGTCTAGAGACCAAACATATCACTAATGTATTGATTGTTGCATTTGTGTGTGTGTGTGTGTTCTTCTTCCTAGTGAGCATTAAAGAGCTGGAGAATGAAAAAATATCTCTACAGTCAGACACTGAGCACTACACAGATCAGGTAGCTGACTTCAACTATATATTAGTGTTATATTTTGTTATATGGTTGTTCCACATTCATTTGGCTTTCATGTTGTTTATGTGTGCAGGTCCAAAGATTACAACAGAAGCTCCAGATAATGACAGAAATGTACCAGGAAAATGAGCTCAAGCTACACAGGTGAAAAATGGAAATACAAATTGTGTGGAATAGTGGAGATACAAGTTGTAGTAGCTGTGCAGGATGTTGATGAAAGTGTGCATTTGCAGGCTGCTGACAGTGGAGGAGAAGGAGCGCCTGCAGAAAGAGGAGAAGTTACATAAAGCAGACAAAAACATTGCAATGGCCATGGAAGAACTCAACAACTATAGGTAGCTGCTTCCTCAAAACATTATCAAACTGCTTAACAACATGCAGTATGCAGGAGACATGTGTGAGCCTCCCCTGCAAAGAGACAGCCCAAGTCTTAACTTTACGTCACCTCTTTCCTTCAGACAACGAGCTGAGGAGATGGAAGAAGAGCTGGAGAAAACTAAACAGTCTTACCAGACTCAGATATCAGCTCATGAGAAGAAGGCTCATAATAACTGGGTGAGTAAAACTCCACCTCAGGCCTCTTCAAAAACATGCACTTAGATAGTGACCGTATCTAGTGATAATCTAATCTGTCTATTGATTTTGCAGCTGGCAGCCCGAGCAGCAGACAGAGAGCTAGCAGACATCAGGAGAGAGAATGCCCTCCTCAGACAGAAGTAAGTGAACAGTAACAGGAGTTTTTTAAAGTTTTATTATTTGCCAGTTCAGAGCATATTTATGTTTGTGGCTCATGAAACTAAAAAATGTACTGCATCCTGAATTCCTTGCAAACATTTGAGCAGTTTATTTCTTACTTTATTTATATCATACAGTGTATTGTATACATGACAGTAAAATCCAGAAAATGTTTGTCATGAGTTGATTTTAAGTGGGATTTTTTTCAGGCTGACAGACACGCAGTTTAAACTAGACGCCCTGGACAAAGATCCCTACGCCTTGAACAGCCTGGCGAGACCGCTGCCATTCAGAGGTTAGCACACACATACAGGCCAACATGCAGGATCGTGCTAACATTACAAACTGTGACTAGAAGACCCTTGTCAGGAGGCCGTAGGCCAAAGCTTTCTCTGACTTTGCCCTTTTCAAACTGTCCATTCTCTCCAGCTGAAAGGTCACCGTACGGCCCGTCGCCTCTGGGTCGACCAGCATCTGAGACCAGAGCTTTTCTGTCTCCTCCCACGTTAATGGATGGACCACCTGCTAGACTGTCTCCGAGAGGTAAACACACACAGAAAACCACAAAGCACAAATGTAGAGACACCAACAATACTACAACAAACATGTTCTTAATTTTCAGTCCAGTTGTTTCAAGTACAGATTACAAGTTATGTTAGTACAGTAGTAAAGTAGTAGTATAATACAGTATAATTTATTTTCTGTATCATTAGATTTTACTGATCTGATTTCCCATGTAATACTTATGCTAATTCAGCCTCACGAGGTCATTACATTAAACATTTGTGGCATGTTGGAGATGACCAGCTGGCTGTAGCATGATTTCCTGTAGATGCTGATCTGTAGTAGCATGGTCTGTATGTTGGCATGCTGTTGGTGCTCTATGGGAAAAATAGAGTGCAGTTCATTCATGGGGGATGATGTTTTCACAATTTCTCTTTGTCTCCTGATCAAATTGTGTTCACTGTCTGATATTTTTGTCTTTTGCCAATTGGTTCTGCTTGTTCCCCTCTCTGTTTACCCCCCCCTTTACCACTCTCTCCCTCTTTGTTTCTTTTTCTCTCTCATCAATGCCAACTATCCCTCCTCTGCTCCCTCGTACTCTGTTTTTCCTTCGGTCTTGTCCTCCGCAGTGCCTCGTGGTCCAGTGGAGCCTCCAGGTGGCCTCTGTGAGATGGAGCGGAGTGGAGGTCCCCATTCAGACAGCGGCTCGATCTCTCCTACATGGGAGAGAGATCGAAGGGGACCCCCGCCAGGACCACCCGGGCCCCTAGGTGCTCCAGGTGTGTGTTTGTGTGTGTGTGTTAGAGAGGGAGTCAAAGAGAAAGACAAAGAGTGAAGCAGTAAGGTTCAGTAGGTAAAAAGAATAACAGAAGTTTGTATGTTTTCTCAGTTTGATCCAAATTTCAGTGCTTGACGGATACAAAGATACTGATACAAGAATTTCCCAATTCCATTTTAAACAATACATAAAAGCTGCTATTTTGCTATTTATGTTATTCCTTGTTGTCTGTATTTTAATGTTAATTCCTAATCTTGTGTATCAAAGTGAGAATCAGCCTTCAGACTGCAGCAAAGAACATTTATGTTTTCGCCCTTACTCTCATGGGGAGGTATTTGCATGTGGTACTGCTGAGTCTCTTGTGTATCATCAATCATTCATCATAGTTATTATTTATATTATTTTTACATATGCAGAAAAAAGCCTGGCTGCCTGTAGCATCATGTGCACCTTGATTCAGGCCCAATATTTCAAGCATGTTCTAAAAGCATCGTGGGATTGTATCTGCATTTTCTCAGCTCAGACCTGGACTGATAGCAGTCAGTACACAGATGCAGCGTATCGTATTAATCAGGGCTGTTACCTTGATGGTGAGGCAGCATACACTGTACCAGATCCTTCATTAAGATCATTAACTGCATCTGTGTGTATGTGCACGCTAAATACGTGATGAAGGTGCTTGTTTGTTGTTTCCTGCATATTAAGTTTGGACTCCAGAACCTACTGTTGTCTATGAAGCTCTGAAACTGTTTATATCAGATCATTTATTACAGGAAAGGTCCACGTGAAACATACAACTTACACATACAACTTATACTCTGCTGTCCCATATATACAACAACAATCATACAACTTCCCTCGTTTTCCTCGTAGTATTTATTTTTAAGGAGATACTCAACAAACTTGAGACACTCACGCTTACAGCAGCTTTCAGTATTCATGATGTCACCATCCAGATATTTGTAAATGATGTCACCAACATGGCACCACACATCAGAGCTTTGGTTGACTGATTTACAGCTGCATATCTAACTGTGTGTCGGCCTCTTAGGCTACATGTTCCCAGAACCAGGAGGCCCAATGTACAGGAGACCTCCACCTCCTCCTCTGGGTCTTTTGCCTCCTCCTGGCTCCCTCCCACCTGGCCCTCTCCATCCCAGGGGCCTCCCCCCAGGACCCCCTCACCCAACAGACATGGCAGGTGAGTCACTGCGATCTGTAGATCAGCTGTAGATAAGTGAACTTGAACTTGCACATGCTGAAGTGGAAAAGCAGAAAATAGAAACAAGAAACATGCGTGCGTAACCTAGTTCAGTTCAGTTCATTTCTCTATGTGTTCATTCTTTTAAATACAGATGGCTCATACAGAGAAAACAGCCTTGGCCCTGGTGAGCAGGAACACAGAGAGGTAAGAGATATGTGGGAGTGTAGAGGTGTGTGTGTGTGTGTGTGTGTGCGTGTGCGTGTGCGTGTGTGTGTGTCGCTGGTCCACTCTCTTTAACAGTCATCCTTCTGTATCCACACAACCAGTCTGGTCCTGGTGATCGAAGAACTCCTCCTGATGCTGATCCAAGGATGCTGGGCCCGCCTCCTCCTGGACCCCCAATGGGCCCCATAGACGGTCCCTTTCCTCGTAGAGCCCCCTATGGACCACCTCCTCCTGATTTCTACCCTCCCAGAGGACCTGCGTGCCCTCCCATGATGCCTAGTAAGTAGTCGCCGCCAAGTCAAAAATGCCCCTTTTCCACTAGTACTTAATAGCACCTACTCGACTCGTTTTCCATTACAATACAGCACCACCTCAGCGTGGGTGGAGTTGTCACAGTAAGGCGGTCCAAAACTCTGGCGATGTCTTTTGTTGTGCGAGACAAACACGAAACAACTACAGAGGCCAGCAGAGAGAAACAAACAAACAAACAAACACAAAGAAACGTCTGCACCTCGTTGTTGCTCAGCAGACTTGTTTTCTGTGCAGCGATCTCTGATCGCGTTCGTTGTTGTTTTTGTGTTTTAAAAATGCCGCGGTTGATCCTTCTGAACAAGTCGCTCTGCTGACGCATCGCGCTCTGGCCAATCAGCGGCCGGCTGTCTGCCGATGTCACGTTTTCGGTCCCACTCAGCTCGCTTGGAACCCCGGCTGAGCAGGTGCTAGAAAAGTAGCTGGTACCAGGTACTGAAGCGTAGTGGAAACACACACAAACCGAGGCGAGGCGAGCCGAGTAGGTACTAGTGGAAAAGGGGCAAAACATTCGTACTACGTTATCTCAAACTGTCAGTGAGTCAACCTGACACTCTCTGTCCCTCTCCTCTCTCCAGTGTGGGCCCCCCCACCTCCAGGGATGATGTTCCCCCCTCGTTTCCCTCCCGGTGGTCCTCCTCTTCCTCACCACGCTGCCCCAATGAGGCCTCCTCCACCCGACGGCTTCCCTCCACCCTCCATGGGTCCTCCTCCTCCTCAGCAGTCCCACCCCTCCCCACCACACAGCCAGTCGCCAGAGGAGCACACACCCTCACCTGAAGATGCCATCTGAGCCTGACCAGGTGTTTCTACGTGAGCTGAGAGATGTTTCTGGTTCAAATTTAACTTAGTGGTCGATGGACAGACGGATGGAAGGACACGTTGCTGTTTTCCATCCTTACATTTTCTTTCACATCTGCTTATCAAGCAGGCTGAATTTAATGAAGAGTGGGGGACCCATCAGCCTTCAGTAGCCCAGTTTGTGGCTGTCTGTCTGCTTCTGCCTGGTCTTTCTCCTCTCTTCACATCCTTTTTTCTCTCCCTCTGCCCTGTCTCTTACTTTTTTTCTCTCCATTATTCTCACTCTGTCTATCATCATCCAGCTACATTCCCTGTAAAGTAGGTCCTGTTGCTGCGGAGTCAAAGCGACAGCAGTAAGGCTCTGTTGTGTCACGTCACCAGTAAGAACAGGGCAGCTTTATCTGTACGTGTGTGTGGGAATGTTGCCACCAGAGAGGTTTTGAATGGTGCGTAAATTTGCATCAGAGACAAATCAGAGGAAAAAAATGCATCTCTTAAGGTCCATACTATGTGTTTTACCATTTCCCCCATAATTTAGACAATTTAGCTTTACAGCATTTGCATTGTTGTTGATGTGGATTTTACACTTAAATTTGATCACATCAGGTCTTTTGTCTGTGACTGAATTAGGTAGATCTTAAACTCTTAATATTCTGCAGAGGTCAAATGAGGCAGTTTGTTAAAATACAGTTTCTGTGGTTTCCCTGTGGGATTTTTAGGACTTTGCCTTCATCGGCAACGATACTATGTCAAAGAGCAGCGTGTTTCAGTGACTTGCATATGGTCTAAGCTTGAAAAAAGTGGCTTATAGTAGCTGCTTGTATTCTGTAGAAATAAGCTGTGACTCATCCCGGCAGTCACAGAGTGGTGAATCAAATGGACAGACTGGAAGAGAGACTGCCCTCAAACCCAGGAAGATGACACCCTTGTGAATTTTGTAAAAAGCAATGATTAATAGATAAATAAAAACTGTCAAATTGTCAGTGTCTCCATATTTCACTCATGTATTAATGTTCAATTTTTTGTGCATGCAGCTGTAACAGAAAACTCATCGGTGGCCACTGGTGGTATCTGGACTAATTCATTGAAAATATTCATTCATTATCAGAGTTTATAATACTGTACATACAACATGCAATGGAAATGCTTAATATGGTGAATTTGTAAATGAAGAATTTTCCAAAGCATACTTTAATTTATTGTAACCTTGATTGTACAGCACAGTTCATATGTAATGACCTCCAATAACTCACATGATGTCATTTCAAGTGTTTACAGAACAATTATGTGATGGTGAGGATGAAGCTGCAACAATGCAGTTTAAATCAAAAGACATGTACACTTTATTTAATGTTGTATAGTTTGTAATTCCCTTAAAGTCTGAGCAGAGATTCAGTTGTTGCTTGGCCCAATCAATGGAAATACCAACATTAGACATGTTTTTTTCCCTCCATCTAGCTTCCACATTGACTTAAATGGAGAATATCCCCTGTGTTGATAACAGGAATAGGCTACATTAAACTATGTTTTTATAGCATTTGTATTGTTTATAATTATGTTTGGGATAATTAGCAAACCTTTTTCACAGCAGATATTTGACATATCAAAGCTGGACAACCACAGCTGTAACTAATGATAATGATGGCTCCACTAAGGTGAACCACCTACAGGTCCCAGTGTTCTGCACACTGACCTGATACATGTCTTTTTGGGACACTGACTGAAACAGAGTCATCATTAATGTTAGCAGTTCACTGCGATCCTGCGAGACGGGTCTTCTGCTTGGCCAGGATTTTTCCTGTCTGATCACTTTCTGTTTGCAGGGCTGGGCCTCCACACAAGGAGTCGTTAGGAAGAATGAGACACACCCGAGCTTTGTGCATTCTCCTGCATTTTATATCCACTTGTATGTTCACGGTTATCAACACATCTGGAAGCTGCCACTGTCTCACATTAACAAGAGGCACAACACACATGCTGTGGTACAGTTCAACTAATTCTCCAAATCATTCTCCTGAGGTTAAATTACTTCACTGTCTGTTGTACAATCAACTGTTCAGACTAATTTAGAGAGAAGTTCGTTAGACATTTTTGCAAACTGCTGAAGATTGAAGAGAACAGAGGCTCGTGTTATGTGGCTGTATAACACCAACCAAACACACTGTTCTCTTAATAACATTTGTAATAAAATCTAAATATTTTTCAAACCAATGAATCTGCTGAGCTCACTGTGGAATGATTTAAGAACTTAACCGAGACTGAGCTCATGGACGTGGTTCTTCACTGTAAAGCTTCGGTCATTAATCATTCTCAGAGGTTGAGGTTGGCTCTCTTCAGTATTTTGTTTTACTAATGAGATTGGAGAAGCCAGCGATGGTGCAGACTGTGCCAGCCAGTGCTTCCTATTTCGGTAATCCATGTGATGAAAGCACTGTGCCATCACATCCTTTATCACTGACTTTACACACTGTGTGAGCTCTGTGGTCAGTGTTGTGTTATGGAGATGTAGGTGATGTACAGTACGTTCATCTAAAGAGGGAAATGCTCTCAAGTGTGATCAATAAGTGTTGTCCTATATCTACTCAGTCACTTCCTCCCTTTTTATATGCTGTCTTTAGGCCCTGTGAAGCACTCTGTAAACATTGTTATGGAAAGCTGATAAATATTTCATTCTCATTAGTTTTTAGAGTTTATAGATTGCAAAAAGCCAGAGCTAAAAATATGGAGGCGCTATTGTTGAGCCAGTACTGTAATGTAAACCACTGATGTGCTCAGCTCAGTCTTACTGTGTCCACACAGCTGAAAATACAGTTGACAGAGACACAACATACTTATAAAACAACTTTTAATTGTAAAAACCACTGACATCAACAAGAAAGACATAAATGTACCTGGCACATTATTAAACATAAACTGTCAAAAATATTTATTTGAATTTTTAACATCCCCTCCACCTCAAATCTTCAAAAACCTCAGGTTGTAAAAGCAGTATTATTAAATGGCAGCGTGTCCATCATCCTTTATAAACACCAGGTTGTGTCTGTGAAGATTCAATGGCGGGGTGACAATGATGTGAAGGACGTGGTCCAGTTCCTTTCCTGTCATCATCACTGTAGGCCTTTCAAATTAATCTAATTAAAAAAGCCATATCAATCAAAAACACACTGAAACAACTAAATCAATTGGAAGGTGGAAGCATTGTCACAGGTAATAATGCAAAAGTGGATTTTTTCTACTTTAAAGAGCGAGCGACAGAGGAGGTAGATGCTTAAGAAGAGAATGTAACAGTGATACCTGATGAATAACTCTTAAAGGGAAACGTCGGGATTCTAGCTTTCCAAATATTTGCATTATTTTGGGCCCTCAGTTATTTTAACTCACTTTGTCAATGTAACTACGGTTGTTTTATTGATACTAGTTCGCAACTGCAGTGGTGTAGTGATTAAAAATAGAGGGGGTGTGAATTGACTTGACAATCCACATTAAAAAAACTTTATTGGTTTATACTTAAAAGAGTTTAGTGATAAAAAAGAAAATGCTCAGGTATCCAAAAAAACACTGTATATGGTCTGGAATTGTATCTTATGAAATCAGCCCTGTTTTTGCTCTGTTCTTACCAACAGCATTGGCAGTGTGAGGAAGTCCACTCGTGATCTGAAAAGGGCGAGTTAAATCCCAAAATGTCAGCATCTAGTAAAATTCTACTATGTTGTTCAATTTTGGCTTAAGATGGTTCAACAAAGTCTTAAGTATTGACTGCTGACTAAGTCTGTCTTGGCACACACAATCTTGAGAAATTCTTCCTTATCTTGCTTTTTAATTACTGCTCTCACTCGGTTTGCATCAATCACAGTAACCAAACTTCAGCTCTTACAAATGCAAGACGCACCACTGAAAAAAGGGAGAATGCAATGAGTGACTTAAAACTTGTGCTCTCTGGAACAGCAACAACTGTCATATAATCACCAGCCAACTATTATACTAACTAATATAAACATCATAAAAAAGTAATTGGTCTGATGCAAGAAATTTAAACTGATCCAGATAGAAAGTACAAAAAAAATGTCATGGCACGATCAGTCCGATTCATAAATACACCAGTAATTCCTCACATATCACTGGAAGCTTTTTCAATTACCCTGCAGGTCCACCTCAAGGCTCACACACCAAATAAATTCTGTTTAACACTGCTGGACTGCTGATCTGTGTAAAAACAACGGCCCCCCAAGGCATTCTAGGAAGATTAATAACTTTAAAGTTGGTGGTCCATGGACGAGACCTAAGAGGATGGATCAGTTTAAAATGTCAACAAA
The DNA here is from genome assembly GCA_037176925.1 of Amniataba percoides. Lineage (NCBI taxonomy): Eukaryota > Metazoa > Chordata > Actinopteri > Centrarchiformes > Terapontidae > Amniataba > Amniataba percoides. The sequence goes on from JBAJHX010000115.1 coordinate 18,107,787, forward strand.
GAATTAAAATCCTTTGCCAGAGATCATTTTAAATGTTTGGAAGGAAATGGTTGTGATCTAATGCTGAGAGGTGAAACTTTGAGAAACACAGTCTGTAAATGATGTAGAAAACATGATTTAAGGCTTACTTAATGTCATGTTTCTTTACTCGGTTTTCCTCTCAGGAGTCATTTTACATGCTCCTGGGAGTATTAGCCTGCTATTTTAAAAATATGACATATACTCCTGTTTGTGTCACCTGTATGCTCGGTATTATGGCTTGTTCTATTCAGGAGTCAATTCTGAGAGGAAGAGCTTCTATTCCTGTTTGTCCTATAAATGGGATTCAAACCCACAAGTCCTTATTGTGAGTGCCTGTTGGCACGAGAGGCAGCTTACTGACTGGTGTCGCTGGTAGCAGAGGAAGAGTGTAGTGGATTGTTGGAAGATTCAGAGAAATGTTCAGATGTGTGCATTGTCATGCATGCAGAAGTTAATTCTACTGTGGGTGTCATATACATATGTTTGAATGTAGTGTGAATGTGTTTGAGGTCCGTGTGTGTTTTGAGTGTTTCCTGCTGTGTGACTACGTGTGTGTGTCTTTGTGTCTGTGTTCCTCAGCAGTTGAGAATGGGCCTGTTTCTGTCTGGTCTGAATGGGAACACGGGGCTGTCAGAGTCGGCCTTCCCTCTGTGGGGACCCAGCGTAGCCACAGCCTGGAAGACAACACACACACACACACACACACATTCATCACTGTTCCTGCTTCCAGGGGACAAAGACACGACTCTGCATCAAGTAACAAATTTGCATACCTTTCTGATAGCTGTCCAGTCCTCCAGGATGTCCAAGTCAGGCAGCATGTAAACAATATATGGGCGTGAGCAGAGTTAAGGACAAAGCCAGCAGGACTGGATTACAAATCTGAATACAAAGGCATTTCTCGATACCAGTAGAGAGAATATACTGACGCAGTCTGAGTAAAAATAGTATTAACAGTAGAAGGATATCAGACACCACTGAAGGTCGTCTCCTCTTCTTATCTGGACTTAAAGCGTCTCTTCTCTTTTTTCTTCCTGATAACTCATCGTTCCACAGCTCTGATGGAGGGACAGACAGATTAAAATGCACTGGATATAATATACGATGCTGGAAGAGTGTAGAGTGTTCTTATAATTGTCTTAATGTGTTGTATTTAGCAGCACTTTCATGGCATTACCAGATGTTATGTCGATGCTGTGTCTGTCCTCTTCCAGCCTTCGAATTTTCTCCTCCAGTTCACTCTGTACTGTATCAAACAGCAGCAGCTTCTCACTCTGCATACAAACACACACACACACACACAACATGTAGCATAGACATTTAGAGAAAAAATAGTTAGATCTAACACACAACAAAAATGCAACACCTCAGCAATACTTCTTGAGACAGGAGGTGATTAAAGTGTGTGTGTGTGTGTGTGTGTGTGTGTGTGTGTGTGTGTGTGTGTGTGTGTGTGTGTGTGTGTGTGTGTGT
>JBAJHX010000115.1:18122513-18134683 GCA_037176925.1 Amniataba percoides
GCCAAACATAACCTAAAAGTGCCAGCAGGGGGAGGAAATTAGCAAAAATATAAGATGAATAGAAATTGGCTCTAACAGTATTTTTACTCACTTTTATTAACTGCAGTATTTTATTTACTTCAATAAAAATGCTTCTGCCCCAGTGGTCAGTCACGCTACATGATGTGGATCTCTTGGAGAAATTCTATGCCTATACTTGGAGAATTTTATGTTTATGGTCTAACATTCACCGGTTTGAGACGAGCACCCTATAGAATTTCTTTAACAGGATTGTAATTGTAGACACTTCTAAAGAAACAACCAAATATAGAATACAAACTAGAGCATCTAAAAATGTTTACATAGTATATTTAAAGAGTAAACGCTGAAATGTGTTTTTTGAGCCGTAAACTAAATTATGTAACTGTTGTGTGATGAAATACAATCAGTGCTGGTGTTGATATTAATGTTTTCTACAAAATTTGTAAGAATCTACTTTTCATGTGGTGGAAATGCACCATCTGCCTTTTTTAAATCACCCCTGACGCTCTCAAGGCCTCCACTGACATAGATTTGACCGATTCGGACTAATCTGTGTCCTGAGGTTTGTATGAAAACAGACTGTTAATGCCCTCTAATCAGGGGTGTACACCTCGAACCCCCCCAGCCTCTACCCACCCGATGGAGCGTGCAGTCTCATTCAGTCTGTCAGTGACTGGCATTAAAAACTGCAGTGCTCCTCTGCATCGTTGTGTTGAGAGGGGATTTAAGCTGTACAAAGTGCCGTCCTGCCGCCAGCCTCTCACTCTCTCACTGTCTCTCCTCCAGAGCTAACCCTGTCTCACTCCTTCACCTTCCCCGTCTCTGTCCCTCTGTCCGCCATTGCCCCCTCCCTCTTTTCTACACTGCCCAATCACTGGTCTGTCCTTTCACTATCTCCCTGTCTTCCTCCCCAAACCATCTTTCTTTGCTTTGTCTCTACACCATGAATATGAACTTTCTTTAATTTATTTTCAATGCTTTCTTTCAATTTAACTTAACACTTTAACTTTTTTTTTACTGTCTCTGCTCCATATTTACTTTTTTCTCTTAATCTCTCTCTCTCTTTTCGGTGTTTCTGTTTTATTCCTTTCTCTCTCTCATCCTCACCCATACATCCACCTTTTTATTCACTCACCTCTTCCCCTTACTTTGTCACTTCAACACTACCCTCCTTTTCCCCACCTTCCTGCCTTCTTTCATCACCTCCTTTCTCTTCTTCTTCTTCTTCCGTCTCACACTCTTCCCCTCCCTTATTCTGTCTCTCTTCTATCTGTTCTTCCCACCTCTTCAGCCCTGCGTAGCTGTTCTACGGGGGACTCTTTGCTGTCCTCAGCCTTTATCCGCAGTGCTAAGAGTGCTCCTGCTCTGGCTCCGCCTCTTCCTGTCCTCCTCCACCACCACCACCCTTTACTACCCCCCCTTGCTGACCAGCTGGCAGGTACACACTCTTTGCACGACCTGTCCGCCTGCCTGCCTGCCTGGAGACTTTACTTGTGTGTCCGTCTGTGAGAAGCTGAAACTTTATGCCCCTCGTCTCGTCTCTGTCTGTCAGTTTTCTGATTGTCATTACTGCATCAGCAGTTTGCATGTCGTCCCTCAGGAATCACACACAGCCCCCCCCTTTTTTTTCACCTGTAACTGGGATGACGTGTGAGTTTGAGAAATGCTTGAACATCAAAAGTGCATTATTCTCCTGAAGATGTGCAATGATCCAATCAGCACTGCTTGGATTTTGCATGTGGTAAATGGATAATAAAAGTACACTGTATCACAGGAAGGCCATTTTTGTCTTCTGAAGAGTTTAGTTATTTTTCACATTTGGACCATTGTCTTATTACTGTCTATAACTTATTTCCTCCAAAGGTTGTTATGATTATTGTTTTTGTTTGAACATGAGGTGATATATTTGGATTTTGCAGAGTAAAACTAAAATATTTAAGAATTAAATTTGTCATTTTGACTTTGTTTGACAAATATTTCACAGTTTGACTTAAATTAGATTTTTGTTTGCAGATAGATGGAGACCGCTCACATGTCTCTGTTTCTGTGAACTTGTCTGCATCAAACATGTTCTACCTGTTTTCCTGTCTGCTTGCATGTTTCTCAGCCTGCGTCTGCCTGCACACATGGTGTCGTATATTTAACTCCCTCTGCCTGTGCTGTTTTCTGCCCCCTCTCATAGACCTCCCTATGAGCGATGTGTGATATTTCATTTGATTCCATTTATTCTCAGGCTGGCATTTAATTCAGCTCCCTTTCTTGATGATGGTTTTATATTGTCACATCCTCTGCTTGTGTCATCTTGCTTTTTCTTGTGTGTTTACTTTTGGTTGGTGTGTTTTTTTTGTCAGTTGTGTCTTTTGTGTTCTGTACAAAAAAAACTGCCAAACATCACCACAGACGACGCTGCCATAGCTTTGGTTTTTCTACAATTGAAGGAAATGTGATCTGTGAACTGGGTGCATGCCATCTGGGGTTGCTTTGAGAAAGACCCCCCTCCTGAATGAGCTGGAATAATGAATATTTTAAGCAGACATTTGAAGATGAGGGTGTCTTTAGTTTTATTTTTAGTCAAAGAAACTAGACAGTGTTTCCTAGTTGAGGTTGCTGAAATAGCAACAAAGCGTCAGGAATGCTGCTCTGATTTTTTTTCAGTTTTATCTAATGTGGCATCTGCGCAGACAGATTTAGACTTTTTTTTTTTTAAGGAAGATGCTCAAAGTCATGAATCTTACCATCCAGAATTTCTAAAGTTTCTCAATTTCCCCAAAATAATTAGGATGTCCAAAATGAATCCAGTTTACGTTTGTATTGTATTCACTAAAACTTATGTCTGTCATTTAGATGACTTTAGTTTTGTAGTCTTTAAGCATTATAATAATAATGCTGCAATGCTTGAAATAGTACATAGAATATATTTGTAAGACATCTTTTTTTCTTTGCAGATTCCTGTTTAGTTTACGTTTCTTTTTTTTTTTTCATTTAGAAGTGTGTGTGTGTTTACATGCATCCATTTCCATTCAGGCCTTCACTAACCTCACTCTCATCTCCCCTCAATCACCAGACCTCGAGGACCCGCCAATCACGCTGACATCCCGCACCTCTCGGATGCGCCACTCTTCCCAGAACGACGAGGCCCCTCCCACCTCTTGTTCTGAGGTTTTCCAGGGCGTGGCTTGCGACCTGGACGCCTCGGCCCCTTCGTCCCTCCCGAGGAGCAGCAGTGCTTCTGACATCATGGAGCCTTTCATCGCAGAACGGGTCAAAGGTGAAGACCCCCAGAGGGATCCCACTGCGATCCCGAACCCCCCCCATCACCACAACTCCACAACTTCTTCCTTACTCGCAGCCAATAGCCACGCAGCTCAGCCACCCCCACACTCCCACACTTCTCCCTCTCCCACCCCTTTTACCTTCTTTAATGGTGTTTTCTTGCCCTCAGAGGGGCAAGATGATGGTAGCGTTTATGACCAGTTCTGCCAGAGTGGCTTTGGAAGCCAAGGTTCTGATTGGATACGCGAATGGGATTCTGGCTTCGCCTGTTCATCTGAAAAGGAAGTCGACATAGAGGAGAGTGAAACTGGAGCTGGCGTAGAGGAGGATGATTTATTCTCCTCTATTAGGGACTACCTCACTCACAGAGGAGGCGAGAAGAAGGAGGAGGCAGGAGAGCGAGATAGTCCAGGTCACGTTCTAGAAAACAGTGGTGCAACCTTACCTGCACAAACAGCAGGGACTAAAACACAAACAGAACACACAGCACAGGTAGCAGAGGCAAGGCAGGTGGGGAGAGAGGACAGGCAGCCTTGTAAAGAGGACAGACAGGTAAGTAAATCTGTGAGACATAGCAGCGTGGATTCAACAGAGGAGAGTGAGGCAGAGCAGCGGAGCATCTATGAGTGTCTGGAGTTACAGTGTCAGTGGCCGTCGCCCAACACCAGGGGGAGCGCTAGCTTAGAGAGACACGCTGGGGAGAAAAAGGGAGCAGGAATTACAGGAAGGGCATCGGAATGGGAAGGGAAATTTGATATGTGGAAGGAAATGGGAGAAGAGAAACAGGATGATAAAGAAGCAGCAGCAAAAGAGAGGTCCAGTTTAATTAGAGCAGACACTAACACAGTAGAATCTAGCACCGAATCCAATCAACCTGCCCAAACTTCAGAACAAACAAAGGCCAAGGTGTCCCGCAGCATCGCCAAGAGGCATCACTCTGGGGGCGTTCATGTCAGCTTCCGGCCCTCGACCGAGTCAGTCCAGTTCCATAACCCCCTTGAGAGCAAAGAGGCCCACTGGAAAGCCAGGCTGCGCCGCCTCAGTCATTTCCACACACACAGCCACTCAGCTGGGGAGAGGCCAGGGGCCGGAGGCGGGTCGGGGGCGAGGCTAGGAGCAGGGGGTGCAGGTAAGTTTGGCTCTGCTTGCCATAGAGCAGGTGCTCATGACAAATTAGCTTCGGGGACTGTTGCTGATAACAGCGGGGCGGGGAGCTCAGCAGCTGGCGGAGGCCTGGAAAACAGAGGAGGTGACAAGGACAGGCAGCACCCCGCATCCTCTGTGGGATCCCACCTGGGCTCTGAGTCAGAGGCGCAGTCCAGCGGTTCAGGTTTCTCAGGCGTGTCTTCAGGGGTGCGTGGCCGCTTGGGACGTTCAGCCTTGCGATCTCGAGCCTCCCGCTCTCGCTCCCAGGAGCCCGGCAGCACTGCCTCACGGCACCACCAGGGGGCTCTCCTTGGTGGCGTTTATAAAACTGTGGTTCACGCCCTGTCCTCCAAGCCCCGGCCCCGAGGTCAGGGGTCATCCCAAGGCTCGTCGCCACAGCGGCAGGGCCGGGCCGCCATGGGTGACGCATCACTAAGGGACCTCTACTCCCACGTCCTGGGCTACTTTGGACGAAAGACGACGGCCCCAGGTGAGGATCGCAACGAACGGAGCGCTCACAAAGGACACATCAGATACAGCAACAACTGGAAAGACAGATACTCACCAACACACAAACACCAACAACTCTCTTTTCCTTTTTGGCTGTTTTTAACTGGTTTGTTATGATGGAATGATTTTTTTTTTGGGGCTGACACTCATCATCTTGCTGCTGGACTGAAATTCAAACTCCCTGTTGATGTGTTTCCTCTTGAACGTAGCCCCTCCTCCAGCCTGCCTCCTGTCAAGGACCCCACCCTCCTCCCATACCTTCCCACCTGTTCCTCTTCCTCAGAAGCCCCCCCCACCCCCCCCACCACCTCCTCCTCCCCCTGTCCTCTTTCTTCTACGGGCTTTGGGATTTTAACCTCCTCTCCTCCTTCCCCTCTTCTCCACCTCCTCCTCCCTCTGGTCAATGTTGCATGCAGCCTCGTCGTGCCTCCTTCGCCTCCTCGCAGGACTCCAGCCCCTCTTCAGCTGCACAGGAGGAAACAACACCACTGCCTGTAGAAAAGATAAAAGCAGCGATAAAAAAGAAAACCGGCTTGGCTGCACTTAACTCCTCACAGAAAGCCCCCAAGTGTTTGGTGGCATTTTTCACTAGAGCTGTGTTCCATTTAGATTTACCGGTCTAGATATGAAAGTTAAGTTGATGAAAGTTGTGTGAATTATTTTAGAAGAGGAACAGTCCGTGCTACATGTGAACGTGTTGCTGTAGTTCACTCTCACTCCACTAGAATGCAGCATAGGACTTCGTGTCTGATCAACTAACGTGGCAGTAGTCTGTCTACACGTTGAATTTGATAAGAAAAGGTATCTGCACTTTCAGATCAACTACTGATTGGTTATTTGCCTTGTACACTGCTAAGAAATAATGTAACATGACATTGGTATGGTGCACGTTTGAATCCGCTGTATACATTTCCTTTTTCTCCTCCTTCATTCTTGTCAGAGTAGCAGACAACAGAACTGGATTGAAATGGTTTTGTCTCGAGGACGTGATGTTTGATACGAACACGATTCGTCCCCTGTCTTGATGTGGAAGTGCTGTCGTGCAGCCACATTTTTCTTTCTCTCACTTCATTTATTTACTTTATCAACTTTTTTATACACTTTTACATCAACTGTTTATTCAGGCATCGCCCGGTACTCCATGCAGACTAAAACCAGACGTTATGTGTCGTGACCTCCTGGTTGTCTGTCTGGCTGTGTGTTGAATGACTTAATCTCTGTGACTGCTGATAATTATGTGTCATCCTTGTTCTATGGACACAGGTGGAGCCTTTTATCAGGACTTTATAAGCTTAACCCCACAACTTCACAGATCATAGGACTAAAGATTAGCGTGTCTACGCTCAGTCAGTTAGAATGAGCTTGCTCAGCCACACGGCGGCTGTGTCTCTCCACAGGAGGACAGTAAAAATAGGCTCATCCTGATGGGCTGAGCACATACAGGACACGCAGATGTTCAGTGCACAGATCTGAAGATCTGAGTCTGTCCACTTGTCAAGTCTATAAAGCCATGTTAGAGGGCAAAACCTGTGTGAAATAGAAGTGTCAGCTAACATAGCATTTCTAGACTGCTACTTTTTACTTAAACCACAGCATCAGCCATTTCAGGCTCCAGTCCCAGTATGAAATACATTGTGTTGCAGGCATTTAAATATTTATTTATTAAGCCTTTGATACAATAATGCCAGTAAGAAACAGTCTCATTCTTGTTGGTGGTGGTGATGTCATGGCAAATACTCATTACAGTCTAATGGTCTACTTGTGGACACAACCTAACATCCAGGCCAGCAGAGATATCTGAATAACATACTAACTGTAAGTGGGGATACAGTATATAGTCATGCTGATGATTCTTCTGATAAGCAGCTAAAACCTAAATGAATTCTACACTGACCTCTGGGGATTGAAAGTTTCATCTTTGTTGCACTTCCTCTGGGACAGACAGACATCTGAGCCTGGTTCTGTTCTGTCTTGTTCTGCGTTAAGCAGTCATGGTGGACGTTGAGTCTTAAATCTTGGAGATAAAATGTGCAGCAAGGTGAAATTTCCAGCAGTTAGGTGCCGGCAAAGAAAATGCTTTCATTCTGTATTCAGTAACTTTAAGCCTATTGATCGAAGGTTGTGTCAGCGCTGTCAACCACAGGTTCAGGACTTCAGGATTAGTTGTTGATATTTAAGGCAGCATCTTCACTCTGATAGATGGATGCTCTCTGCTGTCAAAGGTCACACACTCCCACTGACCCCCCTGTCATTGCTACCAAGCTAACAGCAGCATAACTCATAGTAACACGACTGCACTAATGTAGGCCCGTGATATGCTGCCTGTTTGGACCTAACAAGGTGATACTCTCTCTCTCACTCTCTGTGCATGGTGTGAATTAACTCCTGCATTGCTTTTCTGGTGGGTTTGCCTGCTGTGTTGTGGCTTTTTTTTAACAGTTAGTCTTTTGCTAACTTCGGGGCCTGCAGCACACACACTTCAGGACCACTCTTACAAGTCAGAGAGAAGCTCCGGTTTGAATATAGTGACATTTATGATCCACTATAACAATATATTGTCTGAACACTTAAATATCAACACCAGTCATTTTAGTGCTCCAAGGCTGTCGATAGTGATATAGATTTTGTGCATAGTCTCTGAGCGTTTTGGTCTTGGGGAACAGGCTAAATTAAAGATAAAATCTCACCTTAGCTATAATAGAGAATAAGACAGGTAGTACAAGAAAATCTACTTTAATGCACTTTGTCAGATACAGACTCCTAAAATGTGTTACTCAGTTCTGTGTCTTTGAGCTGTTTGTGTGGATATGGATCCATCATCACTGTGTGTGTTTCTGTCTCCATATCTTTGTCAACATCTCACCTGTTTGCGTGCACATCTGTGAATCTTCACCCACGTTTCTGTCACCTCTGTGTGTGTGTGTCTGTTCTCTCTGACTGTGACTGCCATCATATATCTGCCTCTGTCTCTGCCTCTAGTCAACAAAGAGGAGGTGGTCCAGAAGGTTCGTCCAGTCTCCAGTGACGTAGGAAGCAGCAACCCAAACTTTTCTGACCTCATGGATGAGTTTATCCAGGAGAGGCTTAGGGCCAAAGGAACATCGGTGAGTACAACATGCGTCCGCACGGACAAGCGCTGATTAAAATATGAATGTTTCGTTGTCCTTAAAGAGTTTTTGTAATACTGACACCTGCACTGACCTGACTGAAAATGCATTTTAACCCTGCTGTCCTCTCAACACACAGGGCCGGCGTGGCAGCAGCCCGGGAAGTCTGGAGGTTCCCAGGGACCTTCCGGAGCTTCTAGAGGCGGGTCAGAGTCCTGGATCACGTCCCTCAGATGATCTCCGTCCCATCGATGATCCGGGGGTCCCCTCCGAATGGACGTCGCCTGCAAGTGCCAGCGGCTCTGATGTCATCAGCTCAGACAGCCAGTCAGACTCCTTTAACGCCTTTCAGTACTCCACCTGCAAGTTTGACAGTAAGGAGCAAAACACCACCCATCTTTTACTCAGTATCTGCAGCTAAAGGTGCTTGTGCAGAATGTTTGACACGATTTTGTATAAATAGTAAAGAATACCAGAATTTGAGTTTTCCATAAATATTTTATCGTGTTGAAATGTGTTGTAAGCTTGTTCACTTGTTGCGGATTAGAAATAACACACGATGCATGAGGAGGGCAGAGAAAAGGTCCTGAAGTTGAAATGTCAAAAAAACTTGAACATAAACTTAAAGGGTTAAAGATGAAACCAATCAATTAAAACCAATTCATCCATCATCCATCTTTTTCTTCCCTTCCTCTTCCCTTTAAGATTTTACTTTTAGTTCTGAAGCATGTGGAGGAGGAGTTGGATCTGGAGGAGGGGGTCGAGGCAGCTCACTGGACCAGGACAGCCTGGGAGGGGGTGTGGCCTGTGAAGAACACGAGGTGGCCAGTTTGACAACGCTTCACCTCGACTCAGAGACCAGCAGCCTGAGCCACACTGTCACTGTTACTGGTGTGTACAGAACAAATAGACTTCTCTAGCTCTTGTATTACTGCAGCAGATCGATAGAGGGAAAGATTCATCTATATACAAAGCAATAGCCTAAATATGAAACATTATACCAAATAGATGCATTGTAACAACTGAGCTGTACTCATCTAAATACTTATCTTAATGGCCTTGTGTCATCTTCTGCAAACTGTCAATATTATTATAGATAATTTTAAGTAAAGGGGTCTGGCTCCAGGATGGCTCAATAAATCAAACTGTGCCAAGGTTATTTATTAAAAATGTCTTCTTTTTCCCCCCTCCGTGTTGTGTTTGCTGTTCTCTTGTCCAGGTTCTGAGAGTGCGTCTCCCATGCATTCCCTTGGGGGCTCTCGCTCCCAGACGCCCTCCCCTGCCACCCTGACAGCGGAGCACACTGATCGCACACACTCCCACTCACACACACACCTACAGCTGGACCAGAAGCTCCACAACTCCGTCCTGCAGACTCCAGATGACCTGGGTATTATTCACACACATAAATACTCGAACACATACTTGTATGTATTGTTTTCCCTCCTTCAGCTAAGGTCTCAGTTGTGAATGAGGGGAAAGAGTTACTGATTGGCTCATTGATTGATTGTAGAAACCAGCGAGTTCCCCAGTGAGGACTGCAGTGTGATGGCGGGTGGCTCTCAAACCGGATGGCACGCAGACGTTGCCACGGTAATGTGGCGGAGGATGCTGGGTATCCTGGGGGACGTCAATAGCATCAAAGACCCAGAGATCCATGCCCAGGTCTTCGACTATCTGTGCGAACTGTGGCAAAACCTGGCCAAGGTGTGTACTGACACGAAGCATTAACACACAACTAGGAGAAAACTCTGTTCTCTGTTCCTGATTTTCATTTGAGAATGAGCATTTTCTTTACAGATAAGAGATAATTTGGGCATCTCTCTGGACAACCAGTCCTCTCCCCCACCCCCTGTTCTGATCCCCCCCCTGAGAATCCTCACCCCCTGGCTCTTTAAGGTGGGTGTGACTGAGGGATCACTACAGGATCTCTGATACTCATTACACTGAAATCTACACATGTATACAATCAAATCGCTATACATAGGAGATATGTTGGTTTTCTTTTTTTTACTTTGAGCTAATAAAGTCATTTTCATCTATATTTTGTCTGAGTGTGTGTCTGCATTTTCCTCCAGGCCACTATGTTAACAGAGCGTTACAAGCAGGGGAAGCTTCACGCCTACAAGTTGATCTGCAGGATCATGAAGAGACGGCAAGATGTTTCCCCCAACACAGACTTTCTCACACACTTCTACAACATCATGCATCAAGGACTTCTGCACCAAGACCAGGTAAAGTGTGCATCTTTGTGTTTGTATGTTGATATGTGTGGGTGTGTGAAAGTGTTAAAAGTGAATGCAGTTTTACTTTTAAAGACAGTATATGAACAAATAATATTTTATCAGGGGATGTTGCATTAACAAGTGTGTTTTACATCCACATTCACTTTAATAATGTAACATGTTGAAGGTCGTTAAGTAATGTATTTAGCACTTGTACTTAATAAACAAAATAGGTGCTGTTTATCAGTTCATTTTTACTCGGCTTCTAATCGAAGATGAAATATGGGCTTATTGCAAATGTGCTGCACTTGTGACTGCTGTAGCTGTAGGAGTGTGTTTGAGGAAGAACTGTGTGTTTTTCTGCAGGACATTGTGAACACCATCATAAAGCACTGCAGTCCCAGGTTCTTCAGCATCGGCCTACCTGGAGCCACCATGCTGATCCTGGACTTCATCATCGCAGCTTCTAGAGTCACGGCCTGCTCATCACTCAATGTAAGACACACAGAAACATGGAGTATTGTTTGCACTTATTCAGTGCAAACACGGTGCTACACGCAGTAGATAGACACATAGATGTGTTGTTGTTTTTTTTCCTTGAATTTGATCCCCTCTATGTTTCTTTCTGCTTTCTGTTTTTTCCTCCTCCGTCTCCTCCTTCTCAGGCTCCAAGAGTAGAGGCCCAGATCCTGCTCGGATCTCTGGTGTGTTTTCCCAACTTGTATGGGGAGCTTCCAGCGCTCCATCCCACCACAGCCGACGTGGTGCTCACCAAGTTCCCTGACGTCAAGGTAGAGTGAAGCAAGTTTTTTATTTATTTATTTGTTTTTTTTATTTATTTTTTGGGGGTGGGGCGAGTCATCATGCTGAGTCATGTCAACAGAAGAGTTACTAAACTGTCACTTCTGCACATACATCCACGACTTGCTAAATCAAAAGATGTCTGTCTACTTTGACGCTTAAATGTAGCAAAGCATAGGGTCAAAGGCTTAAACACAACTTGATCTACTTTGTGTGTAATCCAGGTCAGCCCAAACCCTGTGTCTCACAATTCTGCCATCCACAGGGGGTCTCAGAAGCAAACTAATAGGTTAATGTCTCATCAGTTATTCCTGTAACAGTCCAGAGCTATGGGAGTAATGTTGTTATTGTTGTTGTTGCTGTGTAAACAGTTAATGCCATGCGTGGCTGCATCTCAGGCCCACTCACTGCTTTCTCACAAGGCAGACACTTGTTTTGAATCAGTAAGCGGTCATTAAATGTTGACCAGAGGGACGGGACCAGTGAGTGTGTGAATGCGCTGGGCTGTGTGTGTATGTGTGTTTGCAAGCAAGGACTCCGCCGGTGCGTCCGTATTTTTACCGCAGCATTTATGACAGGTATTAACCTCATCGTGTAATTCTGTGAATCATGTTTCTCGTCGTGTGAAAATCAGAACACTCAATCAGTCTCTTAATTACACATACCTGCAGGCAAGGTGAACATGAAAAAATGCTGCAGTGTGTTTATATTTACACAGCACATAAGCAATGCTTTGTATTTTGTTGATGAGCTGTGTCTGTATCTGTGCTGTGTTTTCTAGGAGCACGTCATCAAAACCATCCTGACCTCTGCCAGAGACGAACCCTCTGCTCCTGCCAGGCAAGTTGTCTGTCTCTGTCTGTCTGTGTGTCTGTGTGTGTGTCTGTCTGTCTGTCTGTGTGTCTGTGTGTGTGTCTGTCTGTCTGTCTGTGTGTCTGTCTCTGTCTGTCTGTCTCTGTCTGTGTCTGTCTGTCTGTGTGTCTGTCTGTCTGTGTGTCTGTCTGTCTGTCTGTCTGTCTGTCTGTGTGTCTGTCTGTCTGTCTGTCTGTGTGTCTGTCTGTCTGTCTGTGTGTCTGTCTGTCTGTCT
>JBAJHX010000115.1:18176040-18200335 GCA_037176925.1 Amniataba percoides
TGTGTGTGTGTGTGTGTGTGTGTGTGTGTGTGTGTGTGTGTGTGTGTGTGTGTGTGTGTGTGTGTGTGTGTGTCGTTATCTCCCAAGCAGAACAGGATGGCAGCGCATTGAAAGAGTTCAGGGTGGAGATGGTGATCTTAGTGTGTGTGTGTGTGTGCGGGCTCTATTCACACTCGTCCTCCCACTAGAAGCTGCTCTGGCTGATAAGAGATCGCGGAGAGACTCATCCATCCATCCATCCACCCATCCTGCTCCCCCCGGGCTCGGCCGGCCCCTCTGCCCGGGCCAGGCGGTCTGTAGCTCGGCCAGTGTGCTCGGGCCAGCCGGCGTCGCTCGCTGGAAATCAATCAAGGCGGATGAGCGTGAGAACGAGCTCGAGGGCCGCCTGGGGAATTGAAACGAGACTAGAGAAGAGGAGGGAGGTGGTGGAGGCTCCAACACTGACAACTAATGAAGCAGCGAGCATGCTGGATCTGCAGTTTGGTTGTTTCTCACTGGATGTCAGCTAATGTTTCCCACAGAGAGGAGACCTCTGACCTGATGACAGTAAACGAGAGTGACTGAGGCCTCTCCTGTGCAGCCACATTTAGTTTGATTTCAACCTACATTTCACTGGATGGAAACCCATTTTACTGTATGTAAAAACAGGTGGTCTAAAATGCTACTTGACATCAGAATCAACTTTATTGGCCAGGTAGGTGAACACATGCAAGGAACTTGACTTTTCAAATCTCTCAATGTACTAGACATACAAGCAAGGTAAAAATAAACATTACCAAAAATAAACTACTATGTACAAGTAACGAATACATAAAATTATATATATGTTGTAAAGATATACATACATATAGAAAAAATAATAACGTAACTAACATGCAGACACAAAAAAGACTAATGTGTAAGTGACAAAATATGATTGAATATATATAGATGTATATTGATTGTAATTATATAAACACACTCCTAGTTATAGTGAACCAATAGAATAATCATTATTTCATAATTTTCACGGGTGTGTTCGTTGTTTTGACCTTGACTTTTTTTATTTATAGACAATACAATGATGTACAACCAGACTGCAGCTTCTTTTTTCAGGCTTCATGTTAATATTTCTTTTGTTTGTTCCATCATGTTTTTCTGTGTGTGTTTGAAGCATAAAGGGACTACAACTGATATTTAATTTATACAACAATGTGTTGTAAAAAGACTATTAAAAGAAGCCTTGACCTTTGATTGCATAGTATCTCATAATTTTTATCATTAGATGACTTTACCTGCTGGATATATTAAAATGATATCATATCAGATTAAATTAGGCAAACAATTATATGCCACTCTTCCCCCACGTGTCTCTAATATTCAATAAAACACAAAATATTCCATGGCAGTATCCTAGCAACATTACTTTCTATTTTCTCTTTATTTAAGCAAACATGTCCACTGTTCTCTTCAGCCTAAAAAGTAGGTACATAAATTGCAATTAGTGAATAATATTCTAAATTATTTTTGGTTTACTCTGTTGATTTTCTGCCAGGTGGCACTTCACTGAAGCTCACAGCCTTTCTTCTGTTCGGTCATTAAATCAGTTCAATAACTGTCTAATGCACCTTTATGCACAACTCCCAGAGTAGATTCACATAAATGATAATATTCATATAACATTCTGAATCCACTCACAATCAATATACAGTATTCATAGCTGTGTATTTATAATGAAGACAAGAGTGGGCTTGACCACGAGGTCAAAAATAATGACACCCCGTGTTCAAGAAAAAGAGTGTTAGGTTGATGTAAAGCAGGACAGGCAGTGTTCAGTGGTTTAAAAACAGGGTAGATGGTCTCAGTCAATGTCCTGTAAAAATATGGATCCACAGACAGTCTGAGTAGGCTGTTGGCTGGAGGACATCATGAAGTGTGTGAGTGTGTGTGTGTGTGCGTCTTTAGTTTGCATCGCATCAGTGGGCAGTGAGGTGGATAATCCTCCAGACTGCTGAAAATGACTCTATTGATCTGTGCTTCTCAGTCACAAGCCTTTAAGTACTGCAGCATTATACAGCTGAGCTGTCTGTCTGTCTGTCTGTCTGTGTTTACATGGAGTTTACATCTTAACAAGAACTTCATTAGGATTGTGAACAGTGTACTGCCTTGATTATATAAGCTTATTTATTAATGCAATTAATTTGTTAGAGAATTTAACACGCTGACAGAGGAGACAGACAGGAAAATACAGAATCCTCTTGACAGAAAATGATTTAAATAAAAAGTGCCTTTTAAAGCACAGACTTTTAAATAATGTCCTGTCTCAAATTCACACTCCTGACAGAGACACCCAGCCATCAGTCACTTTACGATCTTATAAGACTTAAACAGCACCACAAAATGTTTCATTGAGTATTTGATGAGCCAGAGTAAAACAAAACAGAGAGCTACATACTTTTATAGGGAAGTCTGGTTGCTATGATGAAGTTAACAATGTATGAAACTCTCCAAACAGTAAAATAATAGAAAATATCCATTGACCTGTTAAAGAAACCAACTCTAAAATGAAGAGAAATCATCCACAGTCCCCTGTGAATTCATCACATCTGTGCTCAGTGCTAAATCTCTGACCATTAGAAGGCCATAAGAATACTTCACAGTGCTTTTCCTTTAGCATTTGCTCTGTAAAGTGATCATCTGTCGCCATCTAGTGGTCCAGACTTAGGGACTACCACCAGCTAAAGGACTTCACACTTCTGGTCTGAGCAGACGATTCATCATATAATCAATCCTCATCAGCTCCATGGCTGCTCCTCTGCGACCGACACTGACCTCTGACCTCCCTGTGGGATTGAAGGGGCGTCAATAGGATTTCTCCACAAAGACCACTAGAGGATTATATTATCATTATTAAACCACACTGATGACCCATGTTTAAACAGCCTGAGTGACTGACAGGAGTCCTCTTATTTAGCTGTCTGTCATTCTCCCTGACAGTGTTACTTGAGTCTGGACGGGCTGGTTTAACATCTGTCTTCACCGCGTCAGATCAACTTTCTCCTGCTGAAACATTCAGGTTTCTGGTTGGATTCTGGTTGTGTCTTGCCCACTATAGCACTAAATAACAGGAAACTGGAGCTGTGAATCAGTGCAGGATCATCACATTTTGCACATCTGTTATAGCAACATGTTCAACAAAGTGCTTTGAGACAGAAGGAATGAAAAAAACATTCAGCTTCAACAAAAGGGAAGTCTGCACTGCTGACTGCATTAACCCCCCACCGCCCATCAGTGCACACTCAGCAGAATACAGGAACATCAACAAATGAGTTAACAACATTGCAAAGTAATGACACCCAAGCCCAGCCATGTCTTAGTTTCTTATTTATATTCTCTCTAGCAAGTAGATAGAAAACGTTACCACTCAAAACTGCAACTGTTAAAACAGTTAACACCCAACATTTCTGCAAAAATGGTATTCAATCAAACCATATTATTAGTTTTTGATGCAGATAAAATTAAACAAAAGCAACTATATATTATTTTAAATGGCTAAATGGGTATATATATGTGTGTGTGCATTTCTACAATGTTTGTACAATCTTGAATAGTGAAGTTATGTAGCATGATATAAGATATTGAATATCACGACGTGTTAAATGTTGACACATTGTACATCTTTATGCCAGATTATAAGCAGCTATGGAAGAAATATTCAGATCATTTCCCTTCAGCAGTGCTACAAAGTAAAAATACTCTTTTAAAGTACAATTCTGCATTTAACATCATACCTAAGTATAGTAAATACCTAAATATTAAAAGAGCTGTCCATCATATTTTTATAAATTCACTGTAGACTGTAGTTGAGTAAAATGTACAGTATTACCATCTGAAGTAGTGAAGTATGAAGTTGCATAACGTGAAAATACAGTACATGTACATTTAAAAGTACAATACTTGAGTCAAGGTACTTACTTGATATCAAATGTATATTTCAAATACACATAGGAGGGTGGCATATACTTTGATAATACTATTATAATGATTGTAATTTATGGCTCTAGTGTCATTTTGAATGTCTTGTTTGAATGGGGATGTATACTGAGGGAGAGGACTGGAACAACAGCAAACATTTACACCTCGTGACTTGTAAATTCCTTCAGTAGAAGCAGGAAAGTCTGCCTGACAAGAACTGGCTCTGCAGTCCAGTACAGGAAGCAGGAAATAGAAAAAGAGGGAAGCAGGTGAAGGAGCAGGTGAAAGGCAAGAAACTCTGCCGATGTTCAGCACTCTTGAGGGGCTTTGTTTCCCAGTCACACTTTCTGATCAGTCATCGTTCACCTTGACCCTTCGCCTGGATATGTCTTTACTATGTGTGGCTGATTGAATGATTCATGATGAGTCACTGTGTGTTGTACATGCCTGCTCAAGTCCTGAATGCTCAGGGATTCCCACTGACACACACACATGCAGATGTGCACAGATACTGCACATACAGGCCTGCATGCACTCACACATCTGTGTCACATGTTCTTCAAGAGGACATTCAGATGAAAAGACACACAGTCAACACCTCTGTCCCAAATTCACCATACGTATATTATTATATAACAATATCAAATTTAAGACAACTTATGTGGTTTGAACGCTCATTTTATTTAAAACAGGTAAATGCTGTGTCTCACTTGAGGAACATATAATCTTTTTAAATGACTGAACATACAGAATGAAAGTATTTCTTTCTACTGTACTCACACATTAAGCCCGGTGTGATCTGTGCAAAACTGACTGCCTGGAACAGGCAGAGTTAGCCCATTGTGTCAATGTTATTTTACCGTTTGCTCTCCTCTTTCTGTGTTTTCTTTTCTGTGATCGGTGTGTTTTCATTATTTTTACTGTTACCAGGAGAAACACTGAGGAGAGCAATTAGGCAACCGATCAAAATCATCAAATCATTACCTTATACACATTATTCACTTACACGTTGGCACGCTTACATGCACTGTAAGTCATGCATGATAAAATCAGCATGACGCATTCTCAAATGTGTAAACGACATTGTTTTACAGTCTGTCATAAAGGCTGCCGGAGACTTGATAGCACCGTCTCAGTTTCCGTTCCCCATGTTTTCCAGTTAGCGCACAGTCAAACCATAAATAGATCATCTTGGTCAGCGCTGATGACTGGTTACATTTAGAAAAAGCCCAGAAAAAGCCAGCAAGGGAGACACCTCAGGAAAATACTGATTACAACCCCCTAAAAAAATCCAGGAGGATTTCCTACAAAGGGCAGCTTGCTCTTTCCTCATCTGCTGGTTAGAGGTTTTAGGAATTGTTGAATGTTTTAGGTCTTTGGGTCTGGACTGGTTTAAGCACTGAGTTGTTTCAGACTTGCACAGTTACCGTAATGATGTCGGGGCGCGCTGGTTACATCTGACTGGTTTCCGGTCAAAATGATTCAGTTTCTACTGACTCCAATCATATCGGCATCACTGACACACATCTGCATTCAAACAGAAAAAGATGCCGGGTGCTTCCTGTCCATGCCTGACGCTGTTAATCCACTGAGACAGCAGACTTCCACTGTCCTCTAGACAGAAAAGTAGACATTTATCAGTGATCATACATCACAAAGCCGTGTTCAGCTGTGTGCGACTGCTTTGTTTCCCTTTTGTCTCCGAGTCCTCCGGCCTGCTGTGTACATTCCTGTGCTCCATTCATCGGCCTTGTGCTGGTTCAAACAGGGGTCTTGTTTTCACTGTGCACTCAAAGCTTATTGTGATCAGCGGGCGGCACACATGACACGTATTTGTAATAAACCGTGGGTGTGAATGTGGCTTGTATGGTTTGCTGTGCTCTCCACAATCTTTCCATTCTTGCCTCAGAAACTGATCTACAGAAGCAGAATACAATATCACACAGAGCAGAGCAATCACTGCACAGTAAATTCCTCTGAATTCAACACTGTGCAACGCGACGAATGCTAAAATGTAGTTCATGATTCACAGTGCCCTGCACAGAAACCGTCGTCTCTCATGTGCTTTGCATTTCTACACATTTTTCCTGACCAGGATCCTCTTCTGTTGCTCAACGCTTGCTAAACGTGACAGTAAACACACACTGCGAGCGAAGCCTGAGCTTCTCACTTTGACTGGTCACACAGACTGAACAATGGGAGGTAAAACAAGCCTGGAGTTTCCCTTGGGCCTCCAGCACATCACGTTCAACCCTGTGTTTGTTTTTAAAGGGATAGGTCACAGCCTCCCAAAGTCTCGCGGCCTTATCGAGGACTTGGAGTCCTTCCATTTTATCTGCAGAGGCACTGAGGGAGTGATTTGATACTGGGTTATTAGAGGCACTGCAGGCAGAATCACAGGGAGTTTAATCCACTTCTTAGTAAATAAAAACAGTGGTGGCGTCATCGTCTATGTTAAGAACCGGCTGGCAGGATGTTAATGCAGTAAATGCTTTCAACGTCTCGCCTCTATGCTTGTAAGATACATTTTTTATGCAAATAAAATAATGAAAGTGTGCACAGGAGTTATAATTTCTGCTCAGAGCAGAAACAAATGTACAAAAAATATTAATTATTTACAACATCTCAGGAGCTCCTTTAACATGAAGAATGTCAGAGTGAAATCAAACTTTGAAACCAAACAAAGGCGACCCCACGGTGAAGGGAAAGTCCACTGCAGCCCTGCTGGGTTCGTCCATTATGTTATCTTCACGGCATGAAAAACAAACTGAAAGCACACTGCGATCACACTTGAGCTTTTGGAGGAAACTTCTCTGCACACTGCAGCCCCCCCTCACACCCCCATCCCACTGATTCAGCAAGGACAGGCTAACAGAGGTGCACTTTTAGGACTTTCCACCACGCGCCCATCCCTCACTCGAGTCAAAACAGAAAGAGTTTAATGCAACCAAACGTGTGCAGCCTGTTTACAACGAGGGAACGATATTAAACTCAGAGGATTGTGATTCAAGTTCTTCTGTTTAGACTGGACTCAAATGTTTCCCCGTCTTATAGATAATGTGTATATACTGTGTAATACCCACCAGTGTGCCATCATAAGAATCATATTCATCCCAAGAATCCTAGTTATGTTAATGCTTAGTTTGACCTTGTTGGGCTGCTGTACTGCATCTGACTTCTTCTGTTTTTAAGTCAAAAGATAGCCTTGCAAACCAGGAGTCAAACTGTTATATGACATAAAACTGATTCTGCTATGCATTTCCTGAAGGGCTACTTTCGGCCAGGTGGAAGTGCATCATTTCATTTAAAGTGCACACAGACTGCACGATGCACGAGAAGAATATTTTCACGTATGTGTTTTTATGTATGTAAATTCTGAATTCAAGGAAGAGAAAATGCACATTTGTTGTGGATATCTAAAGAAAAGAGTCCAAATAGAGGCTGAAATGCTGCATTAGTGTGTTGGGCTGCAGCCTGCTGAGAGGACAAACTGGGGGGAGTGTGTGTGTGTGTGTGTGTGTGTGTGTGGACAGAAATCCCCTGTCGGAGCCAGCGATCTGCGCGCTGTGTTATTCTCAGTGACAGTTTGGTGGAAATCCCCCACCTCGTCCTCGGCTCCGCCCCGCTGCAGCGCGCTCGGGGCTTTTACAGGCTGCTGGAGCAGGACGCCAGCAGACGACCTCACGGAGCCGCCATGGACCTGCACAGGAGCAGCCTGCTCAGCCAGATGGATTACAAAGAGGCGAAGCCGGGCCAGGCCTCGGAGGAGCGGCTCGACAGCGGGCTGGACTCGCTCAAAGAGGAGGAGTACCAGGCTGTGGCGGCCGAGATCCGCCGGCTGAAGGTGGACCAGGACCCGCAGCTGCGACAGGCGCCCGCGGGGACCGGAGAGCACGAGTGGACGACGCAGATCACGGAGGACGGAGACACGTAAGTCTGGAGGAGAGGAAGAGGAAGGGGGGGGGGGGTTGTGTGTTTGTGGCGAGCCTGTCGGTGCAGGTCGGGCCCGGGCCTAGCTCGAGCCGCGGAGGAACACTCACTCTTTCTCGTCGGTAGTATCGTCGTCGCTCAGCAGCGCGGCTGTGAGCGGCCTCCGGTTAGATAACGGCCCCGCCGCGGCCACGGGCGGCGGTGTCGGACGTAAACAAAAGGCCATTATCAGGAGGATCTACGATGGCCGCGGGTCAGGCTGGGAAAGTCCCGGGCGCGCCGCCAAGGAATCCGACCGACGCGCGCTCCCGTGAAGCGAGAAGGAGGAAAAGAAAGAGAGAAAGAAAAAAATAGTAGAAAAAAACACCTTGAATTACAGCAACGTGAGAGTGTGGAGGTCCGGGCTGAGGCTCTGCTCACAAGTAGTTTTTTTTATCACATAACAAGAAGTGATCGACATTAAGAGTTTTATGTTTTTTATTATTATTGTTCTAAAAATCCCTCCGCGGTGGAAAAATAGTTCGCACAGTTGTTCTCGCAGCACGTGCAGAAAATGTGGCGTTTGGTGAAAGTTGATGAGCTTTAATGAATCTGAGGTGAAATGCGGAAATGGCTCATCCAGAGCAGCGAAGCGTGAGGCAGAGTGAGTGATTTAACCACAGGACACACACACACACACACACACACACACACAGCTCCCCAGTGCTCAGATCTCCAGAGTGACTGCTTCCAGCGCCGTCCAAAAGATGATAGATGAAGATGTTCTGGATGGTTGGAGGAGCTGAGACGTGCAGACTTTGTGAACCAGCTTTGAGTTTTTCTCTGAAGGCTGATTTCTGATGGAACAACTGTATGTCACGTTGGGTTGTATCCTTCAGAGGACATCATTTGAAGTCTACGTTTGTGCAGTAGTTTAAAAAAACACACACATGCAACCTGATTCAGCTCAGAGTTGTTGCTTTTCTGTGGTTTCCTGCCCTTTAAAGTACTTTTTCTGCCAGATTATCAGAACCGATCGAGATTAGTGCAGCTTTCACCTACACCAGCAGTGTTTGATGTACGTGAATGTGCTTGCTGACAGAAGGTCAAGTGAGTGTGTGTCACTGCTGGAAAATATTGCTCCTGTCTCGACTGTGTTGTGTTGTCTGTACGTGCAGCTTCTCATCCTCCTCTCTGTCTCTATAGGCTGCTCCACCTTGCCATCATCCACGAGGCCAAGGACTACATCAGGACTATGATAGACCTGTCCAAGAACAGCGACTTCCTCAACTCACAAAATGACCAGAGACAGGTAGGCCCCCCCTCGCTCTGTTGTAAACATTCATGGCGTCTGTCATCACAGACAGAGTAACGAACGCGTCCTCTCCCCATCCCAGACTGCCCTCCACCTGGCTGTAATAACGAACCAGGCGGACGTGTGCCAGCACCTCCTCGTGTCCGGCTGCGACCCCACGCTGGTGGACGACAGCGGGGACACGCCTCTCCACATCGCCTGTCGCCACGGCCACCTGCTGTGCTTCAGCGTCATCACACAGAACTGCGAGCCGGAGCATCTACACAGAGTGATGGCCGCCTGCAACTATCAGGGTGAGACTGCAGCACCACGACACTCTGTTTCCTCGTCCTCTCGTCTCTGTTGTCTTCAGTGTTTCAACATCGTTCGGATATCGTGTTGTGTGGCAGCGGCGGTGAGTCCAGTCCGTGGTGGCCCACCCGTGTTGGAGACACTGACCAGTCTGCTGCTGGTGTTGACTGCTATTTAAAAGGAGGGTGGGCGCGAAAAGAGTCACTCCTGCTGCCCATCATCCCTGAACACTATGGTTAGGAGGAAGGAAACATTTAAGCAAGCGAGGGGAATGCCACAGCCATCACATCCAGGCAAACACTTCTATTACATGGCACGTAATGTTACGCTAAGGCTCCAAATAGAGATGTGGAAGGCTTCAGTTTTAGACTCGTGTGTTTACACTTTGAAGCCTTAGGTATGCATTGTTGGCTGGTTTACAGATTTCATTGGGATTTACTGAACAAATCTTTGGCATATAAATGTAAAATGTCTTGAAACCATCTTTAATGATCTGCATTAATGTGGTATAATAATATGAGAATGATCCTGGACTTTCCCAGGAAACTTCCGGTGTACAAACTGTACAGCTGGTCTGACGTCAGTTGTTTAACTCTTCTTATGTTTTTTTTTTCTTGCAGGTCAGAACTGCCTCCACCTGGCCTCAGTTCAGGGTTTCCTCTCACTGGTGGAGAACATGGTGGATCTCGGAGCTGACATTAACGCAAAGGTAAACTACACACACCCACAAAGTCCACAATTACTAACGCTATCTAAACATCATATTATGTGAGAAAGAGAGTCATTTTTAGGACCAGCCCTGTTGTTTTTATCTTTCACACTTACCACCTGGTTCTAACGAAATCCCGTGCTCCTCCCCTGTCCCGTAGGAACAGCGTAACGGCCGCAGCGCGCTGCACCTCGCCGTGGACCAGCAGAATCTGTCGCTGGTCAAACTGCTGCTGCAGAAAGGAGCAGACGCCAACCTCCTGACCTCCGGGGGCCACACCCCCTACCATCTCACCTACGGCCGCGACAACGACGACATAAGGAAAGAACTGTTCGCGCTGACCAAACCCGACCTGAGGGAGCTGCCTGACAGCGAGTCGGACGACAGCGAGGAGGAGGAGGACGACGAGGAGTCTGATGAGGAGGTGTGCTGGCTCCCACTGAGGCATTAAAACATTCAAAGTTGCTTTCATAGTCGGTATTTAACCATCCTTCTCTCCTCCGTGTGTTTGTAGGTGGCTTATGACGACATTCAGTGGAATGGGCATTAGCAGGAAGCGAGAGGGAGCGCGAGAGAGGAAGTAACAGAGGCAGGAGGCTGCGATGACGTGAAGGATGAGAGAAATGGCTCGGGCATGTCTACTGCTTTCTGCAATAATGTCACACGAGTCCAGTGGTGCAGGAAGGACACGGCGCGGGCGCATCCGCTGACAGAACTGATGGTCAGGCAGCCGCCGAGGTGAAACCAACAAAGACCGACGGCCAAATAAACCCAACGAGTCCACTCCAGGCGGCAGGAGAGCAAACGCGCCACACATCGTGACGGGATCGCTGTATGATGAGAGGATTACTTGTATTCTGTGGACACTGCGAATCATTTGTCAAAAAAAAGAAAAAAACTTTGAAAAAAAAACATCCATCCGCACACACGTACCTGCAACAGCTCTGTTGTATGATATTGTAAATGCTGTGTATACAAAGATGTATTTTTTATGGAAGCTGTGAATGTGTACAGTTGAGCAGGTTGTATATGTCAGGCAGCAAACAGTCCAGCACACTCCAGTTAAATTAAAAACACTCATATTTAACAGTAAAAACGTGTGTGGGTGCATTTGTGGAGAATGGGACGGGGGGCCAAGTTTGGACAAGAATGCTTTGTCCTCTGTACGTTAGACAGTATCATAAAGATCATGCAGAATCCGGCTCAAAATCAAGAGCGCCTGACAATACTACAGGGCCACAATTATACGGGAGATTATTTTAACCACGTGCCTGATCGCTGCCGTCAGTGTGTCTGCGTTTAAATAAATGTCCCCATCAAAGCATGACAGCTGAGTTTTAGTTCTGACCTTGCTGCCCTTTTCAAATAATGCATATCAAGCATGAAAGTGCCGATAACTCGACATCTCGACTGAATGAGGAACTGGTGGCCGGCTGCATTCTTCCTGCTGTGAATGTGTGTGTGCGTAAAAGGAGAAAAGAGGCAAAGGGAAATTGTGCGTGTGTGGGACGAGGCTGATTGCTCAGTCGTCTAAATCAGGAAGTTTTTGGGAGGGTGGGGCTAAAAAAAGGAAGGGACAGGAAATTCCCAAGAACAGAGCACTCAGCTGCTCACGGCATTCCTGTTTCTCACCCGTCCCCCCAACGAAGGGAATCTCCACTGAATAACAGGATGCTTCAGTCAAGCTCAGGGAGCCAAAGGGGAAGAAGGGAGTTTTGCTCAAATTCAAGTCAAATAAATAGCAATGTTGAACGCTCTTATGCAATGACATGACTCAACTGTAGATTTGCACTCCATATTCATGAGGTCAATGTCGAGCAGCCCAGCATGCTGACTTCCCACACTCTGAGGTTGAAGTTGCAATGGAGGCACTTCATTGTAGCTGTAAATAAAATGGGTTGCACAAGAGGTTTTTGCCTCAATTTTTGAGTAGATGCCATTTTTTTGCCATTAGAGAGACATCTGCACTTTGCCTGAAAGTCTTAGTGGTTTGTGGTTGACCACGTAGATTAAAAGTTGTACATATGAAATCTCTGGAAGCACAGTGACAGATAACCAGCAGTGCAACTACAATAGGTTTTAGGATTTTATGCACAATCTTCTTATATTGAACTCTTGTGAAGATGTATTTAAATTAAAACCCCGCTCATGAATATAATGTTAACACTCACAGGCGCTTTAAGACTGACAGATGCCCTTTCAGACAGGCACCTCATTACGCAATGTTGCATGCTGGTCTCAAAGAGACTTGTTCACTTTTACAATAAAGTCCTGGCTGCATTATTGGGTTGGCCCTTATAACATTTTTTTATGTTTTATTTATAGCTCTTGAATAGAAAGGATACAAAACACTGAAACAGTCAACGGGCGGAGGAACAAAATCCATCCTATCCCACTTCTCCCTTCGAAAGAGTCGAAGAACAAAAAAAAAAAAAAGGAAGAAAAAACACAATTGGAGTACTGTACTACAGAGTTCAATATGTATCCTCCTATACAATTAAATTGTTAAGAGATACATAGCCCTTATAACATTTTTGCAACAAGAATCTGAATTGAATGTGGCGCGATGAATGCAAAGGCTGGAGCAGCTAGAGTTTAATATGCACAGAGAAGGAAACAGGGACACTCGAGGGTTCGATAAAAACTGTTTATTAGAAGTGCAGTACTGTACAGCGATGGAGGCAAAGGGGAGGAGGGTCAAAACACAAGGGAGAGAATTAAATAATTAGAGACTTCCCATTGACGTTGACCTGAGCAGACTTCAAGAGGGGTGTGACGATGGTGACTGTCGCAATGGGAGAATTCCCACAGCTCTTCCCTGGATTATCACAGAGTACATCAGAGCGTAAACACCATCCTGAAACTAAAGATGGTGCAGAGGGGAGACTTTAAAGCAGAGGGATGAAAGGAGAGAAATAAATGTTGTGGCAGCCCTGAGTAAAGATTGGAAGCACTGCTGAAATACAGCGACTCAGTGAGATAGAGGACCATCCTGTCCATGCAAAGTAAGAGGCATTAAAGAGGTATTGTGCTGTCATTGTAGTCTTCCCACACCCTCTTCTTCCAATCTGCTCGTGTCACGCTCATCAAATGAAGTCACCTGGGCTGAGCAGCATCCAGAGGCATCGCCCTGGCCGAGGACCAAAACGTGCTGATCTGTCATACGGTGGACTGATCTGTTCATCCAGCATCTTTCTGGGTTTTGTGACGTTTGTCAGCTGCCTGTTGTGAGGATGTCTCTGTGTGGCTGGAAGGAAAATGTAGGAGGGGGCGATATATGGATAATATTGTGTCCAGTCAGGTCCCTGCTGTGACCAGGGAGGATGGAAGAGGGGCAGCTGGCGGTGCAGATGGGTAACATTTTCTACCCACCTAGTAAAAATAGTTCTTTATTGTTTCAGCCTCACTGTGTAGTAGCACCTCCTCTGAACAAGATGATACCAGCCCCTCCTTTGTGTTTCTTCTAGTCGAGACCTTCGTGTGGAGGAGGTGGGGTTTTCTGGTGTTACCGTTCGTCATCCTTTTCAGAGTAATGCTGACGGCGGCAACATGGCTGCCAACTTTCTTCACTCTCTCTCAGACAAAGCCACCAGGTGAACATCGATCTCCGACTCTGACAGAATCCTGGAACACAAACAGACAAGTTAACAGTTGTGATTTTTCTCCTGCCACATTTTGTGAGGCTTTATACACACTGAACACATTCAACCATGTAAGCCTTACTTTGATCTCATCCCAGGTTTGAGTTTTTTGGGAATTTTCACAATGCCCGTCTGTTTTTTATCAGTTTTTTAACAATATCTCAGCTGTATCATGGGCAACGCCAACACCTCACCATGTTTAAGCAATTAAACTTAACTTGTTCTATTTCAGCACAAAGAGCAGTATCTGTTTAGAGCTGCTTGTTCTGTTGACCAGGAAAGATCATAAAAGATTCATCAAAGTGATTCCAGGAAGTTTGGCTAAATTAATCAGCCTTTTCCGTTTGACCTAACTTTTTCTGCAAAACCCACGAGGCAGTGAAAAAACCCTTTATCTGTGGCCAGGATCAGAGTTCTTTCTCGATCAAGAAAACACTCACTTGAATCTTGGTTCTTGTGTAGTGATTACTCCCACCTCCAGCTCCGAGGGCTTGAAGTCGATGGACAGAACAGCTGACAGACATGAGATAGCCGTCTGTTTTGGCAGAGTTGTTGGGAAGTATGAAAAGAAGGAGAGGGAAAAATATTTCATCTGAAAGATCAATGCCTTTGAAAACAGCAAGGAGTTCAAGATGTCAGACAATCTAGACAGATGGAACATAATGTATAAATATGTAAGTAATATGGCTAATATGTACGTAGGTGTACTTGTGTTTGTGTGTGTGTGCGCCTGCAATCACATGTGCACGTGGCTGTGAACATTTGACAGCAGATGTAATACTGTTACATTGTAGTGTTGATACAATTGCGAAACATTTTTCCAAAGACGCCCATGACCTTCCAGAAATTTCAGTATCAGTGCCAAACATGCAACTTCATTGAAAGACAGGCAGTCAGTAAAGTTGTTTTAGGAGAGTATTCCCATGTGGCATTATGAATCCGAATATACTAGGGTTATATATGTCAGCACAGGAAGCCTGATAACTCACAAGCATGTATGTATGTGTGTGTGTGTGTGTCTGTGTGTGAGTGTGTCCTGCCTCTATAGTCTGTTCATAGGTCCAATCCAGCTTCTTCTTGACTTTCTTCTCTAAGAAACTGGTGGCCTCAGTCTGTTTGACTCCAGCTGCCGTGGCCTTAAAGCCACAGTAGTAGCCGGCTGGATCACACTTATACAGCTGCGGGCCCAACTCTTCATCCAGTCCAATCACTATCATACCTGAGAGAAGAATGCAAAGCAGAGGGGGCATAAAGAGCAGGAACAAAGAGAAAGAGGTAATGACACCTATTTACACATCTGATTTATGCTCTATGGAAATTTAGAAAGTGCTTAGAAGACTTATATACCTTTTCATTTGGTCAAAACATTTGGAAATATTTACAAGGTTAGGGTTAGGGTTAAAAGGTGGCCTCTGTTCGTTTTCAAAGATTCAATATGTAAAGTGGAGCAGATGATAGCAGATCTTTTGTGCTGATATTCAAAATCAAGCTGTGATGAAAACTCTTTAAATCATCATTTGCACGATAACACAACAGTAAACTGTTTCATATTAGTAACAGTTATACAAAATATGATTCAGTGTTGATCATAATCTACCACAGTCACGCTAAAACAACAGCTCTGGTCACAGAAAAACATCATGACTGTGAACAGCTTTAAAAGGTCGCACACTACTCACAGCAGCCAAGAGGCCTCATCTCAGCATTCTGTGTGTAGACTTGAGAGATGTCCGCCATGCGTTTGCACAGCATGTCCACAGGGATCTCGTAGCCGTACTTATACATCCAGTTAGCTGCTTCATACCGGGCTCTCTGCACCTGAGACCTGCTGTCAGCTAGAAGCAGGAAGAGACGAAAAAAAGCATTTCACAAATGATTTTATGAAACCCCAGGAAGGAAATATGTTAACAGACAATATCAGACAAAAAGGCAACAAACAGAACGTAGTAATTTCATACTAACAATTAACACTCAGCCATTAAATGGCTCAAAGATATAACTCACCAGTCATGCCGGTCATCACACAGCCAATGTTCTCTGTGATTCTGAACAGATGTGTGACTGTCGAGGCATCCAACAGCTTATCCTGAGAAAAACAGATGAGACAAAAGGATAATGTAATACAGCCACCATAATGAGAGCTGAGGACACAGAGGCACAAACTTCACTGTTTATCATGTTTATTGTGTTTGTATTGTGTGTGTACAGACCGGGACTTTCTTTTGTGTAACGACCACAACACAGTCCTTCCCCCTGACGGCCACGGAGGTCAGTCCTCCCTGGTTTATGGCTTTGAAGGCATACTCTGAAGACGGACAGACAGGAAAATATGCTCATGAGATACAAGTATCCATTTAAGACTTTTCACCAATTTATTCTTCCTTTTATCAGGGACGAAGCTTGCTGTTTTGCAAACACTCACACGATCCTTCATTCACATTTGACACAATGTAATGTAAGTACTGTGATACACCGTATAGTCTGTAGTATTTGGACTTCTTTTGACAAGGTCTGAGGTTAATCAATAATTTACACATAAATAATAAATAAATCATAATTACGGCTGACTTATAAGGACTCATTTAAGAGTATGGCTAATGAATACTGTGACAACAGGACTGTAGAAAGATTAACAGTGAATTACTTCAAGTTGTTAGATCTACAGAAAATTATGAAAATGTATTTTAAGCTAACTCAGGTACATGAAACGACATAATTTAGGTTTAATATTGTTGTTTAATGTCCCTTTCCTAAACAACTAAATAAATATATCCTTAGGAAAATCTATTACTTCTTAATAATATATGTATCTGCACATTAACTTGTGCTAGCCTCCACAGGTAAAACAGGCTAGCTAATGTAGCTAGCAGCAACACAACCCTGGTTTAATACCTGGTTAATGAACCATGACACAAATCACTTCATATACACACACAACGAAGGTTAATCACATATTAGCTGTTTATTTAGACACTAGCACTTTATCCTGAAACAAACCTCTTTCTACTTATGACTAAGTCTGCTGTTAGCCTGCTAGCCTGCTAGCCTGTGGGCTGATGACAGAGCAGGTTGAGCTTCATCTTTCTCTCTCGCTCTTTCTTTCTACTCACCGACTTGGTAAAGTCTTCCCTCCGGAGAAAAGATGGTGATGTGGCGGTCAAAGCCCGCGCTTGACCCCCGGGACATGACGGCTGGAGATAACTGAGGTGAGACAGCTGAAGATGAAACTAAACTGAGAGCCAAAACATGGCAAACAGCTAAGTCACTCAGGAAGTGATCCTGTGGAACATCCGGGTCACCACGCAGCTTTGTAGTTCTCTGACGTCTGCAGGGACTACAAACCTGCTGCTCCATTATGCTGTTGAAAAGAGCAGCCATGTTTCTGCTTACTGTTCATTGTATCAATATATAGTATATCAATACTACTTCATTTTCAAGGCACACTGTTGAATAAAAAAGTACACACACTGAGATGTTTGCTGTAAATGTTTTATTTACAAGTTAACATGATTTATAAATGTGTGTATGTGTGTGTGTGTGTGTGTGTGTGTGTGTGTGTGTGTTCAGTGCTTTTTGGTGAGGCAGAGCCATCGTTGAGGTACTTCATAGGTACTCCTGTCCTCTGTGTCGTCATAGGGAAGGTGCCATGAGTCGCCAGAAGTCTGAACAATGGTGTCATAGCTGGGAATACTCTAAACACACACACACACACACACACACACACACACACACACACACACACACAGTTAATAGCGGTTTCTTTGTTTGTCCTCTATCAATTCCCCTCTCTTCTCGTTTGCCCCTCCCTTTTCGGCCTCACCTGAAAGCGGACTCTCCTGCCTGCCACCACGTGTCCGTGCACCACCAGCTGGTGGCCCCTCTGCCACTTGAAGAAGAGCCGTCTGGTGGCCCCGTCCGGCAGGCAGGCCTTGTGGTCCCTCATCAGGTCCCGGCTCACAAACCGACAGTGGTTCCCAGAATGCAACGTGGCATACAGCAAGAAGGGGTCGTCCTCCGAGCTGACAGACACACGGACAAAAAGGTGGGACATGAAATTGTGACAAAAAGGTTGTGAAGAAACAGATCCAGCTGATTTTTTATCAGTGTCATTTTGTGTGTGGAGCGTACTCCACATAGAGCATGTTATTAGCAGCCGCTCACATGTTTTCTGTGAAGAAGCAATGAGCTTTCTTTTGGATGAGGTCCATGTTGTGTCTGTCCCAGGACCTGGAGGGCCGCAGCATGTGTTTCCTCCCCAGGACCAGAACTGTCAGTCCCTGATGATGCAGCTCTGACACCACTGTCAGCAACTGAAACACACACAAACACAACTCTCAGTACTTTCATCATGTTTGATTAAATTCATTTAGATAAAACAGTACATGAACATTTTGCCCAGGTGCAGCCTCACAGTGTTGATAGCGTGACTCTTTATTCAAGCACGTACTTCCATTCATTTGAATAAAAGTTTCTGCCAAAGCTCCGGATGTAAATTTCTATGACTTTCATTTCATTTTAATAATTTATTTCACTTTCTCATGCACTGAATGAATAGGTGGGGGAATAGATTTGTCTGTTTGGACTTTCCTTTGTCTTGCACCATCTTAACATCTGAAAAAAGTGTGACGCATTTTAAGGTAGAGACAGACAGACAGACAGACAGTTGACACACACATCCTCAGAAACAGACAGATGTGGGCAGAGAAGTAGACTAGGTGTTTTTAAAATCAGGTATTGGCCAGTTGTAAAGGCAATTCCAATACATCTGCTCTCTGTGTTGCACACAAACACACACGCACACACTTTAGGGTTAGTCATAACGCAACCAGTAGAAAAGCCCCTGGGTTGGACAGACATGCATGTAGGAGGAAGCCTTGAAGATCTACACTGTAAAGCTGTGTGTGTGTGTGTGTGTGTGTGCAGAGACATTTCTGTGTCTTCTCACCGTCTCTGACAGCCTGCCTCTGTCTTTGTTGATATTTGCAACATTCAGTCCATCTACGACCACATCAAAAGCTGGCTTCCTCTTCACAAACGCCTTGAAGCTCTCCAACTCCTGAACACACACAGAAATACAGAGATAGAGACAAAAAAGCACAGAGAGAGTGAGAGAAAAGGTCAAGGGAGCAGCAGATATAGAAAAACAGATAAAGGCAGTATTGTGCAAAAACACTCGAGTTCACACTTCATGATGCAGTAACAGTAGTTTTCACTCACTGCGCACACAAAACAACAAGAGGCTGTAGTTAAGAACATCATGGCTTCCAGCTGAATACGAACATCATCATGCAGACATGTTCACGAATGCTACTGTGAGATTAATTTTAAGATTTTATTTGTCATGTGAAAAGCAGTCACAGCACAGACTCCCTCTAGCAATGGTCAAAAATATACAAAAAAACACAGTTAGATAGAAGGAAATATAGTATGTGAAAGAAAGTATAAACACTAATATAAAATTAAATGTAAATAGTTAAATGATACAGTACAGGCATGCTGAGGTGATACAATGAAGGAATATAACTGTATATACACACAGACAGATTAAACAACACATAATGTGAAGAGATGTAAACAAGCAGTAACTAGTTGATATAACAGATATATAGTTAACAGATATAACAGATATTTACCATTTTTGCAATCTAAATTAACATTTGCTAATTGGGAGCCCAAAATAGAGCTCAGGCTGATGGGAATGTCAGCTGATATCTGGTCATAACTCAAAGTATCATGGTGATGCCAGAGGAAAGGTCAGATGATCACCAGTATAATTACAATTCATCCTGGGGTGAACATCCTGGGGTTTTTGGTCTAAAGAAATATTTAGTCAACCCCATCAAGTAGATATTTCACTTAATATGGAATAAATTTGACCTGCAGGTGGCCCTGAGGGAAAGTCAGAGTTGTTCCTCTGAGGAATGAAGAATGTGCACACAAACGTTTATGGCAGCACATCCAGTGGCTGTTGAGAGATTTCAGTTTGTGGCGGACAGGCCAGCAAACCAACAATATTATAACCTACGGGGCCACTCAAAGTGATTTTCTAACCCGCAGGACATAAACTTTTCAGGTCTTTATTCACAAAGAAAAAGCCAAACTGTACCCTCTACCTTTTGCCCCCATTTTATATCTCTTTTCTCTATTGGAAGTCTTTCAGTGTGACATGAAATAGGGGTTAAAGTCCATTCAATTTACAAAATGTCCTCTTGCATTTTTATTGAATGAACAGCAAAAGTCCAGCTTACACACAGGGACATTTCCATATCTACTGACTTCAGCATGTGTGGTCTCTCATTGGTCATCTGAAAGTGACTCATCCCACCCAGTTTACTCAGTTCCTTTTTTCATTCATGAGCACAGAGCCAAAATCATACAGTATTGGTGTCAAAATATATTTGGGTACAGTGGCTCATTTTCAGTAAAACGTTTGAGCGGCTAATCAACTGGTTGTCTGACTCAATATGTGCAGTACTGAAAATGTACAGAAAAAGTCTGCAGGACTCTCTAATAACAACGCGCGGGGCTTGTTCCTTATTGTGGTCACGGAGCATATCTGAACTCCACCTGCATGTTGACTGGCCTGATGGTTGGATGAGTTTCTCACTGACTGATCACAGGCCTGCCAGTAATAAACCTACCTGGCCTTTCCTTCTCGTTACTCAGATGGCGGAGTGCCAGCTGGCAGCTGGACTCACAAAAGAGTAACTTAATGGTTTTTAAAACACACACTGGCGGCAATAATGTTTTGGATGAGATTATATGTCAGACTATTAACACTTTATTTCCACTTTCAATGCTCATATTTACTTCTGCTAAAGGGCCTAATATGCAGTATGTAAGTCTTATGTGGACAGACACCTGTAGATATCTAATGTCTGTTGTGAACTTCATTTTAATATAACTAATAAAAAATGTAGCCAATAGTCTGTAAATTCACTATTGACTATTTGATTTGTGTCTTCTGTGGATCATGAACCACCACACATTTTCTTTTGTGCAGCAGGGAATGAAAAGGGCTTGTCAGTCTCATTCTATTCAGTGTGTAAAAAACTGTGTTGTGACTTTGTACCATAACAGGAAAGTAGTGCTGCAGCTTTGAATAGGCCTCTAGCACGTGAATATAGTTAGTACTTTCACTTTTAGATGGCGGCAGTATGGAAATAGGCTGCTGTGAATTCCCCTGGACTTGAAACTTGACTGCATGCACACTGTCATGAGCACGCAGTCAAAAAGGCCGTAAAAATGTAAAAAAAGTAATATTCCTCTTCCTGTGGACCAGTGCTCAAGATTAAATGTCTATCAAGTCCTGATGGTGCTCCAGTATCTATTTTGATTGCTTTAATTCACTTGATTGAGAATGGGGAGATATAATAAATGAGAGGAAAAAAGGAGGGAGAGAAAGACAGACAGAAAGACAGACAGAAGGTCCAGTATAATTATCCAGGGACTTTCCAGAGCTGATATGTGAAACCAGCTCATTGTGCTGCTGTAGATAATACGACTGCTTAAAACTCACGCACACACACACACACATTTGCACCCGAATACATAAGGAGCATGCAACTGACTGCACGCTGCAGGCTACGATTACATCTATTAATATTAGTTTAAAATAATGCGTTACTGCAACTGTACTAAAAGTAAACTCATTATCATCACATATCTGTGTTCTTTGGAGTATAGCTGATGTATTTTTGGGCCAATGTATCATTTTATCGTTTCATTATTCCCTGAGATTGCTATTTGTGCTTTTGTGCAAGTGCAGCATTTGCAATGTGGTGAACTGAAACAGAATCGAATGAAAAAAGACTATTGTGGGAAGGTCAGAACAGTTTTTTCATCTTCAAACTTGTTTGTAAGTACTATAATATAATGCAAGTAGCGATGGAAAGTAAGTAGTAAAGTAGTAAAGTGCAAGTACTGTACTGGAATTTCATTTTATTTCAAATTCTATGGTACTTTACTTGAGTATTTCCATTTCCATTCATACTTCTGCCCCTCCTCCACCATATATGACAACTACAGCTACAGTTACTAGTTACCCTCAAGTTAAGAATTTACATAAAAACATCACAAACTACAATTTTACAATGCAAAAAATGTACATAAAAAAAGGAAAGTTAGAAAATACACACACATGGTTTTCTTTCTCCCCTCCCTGTAGTCACGTCTCAAAATATGCACCACTGAGTACATCTAGTTGGTAATAGCTTTGCTTTACTGGGATTCTGGGTGCAGATTTGTTTCTTGTAATATAGCATTTCTTTATTAGCATTGTCTGGCTACTTCCTCCACCACTGAATGCACTTCTTTACCAGTAAAGACTGCAGCCTCAGACTAGAGCACTGTGGTGTCAGAATTCATGACATGAACCTCTGTCTGTCTGCTTATGTGTCTCCACTTCTAGCTGTACATCTCTCGGTGCTTAAAAATACATCATGCTTCAACGTGGCAACCTTGTTAATACCACAAACGGACAAACACAGCCCCTCTTCCCCTTTACACCGATGCCTTCCCTCCGCTTCCCCGTCCGTTCCCCGCCTGCGTCTGTTGCTTCACTGTTGTCTGAAGCACTCTGTTTGCCCTCAAAATGATTCGCTTTAAATTGCGAATTAATCGAGTTGAGTTAAGCGGCATGACTGTCTGTCTGCCTGCCTTCCTTGGTCTGCCTCCTCTGCAGGAGGTAGCTGTGGTCCAGATTCACATGGTGCTCCACATGCTGGAAATCCCCTCAATTTAACTAACAGTCACACCAACAAACTCCCCCTGACTACTGAAAGACACAAAGGAAAACATGCAACCTTCTTCTTGTTCATAAATTAAATATGACATATTAACTGCAGGTTACAGATGTTTCCAGGTTTTTTAAACTGTCTAAATGTGAATAACCTTGTTTTTAAGTTTATTGACATTTGGCATTATAAAAAAAAATACAGCCAGTACATTCCAAACCAGTGAGGAGCTTTTGTCCAGGATCTCTGTGCATGCAGACAGTGCACATGTGCACATGTGCAAGCAAAACAAAGTGATGACTGCTCTTCTCTTGGTTATAAGAGGGGCAATCAAGTTACAAATCCAGTACTCTTTCCAGTTTTAACTTTGTATCAGGATCCTAATTGCCTGTGTGCAGAAACTGTCTATCAAACAGGAACTGGAGGCGCTTCATGTCATGACCTGAACGACTGATTCTCCCATTGACGCGCTGAGCCTTTCACGCATGTTTGCTTCCTGAGGGCATAACGCTCCCTGCCCGCTCAACGCATGCAAAATATGTCATTTTCATTTCGTGTTTTATGTAAAAGCTTCTGCACAAAGCAGCAGAATAGTTTACCTGAATTACGCAGTTTGACATTGTGGGAAAAAGATACAAAAGCACACCTCATTTGTTTCAGAATATGCAACAAGGCTTCCCAGAATTAGATGACAGGACTGACGCTACTTTCATATCGGTCTGTCTGATATGAGGCTATTAGCATAAAGACTAGAAGCCTTCCCGTAAAACCACAAGGTGTCATTTTTACAGATTGAACAAACCAGATAAACCAGATACAACGTAGAGCCTCCAACATGCTGGTCGGTCAATTTTTTACCTTCGGATAAAGCCAGGTTTTACTGCTTCCTGCGCCTGTGCTTAACTAAGTTAACTGGCAAATGACAAATTATGTCTATAAATCTCTGTTTCATGACTCTAAGTATTAACTGAGTAAAGTTAACAAATATAATGTGCTGATGGGTGAAAAATGAAAGAAAAAAAAATATAAAGTGTCTCAGTAATATGTTGGTTGATCACATGCCTCCAGGACAGCGACAGTGCTCCTTGTCATTGGCTCTCCAAGTCTCCAAACCTACAGGAGGGATGAACACCTTTCTTCAAAAGATCCCTCATTTGGTGTTTTGACGATGGTGGTGGAGAGCTCTCTCTAACAAGGCGCTCCAAAATCTCCCATAGGTGTTCAGCTGGGTTGAGATCTGGCGACTTTGAAGGCCATGGCATTTGATTCACATCATTATCATCCTAACCAAACCATTCAGTGACCCCTTCTGCTCTGTGGATGGGGCCATCCGGGAAGAGGCCCCTTCCATCGGGGCAGAAATGTTTCTTCAAAGGATAAAGGTGATCACTTGCTACTTTCTATTGATTTGTGACTGTTCCCTCTGAGGGGACAGACAGACCCAAACCATGCCAGCAAACATCTGTATTTGTTATATTTTCCCCCTCATTCGTTCAGCCTTTTTTCCTTTCATTTGTCACCCATCTGTAATTGTAAATAGTAAAAAGTAATGACTTTGTTGTGCTAACAACTATAAAGAGTGGAAACAGTTCAGTTAATGTCTGGCTGTCTTGGTGGTTAGCAGATACTGACCACATCAAAAAATGACTTCATGAAAGGCAGAAAAAAGAGGAACTGGGTGGGCTCATCCTTTGCATCTTGGACTAATTACTACATATCAAAGTCATACCAGCCCAAAGAC
>JBAJHX010000115.1:18200435-18228657 GCA_037176925.1 Amniataba percoides
AAAAGAGGAACTGGGTGGGCTCATCCTTTGCATCTTGGACTAATTACTACATATCAAAGTCATACCAGCCCAAAGACGTCTTGGCAGACTCACTGTGCCTGACACTAAACTTAACTTCACTACTGCATGTGCACCAATGACGCCATCTAGCAGAAGTCGGAGGAAAAGGGCGAGAAAACTCATGTGCTGTGCAGCTGACACATGAGCCCCAAAATAGATCTCAGACGTTTGGTTTTGAAAGATAATTTATACACTCGTTTAAAACAATGTGGAACTGTTATTTAGGAAACATCCTTTCAAACTGAACGTGTATGTAGCTGTGTGTGTGTGTGTGTGTCTGTGCATGTACCTCAGGTGTAGTCTTGTTAAAAACATCCGGTCCCTGAATGACGTCAATCATCACTCTGTCTTTCAGCTGTTGGTACTCCTCAGCAGTCAGGTGGATGGACTCCAACTCAGATCCACAACACCTACACACACCCCTAAACACACACACACACACGCAAATGCATTAATGACACAACAGCTGTGTGTGCATGCATACATGAACACATGAATTAAGATGGTTAAAAACACAAAGTGTTCTGAAGATTCATGTTGTAGCAGGAGGTGGTGAAGTTACTTTGGGGTGACGTTGGTCCAACTTCCTGTCCATTTCTCCTCTGTGAGGCTGAGGACAGGACGGAAAGAGAACAACAGATAAGAGAGAAGGTAGAGGGGAGAAAAAAAGAGGGCAATGATATTATTTTTAGTTCATACAGATGAG
This sequence comes from Amniataba percoides, assembly GCA_037176925.1. Classification (NCBI taxonomy): domain Eukaryota; kingdom Metazoa; phylum Chordata; class Actinopteri; order Centrarchiformes; family Terapontidae; genus Amniataba; species Amniataba percoides. The sequence continues at coordinate 18,201,202 of JBAJHX010000115.1, forward strand.
GATAAATGACTTTACGTAAAAAGGGAGAAAGGAAAAGACTAGAATCACCTAAAATAAAGCAGATTTCAGCAATGATGTTCACTAAAAATTATAATTTACATTATCTTTAAAATCTGCCCAATAACTTAATTATTAACGTTGATGAAATCTTCTGTTGACTGTGTTTTCATAAAAATGATATCATATTTAAAGACATTATTGACATTAGATATTATTAAAACAGTTTAGAGAACTGATGCTCTTGAATTTCATCCAGCATATATGCATCCATCCACGTAACCTGACTCTCTCTTGTACCTCTCAAACCAGCTCTTGATGCTGCTGGCGAGGCTCTGCTGGGGGTAGATCTGGTTTGTCCTCATGTAGAGCAGAATCTCCAGCAGCCTGTCCTGGTGCTCAGAAGGAGACACGGTCTCTGCCTCTGTCCTGTTTTCCTCCCTGGTCTTCCTCGGTCCCTTAAAAAGAACATCCCAGGTCTCCTGGTATGGACTCAGCCCCATCTCAAATATTTCATCATAAAGAGCCCAGGCAGTGGTCAGCTCGCCGTGCAACATTGCTGCTGAGATGATATCACCATAGCTGCGTGGTGATGGGATAAAGGCCTGTGAGGATGACGGTAAAGCCAGATGATGAAGGAGCAAGTATGATGGATTAGTTTAGTGATTGTTTGTTTTCAGAAACAACACTGCTCACCTTCTTAACACCCTCCAGGATGCAGATGGCCTCTCTCCATCTCGCCGTCCGGCTGAAAGCCTTGATAAAGAGGGAGGAGGCTCCTGTGTCCAGGGCAGGGAAACTGCCCCGCATAATGTCATAGATGTCAAACACCTCAGCATCATGGCCACCAGCCACACATAGTGTCAGGTACCGCACCAGCAACTCATAAGACAGCGTCCCTGTTTCCATGGCGACAAAAGTCAGCAGTGACCTGTAGCAGAAAAGTGCAGTACATATTTAAAACACACACACGTAATTCATTGATCTTCATAGCTAACACTAAAATAAAAACATTTTCTCCTCCACTGTAAACCAACCAAGAGACATGATGTAATGGCCCCTGCTTTTACTCTAAGAACAACTGAGCGTGAACAACATCATGGATACACGCGCACACACACACACACACACACACACACACACACACACACACACACACACACACACACACACACTCCTCCTCCTTCTCCTCTCACTTGGCAATATCCAGCTCTGCCCCAGAGGCAAACAGTGTAGACATCATATGGATTTCAAAGCGCGGAAGATTTCCCTGAGACTCCTTCAGCTTCCTCCACTCAGCAGCAGAGAGCGGCCGGTCAGGAGGCTGCATCCTCTCTGTCAAACATTAATGCATCAGACACTAAAAAAAACATTTTTTTAACTACACCTCATCTAAGTGTCTAGTGAGCAGGTACAACAAGCTAGATGTGAGATTATCTCTGCCTCTGACATGCTGTATTTTACACTACAAGAAGAAGAAAAAAAAGATAATCACAGTGTGTGCTACCTGCTCCTCTGGTCTTCCTGTCCTTTGACTCATCTTCATCCTCAGAGACCAGAGGGGTCTTCCTCCTCAGCATCTCCGCCACCCTTTTGGCCGTCCCCGCAGCAAACACAGATGTGGGGAAGGCGGGCCTCTGCCGTGGAGTGGAGCTCTTACCTCCACCCGTCCTGGTATCATCCCACAGCTTGTGCTCCCTCTGTCTGACGCTGCCACCTTTCACTGCCCCCTGCCCACCGCCCCTCCTGTCTGAGGGTCTGCCATCAGTGTCTCTGGTGCACAGGAAGCGTGCTGAGGCAGGCAGATTGGAGGACTTGCACAGAGAGGTATTTACTGTGAAGAAAGCTGAACCGCCCTGATGAATGAAAGGCTTTAAAGGGTTCAGGCATGTTCTGAATATGAAGTTAGAGCACATGCTTCAAACCAGCTCTGATCCTTAACTCACAAATACTAGAACCCAAACCACCTGATTACAGCACCATCACATGCTGGTAGAAAGCATGACCCCTGCCAACTAACCTTGCTGTTTCCACACCAGCAGTCCTTAAAAGATAACCGTGACTCTCTCTCTTCGTCTCTCTGGGTCATTATGAGCCTTTCAATGCGCCTCACACCACTCTTCGATATTCAGCTTCAACCATTTAGACAGTGTTTTCTTTCAGCAAAACTTCAATGCAGGCATGGCTGCAGTCGCATACAATGACGTCATCAACGCTTGACGAACGCGACCTGCGTCAATTTTGAGAGACAAGCCGGAACAGGCCATCTGTTTTTCAAAATGCATGTTGAAATGTGAGACGCATGTTTCACTAACTTAATGCACTCTGTTACTTTAGCCTCCGTGCCTCCTCCATTATAAAGTTGCTTTTAATAGACTGTGAGACTTCCTTTAATGACTGCAGTTGTGGCTTAATAGTGGATGTTTGTGTTGAGGGCACCTATCATCATCCCAAACAAAGTCTGAGACTGAGGGCCTCTTCTCAGACAGAGCTTAGACAGAGACAACCCCTCACCCTGTGATTACTTAGTTTTGCTGAAATTAGCAAAAATATGATGACTATGTCATTTCATCCCACAGAACAATGCGTCTGTTGACGTAACTTCACACTACAGCATACATAAAAACGGTATGTTATAGTTTTTTATTACATTTTGACTCAGTGAAAGTGAGAAAAAAATAGTTACCCAAACTACTATGTATCTGAACTATCTTGTGAACCAAATCACACACATCCACGCTATTGACAACAAATGTTATATAATGTATAAAAAACTATGTAATATTTTTCACCTCTGTTTCACTTTCTGTCTCCCCCGTGGCGGCTATGCTCCTCTGCTCTAAAACATATATTTATTTTGTGGGATTTACATTTTGCCAAACGCATAGACAATACGCTTTTATTTTGAAATCTATATTGTAAGCCGGAAGTCGTGTTGTTCGGTAAGCTGTTTGACGTTGTTCCAGTTTTTCGTGTAGCTTGAGTAATTTTGTACACAAATGCACTTTGTTTTTGTCTTTTGGGTTGGAAAGGAACGAATGACACATTAGAGTCTCTTCAGAGCAGATATGGCTAAAGAACAACAGCCTCACTGGGCGGAAATTTTGAAAAGGAGGTTGTCAAACTCGAAAAAAGGCGAGACAAAATGTAAACTATCGTCACATACCGGCTAATGTTGATGTTAGCTGGTGGCTAAGTGAGCTCTGATGTGGATTTACGGTTGTTTGCTGACAGCAGGTTGATTTTATCTTTGTTTTTGCGCAGATGAGAGAAGCGAGGAGGAAAAGAAAGCAGAAGAAACTGAGCTGTTCACCAAATATTACACAGAGTGGAGAGGAGGAGGGGACAGAGAGGAGTCCTACAGGAACATCCCCAGGTTTTACTACAGGGTAAATATCCAAAATGATCATGAGCATATCACAAGTAACTGATATTTCAGTACATGACATGTGTGAAGCCAGTGGTGGAAGGATTCAGATGTCTTACTTCAATAAAAGTAGCAAAACTATAATGTCCTACATTCAAACTCTGTATGAATTATACAAGAATTAGTAGCAGGAAATACACCAAGTACTCAGATACTCGCTATGCAAAATGCCCCATCTCAGTGTGATATATCTGATATTATTATATCATAATTAGTGATGCATAATGTGTTGGTCTCTTTAACTTCCCTTAAAGGTGGAGCTCATTTAAATAACCTTATAGACTGTCAAGAAGCTGAACCTATAATAACTGATCAGAGAGTATTGATTTGTTATATTTTGATAATCTGCATCTACTAAGTAACTGGAGTTATCATATAAATGTATTGAAGTAAAAAGTACAGCGTTTCCTCCCAAATAGTTGTTTACTAGAAGTAGAAAGTATCATTGAATGGAAATAAAGTAAAGACCCTCAAAATTGAACTTAAGTACAATATTTGATTAAACGTACTCTGTAACCTTTAATTAGCAAAATACATTTTTCATTCATAGAAAAAGATAACATTTGGTGAAACAGTGAGATGTACGAGTCATCAAAGTGTAAAGTTAAGATTCATTTCTTGTGTGATAGGACACATTTAATTATTAAATTATTGAAGTCGCTGATTGCTCAGCTGAAGTGTTTCTGGAAGGACAGATGATTTCAACACAGGTGTTGACATCGCAGTAGGGTAGAGTAGGAATATTGAAACAGTTTTGATGGTGGTAGTGATCATTTTTCAAGCTTAGTTGATTCATCAATAGTTGTCAACTATTTAATTGATCAGCAACTACCATGATAATCATTGAATTATTTTGAATAATTTCAGACAGAGTATTCCATAAAAAAAATAATCATTAGTTACCGTCCTACTCTTATTATTACTGATAGTGTAGTTGGAGTTAAAATAATGACATGCTAATGATGATGTTGTTCTTCAGCTACCTGCAGAGGATGAAGTCTTACTTCAGAAGCTGAGAGAGGAATCCAGAGCCGTCTTCCTTCAGAGGAAGAGCAGAGAACTGCTGGACAATGAGGAACTACAGGTAAAACACACACAAACAGTTTAAAAGCAGCTAGGCAAGTACAGGGCGATGATTCCTTCTGCATGGACAGTAACTCTGTATGTTTATCATGTGTTGTGTTTCTGTAGAATCTGTGGTTTCTGCTCGATAAGCACCAGGTGCCTCCAGTGAGCGGGGAGGAGGCCATGATCAGCTATGAAGCCTACCTGCAGGTCGGGGAGAAGGCAGGGCCCAAGTGCAAGTAAGGAAGAGGAAGTAAAAGTTTATTATCAGCAGCACAGTGCGGGTAAATCCCCCAGTGCCAGAACTGTTTTATAATGTAGTGTGTCCTTATTGGAAGTTAGCATTCAAGTTAGATCAAAGGTTGATGGAAAATTCCCCTGTCACCTTGACCTTATGTCCACCTGGCGTCAATGCGTCTTGGCTGTTGGGGTGACTAATCAGAACACATCAAGTCTGTCAGGAAATAGAAATAAACTTTTGAACCAGGAAATGAACATGTCAAGCAGGTGGTTAAACATTCAAGCTAAAAATATTCTGTGTTTTGAAAACGTTATATTGAAAGAATGAAGTGAACATTTCTGTCCTCTCGGTCCCTCAGAAAGTTCTTCACAGCCAGAGTGTACGCCAAGCTGCTGCACAGTGACCCTTATGGCAGGATCTCCATCATGCAGTTCTTCAACTACGTCATGAGGAAAGGTCTGGACCCCCGCGTGACTTTCTTATTTATCTAGTCTCATTTCACATGTTATTCTGTGAGCAAGATATACATAGTTGTGTGTGTTTATCTGTGAATAAATATCGTCTCTGAATGTCACTTTCTGTTCTGGTGAAGTGTGGCTGCATCAAACCCGGATCGGTCTGAGCCTGTATGATGTCGCTGGACAAGGCCACCTCAGAGAGTCTGTAAGTGTCTTCATCAGTAACTGTGAATTTCAGCTGAACTGATATGCAACATTTGTTCTCTGTTTAAAGTAAGGAGCAGCTAGTAGGAGTTGACTATCATTGTTCTGTGTAGGATCTGGAGAACTACATCCTGGAGCTGATCCCCACTTTGCCCCAGCTGGACGGACTGGAGAAGTCCTTCTACTCTTTCTACGTCTGCACTGCCGTTCGCAAGTTCTTTTTTTTCCTGGACCCCCTCCGAACAGGTGAGACCGCACAACCATGCATGGTCAAAATCTCCACAGAAAAATGTTGAATTATTTATGTCAGAATTTAGTTTGATCTACACATTAAGTACGTCAACAGTATTTCTTTTACTGTGGGCGTTTTTCAGGAAAGATTAAAATCCAGGATATTCTGGCCTGCAGTTTTCTGGATGACTTGTTGGAGGTAGGAGAGTTTTTCTCTCATTTCTTGAATGTATTATGTCCACGTTCATTTGTTTTTCCTGTGTTAATTGATACTTTGCAATCGACTGTGTGAGTATATGTGATAAAATCCTACAAGTGTTTTGTGTTTGTACACCAGCAAACAGTTTTAAGTATAGGAATACAGTGATCCCTCCTCTAGACACTCCTCTGCGTTCCAGAACCCCCCGCAAAAGTGAAAAGTAGAAAACACACTCTTATAAACATGCCCCACACACTTATAAAGTATAAACCCTTTTTTCTCTTAAATATTAGGTAAGATTCATTGAAATTATGTATGTAAACACACTGTTTATACACTAAGCGCAAACATAAGGATCGTATATCATTTAGGAGTTTTATTTAATACCTAATACCGTTTTAAACACATTGTAATAAACAAAGATAAGCATAAAACAGCACAGTTAACTCTTGCTGAGAAACACGTTGATGCTGAATGAGCAAGACGAGTTATTGGCTAATGCAAAGTGGAATCTAATGCTGCTCTCCTTCGCTGAGCCAATTAGCACCCAGGATACATAACTTCCAGAAATCCACGAATCAGCGAAAAATCTCTGATATATGTTTTCATATAAAATCCACAATATAGTGAAACTGTGTAAATTGAAACATGATATAGCACGGGGTTTCTGTAGGCTGCAACTATAACAGTCTTTGAAATGTGTCATTTTGTAGCTTTGCTATATGGATTACTGCTGTTTTTTCTCATCAAATAGTCCAACGTTACACATCAAAATCACTGTTAAGAAGTACACCCAGAATTGCAAAGACCAGCTGATGTCATGTCTTGCTTCTCCTCTGTTTACTCTCCTTCCTGCCCCCTCTGTGCTCCCAGCTGAGAGACGAGGAGCTGTCTAAAGAGAGTCAGGAGTCTAACTGGTTCTCAGCCCCATCGGCTCTCCGAGTCTACGGTGAGAAAACACCTGTGTGTGAGTGCTTACACTCTTGCTGCAATGGTTCACGATGCTAAATGATCCTCTGGGTTGTTTCGGACCTTGCGGTGCAGCTCAATTTCACAATTCAGTTTTCACAGAATTGATTTGGAGGAAAGCAAAATAAAAATGATGATGATGATGATGAAGCCAGCTCAGTAAAGATCATTACAGCCTGTCGGTGGTTGCGTTTGAAATATTTTCTGGATCTTTATTTTTATCTTTGTGTCTCTACAGGTCAGTACCTCAACCTGGATAAGGACCACAATGGCATGTTGAGCAAAGAGGAGCTTTCTCGTTACGGGACAGCTACGCTCACCTCAGTCTTCCTGGACAGAGTGTTTCAGGAGTGCCTCACCTATGATGGAGAAATGGTACGATCCGACAGCAGCACAGATGGGTTACAAAGCTGTTATGTTGGGCCTTTTAATTGTCTGTGTGTTAATGTTCAACTTCAGCCCATCTCGTAAGGTTAATTCTTAACACAGCGTCTCCTCTCTTGGCAGCTGACTCTCACATTTCTGTATACTGAACATAATTGTGTTCCTCTTCTTCTCTCAGGACTATAAGACCTATCTAGACTTTGTTTTGGCGTTGGAAAACAGGAAGGAGCCCGCAGCATTACAGTATGTTTTCAAACTGTTGGACATGGAGAATCAAGGATACCTCAACGTCTTCTCCCTCAACTATTTCTTCAGGGTATCAGCCACGCACAAGCACACACAAACGCACACAAACACAATAATGGTTTCCAAATTAACACATAAATGCAAAGAGCGCAATCCATGAATCACCAAATCTTCATTCTGGTTCCTGAATATAAACCCCTTTTTGTAAGGACAGAACCTAGCTTCTATTTTTTTATTCATTTTGATGAGAATCAGAAGTACAACATCTATTGTCACACAAACACACACATGCACACACCCTAAACACACATTGTGCTGCTGTTTGTTCGACAGGCCATCCAGGAACAGATGAAACTCCACGGTCAGGAGCCTGTATCTTTCCAGGATGTCAAGGTAGACTGAACACACACACACATAAAATCCAGCCACGTTTTTAACACACCAGTCACTGAACACGTCCTTGCTCTCAGTACAGCAGTAATGTGGCGTGTTTTTGACTCCTGTTAACAAACCATCTCCGTTTTTGGGTGTCTCTCCTCAGGATGAGATCTTTGACATGGTGAAGCCTAAAGACCCCTATAAGATCACGCTGCAGGACTTGGTAAACAGCTGCCAGGGTGATACCGTCACCAGCATCCTGATTGACCTCAACGGCTTCTGGACCTACGAGAACAGAGAAGTGCTGGTCGCCAATGACAACGACAGCAACAACACAGCAGACCTCGATGACACCTGAAGATGAAGTGTGGCAGAGACACAAAAAAACTAAAAGTCAGTCATGTGTGACTGAACTGAACTCTTAGGGCAGACTCCAGCCCCTCTGCTTCAGTTTCAGCTGAATGAGTCCACTGAATAGAGGGCAGGGAAGAAAAATGAATGAGCTGGGCTGAGGGAGCATAGCCTGACATGTTGCTTTGTGTCAATACTGTTCTTTGTTTCTGTTTGTTGTTTTCCTGTTGGACCTTTTTAAAATAAATATTTCTTTTTCATACCTTTTCTGACACTGCCTAGGTCTTTCACTTATCTTGAGTAATGCACACACACAACAGAGACATAAAGGCACAGTGTCAATCGTATTTGTGTGTAATGACAGCTGTTTTGGAAGGATTTTTCTAAAATGAAATTGTAACAGCTGTAAACAGTCCCCAGCCCATCACGCACATATGAGCCACAACTGGCTCATAACACAAATTTAGAGCCGAATCCCCTCACAATATTTCAGGATTTTCATGATTTGCAAGAAGCCAGTATACTGTATCTGGACCTTTATTTTAACCTGAATACAGACTGTGTCTTTTTGGTCCCCCTCCAGCTAAAAATCTGCCCATTACTACACAGCGTGTTTTGGCCTTTATCACCCTGCTTGCCAGGTGTATCATTCTCCTTAAATGGAAACATGTCTCCCCACTGACCCACAATAGTTGGATACATGATATTTTGCAGTGTTTACAGTTAGAGAAGTTAAGGTTCTCACAGAGGGGTTCTTTGACAGCAGTCCACAAAACTTGGGCCCCACTGCTGGCTTACATTAGCAACAGTCTTACTGTTGTTCCTGACGATGCAGAGGACGCTACTTAAAGGTTGAATTTATTATTATTATCTTTTTGTTTTGTTTTGTTGCTTATTTACTTATGTAGTTATATGTGACTATACCTGATATGGGTATAATGCAGACATTCAGATGTCATGTGAAACTGAAATACTTTTTTTATGCTGTCTGCAGAAACTCAATAAAGAAATTTGGAAAAAAATAAAATACAATGAAATTTTACCGGCAGACACAGAATATGTACATGTCTCAACTGGCCTTGAGCTTCATGGTTTATCTAAACACTGCAGCCTTGGGCCACAGAGACAGGGAGATTCCAAAAGCATTTAAGACTGAAACAAGATGAAATGAGAGTTTTAAAGACAACAGAAAACCTTAATGGTTTTAATGACTAACTGGTACATGATGAAGCTTTGTAGGAAATGAAATAGGTGGTTCATTTTAGAACACAGTGGAATCATTGCAAAGAAATAAAAGTAATTTTCTATATATGTTAATCAAAACAAATGTCAACCTTTTGAATGTTAAAAGGTTTTATTCAACAAAGAAAATATAAATATGTATATACAGATTTATTAAGTTTGTTAAAATAACCAAAACCTTTGCATATATTGGCCCTTTTTACACATAAAAAACATGAATAATATCCTTTATTGACTGCTGAAAGACATTTACCCATTTTTTAAAAGGTGTGTGTAATTTCTATGCATCTGCTCTATTATTGGCTAAACACTGCTGCTCTGTGGAGATGTGAGGCTGGTTACTACACCACAGCCACAGCAGTGGATAAAAATAACCAATAAGAAGCTTATGACACCTCAGTCTTAGCGCTACGCCTCACTGTGCAGAAGAAAACTGAAATGTTGGAAACGCTTCCACAAGGACACTTGAAGAAAAAACTCTCAACACACACATGAAGGTGCTAGTACTGTACGTGAATAACTTTACTTGCTAATATAGATCATAAATATAGTTGAGAACTAGCAGATTTGAACTACATGTATATTATTATTTAATCTACACTGACTAGAAAAACTGCACTTTTGGCATTTCCAACAGGAAAGAAAAGTACTAATTCAAGCAGTTGTTTGTTTGTATGATGTCAGAAACACATTGACATGTAGAGAGTAAAGAAAAAGCAGGTCTGTGACGTCAGTAGTACTACTGCTTCTATTTGTCCCCATCAAAATCTCTAATACAGAAATACAGAAACAAAGTAGCAAACTTCATCTTAAAAGACACTAAAGTGCATAGTATGTCTACCAACACAGGCCGCACATGGACCTGAAGCACTGTGGCTGAAATTATAGCTGCAGCTGCAGGCTCATTTGATTGTAGCAGTCAATGATTCACCACAGAGTCTAAAACTGTACCAAGATCCTGACTGGGACAGTTACGGTTTTTCTCACCAGGAGGGCCACAACAATAAGTAAATAATTGAAGAAAATAAAAACATCTGAACAGGCAGATCTTGCACTCTGCAGGGAACAATATGTTGTTGTGACTGTGGTACTATGGCTTTGAAATAAGATTTAGAATTAACCAGCCCTTTGTTTGACTCTGCAAAAGTGATCCAAGGCTGCTGCCTCTGTATGCTGTTGACCAAATAAATTCACACACAAGTCCACAGTGCCTAAAGGAAGCAGACAGCGGGGTCGTCACATGTATTTGGATATTAGTTTGAACATATAAAAGGTGCTGTTTGATGAAGACTCATGAATTGTTGCATTTTGGAATTGGTAAAGAGACACTAAGGAAGCATACAAATGTATAATGAGTAATGAGCAGAAATGTCTGAGGAGTGCCAGGATCTGTTCAGATCTGGGTGGTTTTCTATATTCTTATAATTAAAGAAGACATTTCTTAGTAAGATTAAAATCCAGAATGTATTTGTTTTTCTTGGCTGCTGTCAGATTTTAGTGCGTTGAGTCCAGTCCCAGTTTGGTCAACAGATACTTAAATGACACATCTCAGTCTTGCGTATGACTGCACCTTATGAATAAATGGACATTCACAGGTAAGGCTTTTTTAGCCGCTTTCACGGCCCTTTGAATGTTTCCCTGCACTGTGTACTAAAGTCTCTTCATACAAAATAAAATCATAGAAAAATAACTACTATTAATCCATACAGCTAAATAAATCAAGGCTTCGTCAAGTGACAGAAATGTATGAATGTTTGTGTGTGTCAGTTTTCAGGAGGGGAGCGGGGAAGGGACTCTGCTGGTGTCTGCAGTGTTGAGAGGTGGCTCAGGTTCAAGCTCAAAGCTAATGTTCACAAAGGAAGCTCTGGACGCCTCTGGTTGCTCCACGGTAGCAGGATGAGGACCGTCCTGCTCGCCTCTCTGCTGCTCTGCAAAGCGACTCTCAGCCATCTCAGACAGGCGGTTCTCCTCCTCTTCCTCCTCCTCCTGCAGGAGAACACCACAGTGTGTGTGCAGTATTTAGAACTGTTTATTCTCGCTCCTTTCTCTGCGTAAACAGCTTTTAAAAGGTGTGACTTTGTTCATATTTACAAATGAACTCAGGATGTGCGTGCTTCGTACCTCTTTCTTAATACGGTAGTACTCATCAATGGCATACTGGTATTTAGGAGTGGTGATGCCGAACAGAGAGGCCAGTCTCTCTCCCATGTAGTCACACACTACAGGAAACAGACACACAAACTTGACTTTTGTCATATGGGAAGGACCAAAAAACACAACAGTGTGAAATAAATGCATTTATGTATTTCACTTTTTCTACACAGCATTCTTAGAGAGAAAACTCACAATATTTCAGGATTTTCAGCCAGTATACTGTATCTGGACCTTTATTTTAACCTGAATACAGACTGTGTCAGTGCACTAACTTACCTGAGACAGTGGAGGTGGCCATTCTCCACATGTGGAACCAGAAATATGGACCCCAGGTCAGTTTGGACTAAAAGAGAAAACATAATAAAGAAAAAATCATGACAATCAAACCATACATCTGCCAGTCAAACACAAACAAGCACATTCAAATGAAGATTATTACTGAAGCATCATTAAAAGGCCTTAACAGCACAGTTTACACTTTACAAGCACATATGTACAGTACAGTGTAGTGAGAGGAGTGGTTAGAGCTACATTACATTACACAGTCACATACAGACTATTCTGATCACCAGTTCTCTGATGATATCCTTCAGCCTCTCAGATGTGAATATTTTCTGGTTTCTTTAGTCCTCAATGATCTTCCAGTTGAGTCAAAATATTTTAAGATGTTGTCTAAGCTTTGGGAACTGGTCACCATTTTTCACAGTTTTCTGACACTTCAAGGACTTAAAAGTTATTGACTAATTGAGAAAAGAATTTACAGATTAATGACATTGAAAAATAATAAAACAGCTTTTGTAAAATCCTGATAAAATATTAGCCTACCGTGTCTACAGTTTTGACCTCTTTCTTCACCGTCTCCTCCTCCTCCTCCTCTTCATCAGTGCTGTACTCCTCCATGGTCTCTCCACTGGCGAAGTAGATGGTCCTCCGGGGAACCTTCACCTTCTTCTGCCTCTGTGAGGAGTCTCCCATGTCCACACTCTCAAACTCTGCCACCCCTCCTGGACTCTGACACGAGATATCACCAATATTATTGTTGTCACTTTATCATTATTAGCTTAGGAATGACCTATAAATACTTACAGGCCCAAAACAGATACAATTACACCCCAGAGTGAAAACAAACAAATAAAACATGACAAAATTACCTAACAAAGTTATTCAAAGTTATTTGTAGTTAAGTCACGTATCTGATCATGTCCTACAGTAACAAAGCGAGGTAAGTAAAGTTAATCTGTTGATAAAACTAATTTACTGTTGTCTCTGTCTAAGAGTTAGTTAGCTAACTGCAGCTACTTTGTTTTGTTAACTGTTAGCCTCTCAGCTGGGGAGGTAATAAGCTATTAAATGTGAAAAATCTTTATAACATCGTTCACAAACTCGATAAACAGCCAAAGTTACATTTCACGGACTTACCCTCTCAGTTTCCATGGTTTGCCCCACAGAAACGCTGACATTAGTTAGAAACAAAGACAAATCTGTCATTTTAGCCGCCGCTTCCGCCTCAAGAGCTGCTCGGCAGGTCCCGTAGCACCACTTCCTGTTTGTTTCTTCAGAATAAAAGCCGCGCAAACCATTGAGCTCGACAGAGAAGTTCAGCCACTCTGGACAGTTTGGCGATAAATATTCTGCACGATGTACAGTTATAAAAGTGTCAGACACTCAATGCACTGTGTTTTAAATGATGTGTTTCACTGATTCTATCCCAAAATAAACCAAGATACACGAAACAAACATAAGACCCACTGCAGATCAATATTTTCACATATAAGTGAGCAGAATTCGTGTGAATTTGTGGAAAAATTTAAATGAATTTGGAAGTTGGAAGCAAGACATATTTGCTTGACCAGCTCCTCAAGCACAGTGCAATTCTGAGGTACTTGGACGTATTTTGTTCCTCAGTTTCTGTTACTTCCACTTCACTATATTTCAGAGGAAAATAACTTTGTTATTTCACAGTTATAGTTTCAAATTATAGTCCAAATTAAGATAAGAATAACATAATGACCACATTAAAATATGATATATATAAAATGGATAAACTTGAATGAAGTAAAGCAAACCTAGTGACTGTATGTAGATCAGGTAGAATCAACTCCAACACAAACAGCTGCAACACTAAAACTCTGCTTACATGTTAATGCATCACTGATAATAATCCTATGCTATAATATATGATGATATTACCCTTACAGGCACAATTTCCACTGCATTGTGAATACACTTTAACCCCGTTTTGCTGATATTACCTTTTTGTACATACACAAATCTGAACACCTCCTCCAGAGTTAACTATACATATTATAACATAACGTTATAAGTACACACTTTGGTAATGAAATTAAAGTTGTGTTTGTTAAATTTAGTTTAATTTGTTTGATTTAGACATGATAGTGAGTCAGCATGCACAACAACAGCATCCTGAAACTGAAGCAGCCACATGAATTCACTTACTATCATTCATTTTATTATTTACCTTTCCTTACTGTGACATGTCAAATGTCCTCTGTGGCTCCTTGTGCTCACAGTGTTTTTCAGACTGTGTGTGGTTGTATTATATGTTTTATGGGATCCAGGCAAAGAGCTCAGGAAGAAAGATGCCCTGCTGGCATGAAGGTAAAGGTAGTTATAGACTCTTACCGCTGGGTGTCACTATTTCGCCTCAATACGCTATTTTCCTTCTCACCATTTTGTCTTCTTACTGGGTTATTTCAACAGACTAAACTGCGTTAACCAACACAACAAGATAAACCCAATTAAGTTATCTTTCATTCGAAGTTATGCTGACATTAAATGTGTAGCCATTGGCAACTGCCGCTTTATTGTGACAGTACCGACCGGAAGCAGGGCTCGTCTTGTGGCGTTTCGGTGTTTCAGTGTTTTGGTCGAGCCCACTCACCAAGATGACAGCGAGGAAGTCCGGCTCCCGGCTGGAGACCGAGATAGAGCGGTGCCGCTCTGAAAGCCAATGGGACAAGATACCGGAGTTAGTGCGGCAGCTGTCAGCCAAACTCATATCAAACGGTAAGAAGTGAGCCGGTGTCATGGTTCATTCAGCCCGCAGAGGCCTACTCCAACCGCTCAGTCCTCGGTGTTTCCTGACAGCCGCAGCCGGAGTTCGGAGTTTACTGCTCTCTGCTTTAGATACAGCCAGCTAGGAAAGGTCAACAGGGAGACTCGGTTATTCTCAAAAGGCGGTTTAACCAGCTCTGTGCAGACTTGTGTCTGGGATATTTAGCTTCTTATATAAAATATATTTTCATAAATACATATGTTCGTTTCTGCGTTCTGACACTTATGCCCCCTCGGCTCGCTCTGATCTCCATTCATGCGGAACCCCATTCAGAAACCCTGTTATTCAATTGGTATTGTCCCTAACTGACTTGTATATATAATGAACACAGTGTAAATTGTTAGATTTTGAATGGAGTTTCGCGTCCCAAGCATTCGCAGTGTAAAGTTAGCTGTGATAGCTGCAGGCTAGCTGTCAAACTGGTGTGGAGTTATCAGCTGTATTATTAACCAGCAGTGCAACAACAATCATTATGAAAAATAATAGTAAACAATGGAGGAACATGTTTACTTCACTAATTAACAAGTAGTGTCAGGCTGATACTTCACTGTAATCTAAAGTTTTTGTTTTAATATAAAACCTCACTTTTCTATCTACATAGGATTTATGCAGCTTGTTCACATACCCTCTTGATATGAAAAAGAGCTGACTTTCATGTACACAGATTAAATCAAAATCAAACATCAAATTTTATTTATTTAAAGCCCACAATCTGTACACTTGTGAAACCCTCTGTCCTTAGACCCTTGAACCGGGTCAGGAAAAACTTCAAAAAACCCTTCAGATTAGGATTTATTGTGACATGTAAAATCCATCACATCCCATCTATCTCTGCTATTTATACTCGCCTATTGTCAATACTTATACACTGAACTGTCACTCATGGTAGTCTCCCTCATCCAGTAGACGTTAACCTGTCTCTGCTCCTCTGCTACAGATATATCCTTCTCCTTTAGCTTGCCACCACTGCATGTGGTGAATATGATGATCAATAATGATCATCATTAAAGACTCCTACAGGTTCCTGTGATCATCCTATTATTAAAGAGGAACTTAACATAATCTGATTGTTATGTCTTTGCTGACCTCCCGTGGTTTGTACAGGTAGACTCCAGGACCTTGTGACATCACTATTAGTGATTCTGGTCAGTGTTGAAATGGGCTCAAAGTGTTTAAGCTATACCAGAGAGGGCATAACAACACAAGTCTTGTGTAAAGTTACCCATTGAGATCACTACATGGGAGTGTAATTCAGTTAATTAACAGTGAGCTTTAGCAGCCAAGTTCCAGTTACTGAGGTATTACCCAAAATATAAAAGGCCAAGTGACTTTCTATTTTGTCTGTAGGTGAGCAATCAACCGCAGCCAAGAAAGCGAATAGAGGAACTGGTGCTGAGCTGTTGTATAGGTGAAGAAAACTGGGGGGTTGTTGCAATATAGTCTGAAGTCATAAGCATTGTTAAACCATGGTGAACTGAAACCCAAAAATATTGTATGGCTGCTGTTTATTCCATATCTATTTGATATCTGCAGTGATTGTGCTAAAAATCCTCAGTTCCTAATGTGGCTATCAAATAACGTGATATCTGCTGGCTTTCACAGAAATGCATATTTTGTGAAAGCTTTGACATTAATTAGAGCCTGATTTTCCATCTTAATCTAGATGAGAAATTATTGTGTATATATTGTAGTCTAAATGTGGTATCTGTGTTTTTCTTATGTATTTAACCAAAAACAAGACAAAATGTTATTTCACTGTGAGAGATTGCTGTTGTTAACACATTGAGAAATTCTTCCATTATGGAATGCAGTTTTCCACATTAGAGCTGTGAGCTCTGGTCACTGGATTATCGCTCATATCACACTTTGAACCTCCAAACACACTCACACACAGTTTCGAAGCTTGTTGAGGCTGTACATAATTCTGGCTGGTATGCGTGTAAGCACAGCAGTGTTTCTCCACTTTCTTCAATCCCTGTATAGTGATTGTCAAGCTGAGCACCAAGAAAAAACAGCCTTAAAAAGGACACATCATCATTAGATAGTCCTTAAAGTTTAATAAAGTTTGTTTAATTACGAATCTTCTGGCTTTAATTTGTATATCAACTCATTCTAGATTCAAACCTTATTCAGTGATCTTAGGTTATCCTTATACTGCCCTTAATTAATCTGTAGATCTATCTTTAATTAGTTGTGAATTGATCTTAGATTTAAACTGGCAGATGGCTCTTAGACTGACTCTATTTATCTACCCCGAGCCTGTTAAAGTGATGGAGAGATGGGATAAGACCAGTAGGCTTATAGTTGTGATTCCTCCTAACATCTCTTGGTGTGTGTGTGTGTGTGTGTGTGTGTGTGTGTGTGTGTGTAGATGATCTTGGGGAGTTGCTGCTGGGGGAATGCAAGCTTCAAACATACCTGAAGGAGAACCCCATCAAACAGGGAGCCAGCCCGAGGGGCCCACGACCAAAGCTGGTGGAGGTCAGGAAACACCTCACTGCTGCTCTGGACAGAGGAAACCTGAAGGTAACTGTGAACAGAGAGTACATCACACAGACTGACTGTTTGATGTACTCAGTTTGGTTCTTGCCTGCCTTGTCCCTATGTTTCTTATTTTTCAGAAAATTTTATTTCTGTTTCTATCACATAATTTAGTGCCATGCATCAAAGCATGGAAATCTGAAGATAAAAAGTATTTTGTTTTTAATCTTTTCCTTTTTTCAACCATTATGTTTTTATCTTCCAGGCTGATTACCTCCAGGAGGCCAGCTTATTGATGGCCAAACTCTGCTATGTGGAGGGAGAGTACAGAGATGCTTTAGGTAACCCACACACTCCTTTGGTTTGGTTTATTGAGTCATATTTAGGATTATCCATCAAAGAAGTACTCATGTGTAGAATACTAATGAACTGGTCAGTTTATTAACTAACTAACTTAATACCTAACTGATGTATTGACAGGTCACTACAGCAAAGTGAACCTTGATGACATGCAGCTGGTGGGAGCTCCTGTGTATAGGCTGTCCATGATAGCAGAGGCATATGCTACTAAAGGTACAAAAGCATACACACACACACACACACACACACACACACACACATTACGACACACACACACATTACGACACACACACACACACACACACACACACACACACATTACGACACACCCAGTTCCCATGTCACAAATCCTTCTTGATCCCACCTCATCTGCCATCAGCCCAAACCTCAGCACTACTGCTTTGCTCCACTTGGTGGCAGTGCAGTGTCGCTGCTGAACAACACCTGTGGGATAAAGCATCTTAAGAAGAAAAGCACCTCAGGCTTCTCCGGTTGCCATTGAACAATAGATATGTTTGCATTGCAAAACCAATAAAAGAATCAGAACAAGTATCATCTGTAGAAAATGTTCACCCCAGTGTCAAAAACCTCACCATACACTTCAATGACAAACATGAACTTGTACATGTTTGGAAAAATCCTAATGGTTTGAAAGGCTAAAATTAATACCAGCCACTGATAGTTGACTGGCGTTTGTCACTTTTTGTTTATTGTACGTCGCCCTGACTGTTCTCTCCTCTCCTCTCCTCTTCTCTCCCCTCAGGACTGTGTCTGGAGAAGGTCCCAGCTGCCTCTCCGTCTCTAACCAACAGGAACACTGGCTCTCCAGCATCCAATAGGAGCACAACAGAGCGGGAGCAGGACATCATCACTTGCTACGAAAAGTCTGGAGACATAGCTCTGCTCTACCTGCAGGAGGCTGAGAAGGTATACGATTGTGGTTTTTGTATTTGTGAAATGTCTTTTAGTTTAATGGTGTGAAACTGGCGTACTTTGTTTTCGATAACTACTTATTGCAGTGTTTCTCACGCCATGTCACACAAGCACTTACCAAATATCTCGTTAGCGCCTGGACTACTAAGCACTGTGCCAACCCTGTGGGTGTGTGATGAATATTCTGCTGACAGTGTGCAAGTTTGACTAATGCACTGCCGCCCATGACAGCCAATTGGCAAAATAATGTCTTCCTTTTTATTTGGAGAATGTCTGCAAGGACACACGGACTGAGCTGGCAAATCAAAGGCAGGAGGACACAAATCAAATTGTTCCAATGTTATTAAGTAATTAATGCAATAAAATTTCAGAGAATAGTGAAAAATTACCCATCACTGTTCCTAAAGGTGATGAGGATTTCTCAAAATATCTTGCTTAGTCTGACCAACATTTAATGTTCTGTATTAAGACCAATCAATACATCAACTGTCAGCTCTAGTGAGGTCACTTCTTAACTCCATATAGGATTATTAATATAAATAAGAATACGTAAATGATCATGTATAAAATGCTCTGATGTCTGATAACACTTGTTCGTAGCATTTGACCTCATTGTAATTTGTAAACTAAGCCAGCAGATATTATTGATATGCCTAATTATTGTATTCCAACAATTATTTCCCAAATTAACAGAAACTTCAGGCCTGTAAAACTTGATTTTTCATGCAGTGCTGATCTCTGGCTGCTGAAGGAAGAAATATAATCTGTATAGATTTTTCTCTCTAAGTTGTCTTTTCCCATGTTAAAAATAGATTTGATTTGTTCAATAGGCCGATTTATTTATTAAATAGAGTGAGTGAACCAATTTGAATCTGGTTAATACGTTTATAAAATGGTATGAGGCCCAGTTTCTCCTGAGCATCTATTGTGAATTTATTGGCTCATAATGTGCACCGTAGCTGAAACTAACTGGAAAACTGTCACTCAGAGCTGACAACTATTAACACAAACGCTGGTGCTTAGATGAATCACCACAGCTCATTATTTTTAGTTAACCTTGTTTTTGGTGTGTTAGCAGCAGCTGTGCGTCAAACATGAAAGCAAATCTTTAGCAATGCTATTACAGATGTAATTTAACCACATTGACAGATTTGTGACATTCTGCTCAAAAGACATAATTAATTAAGGTTAGTGAGTGCAAAACTTTCAGCATTTTCACATTTCTTTCTTTATCCCTGTATATCTGTTTCTGCAGGCACTGTCAGCAGGAATACAGAACCGCAGCCCGAAACCAGGCCCGACAGCCCAGGACCTGGAGCTGGGCTACTTTCTGGAAACGGGCCTACAGAGGGCCCACGTCATCCACTTCAAGAATGGGTAAGAGAGGGACATCAGAGAGGGACCAGTGCATTGCCCTGTATACCACCTCAAAGCTAAAAACTGTAGAAACTTTTAGAACTTTTTTTTTTGCTTTCACTTAACTTTTTTCTAGTTCAGAAAGAAACAGAAACTGAGAACGACCCATTGTG
Organism: Amniataba percoides; assembly: GCA_037176925.1. NCBI lineage: Eukaryota > Metazoa > Chordata > Actinopteri > Centrarchiformes > Terapontidae > Amniataba > Amniataba percoides. Next base: position 18,221,127 of record JBAJHX010000115.1, read on the forward strand.
GGCACTTTCCACCCACCCACAGCTATCATGCTACAAAGCCACAGACAGTTTGATAACAGCAAAAAACTGTGAAACGTATCATTCGTGGTGCAGCAGAAAGTAGTTCCTACAGTGTTGTTGTTTTAAACAGCAGAGATAGTTTCAGGGCTGGAGCAGCTGCTAAATCTGTATGTCTTTGTAGCTTTAGTGCACAGTGCTCACTAATTGCTTTTGCAATAAATCGATTTCAGTGTCAGGAGTGGGAAAGAGGGAACTTGGTGACTAGGACCAAGACTTCAGCTGAGGAAGGAAGAAAACATATTTTACTAACATCACCATATATTATTTCTTACCAAAAAAATGCCAGAAACCACCAGCATGTAAAATTCCCTAGAAACAAACACTCTAAGATCGAAGACATTATTTGGCTTTACATCACTTCAACACGGGCATTTGCTGCATCATCTTGCAAACTTGCAGCACTGTGCTGGAACAGCACATGCATGCGTGTCCGTTGTGAGGTGTCCTGCATTCACACGTACACAGATTCTGACAAGTGCTGATCTCCTTGTTTCCTCACCACATTGCCATAGCAACTTGACACGAGGCGTGGGACGCTTTCGGGAGATTCTCCGTGCTGTTGAGACCAGAACCACCCAGAGTCTGCGCATGGTGAGGGATGGGTTGGGCTTTTCTTTTACTTTGGTCTTAGATGAGGAGATGTTTATGTATCACTTCACCCTCAGGCTTCTGCTTTGGCTTGCTTAAGGAAATAGTTTAGTATTTTGGGAAATATGCTTATTTGCCCTCTGCCCATAATTAGATTAAGTCACTTAAAAACAAAGTCCTCTTCTAGTCCTCTTCAAGCCAGCTATGTCTACTTTTGGTTTTTTAAGTCAGTCTTCAGTTTTTATATAGATTACTTAACTTTTACAAGTGTTTTACAACTGCTGGTTGGAGGATTTTATTACCTTCTGACACAGCCAGACAGTGATATTGATCTTCTCTCCTAACTCTAATTTGAATTTGTCCAAGCTGTTCAAAAACCTTCTCCTCCAGCATTTATATCTCACCTGTGAGAAACCACATAGATTTTGTATTGATGTGGACATAAAACTCAGCACAAGCAAGTAGACTTGATATTTGATCTTCTTTGTATACAATGATAAAAGAATCCATAAACACAGTCTGGTCAGAGCTTAAATCATTAATATAACTGTATTCTAAGTGTATTAGAAGCAAAGTAAGCCCCAAGTAAACAGATTGCTGCAGTGTCTGTGCCAGAATATCTTTGCCAAATGTGTACATGTACATATGTATGTATGTTTGTGTGTGTGTGTGTGTGCGTGCGTGCGTGTGCAGACCATAGCCAGACAGCTTGCAGAGATCTTGCTCAGAGGAATGTGCGAACAGAGTTACTGGTCTCCTCTGGAAGACCCACCCACAGTGTCGCCATTAGACGATCCCACGCGGCAAGGACACACTCACAGCAAGAACTACAGCCTAAGCCGACGCCCACGAGTGTACTCGGGAGAGAAGTAAGTGAAAATGTGTGTTTGTTGGTGCTAAAGTGGGAATGTGGTGGGAAACAGCCAACATGGCTCCAAAATTAAACTGTTGCCAAGGTACTTTTTCAGCAGTAGCTCTCCCCATCTTCTTCTCAACACTTATTTCTCTTTTTTTTTTCTTTTCTGCTCCCTCTCATGTTTGTCCAACTCCATCTTTCTGACTCTCTCTGTGCATTTCTCCCTCTCTCAGTCTGTTTTGCCCTCAGGAGAACACAGAAGAAGCTCTGCTGCTGCTGCTCATCAGCGAGTCCATGGTAAGACACAAACACTGTTTGGGGAATATTTCACGCCGCTCTCTATAGCGGCAGATCCTCTGCTTGGGTTTTGAGAAACCTTGTCAAATTTCCATTTCTGCAACCATATATTTGTGCTTATGTGTTTCAGGCTAACCGTGACGCTGTGCTGAGCAGAATCCCAGAACACAACAATGATCGAATCATCAGCTTACAGTCTGCTTCTGTGGTGTACGACCTGCTGACTATAGCTCTGGGCAGGAGAGGGCAGTACGAGATGCTGTCAGAGGTGAGTAATCCCTCTGTGGGCTGCATAGTCACAATCATAGTGTTTTTGAAAAGTGTTAAAGCCCACAACCGTAGTACACCCACATAAAATGACACTTTACTTCTTTTTCGCATTCATTTCCACAAACAAATTCTTGTTTTATTACAATCTAATTGACTCTATAACTGTACAACTCGACAGAGCATTCAGACACCCTGATAGCACTCGTGAAATGTGTCCTGTTTTCTGCTGTCTCCAGTGTTTGGAGAGAGCTATGAAGTTTGCCTTTGAGGAGTTCCATTTGTGGTACCAGCTCGCCCTGTCACTAATGGCAGCTGGGAAATCAGCTCGGGCCGTTAAGGTCCTGAAAGAGTGTATCCGTCTGAAGCCCGACGACCCCACCATCCCACTGCTGGCTGTCAAGCTGTGTATTGGACCCCTGCACTGGGTGAGGAACCACCCTGCAGATAGTTTACTGAAGCATCTTGTCTTCCAAAAACATTTCCTCTAAATATCTATTTTCTGTCATCACATGTCTTTCTTCACCCACAATTCAGTTGGATGAGGGGGAGTGCTTTGCAAAGATGGTGATTGACATGGGGGAGAAAGCAGCTGAGTTCAGAGCCAAAGGTTACCTGGCCATCGGGCTAGTTTACAGCCTTAAAGCCACTGATGGTGAGTCTCTCACTGTGTGAATGTGCTGTTTTAAATTTCTGACCAGAGAGGATGATGAGTTCCTTAAAACAGGACGCACTGTTGATTCCAGCCTATTGTGAGAGGATGACAACATGGAAAGCATACTGTTGAACGCCTCCACTGACTGTTGCACTTCTTATGTTAGTGTATCACGCGACTGACTGCAGTCCTTGTCTTTCTGTCCCCGTCTCCATCTCTTTGCGTCTCCGCAGCATCATTGCGAAGCACACAGGAGGAGTACCAGAGGAAAGCTTTGGGAGCCTTCCAGAGGTTGGGACTGAGCCATGCTGCGCTCTGTTTTCTTTTTCACACCCACACTTCCCTCCGAATTATTTAGTCACAGCACAGACTGCCTCTCCGTCGCATAAAAAGAAAGCCTCTTTTGAATTTACAACCTTATTAATCTATTATATATTACCTGTGTCATCTTCACAGTTTGTTTGTGTACTCACTATATGACTGTACATGTATGTCCATCCATAAACATGTTCTGAGAGATCGTTATTGGAACAAGGCTGTAATACACACACAGATACCTTTTCTCCACATTCTCTCTGAACTAAGAATATATATTGTAAGACTGATCTGTTAATAAGGTCTTAATATACATGCCCTGCATTATTTATCACGTTGTTATAATGCTGTAATATATCCTCTTTAGTTTTATACTCAGTCTTTCTGCATATTAATGTGGTGTTACACAGTCTAATTGCATCTAAATGTTTAAATATCCTCTGACTTGATTTTTATACTCGTTCTAGTACTTTACCGTCTTTGCCACGGCAGCGACGCAGTTTCCCCACAGGGACCTTTAAAGTTTCATGTTATCGTATTCAACTTTTTATTCAGCATGTCTAAACTCACAAAATCTCTCTCTCCCTCTGTCTGTCCCTCTCTAGAGCTCAGAGTCTGTCTCCGACTGACCATCTCGCAGCCTTCTACTTGGCACTGCAGCTTGCTGTGTCTAGACAGGTAACACTTAATAAAAGCAGGATAAAATCACTAGTTTGAGGCTTTGATGCCAGACAGTGAAAATCAGGAGCCTTCACATGGTGCTTTTTATCCCGACTGTAGTGAAAACCTCTAGTCTGTATGTGTGTGTGTGTGTATAGATCCCTGAAGCACTAGGCTACGTTCGACAGGCATTGCAGCTTCAAGGGGACGATGTCCACTCCCTTCATCTGCTGGCCCTGCTGCTCTCTGCTCAGAAGCACTACCACGACGCTCTCAATATCATAGAGATGGCTCTGTCCGAGTACCCCGAGAACTTCAAGTGAGACTTGTACATCACCACCAGCACACACAAAATGTCTTTCACTGGACTGTCATCTTATGTTATTGTTGTTATAATTTTGTGTGTGTGTATTGTAGTTTGCTGTACACTAAGGTGAAGTTGGAGTCCATGTGTAGGGGACCAGAGGAAGCTCTGCTCACCTGCAAACACATGCTGCAGATCTGGAAGAGCTTTTACAACCTTACCAACCCCAGGTACACACACACACACACACACACACACACACACACACACACTTCCCAATGCAAACAGCAATCCTGATGTTTGTTTTGATTCCATTCATTCTAACATAGCCTTAATTGTTTTATTTATACAGTATATGCACACATGGTGATATTTGTGTTATCATAACCAAACATGCTGTTTAGTCATTTAGTCTGATAGAGTGATGTTTTGTAAGTCGGTATATACTGTGTTATTTTTACTCATGGCACTGAGTTGGTGTTACCACATAGTCACTGTATGTGTTAACAACGAACCACCAGTATTTAGTTTGTGTGGTAACACATTTTCATATAGTAATGTATAAATCTACATTTGGTAAATGCTAAGTTTACTTAGCTTGCAAAAACATTGGAACTCAGCTGTGTTTTATCTATGTGTCTGTCTGTGTGTGTGTGTGTGTCTATGTGCCTCTGTGCCCATGTATGTCTGTGGCAGTGATTCCGGGCGTGGCAGCAGTCTGTTGGACAGAGCCATAGCAGACAGACGACAGCTCAACGCCATGACTCTGCCTGACTTCAGTGACCCTGAGACTGGTAGGCACAAACACACACACTCTCATACACCCACGCTCTTTTTCACTCCTACACAGGAACCCTCAGGACTGTGCTCAGTGTTTTTCAGTAAATATTGATTCACACACATGATTCATTTCTCTTATCTAATAGTGGTCCTAGTAAATGTGTTGCACTGGGAAAATCACTGGTTGTCAGTGATGATTTAATTATAAAAAGGTCATTGGGAGGGAAACATGGCTTCCTCTTTCTTGTTTTTTATATCGATCGACTCTCTCATTTGCCCATACTAAAGTAAAATGTTTTATATTTTATTGATCTTCTCGTCCAGTATTGGGCATTGTTATTTTCTTCCTTTTTTCTATTTGTTCTGTTTGATAAGTTGCTGCTTTATCAGTATTATATTATATTAATAATGTGATAAACTTGGAAAATATGAAACCATTTCAGAAATATTATTTCCAGTTTGTGAGACTGTGACTTTTGTTTCTTTCTTTTCTTTTCATTCATTTCACTCATTTCTTTTTGTTCATTTATTATTTGCTGTCTTTGTTTTAGTCTCAGGTTCTTCCTCCTCTCACTCTGGTTCTGAACTGGGCCCTCCGATCTCCCCATCCACCATTTCCACCCTCTCCTCCCCAATGTCCTCCCCCTCCTCCCCTATTTTTATACTGCAGCCTCCTCCTCTACCCAGAAACCCATCCTTCCTCCCTCCTCTCTCTCCTCTCCCTCCTCCTCCTCCTCCTCCTCCTCCTCCTGCACCCACCAAGACCAGGACTCACTCCTTTTGCAACCACGTCACTCTCCGCCAGCTCTCCTCAAACTGTAATCCGCCTCCACGTCCACCGAGCTCGTAGCATGGTGTGGAGAATGACCTAAAAGAATACACCAAATTTTTGGGAGATTGGCTCATTGATTAACCTGTGAGTTAAGTAATGAGAGCATTCCCAGTTTGCTCTGGTTCTGGATGTTAAACAGTATGTTGATACCTGGTTCACTTGTGTTTAAGATCATCACTCACAATAAACTCAACATACTGTACTGCTTAAAATATGACATTTTCAACCACATTATCATTTTCAGTGCCTTTAAAATATACATATATCATTCTGCGACCTTCTGTAGTTTGTGGCGCACCTGATGCTATTTTTAGTATTAGTTTATCGTACGGTATAATAACAAACATTAATTTAATTCCTCAGAAGTTATTTCATTATTCCCATATAATAAACATAAAATATTATACAGACTGTGTCTGCTGTCTCATCAGATAACAGGGGGAAATATTTTGCCGCAGCTGCCAGAGCTGAACAGAGTAGGCAGAATATTCACACAACACCCACATCAGGCTCACCACATGCAGCCCGGTGTGACTGTCCTTTACCACCAGTTTACCACAGAGAAGCAAGAGGCCTTGGTGAGTGTAGGCTCTGGACTGTTTTCAGCTGTGGATTTAATATGGCAGCACAGGACGATGTCCAGGGGATTGATTGCAAACACAATAAATGCCCATGCTCATTGCAGAGAAAGAAAGTGCAACCACGTGGCTCATTGCTGTGTTTGGACAACAGTGGAGCCCCATGGCACAGAGGAATAAAATATATCAGACTCATGTGGGCGCACAGACAATATTTGTTGATTGTTGGTTTTGCTCTTTTTGTAACATACAATGAGAGAAATATAGAAATATGGAGCATTACCAGAAATATCCATTAAGCCTGAGCTGAATCACTCATTCAGTTTTACAAAAGAGTGTGGAGTTAGCACAGGATGTTGCTACAGGGTTAGCTCGGAGCACCGGATTTATAGTTTGTCAGGAATGTTCGAATCATTCTGGGAATTGTCTCATCACTGACTCAGCTAGTAAGAGAACAAATCAGCCGATGACTCAAAAACGTTCCTTTCATGACCAGTCGCAGAGCCTGGTGTACGTGTTGACATCAGCAAGACTGTAGAAGAAGGAGACTCTTGAATTTGACTGGTCTATCAAAGCTCACATGCATGGAGTTTAAAGCTAAATGCACTAACTGCTGTACAGTGACACACCGCTCCCTGAGCTGCTGTAAGTCTTTGCATGTTGACATGTAAAACAGACACTTTGGTGTGAATAAGGGTGCAGTTGAGCCTTGATAGTTGCTTTGCATTTTTACACCTCACTTCAGATCTTAGGTGACCTTATTCACGTGGCACACACATGTGAAGTCCACACACTCACAGGGGATGCAGAAAGGACTTAGGGATCAGCTGAGTTTGTTCTTGACGTCACAGAAACTTATTTCTACATATTACTGTCTTTTCACATCTATCTGCTTGCCCCAGGCTGTTTGTCTCTTGGTTTTATTACCATATAACATCCTCCTTCCTGTCTTTCTCTCTCTGTTTCTGTGAAGATTTTTCATTTGAGCCAACATTAATTTGTCTTGTTTCCCAGTTCCAACCTTATGCTGTCTCTCCTTGTTGCTATCTCTGCTGCTAATGCTGTTTGCACTGGAAAATGATGGTTGTTATTTAGTTATTATTTAGCTTCAGAGCATGATTTTGCTCTGAACAGTTGCATTATTTAAAACTATGAAAAGTCCATCACAATGTTGACAGTCACTGAAAATTTGACTAGATTCTTTTGTTGAGTGATCTCTGGTCAATTAAAAAGGTTTGTGCAGTGAGGACATTTTTTATTTGTATCTAACTGTGCTCCAGTGCTAAATAAATGTAATGTATAGCCTGATTTTGAGAATAAATGTAAACAAATGTAAAAA
>JBAJHX010000115.1:18246846-18268228 GCA_037176925.1 Amniataba percoides
CACATGAGTGTGTTCACTCTCACCTGTGTTCTCTCTCACCTGTGTTCACTCTCACCTGTGTTCACTCTCACCTGTGTGTTCTCTCTCACCTGTCCTCACTCTGCTGTGTGGTTCGTGTCTGACTCATATTTTTGATGTTAGCGGGGTTTCGTGCCTTGTAATGCTGTTATGGAGGAGTCACCAGGACATTAAGTCAGCTTCTTGTACTTTTGCAGTTTAATTCAATATCATGTTATTGCACAAAATAATAAAGCTCAAGGAAAGATTGGGACTAAAGTTTTACCTCAGCTGATATAATACTTCAGTGGTGTCATAGTAAGTCAGCTGGTGTGTAACATCAGTGAATACAAAATTAAATGAAGCCCATTTCTCTGTTGTATTTATAATTAAATCACAACCTAAAATTCAAATCTAGCTTTTAACAATGAGTAAGAAGTGATCACATCACAGTGGAAAAGGCTTAAACTTCAGTTTATTTCGTGTTGAGCTTGAGAATAATAACAACAAAATGAGCAAAATGACTTGTCATCGGTCGCATTAAGGCTGCTGTGTTTCACCTAAAGCTGCAGTCTGCCGGGCTGCAAACCAGACATCTCAGCCGGGGAAAGGAGCCCAGACGGTCAGATTTATGCTGAACTATCAATCATTTAGTAAGTTTAACTATCAGAATTGGTAAGTGCCACAATTAAGATGTACCCATCTGCAACAATTTTCTCTCAAAACCTTCCACTAAATCTTTTAACTAAAAAGAAAGATGAGATCTATTTTTGATGCATCAAAACTCTCACAAAGGACAGATGCAGCTTAAACTTTGATAACATTACATTTTATTGATGATATAAATACTTTTCTATGGTTACTGTCCAACACAGTCAGAGTAGTATAATGTCATCACAGGTTCCCATCCACCCAGCTCCAATCAGAGCACCTGCTGATGTCTTTTGGCTGCATGTACATCTGCCACATAAATCACAGATTAACATTAACATGTGTCTGCGTTTACCTTTATCCACTGAGATCATGCAGGCCGAAATCAAAATGTATTCAGGAGCATGGTCATCTCAAAAACAATAACCTGAAAAATAGTGTATTTTCAGTAATAATATAATGCTCTTCATTTATTCCACCTTGTATTTTTAAAGTAATAAAACACAGTACATAGCCACAATTAAAGCCTAATAAATGAAAATAACTTTGTTTGTGGCGGGGGATATAATCACTTTTATTAAATTCAATTAAAATAATTGTTTATAATAGTGCTCCTGTGCAGGAACAGTGACTTGTAAGGGGGGGGTCCCTCCTCTTTTTTTTTTAAATCCGTCTGAAGTGGCACCAAAAGTGACGCACTAGTTTGTGTTACATAGAGTTTTATTCGGGCGGAAGGATACGTTCTAAAGAGGGAGGCTGACGCTGGTGCTGGGGAAGCTGCGGTTCTGTTTTTGAGAGGCGGCCTCTGATTGGACGGAGCGGACCCGCAATATTCTGCACACTGTACAGAGGCCGCTGATTGGCCGAGGCGGATCTGCAATGCGTCAAACAGCGGCGCGGCAACGGAGCGGCAGGAGGAAGCGACTCCGCCGCTGCTGCGACCCACCGCGCGGCGAGCGGAGCACATGGACAGGTGGAGGAAGACTCAGGTGATTCACAGGTGAAGCAACAGAGTCACAGAGGGAGGAAAATACGAAAACTTTTATATAGAAGCAAAAAAAGATATATTCTGTATGTGTGAAATTAAAGTTTTTTTTACAAATTAGAAGAGAGTTTAATTTAAAAAGTGATTTGTACCGTAGCGCTGTTAATATCATGACGTTTAATAAAAGAACTATCTGAAAGTTTAAAGTGACTTTTAAAAATACATTGGCAGGTGAAAAGTGACAACTTCGTAAACTTGAGCCTGCCAGCCTAATCTTTTTCTATTCCTGGTATCTGGTTGTCTTTCACCGGGGTGCAGGGACACAGGATCACCTCACCTCATTATTTCTCATGTATCTCAGTATTTGTTTACGATTTTCTTCCTAAGAGCTTTGAGCTGAAGTTGCGTTTTACACACACACAAACATGTTTCTTTAATATGATGTTTCATTTGAGATACAGGCCCTCATCCTCAGTATGCATAAATAAAGCTACAGGACAGCACATAAATGAGAATCATATTTATTGACACTGAAAACAGCCCTGGAGGTTTGCTGTGAAAATAAAGCATCAGAATTGATGTACAAACGATGGCTGCCCATCTTTAGAAAAAACCACTGCAACTTCAGTGTGATACTGCAGCTACGTGTGAGTGTGCATCAGAGTTTGCATGTGTGTCTCCTCTTCTTGCCATGAAGTGTGCCAATATGTGGGTTGGCATGTGGCCAGTAAAGCAAACTCAAGTTCTTGAATGAGCTCTGTGTGTGTGTGTGTGTGTGTGTGTGTGTGTGTGTGTGTGTGTGTGTTTTCAGTCCTCCAGTAGTATATCCAGTTCTTCTAAAGGCAGTCTGAGTCGGAGTTCTTTCTCCGTCATCAGATCCACAAACTCCTGCAGATGCTCCGGGAACAGCTGCACTGCGTCCATGTACAAACCCTGATCTCACACACGTGCCATACACACACATTTGCATACATGCAAATTTGCGTTAACATGCGCCCACACACACACATAGACAGACAGAATTAATTCCTTGTATACACAGTTTAAAAATGAAGCAGATGGAGAGGTATTTTCAGTATATACAACTTTTATCAGTGTCTCACCTTCACCCAGGAGATATTCTGCAAAGCCTTGTAGAAGATCCCTGTGGCTTTATCTGCCTTCCCTTCTGACACCTATAAATACACAAACACATCACATACACAAGAAAAAAACGTAAGACTTTACTCTGATGGTCAATATTTGTGCATTCAAACTGCACTTACACAAAGTCAGTCTGTATATTACTGTGTGTGTTAGTTCGTATACTTCTATCTGTAAGTCAATATTTGAAAAATTAGATTAACATGAAGAATGTCATACAGAACAAAATGGGACTTAAAGGCACAGGAGTCTTTTTCCGCCATTACTGAAATGTACTTTTGTGTTTGAATTTATTTCCGTTGAACATATTAAAGGCGAATCCTGATTTGTACAGTTTTGTTTTTTAAAATGATATCTGTGTCATTTAAGCAGATAACAGAGAGATTCTGTGAGAAACAAACATCATCTCAGTGTATTACTGGGGAAGTGCTGAAAAGGATGAACGTCTCCTTATTTGTATCTCTCCTTCAACTGAGTTGTCAAGGGCAGGAAATGAGTTCGAGTCAATAGAGTGTTCTCATGAGAGCAGTAAACGTGGGAGTGTGAGCGTGTTTATTTGCCATCTCACCAGGAAGTGCATGTACATCCTCCAAAGTAAAGGACAGTGAGAACCCATCTCTGTTGCTATGGTGCTTTCAAACAGTCCACGGATACGGTTGCTGAGGCCATTCTCTGGCAGGATGGGTAAGGCAGCGTCATGGCAACAAGACCTATAAAAAAACCCAGAAATACGTTCACAGTATTTAATTATGAAATGTGATTCATCTCAACCAGGTGTTTTTTATTAATAGGTAATGTAGGTTATGAGAATATTGAAATACTGTGACAATGGCTTAATCGTGCAGGAAGGAAGAACAGAGAAAACTCTAATCACTGCACTCTAATTGCATCTTTTGAAGTTGTTGCGACGCTCATTCTCATACAACATGAGTACAAGATAATCGTGCACCTGCCCATCATCCTCCCATTCTGCGCTCACCTCTGAGCAGCGTCCACCAACTGCTTCCTTTGTTGTTCAGCAACAATGGCAAAGAGGCGTGGCACCACACTGCTGTTGTCCCTGGTTACAGAGTGAAAAAAGCGACGCGCCCGTCCAGCGCTGTGGTAACGGCTCTCCACCTGAGACAGAGGTTGTGTGAGGCCAATCATGCCAAAATAACATGCACTGATGCAGTTTCAGTCAGAGCAGGAGATCGTGGCTCACCTGTATATATATGCTCCAGAGAGGCGCGCTGCTGGGCCAGGTGGAGAGTGCGGAGGTGAGCGTCTGTCTCAGTGTCGCCAGCGGAAACACGCTGATGCTGTTGTGGTACCTGAGCAGCGCTGCCTGTTGCACTGCTAAAGCCTCACACTCAAAAGCTAGCCTGTTAACACAGTGTCTGCTGGTGATAGCTGCAGACGGGCTAGCGTCCGTGCTAGCACAGTTGGCTTCCTTGTTACTGCTAAGCTGCTTATTAAGCGTTAGTGCACGGTGCAGCTCCTCCATCCTCTCTCTAGCCTGGTTGTAGACGGCGTTGGCTGCTTGGATGCCGGTTGTGAGGTACTGGAACAGAGCGTAGCAGCCCACCAGGCCTCTCATCCTCAGCTTCTCTCCTAGCAGGTCCTCCTGATCTGGTGGTGAGATGAGAAGAGAGATCAAATAGATGAAACACAGCAGTTTTCTCACATTAATAGTTGCTCTGGTGTATCTGAGTGCCCTGACAGTGTGGTACTGAGCCATCATGTACATTAGGACTCTGAAACTGAAGCAGATAAACTGAATCTACCCATCATTTATCAGTGTTATCAGTGTGCTTTCCCTACAGTGATGTGTCAATATGTCCTCTGTGAAAAGGCCCAATCATCTTGGGTTCTGCATTTAAAGGAGGGCATATGAGGTTGATGAGTTGTTTGTCTGAAGTATCACCAAACTGCTTTTAAAGGTTACCGTTGACCTTTACATGTGAATAATAATAATCTTTCTGGAAGCAGCACAGACGCCCGATCAAGTGGACTGTGTCCTGGCTGCTGCAACCAATCCACAATAAAATCAGTTTCTTTTCTCAGCACCATTTAAAAAAACACTGTGTGTCTGTCATAAGTCAAGTCACAGCAAGCTGACAACCAATGATTGCTAATCACATACAGTACATATCACATCATTATTATGATTATTCTTCAAAAACTATGATAGTGTTTGGAATGACTGACACCAAGTATTTGACTGATTGGATGACATATTTCTGCACAATTCTCTGTAAGTTGACTTTCACGCTAGACTAAAAAGATTAGGAAACATTGGTTGCATGATAAATATGTAGTCATGAATCTAAATGTGTAATCAAGATATTTGGGAAGCTGGTCAGCAGGAACACTTAGTGACCAGCATTTGGAGGAAAAGCTGTTCCCTTTTGAATACACATGTTTTTGACAGATGAAACATGCAGAAGTTGTTGATCAAGTGAACCTTTTCTGTTGGCCTCAGGGTTGTTGTGGTTTTGGTCAAGAGCTGATAAACTTGCAGTAAGAGCCTGTTCATACGACCTCCTGGCCTTCAGGATGGAAACCGTGGAGGGGGACTGGAGGGATGAAGAGGATGACGAGGAGGTTCCTTCTGTTAGTCTGGTTAGTACGCCGACAGCTGGCGACGCCGTGACATCAGTTAGTCCTCCTCCTCGCACGCTCGCCTCATCCTCCACCTCCAGCTGGGCCCACAGCAGACACAGCTCACAGAGGGTGGGGCTCTTCAGCCCTTTGGTTCCCCCCATCGCTGTGGCAGTGGAGAAAACTTTGCGAGCCTCGTCGAGGTTTCCCAGCATCCACTCCAGGTGGGCGAACTCCCGCCACAGCACCAGCGCCGAGCGGTTGTCAGGTTCTTTGAGCAGCTGTTTGGAAATGCGCTTGCTGCTCTTGCCCTGAGAGCGGAGACGCTTTTTGTTGTTTCCACGCAGGCAGCGCAAGACCTGACACAAACACACACACAAATGTAAACAAGTACACTAATGTAAGAATCAGACACTATTAGATTTCAAACAAGCTGTGTCTTCCAATTTTAATACAGCTTAGTCAAATAAACCCACTGTTACCTTTAGCTTCTCATACTGCATCCAGCTGAGTGACAGGACGGCTCGGTGGTGGGCGGGCAGGACAGGCTGGACCACGCTGAACACGTTGGTGAGAAACTTCTCTCCCTGCTTTCCAAGCCCCACTGACTTCCTTGTTCCCTGGAGAGTGGTCATGTGACCTACTGAGTTAACCCCGAGGTCAGGTAGGTCGTAAGAGGTCAGAGGACGCCGGAGCTCATTACCTAGGGTGTGACATGGAGACAGATTAGCCTTCATCTCAAGTACACACTTCTCACTTGATGGTTCTACTTTAAATAATGATTAGATTTCTTGGATTATTCTGACTGGTGGTGTCATTATTACCCTGAGTGAGCAGAGAAAGGTTCTCCAGCAGCAGGCCAGGCTGACATGGGGCAGCAGAGAGCACAGGGTCTACAGGCAGCCCCAGGAATGATAAGAAATTGAGAAGAAGACGGAGCTGGAGGTCAGGCGAGGACAAGCAAATTAGGGATGGACCGATGTCATCAAACAACACCTACGGCCAGAGAGAAGGAGACAGATGAAGGAGTCAAACAAAGCAGTCACATCTGTTTGGAGGCTTCATTTGAACTATTTCCAAATGTACTTGACAGACAGCAGTACCTGTCTGTCCGGGTCCTCGCAGTCCTCTTCTGATTGGCCCTTGGCTTTGTCAGGCCTCCAGGGAAGCCACTGAGCATCTTCGCGAGACGTCTCCACATCCAACCACACTGTCCATCTGGGCAGGCTCCGATCCTTCACCTCCTCCTCATCCTCTTCCTCCTCCTCTTCTTCCTCTGTGGACACACAAAGAAAATTAAGTTTCTTTTCTTTTCTCTTTTTTGATTTTTTATGATTTTAGCCCACAGATTAATTTAAAGATTATTTAAATATGGATTGATAAAAACTCAAAATAAAGTAAACCTAACCTCACTTTGCTATAAGTGTGTGTGTGTGTGTGTGAGTTACCTGCACTGGGCTGCAGCCACCCTCCTCGCTCTTGTTGGAGCATCCAAGCCTTCCAGCCTCTGGCCCCCAGCTCTCCAACCCTTGCCTCCCCACTGTCCCAGAAAGGCTCAAAGAACTCAACCTATACACAAACATACAGCATAAATGAACTGGAATTAACACATATCCCCCTATATACGTGTGTGTTTGTATTTCTACAGTGCCTACAAAAAGTATTCCTTAATTCCAGTTTTTTATACATATATATGCTTTATATGTTTATACAAGTCCAGCTGAAGACGAAACAATGAAACAAACAAAAGTAGGACAAGAAAAATCATTCTAAGGACATTTGCTAATTTACTTACTCATAGAAATATGCAAACTCACTTTCTTGCTGCTTTAAGGGTGGAGTTTATTGTACACACGAGGATTGGGTCTGCCTGTGTGTGTGTGTGTGTGTGTGTGTTTACCTGCTGCTTCGTGGACAGTTTTCGTACGCTGTCAGGTTTGTGGAACGTAAAGTCAATCATGGCCTGAAACAGAGAAATCGCCTTCTCTGAGTGACCCGACTGACGCAGGAAATGACACTGCTGGGTGAAGATATCTGAACAGAGAGAAAACAACTTGCAATAAATGCCAAACACTGCAACAAATCCAAATATGATGTATCACATGTTAAGATATGAATGTGTGTGGCACTTCTGCTTGTGACAGAAGCAAGTGATTAACTGTTAACCACTTCTCTCAGGATAAAATAACTAGGCATGTAAAGGCTAAACAAAATGTCCGTTACCCAGCATGTCCTCCTCAGTGCCTGGCAGGGCTGGGTGAGACACCATGCTGCCATCACGCACAGCACTGAGCGTGCTCAGACACTTTCCGTAGGCAGAGTTGACTTTAGACACAGTGAAGTTGCTGAAGTAGCTCTGGGTGAAAAGCAGATACTCCCTCCACAGGGGGGCACTGTTTGGGTGGAGGAACACCTGAAACACAACAATGATCCCTGTCAGAGTGGTTGCTGAATGAAGCGTTGAGAGGGTAATCTTGTGACTGCAGTCTGACCAGTTTCTTCCACTCCTTTGCCAGCAGTGAGGGCTCCCACAGCTCCTGGCAGACCCTGAGCCTCTCCAGCTGCAGAGCTATGCAGCTGGGGTTGGTGGCCACAGCTCGCTCTGCGATGCTCAACTTTTTCTCCAGGACTGCTCGGTGGGAAGACTTCTGACGCTCAGCCAAATCGCTGCCCTGTTGCTCCTCCTCACCTCCAAACACGACTGCACTCAGCTCGTCCTAGAGAGGGAAAGGAGAGGATCATGTTTAGAGGTAATGCTGCATAGGAATAACTAAAGGAATAACTTGCTTGTTGAAAAGTAATGAACAAGAAGACTTTGAATATGATATGAGTAACTAAAGCCTCCTCCTTTAATATCCATAATACTCTGCACAGGTGTACAATCCACACAAGGTAGCTGACCGATAGACGTGCATTCAAACACAGCTGTACAACACACCATCTCAGTTCAGAGCAAGTGAAGAAGAATAAAGCAGTAGTCTGAATATTAACAGAGGTACAGTCTCCATACCTGGTACTGTATGAATTTAATCCAGAGCTGTGTGTCTGCTGGCTGCTCTCTGAGCCGCCTGTTAAACTCTTCAGTCCTTCCGGCCAACAAGGCCGCGCTCTGCCCCGTCTGTGTGTCCTGCTTCGGCTGCTCCGTCTGCTCCTGCTGTCCCTTCCCCTGCAGCCAGAGCGCTGTGGAGGAGTCATACACACCGAGGGGATTTACAGACGATGTCTGCACTCTGTCACCTGGATATACAAATCAAAAAGGTTTGGAGTGAGGTTTCAGATTAAAGGTTATGGGATCTCTAACACAGAAAAAGTGCTCCTTAACACAATATTGTAGAGTCCAGTCCTTTCGAGCTCAACACTTTATTGATCGACTAAAGCAATTATTCTAATTCCCCAAATCAGGTCAGCCTTACTTTGGGTATTTTTACTGATTACCTGTTAAGCATGTGAGTGTCTAAAACTTTCATTCCTTTCTTCCTGCTGTAATTAGGGCCACTGAAAATGTAAAACTAGAAGATTGTGTGTTATTTGAACTCCTAAAATCAAAGTCTGTGCACCCCAAATGCCAACTTCATACTTCGTACTTCAACTTTTATATCAAAATAGCAACACTAGTGGAGATTTCTGCTTGATTTTCTGGAAGTTGTGAAGTCAGACTCTTCACCGTGTGTTGTGGCTGAATATCTCACCCGTCTCTCCTCCTTTATTCTCCACATTGTCACCTAGCAGAAGGAAGGAGGTGGGGCCGGCGCCATCACGGCTCTCAGGAATCGTTGGTAATGTAGGAACAGGGAGCTCAGACCTCAGCAGCTGGCGGCTGATTGTAGAGAAGTATCTGTCTGCTGCTGCCTTCCTCTTGTCCCCACCTTTTTGTTTCTTGTTTGACTCCGATTCTTCCCAGCTGAGTGCCTGCCTGCGAGGGTCCAGACCCAAGGACGAGCTGCCTTTCCTCCTATACCTGGAACACACACACACACACACACACACACACAATAATTCATAATGATCTTTTGAAATGGTAACCTCCTACATTTATTTTAAAGTAAACATCACTTTTACACAAATCTTTTTACGCAGCTAGCATAAGCAGCAATCGATTTTCCAAGGAGGAAGATGTCACAGTATGGTGCAGAGTGTACGTGTGTGTGTGTGTATATGAATTTTGATGTGTTACCTGGCCACATCTCCTCTGTACAGTGATTTGTACGTCCAGTTGGCGGGGTCAGCTTTGCGGTCCACACAGAATGGCAGCTCTGTGGGCGACTGGAGGTCGTCCAGCCAGGAGAAACGACTTGCTAACGGAGCAGCCTGTGGCCTGCATGGAGCACACACAAACACACACACACACACACACAAAAAAACACACACCAATACTGTAAATTCAGAGCCAATACAATCCACTGCTCTTATGTGTACATTAAGTGTCTACATGTGTGATGTTACAGTGTGCGATCATACCCATCCTCCTCTTTTCTAAGGTCACTGGGGTAAATGGTGTCAGAGGCAGAGCTACTGCTGTCTGAATCTCTCCCGCTCTTCTTTTTGTGTTTTTTCTTCTTTTTCTTCTTTTTTTCACTCTTCTTTTTCTTCTTTTTAGGTGGCACATCTTCCTCCTCTTCCTCCACAGGGCTCACCTCTCTTCCCACACTGAGGATTATAAAGGTGAACAGAAGTCAGAGACAAAAACATGACACTTGCACTGAAGGTAGACACCTTAAAAAGGGACAAACACCACCACAGAAGCAATGTCAAACAGCAATGATCGACTTTCTTCTCAAAATAAATATTAAGAGACAACTCCAGTGATGATTTGTACCTTGATTCCTTCTCGTTCAGCCTCTCACTGCTCTTCTCAAAGAAACGGTTGTGAAGAGAGAGGGCATCTCTGGTCTGAAAACTCTTATTATTCAGCCAGTCTAATTCTAAAAGGAGCAAAATAAAAAGAGCCATCATTCATTGAGTCATTGAGTGTGGTTACATTCAGTTGTATTGAAAGAGAGATTAAAGTCAATACAACACAAATGATAAAAAAATGAATTACAAAAACAACACAGTTATAATTGGTTCTTTGTAATACCTCTGTAGTAACACAATACCCCAATACTGTACAACATACTTCTCTAGCTTTTCTTCACTAAAGATTACATGGGGAAGTTGAGTCCAGCAGATGGGTGAACACAATAGTGAGTTAACAACAGTGGCAGATGTGCTGCATGGATGAGTCAGGCCTGAGCTGTCTAATTTGAAAAGGAGAGAAATAGAAAACAGCTTTTCATTCATCAGGCGGTGACTGGTGATTATCACTCACGGACTGTGTTTACATGCAGGTGTGCAGGTGTACTTGCTGTTTTTCATTTCCATGTAAAAATCACATGCTGATAATGCAGGAGACGCATTTATCTAAAATTGAACTACTGCAGATGGCTGAGTACACCAGAGAGAAGACAGAAAGCAAAGTGAGTTCAGTCAGTGTTGACAGAGGTGACAGATCTTCCCCCGGACCTGCACAGTGTCACAAACAGGTTTTCTGAGTAAAAACATTTAGCTGTGTTCAATGTAAACGTCCCAGAAATGATTATAACCAACTAAAACACCCGCTGAAGAATATCAGCAAGACCCTACCGCCACGTTTTAGTCACTTTATGACAGAAATGTGCGAGAAAACCGACAAACCTTCAATAAGCGCTATGTGTTTTCTTATTTCCTACGTGAGCGTGACGGCAGGGTTACGTTGGAGGCAAACAGACAAACTTCATTATGAATAAACTGTGAGGCTCGTGTCTGTCTGTCCCCGAGCTTCAACAACACACAGAGAGACAGACAGACAGACAGACAGAGTACAGAGGTGGACACTAACACGGAGCACAGCTCACCTCTGGACGGTTCTTCTGCTTCGTTTCTCTCGACTTCTGCGAAAGCTGGAAACAGAGCCATGATGGTGTGTCGCATGTAAACAGTCGCAGGAACATGACGTCACTTATCGACCGGCTTACCAAAATAAAATAATGATAAAAAATACAAATAGTCTTACCAAGAAATGTGCTTTTAGAGTGCTTGTACGCAATGTGAACACATTTACCCAACTAAATGTATCTGACAGGTGGAATAGATGACGTTTTTACATAAAACAACAGCTAAACCAGTTGCTCCCAACTTTTTTTAAATGTGACACTCAAACATTTGGGACACTTGTTACGTGTCACAGTCCAGTGATATAATATTTAAAAAGAGATATTTAAAATTTTAAAAATGCAAAAATATTTTTCTTATCAGAACTTTGTTTTTTTATGAATTTGTTGACATATATGAAAAATATCCCTTCAATTATAGAAATAAATCTTTCTGTATTGCCACAAAGGCACTTTGATAAGTTAATGCAGGTACTGTATGATAAATGATCTTAACTGCATGAAGACTGACATATGACATGATACACACACAGAACACATACAAATATTTCATAATCACATAGATATAAAAGCAAAACTGAAAAACACAAACATATATATTATAATGTTAAGCTGTAAAAGGATATATGTTTAACTGTATGTGATCTATAAAGTAATAAAATCAATGTTTATGTTGGAGGATGTGTCAAACACTTACCTCTTACTTTTCCATTTTCCAAATATTTATCTATTACTTTAGATTTATTTAATTAATACACTGCCTTTAGCTAAATATTCCAAACATTGATGTTACTTTCCACATGTTTCAAACATTACTTTCAGAATATTTCAGACATGAAAACGGTTTTTATAAAAGACTCAACAGAGTTCACATTCCCAAAGAATCTGACTGCATTTGACCCTTGCCTTTTTCTTTTTCAAAACAACAATATAAGAACACTCTTGGATACAACAGCCCCATCTGGTGGAGATCAAGTTCCTACAAACAGTTGACTTAGAGTGAATTTTCAGTCTGTCTGTGAAAGGACAGGTCCTCCTTTCTTCATCACTGCTTATCAAACAGCACCATCCATGACTCACATTCATGGATGAAATAATATATTATATCATATAAGAGGTTTAGCTATAGCCTCCAGAAGTGGTGATCTTCACAAAGAAACAGAATAGAGAGTGGGCACATCAAATGGTGGAAAGTACCCAAATACATGAACTCAAATACAAGTCATGAGGTAGTATTTCTATTTTCTGCTATTTAGGCCTCCACCCCACAACGGTTCTGAGGCAAATATTTTACTTGCATTATTGTTCTCCACAACATTTACTTGATAACTTCAGTTACCAGTAAATATTCTAATAATAAGTAATTTATTGCAAATAAATGATGATGTATGGGATAAGACTTTACTGATTCTCAAGGGAGAAAAATTCATAAGCTATCCAGCAGTAATTAAAACTAACTGAAGTAAGCTCCACCTTCACCCACATGACTTTGATGAATCAAATCAATCATCAAAGTCATGTGAGCACAGTATTTATGAGGGTAAGCTGGTAAAGGTGAAGCTTATTTCATTTATTTTAGGTACTGCTGGATAGCGTATGAATTTTTCTATGATATGTGAATTTAATGCTTAAAATAAGTGGTAAAATATGTGTCAGCTCTGCCTTAAAACGTTTGTTAATGCATCAGATCCTCTATATTGATAAAATACATAATAAACCAAGATGGCCAAACAAACACTGCAGCAAGCTTTCAAACAAATACATTGTGTCCTGTAATGGACTGGAGGGTCATCACAGTTGAGTAATACCTGTCAAACATTTCTTCAAAATCTGTGGTCCTTAAAGCCAGTAACACCTCTCACATAACCATCTACACTGTCACCATGACATCAGGCTGTGAGATGACCTCTGTGCTACACACTGTTGACAGAGGTGTTTAAACACACAAGGGACAGGAAACCACAAGTTTCTGTGTGTTGTTGGCTAAATTCAGTTTTGTTTTCTATATTCTCATGGCATGCCTCCAACCATGACCGATGGTTGGTAAATGTATATGCCAAAAAGGGAATGTTAAATCATAACTTCCAAACATTATTACTAATTTTGTATACTGACCTTTGTGATTAGAGTCCATATAGAGCAGCTCGAATGCAGCTCAAAGGGGCTGTCAGTAAAAATTACATGTGATCTTATTTAACCTGAACATTTGAACCAGTTCAACCTTCACATTTCTCAGTGTGGAAACAGAGCCATGATGGTGTGTCGCATGTAAACAGTCGACAGTGTCAACAGTGATTTGTTTCTAATAGTATAAATGTAAAAAACTATTATACCACATTGCCATATTATAATACTGAAATACATTTTCCACCCATTTTAAACCCTATAATCTTGATTTGGAGCAATTCACATCACATTGTCAACACCGGACATGCAATGTCTCTGTAGTAATGTCTAAGAAGATTATAAAAAGGAAGTAATAACGCTTATGAAAATGAGTAATTTCAGATACATGATCAAGAATTCTCACTAAGCGTGGGTATTAAAGTGTGCTGCGCTTTACCTCTTGGGGACTACACAAAAGTAAAAAGTTAATTATCTTTCTATCTTTCTGTTGTCAATCTATTATCAAAGTTTTGGAACAACTGGCTACGTAGTTTCTGACTAGTTTGTGAAAACAGGATTTTTGAGAATATTATGACACCAACTTGAGGGCAATTATGGTCATTTTATGTGTGTGGGTGACAATTGCATAAAAACAATAAGGCCTCAGCTGCTGCTGCTGCTTGGACCTCTTTTTAAATGCATATTATTCTTACACAGAATATCTGTTGGTATTCTACCAAGACTTCTACATCACGACTAAGAGGGGAAATTCAAACCATGAAGCAAATGACATGTAAATTTAAAGGGAACTTGTGTTTACACTATGAAAATTACATTTGGGGTTTTTTTCTAAGGTCTTGTCTGGTATCTTTACTTCTCATATGTTTTCACGAGAGGTCATCTGTCACAGCTTCAACCAGCCCCTCTTTTATTCTGTTGCCTGCTGTGTTATGCGTGTTTTGCGTCATCACACTAACTCTCCTGTCATTTCTGATCCAGCTCTCCCTCCTGTCCTGCAGTAACCTCATGCACCTGCTTTTCCCCACCCATCTGCTTACCCCATTTCCATCATTAATCTTACAGTATACAGTACATGCCAGCCCATTTCCACTCACTCGATGCCAGATGAGCTAGTTTGCATTTGCCCTTTCCAGCCTTTGTTCTGCCTGCCTGACTCTGCCTGCCTGATCTATGGTTTGGTGATCCTCTGCCTAACCCCCCTCTGAATGAGTCTGAATGAGGCTGACTGGCTCTTGATGACAGTAAACATCCTGTCAGCCTTTGTGCAGTGCTTTCAGGTACAAGCTCTATACCAACATATATTTTTACAAATATTGCACTATGTGTTTATCCTGTTTGATTTTTTTCAAGATGACAATCTTGGGCAGGGCTTAAAAAAAAAGTATGAAAAAACTGCCTGTTCTTTTATAAGTGTTAAATGAGTGTGAACAAATAATAATGGAGCCATGCTGGCTGCAGGGCTTAAAACATATTGCCTCTTGACGAATGAGGTGAACATAATGTGAACAGGGCATAATATAATCCCAAAACACAGCAGACGTGCATGCTCATGACAAGTGCTTATTTTTACTGTGTGCTGGCAGACCATCATCTCCTGCAGTGCAGTCTGGAACAACAAATATTCACCGCATGAAAGGCCTGTTCACTTATTTTATCAACTTACTCCTGCGAAGATTTAGCACATTAGAAAAGGACAGAATAACAGCCACAAACCTCCCTGTTATGAAGGATGCCATAAAATTAAAATGGCTGAATTATGCAAAGGCACTTAATACCCAACCCAATTACAAACCATCTTATGTTTCACAGACTTTCGAGTTCTCCTTTGTTGTAACTTAATATGGAATACAAGCATAACTTACAATACACTCATGTGGAACAGCAGGTGGCACAACTGTGAGACAGACAGACAGATGGACGGGGAGCAGGAGAAACACAGGGGAAAATGGGAAACACAGGGAAGCACAGGGGAGATACTGGGACACCATATTATCATCCTAATCAGCAACGAGAAAATATCTTCTGAGTCAAATAGATGATAAGGAAAAACATTTGTTTTAACTAGTTCAACCAGACGCTATAGAAGTGAGCTTTGAAACAGTAAATGGCGTGTATCCATCTGATGAACTCTTTGTTGCATGAAAGATTCAGCAGGGACGGGTTTAGTGAGAAATATGCTGAAACTGTGGAGCAAATGTTCCAGTATGAATTAGTGAAGGATCTTTGTGTATGTTTCTGGCAAAGCTGTAGTATTTATGAAGGAGAAAAACTTTGAATATGTTTCAAATCACTTGGTTTTCTATGGCAGACACTTAAGTCATAGATGTTAACATGTAAAGGTCGTGCAGGGCTCAGGAACAATGAAGTGAAAATACCAGCAAAATCCCTTGTGTGTTTGAGGAAACGCCCTTGTGCATCAGGTGGAGTGAGGATGTGCTAATCATTTATTTATTCATTCCTCTTTCTCCAGGGATTTGCTAGAGAGCTTACTTATTGCTTAATAAACATTAAATCACACTATTTTGTCACTGTATCGTCATAGAAATGTGGATGAAGTTATAATTTATCTGTCTGTCTGTTTTTGTCACAACATTGCAAGACAGAGGAGAAAGTGAAGTTAAAGTTTTAAAAATAAAATAATCATACTTTTGGTCACCACAGAGGGTCATCTGTCTGTTTTCTCTAATCCATTACTATTACATTACATTACATTGTTTTTATTTCATTATATTTTTTATGATTTGTTCTTATTGTAGCAACAATGAGGCTCGTGTATAGAATAAAAATCACTGTTGTCTCTTCGTTTTCATTAAATCCTTCATCTAAAACATTTTTTAAAAAAGTGCTATTGGGCGTGTCACTACAGAAACACTGTTGTGTCCTCAATTATGTTTTGTGTTGCCACGGCAACGAAGCCCCCATGGCACTATCCAATCAAAACCCGAAACCAAGTTTTCTCGTCCAATGGGGCGTCGGGCTGGGTTTGACTGACACCTAGCTCGTCCAATAGCGTTTACCGATCGCCTGTGGACGGCAGCGCTCCCACCTCCTCAGGTTAATCCGTTGCTGCAGCGCCGGAGCGGGGACAACTTTATCTGTGTCAGCCGACGAGAAGTTTTTAATCTCCAACCAAAATGAGGGAAATCGTGCACCTGCAGGCGGGCCAGTGTGGAAACCAGATCGGAGCCAAGGTTAGAGCAACTTTACTTGTAAAGCGAAGCTTTAAATCGCTGGGTAGAAAAAAGAGCCGTTAACGTTACATTTGTTTTTGGGCGGGCTGATAAAAGAGCTTACTTAGCAACACAGCTACTGATATCCTCGGTGTTTTGACTCGCAGGGGTAAGTCATGCTAGTCAGCCTGTTACTTTAACCCGTCCTTGTCTCTTTTTCTCCCCAGTTCTGGGAGGTGATTAGTGACGAGCATGGCATCGACCCGTCCGGGACCTATCATGGAGACAGCGACCTGCAGCTGGAGCGCATCAACGTGTACTACAACGAGGCCACAGGTTCGCCTCACTTCGCCAAGACTCGAGTTCACACTTTAGATTATCTCGTTTCTGTAATTGAACACCTCCCACACAGGCTTGTCAGTACCGTGTCCGGTCGGCAGGGGGTCGCTGTCCGACAGAAACCGGCAGAAAGCGGCCGTGAAGGCTCCGGGCTCCTTCCTGGTTACTGTCTCCATGAGAGAGTCAACAAACCCTCAGCAGACAGTCACACACACGAGAGCCTCTGTTTGAACCTCTAAAAACTAAAAAACACAGACATCATGTTATGAGTAAATGAGAGACAGCAGAAGGACATGAGGCCATCTGTGATATTAAACTTCATTCACTGTTGGACACACTGTCAGAACAGTGTAAACCTAATCTACTGTCAGTTTGCACTGTATGGCCATTTAATGGGTCATTACAAAAAGGAGAAAAGTGGAAAAAAGTTTCATGTCTCAAAACTGTTGATGAAACTGTGTGTTTGTCTCCAGGTGGAAAGTATGTCCCCCGTGCAGTGCTGGTGGACTTGGAGCCGGGCACAATGGACTCTGTGAGGTCCGGACCCTTCGGCCAAGTCTTTAGACCAGACAACTTTGTCTTTGGTGAGAATTTAAGTGTGAACTGTCATCTGTTTTATTTAGGCTTAAGACACTCTCTCTCTCTCTTCATTTAAAACTGGATGTGGTGTGGCGTCATATTTCATGAAGAATTAGATCAAGGACATTTTTACACCGCAGTTGTGACAGATTTCTGTATTTGCATGTAACACAGGTCAGAGCGGGGCAGGTAATAACTGGGCCAAAGGCCACTACACTGAGGGGGCCGAGCTGGTGGACTCGGTCCTGGATGTGGTGAGAAAGGAGGCAGAGAGCTGCGACTGCCTCCAGGGCTTCCAGCTCACACACTCCCTGGGAGGAGGCACCGGCTCCGGTATGGGCACGCTGCTCATCAGCAAGATCCGGGAGGAGTATCCAGACCGCATCATGAACACGTTCAGCGTGGTGCCTTCGCCCAAGGTTCGCATAATACACCAGACTATTTTCAAATGACATAATTATCCCTCCGTACTCGTCTCTGTGCTTTAATGCCGCTCCCTCTTCCTCCCTTTGTCTCCTCTTTCCTCTCTCCTCCCTCCCCAGGTGTCAGACACTGTGGTGGAGCCGTACAATGCCACCCTCTCGGTCCACCAGCTGGTGGAGAACACAGATGAGACCTACTGCATTGATAATGAGGCCCTGTACGACATCTGCTTCCGCACGCTCAAGCTCACCACGCCCACCTACGGTGACCTCAACCACCTCGTCTCAGCCACCATGAGCGGGGTGACCACCTGCCTGCGCTTCCCCGGCCAGCTCAACGCCGATCTGAGGAAACTGGCTGTCAATATGGTGCCCTTCCCCAGGCTGCACTTTTTCATGCCAGGCTTTGCCCCCCTGACCAGCCGCGGCAGCCAGCAGTACAGGTGGAGGGGCAGGAGCCTGCTCTTTTCTCTGTCACCTGCCCACAGGTTGTACTTTACTGCCCTTGAAATGAGTCCTAATCAAACTGTCTGTCTTTTTCCAGGGCGCTGACAGTCCCTGAACTCACCCAGCAGATGTTCGACACCAAGAACATGATGGCAGCGTGCGACCCTCGCCACGGCCGCTACCTCACAGTCGCCGCCATCTTCCGGGGCCGCATGTCCATGAAGGAGGTGGACGAGCAGATGCTGAACGTGCAGAACAAGAACAGCAGCTACTTTGTGGAGTGGATCCCCAACAACGTCAAGACGGCCGTGTGCGACATCCCTCCCCGCGGCCTCAAGATGGCCGCCACCTTCATTGGCAACAGCACGGCCATTCAGGAGCTGTTCAAGCGCATCTCTGAGCAGTTCACCGCCATGTTCCGCCGCAAGGCCTTCCTGCACTGGTGAGTAAAAGAGGACTAATGTGTGGACAGTAGTGAGGCGTTACACTCTGACATACATTTTCATGTTTGAATTTTATTAGCGTTTTACCACTGGACTCCTGTATATTTGTCCACATGCATGTGAGTAAGTAACTCCTTGTTTCAGGTACACGGGCGAGGGCATGGATGAGATGGAGTTCACCGAGGCTGAGAGCAACATGAACGACCTGGTGTCTGAGTACCAACAGTACCAGGACGCCACAGCTGAGGAGGAGGGCGAGTTTGAGGAGGAGGCTGAAGAGGACATGGCCTAGACTCCCACAATGACCTTTTTCTTACTATGCAACAGTTGAGGCTGGGCAACATGGTTCAACCCATTATCACATCATGGATAACTGATCCTTAAATCATCATGATAACGTTGAATTCTTGCCCAGCCTCGCTCACTCGTGGTTTATAAATGTCGTCTGTTCTGTTTTCACACCTTTCTTTGCTGTCAGCAGTTGTCTTCCTCGTTGTTCTGGATATGAATGTTTTTAATCTGTCCTGTTTCGTCTCTGTTTAGAGGGTATCACCTAAACATGGCTCCCCTGTGAGTGGCAAGCAACATTAACATCTGTGATTATGTATTCATGTGGAAAAAAAACAAAAACTTGGAAACTTAGAATCATTAGAAATTTTTGGACAATTAATGGCACAAACGGTTATCAAAGTCCACAGACTGACTGTCTGTTGTGTCACGGACCAATCTGACTGCTGGTGTTACGGCTCTATACACTCTAGCTCTCTCTGTTTTGTCATCATGTAACGATCACCCTCCGATCAGTCTCTGTCTTTTTCAAGCTGCAGGTTTAACATAGATTTGTAGTGAATGAGAATGTAACACTGACCAGTTCAAGGCGCTCTTTGTTGATTTCAGCACTTTTGCTGTAGTTTCTTAGCAGAATGAAATCATTTACCACAAAAAAACTCTTGAAAATGCACTGAAAGGTATAAATGGTGTCATGAACTGTTCACTGCTACATTATTGTTAGTGTGCGTGTTCTGGGACGTTACTGGTATGGAAAGTATCAGTGGATTTTAATAAAGATTTTATGACTTGGTGCTACACTTGTGTGGATTACGGCTGCTTTTGTCCACTCCTGAATACGACTGAGCTGAACTTTATTATTACACAAAGCCCCGACACAAACCTGCTCAGGTGTGTAAATCTGTTCAGCTTCAAGCTGTGCAGAGGTTTAATAACCAGAACACACCTGTGATGGTCTGCAGGGCTTTAAAACAAATCAGAGGAGCACAAAGTGTTTAGAGGGAGAACAGGTTTTATTGTTAATGTCAAGCAAGATCAAATGCACAACCCCCCAAAGGATATTCTTATCACATTTACAGCTTTTATATCTGTGGCGGATGAGCACATGGTGATAATATCCTCATGATAGCTATGCAAAAGAGATGGAGGCCTGTTATGTAAAGTTTTTGTCCGTCACATCACAGGAAGGTATCTGACAGAACATCTGATAATAACTAATATCCTCATCTTACGGCTAAACTTTCCTTTAACCCTCATCACACCACACAAGCTCACATAGATCATTTGGACTCACACGAAAGCCTCTCATTCAAGATTGCCTACCAGGATATGCAGAGAGAACGTAATCAATTTCTCATCTGAAATGGCAATTAAAAAAGTGAGATTTATGATGCATTCATGAGCAGGACTCACATTTGCAGAAAAATGTGGCCAAATACCTGTGAAGTTGTTAATCCAGTCACTTTTAAATGAGAAAATAACTGAAGAATATTCAGATGCAAGTAACTGTAACTACCAAAACTTAAACTTTGGGTTCTAAACTGCAAGTCTTTTATAATAAGTAATAATATTATTTAAATGCATAAATCTCACAGGGGGCCATATATTAACAAGGCAGATGTCACCAGCCATCATACAGAGCCATCAGATCAGAAGATAACACACAGATCTTATTATCACTATGACAGCGCTTCCTCTTCCTGTTTCCTTTGTTCAGACAGAACAAACTATTATACTTTCTGATTCAGGACATGTGTTTCATCATGTCACTTGAACATGGTACCTTTGATGTTGTTTTCAGTTTTCTGCAAGCCACTGAAGATGACAATATTGGAGACAAGTTAAAAGACAAAACCAGTAACGGCCTGTTCACCTGACTGCAGAGAAGCTCTTTTTTCTGTGCAGCTCTGTGTGGTGTGAAGGAACGAGCCTTCTCTCACTGTTCTCTAAAGTAATCTAATACAGTGGTCTCCAAAGCGTGCTCTGACCCTCTTTGTGGCTCCAGTGTCACCTCAGTCCAGGACATGCCGAGGCTGTTTCTCGTTTCTCAGCTCTGGCTCTGGATATGACCTCTGTGCTGGCTGCAGCTGCTCAGATAAGGCCATTTCTGCCTTCCTGACGTAAGAATACACTTCTCTACACAACACAATCTACAACAGATGTTCTGGCACCTGCACTGTTTGTACTAGGAAGGAGCCTTTTACGTGAATTCACTGATGTTAAGCATGATCTCTGCGTAAGGCTCGTCACACATATGTAGCTGTGTAAAGATGACCTTATTGACTGTGATGACTGTTGA
>JBAJHX010000115.1:18268328-18289199 GCA_037176925.1 Amniataba percoides
TGATAACGTAAGAGGGAGAAGTCTAAGAAGAAGAGAAATAAATCTGTCTCTTTGCCCCTTTTGCAACCTCGACCAACAGCTGAACATTTCTATACTTCCATCCATCCATTTTCTAACCCACTTATCCTGAGCACACAGGGTCACTGGGGTGCTGCAGCTTATCCCAGCTATCTTAAGGTGAGAGACGGGGTACACGCTGGGCTGGACGCCAGTCAATCACAGGGCATTTCTATACGTGTTACTGATAATGTAAACTTTTTTTGTACACAGGACAAATAAAAAATTACAAAGAAATGTTTCTTTAAAAAAAGAATAAAACGGATGAATAAAAAAAAAGGTAAAAGAAAAACCTGTGATATATTTATCAAATGACTAAATCATCCAAACATAAAAGCACATATGATTATCATTTTCATTAAATACTGAATTGTGACAGATATCTCAGTGCATGTTTCCAGGTGTGTCCATGTGTCAGCTCTCTCGCAGCCTCCTCCACTCGCGGAGCTTTGGCTGTCTGGACATGGAGCTCGCCATCTGGAGCCAAGCAGCGGGTGACGTGTTCAGGGTTCAGGCCTTCAGGCAGATCCAGCTCCTGTCTGAACTCCTGCTGTCTGTACGAGTAGCAGCCTGTCTCTTCCTCCTACTTCTTCAGTCATCACTCTTGCTTACTTAGATATGTATCATTCTGACACAGTTTTCAGTGTTTTTGTGTGTGTTTTAAGGTGATTTTTGTGTTCTAAGGTGATTTGTTCTGCATATATTTTTTGTTTTTGGGCAAACCCTTTACAGTCTTGATTGCATCTATCAATCTATTTGAAAGGCCGGTAAGTTGCCCCTGAGATTCTTCTTTTATGACTCTGACACTGACTGTGGACATCAATGTCTGCAAACTCAATTAATTTATTAATTGATTAATAGATTAATAGAGAGAACACATACACACAGTAACTTTATGCATTTTATGAATGTTTTAAAACAGAACCAACTCCAGTTACACTCTCAACGTCACATTTCAGGAATGCTTTTATTGTTCAAATCAAAGGCAGAAATGAATAAGCTGAATTTTTAATACTTAATGGCAACAAAGCATTTTGTGCGTGACAATAAAGCATCTGAGGGATTTGGACTCCTTCTCTCTCAAGAATCTTGAAATGAGTGTGCCATTGATAACAGCAGTGGTAATATTCAGACAGTAATATTTCATTTGCACCAGCAGCGGTTGCAGTGTGTAACAGTATGTTCTTTAAAAAATTCACCAACGTTTACAGAAGTCTTTGTTTGGATAAAATCCAATGGCTTTCCATCAGTCCACACTGTGAATGCTTCATGTTGGCATGGTAGCACTGGAGACAGGTCTGGGCTGGTCTGATATGTCGTGCTTATAAACCATTCACACAACACATTGTTTTTATGTAAAACATGAACATGAGGAGAAAATAAAGGCACATTAGCCTCTGCGATCAACTATAACAACAGTGGAGAAAACAACAAAGGTTCAAATAGCAATGAATGACCAGCTGGAGTCATTATTACTTCAAAACAAAAGAAAAAGTTAATATTTGAATAAACTTATTAATCACCACTTAACAACATTTAATTTCCTGGTCGACTGGCAGAATACTGAACAACTTGATGAACACATCAGGCAAAATTACAAACAAATACTATGAAATATTGATGAAAATTGATGTAAAAATAACAGTATAAGATGTAGAGGCATTAATGTTGATGTTGGTGAGGCTCTAGAGTTGCAGGGTTTATCACAGCAACCCTATGGACCAAACATGTTTCCAATATTTTGTCAATGTTTAGAGCCAAGTTCAGAATTCATTCTTAATGAGAGTCTATCACAGAGAACAGGAACGAACAGAAACTAAACTGATCACCACTGTGAACGTAGCAGTAAATGTCTTAGGCACACTGTCAAAACACTAGTTTTTAATTGCATGTATGGCCAACAAACACTCAGTGATACAGGGTTAGGCAAAATATTGTGCTAAAACTTTGAGTTGTCTGCTGCTCATACAGTTTTTTTCCCAGACTCCATTTTCCCTTAAATTAGGGAGCAAAAGGCATGTGGAGGGGAAAAACAAAAAAATGGGATTTAATGTCCCAAATGACAAGATAATGGCACTGATAGAAAGCATAAAGTACAAGAATACATACAGGGAGCCGAGGTCTCACTGTAATTATAATCATTACACTCATTGATAATAATGGGAGGCTTACTTCAAATTGTAAATTGGTCAGGGTTGTCTGTAAATAAAGCTGAGCTTTATGGTGTTGAGTTTGGTAGATCATATACACTGTAGTAAACTGGATGTACGTAATGAGCAACTACCATTTTACCTTCAGAGGGAAAAAGATATATGAGGAAATAATAGTGCCGAATGTTCATGGACATACAAGGTTAAAGAGAGAGCAAGAAAGAAAAGCTGTTGGGAAGGAAATAAGGCCACACAGGATGAAAATATAAAATAGGGACAACATTATATCAGATAACTAAAGTAGTAATAAAACAATAAAATGTGAGTCTTCTCTATAGGAAGGATTATACTGATATACAGTATAATGCTTTAAAACATATCAAATCATATATTGGCTTTTAATAAAGCCCCTTTGTCAACCAGATCTATATATATGTAAAATTTCATTTATCAATGTCTGTGGGAAGCTCTTCCCCAGTGACATTTTGTCATTTTGCAGCTATATGTGAATATGTCACACTGTCGACTTACAAAACCTGCTAAAAATGTTTCAGGCTGTGCTGAACAAGCACACAATGTCTGCTGTCAATCCTGAAATACAAGTACCAGCCTTCACTTCCTGCACAAGTAAAAATCTTCATATCACAATGTCCTGAAGCAAAGTGGGGCAACATAGATAAAACGGCACATTTTAAACGTCTTGATGAACAGATCTGAATGATGGAGGTGAACTCCCATCATCAGTGCCGACAGTCCTTACATGAAGTTTGCAGCTTGCACCAGTCTGATACTGCAGACGTCTGTATCTGAGATAAAAGTAAAATAAACCTGCCACATGTGATGGATGATGGAGATACATATCACTCAGCTGTGACACAGATAAGAAACACTCCTTTTTCATATTTTAGAGTATCAGCTGTCTGTAAACTTATCGTGCATTGATGTGGGGAGGTGACGGCCATTGAGGTAACTAAATACAATTATCCCACACTTTCCCTGTTTTCACTATCCCACCACACTTCTTTGTAATGTGTCCCTCTTTTTTCTGCCTCCCCATTTCAAAGACCTGTCAGCTTCAGTCTGATGACAGATGGACGTACGTACGGCTGTGATTCACTGCGACCTCATCAGAGAGGGTTTCTGCAGCAGAGAAGATGAAGAGCAGGATGTGAACAAGCGGAGCTCCGCGTCATTGCAAACTGTCACTGCTGGAGGTGGCTGGGAACCGATGTTGGGCTGCTTCCCGCTCCTGATGAACCTCTCTGACGGCTAAGATGCGTGTGAGCATGCTCTGTAGGGTGTTGCCCTCTAATGGTTGAGAAGTGTACCAGTGGGAACTGTTGAGGTGAGAAATGGAAACTATTTAAAAAATGACTATTCCAACAGTATTTAAAGAAAGCTTGGGATGTTCTTAATAATGCAGATGGTGAAATAGTCTCTGAGGGTGGATAGGAAGCAGTGTTGGAGTCTGACCTGTGTGTGTGCACATTCTGTTCAGGGTGGAGGTAAAACACGTCAGTTCTCTTCTTCACAGACTCTGGGCTGTTTGAGTGTGAGAGGGTAAAGAGGACGAAGCCTTTATTCAGTTGTATTAGTTGCACAAAGCATTTTCCAAACAGTACCTGTACATGCTTGCATCCTCAGTGTGTGTGTGTGTGTGTATTTGTGTGTCTCACCATCTAGAGAGGTAGAACTCGTAGAGTCTGACCGGACAGTGCAGAGGGTTGGTGACATTTTCAAGCATCTCCAGGTCTCCTTCTCCCTCCTGCTGTCTTTTCCTCAAACGCTCTAAATACAAAAATAAACAGCAAAACTTGGTCAGTCAATCAGTTCACCACTGTTTCACGTTTTCTATGTTATCAGTACTACTTTCATTGAACATTTTACACATGTATTTTCTTCATTATGGCCACCTGTGTCCTCTCTGCGGGACGTGCCGGCGCTCCTTCTCTGATAATGGAGGTAGTGGACTTTGCCGGTCCGGCTGCAGGGTTTGGAGCGTTGGGTGAAGTTGGTAAAGGAGAGACTTTGGTGCTGCGCCAGTGTGGTGAAGTGGAAGTTCTTGGTGCAGAAGAAGAGCAGCGTGTTGAGCAGCACTATGGGGGAGTAAGCACCCAGCTGCTTACACTCCCACAGGTAGGACTCCACAACCCGGGAGGAAACCACACCGCCTGCAGGAGGGAAGAGGAAGCAGGGAAAGAGCTGAGTGAATATGAGACCTTTAAGCACTGGCAACCTGCTCAGGGTGTTTCCATGCCTTTCTGCTCCAGTGCATGCAGTGACGGGTTTGACCCGGGCCTGAAAGAAGGATGTATAAAGAGAATCATATATGATGCAGATGAATGATGGTAGTTAAATATCAACTACCAAACATCAAAAGGTTTTAAATAAATCTTTAAAAGTTCAACCTCTTGGTTTGAGACCCTCTATTATATCAAAGCAGCATTCACCATTTTTTTGGCCAAAAAATAAGAACCCCCTTTACATAAAGTGTAATGTTTTGACTCATTGTTAATATGAAAATATTAACTGATGCAGTTTTTAAAGGTCTGGGTAATATGAATCAAGCATGGGAACAGCAGACTCTGCCACTACCAATAAAATGTCAACACTGAGAGGTAATTACTCAGTGTAAACAAATAAAATGGCTACTGTAGGAAATATAAACTGTAATCATATATTCGAGGTGTAACTTCATTCACATCCTAAGGATTATGATATAATACCAACAATCATACCATTAGGTAGTGGTTTAGGTTTCCAGAGTCGCAGCATCCCAGTGATCTCAGTAGCAAAGTGACTATACAGCTCGTCAGTAAAGATGTTTTCTATGCGGCCCTTCATGAACAGATACTGTCCAAAGAGAGGGAGACAGAAAAGAAAGACTCAATAAAGAACACGCCAGAGGAATCAAGATGGAAAGCCTTGGCACCGTGTGTGTCTGTGTGTACCTGCTGTATCCCCAGACACAGGTAGAAGATGCTGTCTGGCCTGTAAGTCTCTCCATTGGGCCGTCTCACCTCTCTGATGAAGCGAGACAGAGCAAAGCTCAGCTCAGCAGAGTCACACTCAAGCACATCTTCTTTGATATCCACTGGATTGGCTACAGAGAAAGAGCACATAAAACACAACTTATATGGGATGAAGTAGGTAGCAACTGAAACAATCAATGGGTCAGAGGAAGAGATATCCTAAAATAAACCTGGAACATTAAAGAGAAGTGAGGCTCACATTCTCTCCGTCGTTTGTTTCGTTGCTGGACCCAGCTCTTCCACGCCTTAACCCCATACAGGTGGTTGAGTTTGGAGGCAGCTGGAGTCACCACCGCGCTGCGTCCCAAGGAAACAGTTCGCCTTCGGCCCTGGGTGAAAAGAAATGCAGTGAATGTATGCTATAAATAGAGTATACAAATATATCCATGAATGTCATGAGTTTCTGGAGCAGTAATGTATCATTCACATCATTTTACAACTGCATGTGAAAGAAGACAGGGCTGCCTACAGACGTGCGTCAGTACAACGAAAGGTTTTGAATCTGAGGCTGATTAAATGAATCTGACTTTACACAACTACTGCTCATCTACCAGGGGACTCTTACCCGCTTCCTGCCAGAGTAACTCTCTCTGGGTCTCTTCACTCCTCGCTGTGGAGCAGAGGCCTTCTGATCCAGCGATTCTACAAAAACACACACCTGCGAGTGAGTCGGCCTGTGTGTGAGTATGGTAAGTATGTTCTCATGTACAGCTAATGTTAGTCAGACTCTAAATGAGATGACGTCTCACCAGTCGGGAAGTCGCTCTCCAAGTCCATCACTGGAGAGGAGGGAGGTTGATGCTCGGTGCTGGTTGCAGGTGTGTCGATTGTCATTGTGTTCCCCTTCGCCTGGGCATTAAGTTTGGGATCAGATGAGTCTTTTCTCCTCTCTGAACTTACAGTGAGTGGCAGCTTGGCTTGTGCTGCTCTCAGAGTCCTTTCATCTTCCCGGATTAAGGGAATGACCACCTGTGACTTCATGTGTCCGCTGTAAGGAGAGCTCTGGTCTGTAGCAGACACACAAAAGTGAACACAGATGAGGTTAAATTTGGATTTCTCACCTTTTTAAATCTTGGTACTTGCTCTATGTGACTAAAAATATATAAAAATGAGGACAGCAGGCACTTGACGCGAGCCCTCACTTGCAGTGGTAACAGGCTCATCTGCCTGTTTTTCTTCCTTCACAGCCAAAGGCTCTGGTTGGACTACTGCATCTTTCATGTCCTTGTTCTGTGGTGGTACGACGATGGGCACTGGAACCTTTGGAAAAACAGAAGAAAAGAGTTAACTTGTGATTTGCTGCAGCCAGTTATCAATACAGAGTCCATTAATGGTCCTGAATTCATCATTTCACATGTAATGGGACGTACAGGCATGGGCATGGCCACTGGAAAAGGAGTATGCTGGGAGTACATGTTCATAGGCACTGGAATGAAGACCGGCACTGGGACTGGCACCATCAACACCTTCACACCCTCACCTGTCGAGGAGCTGACTGAGGGCAGAGACTCAGCTGTGGGAGGGGGGAGGAAATGAGATGGGAGAAAGGATGAGTAAACAACAAAGTACAATAAAATAAACATGTATTTATGTTTTTATTTCTGCAAAACACAGAACAAAAATACAATATACACAGCTGCATTTTTCTAAAATTACATTGTTGTATAACATTACTGGATATTACTTAAATAACTGATCATATTGAGGCCAAAGAAACTTTTTGTTTTAATAAAATGATTCGTGAATACATTCATCTTCTTTGTTGTTACTGACAGCAGTTTAAAAAGGGTTATTTTTAATTTTTTTTCTACAAATGTACACATTCATCATCATCATCATAATGACAGGTTATTAAGATTAAAACCAAACATCACCATAAAAATGAAACTGGTTGAGAACATTGAAGACTCATATCAATGTGAAATTCTCAAATCTAAGAAGTTCTCCCACTGAACCCTGAGCACACTTCAAGTGATTTCA
The DNA here is from genome assembly GCA_037176925.1 of Amniataba percoides. Classification (NCBI taxonomy): domain Eukaryota; kingdom Metazoa; phylum Chordata; class Actinopteri; order Centrarchiformes; family Terapontidae; genus Amniataba; species Amniataba percoides. The sequence goes on from JBAJHX010000115.1 coordinate 18,275,548, forward strand.
TCTCCTCCTGTCACTGAGTATCTATAAAGATACAGCACTTCATTCCCCACTGAAAAAAGCTCCCTACCTGATACAGACACTTTATAACCTCTAAAATTATCAGGGACGGAACAACTGACACAGCCAGCTGATTTGAGTGGAACAAACTTGATTTAACAAAAAAGCAGAATCACATTTTGATACAAACAGGCTCGATTTCATTCACTTCATTTACTGCAGCAGTTCTAAAGCCTCTGGTCAGTATTTACACTGGAGGTGTGCCTGACTGGAAACTGTGATCAGTATCAATGTCTCCAATGTCCCTCATATCATTTGTAACATTCACCTTCACGAATACATCTTTGCTTGTATCTTTACCTATAATCAATTGTATTTACACATTCTCATATGTAACAATGACAGCTGACCAGTTTCCTGGTGTGGGTCAGTCTGTACTTGACTATGTCTGAGAGAACGTGGTGTTGAGCTGGACTGTATGTCTTTCTTCTTGATTGTAACACAGCTGTGCACACATCACACTTTAGTATTTGTCATTGTAGTGTGAGAAGTCATTTGTGTGTAAGATTTGGGTGGGTACGATCTGAGAAATAAACACATACACAAACAAACTTTTACCCTCAAATTAAATTTATTGGCATATTCTTTTTGCATTTGACGAAACATAAACCACCATTTTCTGATGACAATACCATTTTGAAACAAACAAAAAAAGTAGTAATGTCAGCAAATTCTTCAAAATAAGGAAAAATTTGAAACATGCAGTTACAGCAGAGAAGTTACAAAAACAGGAAATAAAAGTAAATATAAACAGAGGCGTAACATGAGGCTGAAATCAACTTATGTTCAACTGAAATGTAATGACAGAGCTGACTGGACTGACAGCAGAGGACGAACTGAGCCCTGCTTCACGTGACTGCATCAGTAACGAGGAGTTTCACCTTCAACTTTTCCACATCACACATTCATAATAAAGGGTAAAATGTAGCGTAACAACTCAAGTTGATGGAAAGTCCAAAATTTATTTAAACACTCTAAAAAGTGGTTGCACATTTGAGCTCCCTACGTGTGTGTGACAGGTGCATCTCAAGTTAAAGGTGAGACACCAGGCCAAAAGTGACTGGCTGGGAAGGCGAGTTCTTTGAAAACCTGACATTTCCCAGTCTGACAGTGAGAGAGAACTCAAACTAAATTACCCTGCCAAGATCACCAACAGAGTCAGAATACCCTGCTCAGAGACAACAGAACAAGAGACTACTTTTGTCATTTACCAACACAAGAGTTTAATCCATTATGACATCCTATCAAGATGGAAGTTTATCTACACTGGAGGGAAAATCCTGTGAAAATAAGACACTGATTTACAAGGAATTGCAGTGACACAAAGAATTATTCAATACTCATTCAGTACTCAAGTATTTCATCCAAAGACAACACACATTTAGCAGCACAGTTACCAAGATCGAGCTCCATGAACCTTCATCTTACTGTTGAGCACATTTTTAGTTTGATTTGTACAAATATGAGTTTGCCTCATTGAACATGGCATAGGTTCAGGAGCTGATTTGAAAAATAACAGAAACTGGTTTGCAGTAGACCTGAACAATGTGATATCCCCCCTTCATAAGAAAACCTGAAGCGCAACATTTAACTGTGACATACTGTTTTCTGCAGGCCGCGTCTGGGCAGGCAGGTAGGCACAAGTGACCTTAACAAATGTAAGGATCAGGGTACAAACTGTATGGCAGGTGTCATTAGTGTGAGTAAAACTGTGAAGGACTTTCCAATGTGTAGTGTAAAGTAATGGGATGTGGGGGTAGTAAAAACACACCAGTGTGTGCCATTAAGCATGAGAGCCCTCCAGGAATAATGTGGCAGCAAAGTTCATTTACACAACACACAGAAATCAAGCGAACAAAACATGAAATTCGTAGGTTTCAAGACACTTTACTGATATACCATGGTTGGTACCAGCTTTAATGACATGTTAATGTATTGACACAGTTTAAGTAATGAGGTAAAACTTTTATGAACATGTTACAGTACGGTTTGTAGGCTGGTGAAGCACTTAAGGAAGTATCGCCATCTTGTCTAGGCCCATCGGTTTCACAGCACAGCACAATAGCCCTCCACAAAATAAATAGCCTTTATGTAAAGAGCACACAGACAGCCATGGAAACCTGTTCTGCAGAATGGACCATAAATACTGATATTTTTCGTTCATTAGAAAAAATACAGAAACACTGTGTTTGGTGCACAATTTCACTGCACTGCCAGTTTTGCAAACACACGTCCATGTAACGACTGTAAACTAACTGTTAGTCTGCCCTTTTCTGTTGGTAAGGTTTTGGGTTGAACTACAAACAGACAAGAAAGAAAGGACGTTAAGGTCACTAAAGCAGTGTAGGTGTGAACACCAGCAGTTAACCCTGTAGTTTAATCTTTGTCCTGGGTCGCAGCAGAGGACAACTTCTCATGTCAGCACATCAGGAGGCTGTGAAGAGAAAAACTCGGGTGACACACTCGACCCTCTTAAGAAGTCAGTTGAATTGATTTGGAAAAAGCACATGAATGAAAACAAGTTAAATACAGAGTATCGTGGAAATAATCACAGATGGTGGAATGAAAGTGAACATGTGTTTTTGTGCTATTCAGAAGGCTCACCTTGTGTTTCCAGTTCTGGAGCCGTTTTGTAGATCAGTCTGGTGTGGTAGAGTTCGAAACAGGGCACAGGACAGAGGCTGGGCTCTCCTGAACACGTCTTACAGTAATACGACGTCCGACTCCTGAATGTCCCACAATCTCTCATTTCAAAGTGCTCCTCCTCTTTTCTCTCCCGATCATTCTCATCATGCGAGTTTACTCTCTTCACCTCCTCGGCCTCTTCTTTTGATTTCCCCTCTGGCCCCTCCTGTTCCTCCATCTTCTGCTTCTTCTTCTTCTTCTCCTGCTCTTCGTCCTCCACCCGCCTCCTCTTGTGGTGTGAGCAGACCTTACAGTCAGAGTCAGTCTCCCTCTTGCCGAGGAAATGGCGTCCGGTAAGACGCGCTGGAATACCATTGCACGGCTGAGTTTCTCCCTGAGGTTTCGCTGACGGTGCTGGAGATGTGGATGCTTCAGCGGTTGGCCGGTCAGGTTGCGAGGAGCTATCTAGCAGAGCTGGTGCAATTATTGAAACAGCTAGTTGTGAACAACGAATAACTGAGTGAACCAAAAATAATCATAAAAGAAATGAAAGAATGAACCAGATGGAGTGTAGGGGTCGTGACAAACGCCCTACAAAAAGGACACACCAGAAACGGCCTACGGGACAGGGACTACTTTGATCAGGGTTATCAGACTTTGTGGTACATTATCATAGTACTTGCTGTGGGTTTTAGCATTGACATAATTTAGTGCCACTGGACTAAACAGAAAAGTTTGATATTTTAGATGATGGTAACTGAAGATTTATGCTGTCCCATTACTTTCCCTGATTTGTGTCATAGTGGCTCCGCCACAAGCTGTTCTGTTTGATCAGCAAACATGAGGGGACGTTGGAGACTTTTTTCCACCCTTCCACAGAGTATGTGGAACTCGGCAGAAATTGCTGACATGGAAGCATAAAATTGTATGAATTGTCAGCATTATCTCCATGATGAGATATTTAAAGGCTTGATGTTTCAAATGTCAAATTAACAATGTGCAGTAAATACACACAATGTCTGCCTGGTGTTTGGACACTTGCATTTTACAGTCAGGACGCCGTTGGCTGGAACACAGTCCAGTTTAACGTTGCACACCTAAATCCTGCTGCAGCCGCCCGTTAATGGGGCAAAACAGAGCTCAATGAGGCAAACTTGGAGTGTTTTCTGTAGTTACCTGCTGATTCAGTGGAAGGTGAGGGCAGCTGGCACATGCTCTCTTGGTCCATGGTGAAGGGCCGACACAGAACTGACTTGTTCTTCATTTGACGTCGACGGGACATAGGCACTCGCATGGCATCAGTCTGAGTACTGGCCTGGATGAAGACATTAAAAATGAAACATCAAAACAAAACTAAATAGCAAATAAATGAGCAAACAAGGGAATCTGATCTATGTCTTGTCATAAACATGCTAAACTGAACAGATGCATAATCAGATATATAGAAAAACTGATTTTGCTTGTACTCTATGCAACAGTTTAACATTTCTGAGTCGAGACTTCCAGCTGTACAGAAGGTCTAATTGAAACACACAGGGTACATACATGGTCTAGGTTCTTGCCGTCAATGTTGGAGGTTGGAAGCGCTCCTACAAAACAAGAAATAACAGCACAGCATTAAACCCCACTGAGAGAAACACATATAGATACGTATAAATGGTTAATATAACTATATAACCCTATATAAGCTGATTAAATTCCACCTCTCACCAGACACAGTTCAGTACTAGAGAAGCAGTAAGGCACTAAATGAGGTTACAGGGGAATACATCATGCACCATACAAAAAACTTTGACAACCACACAACAAGCTAACCTGTCATAGCAGTATCTGCTGACACGCTGGGCTGAGTGGCAGCACCATTGGCTAGTGACACCACATCAGCTATGACGGGATTCATCTTTGAGGAGTGGTGGGGCTGGGTGGGAGCTGAAGGAAGAGAGAGAGACATGCAGGTTACAACAGTTTTGATAATTCAATATGTCACATCTATGGTTTCTTACTGGAAGAAGTTCAAAATCTGATTGACACAGTGCAGGTTTCTGTTGGTTGGATGTGATATGAATTAGAAAAACAATGTACATGACCTTAAACAATGCTCTGGGCGGGTCGTTATCAAAACATCACCTGTACCAGCATCACCCCAGATAACAGACTAATAATGTGACGGAAAAATAATTTCTTACATTGCTTGTTGTGGTTGAATATGAACACAACATTATTTGTGGAGACTTTGCCAACAATGAAAAGCAGCAAAATTTAAGTTTATAACATTACTTCTAAACATTAGTAATGTCTTTTGGTACTATGAAGCGGAGCAGCGATGTTATGCACTTCTATGCTTGAATAAGAATTTACTAAAATATTATATATATCCAGATAGACAGACTGATAGATATCATGTGTTATTTTAACCACTCTCAGCATGTTGGCATTGAGAAAGGTACTCATAGTCGCCACTGCGTATAACACTGATGTGATAACACAATTTACCATATGGTGTGTGAGGGGCTGTTCCTGTACCGTTACTACTGGTGTGCTGGCTCATCTCAAAATGCAGGTAGCAGTAATGCAGCAGGCAGGGCAGGTTGCAGAAGTTTCGGACTGAGCCTAAACACTGCAGCTTCTCATTCATGTACCCCTGTTTCCTACAACTGTCACATCGACCCATCTGGAGAGGAGAGGATGCGAGAGGAAGATAGACAAAGATGTGCAAAATAGAAAAAAAGAAACACACAGTGAGGCACATCCCTTAGTTCAATGGCATACAGTGGACAGTGCAGCAGGACATTATCTCCTTACCCCATAGTAGAGCACAGTGTACTGGGACATGCAGTGGGGTCTACAGAACTCCTCCATCCTGCCACCATAGTGGCTGTGCAGCATCTTCTGGCTGATGCCAGAACAGTAGGTGCAGGGACGCCAGGGATGATCCTTGTTACGAGATATCAGGTCCTGTTTGAACAGTAGTTTACAGTCTAAAACACAGGGAGAGTGAGATGTATTATTCCAGTTCAGCAAATACACATTCAATAACAATGTAGAGAAGATACGGGAGAAAAGCCATAAGTATGTTTACTCACTTTCGCTGCAGAAGACCAGGTCCTGCTGGTTGTAGCTGATGGTGTCAAAGTGCACTTTCTCCTGTTTACAGCTCTCGCACAGCATCAGAATATTCTTCTGGGTTTTATACTTCTCACAGCACGTTTTACTGCAGAACACAGAAATACGACCCTGCAGGAAAAAATATATCATCAGTGTTTTCATCGCCATGGTTACTCTATTCAGGCATTAAGGCAGCTATGTTTCCGTATGTAGTGGGTGTCTGTAAGCTGATGTGAGTGTGCTCCGTACTTGGTGACTGAATAACAGCGGCTTGGTGTTGAAGTGTTTGCTGCAGTGATGGCAGGTGAGCTTTGGGGTTTCACTGGGCCCACCCTCTGCTGATTTCAGGGGCTGACCAGCAGGTGCCCTGGCCTGGGCTTGTCCCGGGACAGAGGGGGAGGACATGGCTGGGTAGGGAGGCATCAGTGGGGGCACTGAGGTATGACTGGGGTGGTGGCTCTGGTAGGGGACTGAAGATGGGTAGTCCTGAGGGATGGGAGGGACTGAGCTGGCTCCAGCAGAGGGCCCCGGTTTGGGGGCATCTCTGATGGAGGGGTCCCTGAGAGAGGAGGTGCCATTGATCAGGTCTGGCTGAGAGGTGTGCCCGGACTTCTGCAGAGATATGGAGGGAAGATAACAGCAACGTCAAATCTATAAGAAGACAGATGGCTCCAACAACAACTCTCTTTAAACAAAAAAAAGCTGGTGCTTTACCCTGTAAATAGAAACACAGTCATAGGAGCAGAAGTTACGAATGGTGCCGTCCACCATGGCCAAATGATACTGAGGAACAGCTGACACCTTGCACAAGCAGCAGGGGAATGCAGTACCTACAGGGAAATGGTACCATTAAAAACAACACACCTGGTAGCTTGTGAGCATGCATCCATGTATTAATCAATAATGACAGACCCTTCCCTATGTCTGGTTGGAATATGAATTAAGATGCTCCCTGTAATATCAGTAACTCTCTTCCAAAATACATTCCTCATTATTACATTGATCAGAAAACACTGAGGAGGTTGTTGTAGTCACTGAATGGCTCTTGATGTATTGGCTGACCCTGGCATGTTAGTGTGCGTCTCTGCGGCGCGTCCTACCAGTGAGAACGTGTCGGGGTGGTCGACTCTGGTCCACACAAGCAGATGTGCAGTAAAGCTGAACTTTGCCCTTTTGGTCTCGTTCCATGATGGTGGCGGACACTATCGCCATCTTGTGACAGTAGGCACATTCAACTGGCTTTCTGCATGTCTGTACCAAAGCACGGTTAGTATTAGTATTCCTGGCATAAATACTGAACCATCCTTATTTTCAAAAGCAAACAGGAGAATAAAAAATAAGGTCTCTACAAAGATGCATACCTGCTTGTAGGTGCTGATACAGGTAGGACCACAGAAGTTGAGCTGAGATCTTTCAATTGTGAGTGTCTGACAGGAGCCTGAGTTGCTGTTACAATAAAGTCCGCAGCCTTCACAGCAGTTCATGGCTAACTGCCGCATCTTGCGCCATGTGACAAAACAAGCATCACTACAGAGTCTGTGCAGACGGCCTTGGTGGGTGACCTCGTGCTCAATCAGCTGCAACGATGGTTAAAGTCAAAAACAAGGACAAGAAAGAGAATTAGACACCAGAGTAAAGACACTGAGAACCTGACTTGGATTTTGACACAATACTGCTGACTTGGCTTATCAGGTATATTGACCAAAGTCAGTAAGAGAGGGCCTATTCTATCTCTTACCCTGTTAGACACTTTACAGACACTGCAAGAGGGTTTTAGGTCTGCTGGTTTCTCAGGCGGCTTCTCCGGCTTCTTCTCCTGTCGTTTGTCAACCAATTTATCAGGAACCTTGTCACCTTGTTTCTTCTTGTGTCGAAAGACCGACAGACAGAACTGGCCACAGAAGTTCATGTAGGTGTTGTCATCCGCTGGAATTGTGATCATGTCCCTGGGCTGAACAATCTCCCTGTGCAGAGAACAGCACAGAAAAGTCACAAAATGATGGCAGGTTAGGAGGTGGAATGAACAAAGCGGTAAAGAGAAAGGGATAGTTCAAGATATACTTGTTGCACTGGAAACAGGACCGGTTCTTGTTGACTGGAGGCAGATGGCCGGTCAGACAGACTGTGGAGCAAAAGAGCTGTGTCGACCCTTTTCGTTGGAAAGCTGTTTGGCCTTTCAGCAGAACCTACAACCAAATACAGAACCATGAAACACAAAAAGGACAACAACAACAATACAAATTCAGTCAAACGTAGCAGCACAGAGTTAAAATGGTACCTTGGAGCAGCCGCTGCAGCGAACGCTACCAGGAACGGAGGGCTGAGGTGGGCGTGGGGGTACTGGTATCTGAGGCGGTAGTGAGCTTGGGACTGGAGCTGGTGGTCTGACAGGGAGGGGAGCCATGGCTTGTAGGACAGCACCTCTACCTGGGATAAAAATGGCCGTCGGAGGGGCAGTTGGGACTGCTGCGGGCACTTAAGTGGATAAGAGGAGAAATGTTGGTTTTAAAAAAAAGTGTATTTTGATCTACTGCTTAAAATGGACAATAACAGCGATTTTCACAGTCAGTCCAGTCAACCCAGTGTCCTTACAACTTACATTACAACCATTTCCAAACTACACTGTTGCCACACTAATCCAAGAGCTCTTATAGGCAGCAAACGGCGTTTCCCCCTACTTTGGCCAAAACGTGTGAAAGTGCTGTCATAAATTTCAAGCATGCACATTTTCTCACCCACCAGGCTCTGCATTATCTAACTCCAAGATCAGCCAGATATGTCAGTCCAGCATGGATTGTACAAACACAGTGAGGAGGTCGAATCACAGCAGAGAAAATTCCTGCACGGTTGTCAGATGGCGGTGTAGGGTTTTTAAAATCACTTTATTAATTGTGAGAAAAAAATCCTACTGTTTCGACTGCAATTAGATAGCATTTTTTGTCTGCTACAGCAAACACATCTGATCTGGAACCCCCCCCCCCCCCTTTGATTTATATTTTAGGATTTCCATGGAAGGGAATCTTATTTTGATCAAACCAAATCTTGCCCAAAGCAGTCTAACACGGGCAGAGCAGACGGTCACACTGACAGCAGCCTGCAACACAACACTGCAGACTCTGATCAACATGTTAGCTTTTCTGCCGCTGTCGTCAGCTTGTTGAACTCAGGACCAAACTAACATTCACTGGGTCAAGTGCTACACCAACAGCAGTTTGCAGGCTTGATGATGTCTGATGTTAAAATGAGAGACAAACATGTCACATCGAACATGTAAATGAACTCACTGGTAGGGGATGTGAAGGTGTTCCCGCCTACAGAATAAACAGAGCTGATCCTCAGCTCTTCCTGAAATGAGTTGAGAAAAGCACATTTTATTTAAGTGGTTAATTATGATTCCTTTGGACTTCTGGGCAGCACTGTTGTAAACTATGTTGCTGAAAAAAGGATATCAATTATTGGTTTACAGATTACGTGTCAAATTTCTTTACTGCTTAAAAAATCAACACTCAGCACACAGCTCCAATCCAAACCCCCACACCTACCTCCTGATGCTCCAGCTCCTCTTTGATCTGTCTGATGGAGCTCTGAGGCAGTAAAGCAGCGTCGTAGCCCTCATCAATGGGCTCATCTTTAATATTGATGGTAGGAGAAATCTGGGCATTACTGTCCTCCACTGGAGCTGCCTCTGACCTCTGAAATAATACAAAATGATTAGAACATAACAATAATGATAATGATTATCCCAAAATGAAAGTGAATACAATTACCGACAGTCTCTCCTGATCCCTACCTCTCCCTGCTGACTGTCTTCTGTATCCTCTGTTTGGTTCTGGACTCCTCCATCTAGCAGAAAAATGAAAACGGTAGAAAACATGATCAAACAGCACACAAGAGTTTACAAGCTACAAGTTTACACATGCTCTGCCCTGCTCACCATAAACGCTATTTACAAAGTTATTTACAAAGAACATGCTATTTGTGGTAAAACAGGCCTGGCACATTAAGCACATTTTTGTTGTGACAAATGAAAGCTGTCCGGTTCTCATGCTTATGTGCCTTCCAGCCCAGAGAGGGGCACTGAAATCTGGGGCAGCTCTCACCGAACCCTGATACACCCAGCAAAGCTCAAAGAACTGTGCTGCCTACTGATAAAGAAATAATATCATAATAAATATAATAAAATATGAAAAAAAACAAAAGACAAATTCATGTGAGGTCAGACTTGGTTACCATCCTAGTTATGCTCTGAGGACACTTGTTCAGTATGTGTCTAACAAAAGGTTTTGCTTTGCACTGGAGCAATCAGCCTGTGGCATTTCCATATGAACAACACCTGTTATAAAAAGAGAAGGACTAATCCTACTAAATGGGTAAAATTGTTGACTTTTTTATGCACAGCAGCATGTCAGACCACTCGCTCAACAATAGCTTCCACTTCAACATACTCTGTTGGCTTTTGGTGAAGCCCAGCCAAAGCTGATGACTGATCACAGTTAATAACCACTGCACCTATTCAATATTACATTTTTATGAGGTTGACAGACTAATAAGAGTTTTTTTAAAAATGTTGACTTAGTCTTAGTCTCCCATAATGCCACTCAATAGCAATATAATTTGATAGACCCTCCCAGCTTGTGAAATGCTCTGACATAATCACACCTACATAACCCGGATGACATCACTGTTACATCATCCGGGTCATATTCTCGAAGATGCTCCATCCAGAGTCACAGCTGTCTCCCCAGGCTGAGGGGTCTCTGTGACAAATTAACTGGACTTAATGTGTAAAACTGTGTCACAGCCCTGTGAAGACACTGTGATAAAGCACATAGGACGGAAACCGGCAATATGCCACCAGTGATCAATCTCAGCCTCACTGTCTAAATCCTTGTGTGTACCTCGGCTGTTTTCAGGTGTGGGATCCTGGGAGGAGTGGGAGGTGTTAGCTGAACCACTGCTCCCTTCCCTCTCCTGCTCCTCATTTTCCTCCTGTCCCTCCGGCTCCTCCGGCTCCTCCTGCTCCTCCTGCTCTTCCTCCTCCTCCTCCTCCTCCTCCTCCTCTCTGGGTTGACATGTAAATGTGTCGCCTTGAGTCCCGCTGTTTCCCGCTCCAGGCTGGCTCCTTTTTTGCTTTCCCTTGCCCATATTAACATCCTCCAGGGAGCCTGCTGGAAGGGCAAAGTGCCAGTCTTCGTCTTCCTCTGGCCCAAATGAAGGAAGACCATCGAGTGCATCATCAAATGCTGCCGCACCACTTCCTCCACCACCTCCTCCTTCGTTGGTCCCCATGGCAAACGAGGAGTGTCGGTGCGAGGGAGGGGAGGGAATGCGAGGAAACGACGACTCTCCTGTCCCCTCATCCATCTTTTCCTCTTGTCTGCTGCTGTTGCTATCCTCTTCTTCCACCTGTTGCTGTTCCCCTTGTCCTGAAGTTTCATCTACTCCCTTCGTCTCATCCTGACCTCCACTCTTGGAGGAGGAAGCGGAGCCCCTGGAAGAGTCAGCAAAGTCTCCAAGCCCCATAACTTCGTCAAACACTCTGGACAGGCGCTCGTCGTGCTGTGGAGGGAAAAAGTTTTTTTTGATAAAGGTTAGTGGAAGTGGGCTCTGGGGGGGTTTAGCACTCAGTGAATGATGCACTTTAATCTTCTATCCCTGAGAGTCAAAGTAAGTAACTTAAAAAGCTTAAAAACCTATAACGCCCAGGGCAACAAAATGTTAATTACAATAATAATAGATATAATAATAATGAATATAGCTCTACTTCATCAAAAACTTATTCAAGTGCATAAGTCCCACAAAAATTTGGCATCACTTCAGAGCTGAAAACCTCACAAAGATATTTAGACTGCAGAAAAGAATTATCATTTCCTTGAACTTGTTAATTGTTAATATTCGGCATATATATATATATAATATATATGCCGAATATACATAATATACGGCAGATATATAGAAGTTTTTTTAAATGTCTCATTTTGTTTTTTTCACTGCCTCTATTATTACAATGAATAGTTTCATTTCACAGGTAAATATTTGTACTATGGGCAGCACAGTGGTGTTGTGGTTAGCATTGTTGCCTCACAGCAAGAGGGCTCTGGGTTCAATCTGCATGTTGTACCTGTATCTGCGTGGTTCTCTCTGGGTACTGCAGCTTCCTCCCACAATCCAAACACATGCAGGTTAATTGGCAACTCTAAATTGCCCTTTGATGTGAGTGGGAGTGGTTTGTCTGTCTTTCATGTCAGCCCTGTGACTTACTGGCATCCACTTAAGGCCTCTCGCCCGATGACAGCTGAGAGGCTCCAGCACCTCTGTGTCAGGATGAAGCATTTATAGGTAATGGATGGATGGACATTTGTACTACATTCACTTAAAGGTTTTCTATCTCTGTGTGACTCCTACTGAGTCTGCTTTTCTTCGGGTTCAGGACACACGCAGTTACAGGTTGTAATGGTTTGATATGTTGTGTACTGGATGGTGTAGACTTGTTCACTGTGTCTGCGCAATTACAATCTATATATTCATATAACTATATTTATAATTAATAACAGGTTTTCTGGAAGTGAAGAGAGTCTGGGCTGATCACCTCACTTTTGTCCAGGCTTGACAGACCTTCCTGTTTTTTCCCTTGGTTTCTCTGTATTTATGACCCTCAGTGAACTGTTGGAGTGCAAGTTGAAGGGATCACAACACAGTTTCTGAAGAAAAGTATATTTCACCAAAAAAATACTTCTGATGCAGACAAACTGGAACCATATGTCAAGTCAAAACACCCAGTTCTCTACTTCAGTAGTTTCTTGGTTTGTTCCCAACTTAGACAAACTTTAAAGATCAACTTTTCCATTAGTGTAGGTTCTCTTGAAAGCTGGCTTCCTCTTCTAGTTTTTTCCCAACAGAGCGGGGCTCCATGATCTCACTATCACATCAAACTGCTTAATCCCAACATTAATTATGACAGCACTTTTTTATATACTTCTATACTATAAATGTTATATAAGAAGTAGGAATATGCCATTTTTGTTTCCAATGTGTGAACAGTCTGTAAAATGACCAAAAAATAAAAAATGACTTTGGCTAATGCCTTTAGGGTGTTTTCTCTTGAAAAAGCTTCCAGGACATTTTAGAAAATCAAACTAGTACATTCTCACTCCCAACTGATCACATGTCAACGCTTGTTGACATCAACACGGATCCGCCATAATTTTCATTGTACTCAGTGTTCTACGCATAACTACACAACTACTGGACGTGATAGAGCAATATTGATCATAAACAGACCCAGCATTTGGTTATAAGAAAGTGAACACTAGTGGAGATATTGATTTTTGGAAAGGAAATAACCATTATTCTGGTAATAATCTTTATTAATTTGATTACTGTAAAACATTCAGCAACAACCTCTTGCATGAATACAAGCTGCAAGAGATTCTTTGTGTTTCTTGGATGTTCTGTAAAATTACAATCAAACCCAGTGAAACCTATGCAACCAAACCCAATTAATAAAACTAGAAAATGCAATTTCTGAAGAAATTGCTGAAAGTTGAAAAGCTTATGCTAGACTGGAAAGCTGAAGCTGAATGAAGCCTGAAATTAATGGAAAATGTGGAATATCTCAAGATTTGTTGAATGAAAGCTTACGCTAAACTGGATAGCTGAAGTTGAATGACGCTTGAAAAGTATGACGTATGTTGAATATGTGAAGATTTGTTGAATGAAAGCTTACGCTAAACTGGATAGATGAAGCTGAATGAAGCCTGAAAAGTATGAAGTATGTTTCTTGGATGTTCTGTAAAATTACAATCAAACCCAGTGAAACCTATGCAACCAAACCCAATTAATAAAATAACTTGGAGAGGAGCTTT
>JBAJHX010000115.1:18302567-18316839 GCA_037176925.1 Amniataba percoides
TTTGTGAGGGTTTCCTGACACCAAACTGATTCTGAGCAAGTTTTTAGGTAAGGCTAAAAGTGTGAAACTAGAGCACTCATGACCAATCATGACAAGTCATGACCAATACATTATTTTATATCTAAACAGTCATGCTACATCAATGTAAATAAGTTACTAATAAGTTTATGGCACCAGATTGTGTGGTGTGCTGTCATCCAGTCTGTGAGGAGATAAGATACAAAAGATACAAAAACCTGCTATTTATTTGTAAGAGTTTGCTGACTCTAAACTGCATCCTGAACTGAACTGAATATCATAAAGCATGAAACTAAAGCACCACCATTGTCATTTTTTAAAAACATATACTCATTGTTTTTTGTGTTAATACAAGAACATCCAACAATTTAAACATCCTAAACATATAGCAGTAATGAAAATAATAATGAAAATATCAATAACGCTGAAATGGACCAAGGTAAATGAATAATTAAATAGCCTAAGTGAAGATAGCAAAATTAATCTTAGAAATTAACTGATTAATTAAGAAAGATTGTCATTTTTAAAGTAACCATACTCTCATAAGTTTGCAAAAGAGCTTTTTCTACCCAGCTCAACTGGCTACCCTCGGTGGGAAAGAACAATAGTTTTACTTCAAGCCTCTTCTGTATGAAGAGTTTCTAATGCTATTGCTAGAATAAGGCCAATGCTGTGAAGAAAAATGTATTTTGGCCTCTTGTATCAGTGTGTCTATATTATAATCCAAACTGATGACTCCTGATGATAACTGGAATGTAAATTCATAACTGTTCAGTTTAACATCTGCATAAGTGTAATAATCTGCATACATTTGACACCAGTCACAGGCTGAATCAAGAACATAAAACATCCATGACCTCAATAAACAGCTCTATAAACAACAAACATATATTAAACACAACTGTATATACTGTGTAAATAAAAACTCTATATCATGTATATAAGCTACAGAAATGCACCATTGCACCCACGTCATTGCACTCCACTGATCACTTTAACTAAGTTATATTATGTTATGTTATGTTTGTTATGTTTATGTTATGTTAATGTTCTTTGTTACGTAATGTTAAAGTTATGTTAGTTTCTCTGTTATATAATTTGTGTTTATTTATTTAATTTTTCTATTTGTCAAGCATGAGAGGGTACTGCAAAATACCGGAGTCAGATTCCTTGTATGTGTTCACGTACTTGGCAATAAAGGTGATTCTGATTCTGATTCTGAAGTGCTGAGGGTCAAACAATCTGACTGTAGATCTGTATCTTATCCTCGCCCATGAACAAGAGATCCCTAAGATATTTAAACCAATTTATCAAACGGCAACATGCCTGCAAACAAATCTTTTTTAGCAGAATAGCAAGGCCTCTGATTTGGAGATGCTGATTCTATTTCGTGCTACGTCACACTTGGCTGCACTCATCCTGATTTGCACTGGAGGTTGTGGGCTGATAAAGCCAGAACAACATCATTTGCAAAAAGAACAAAGATACAATCTGGAGGTCACTGCCACTACCTGCCCCTTGGGTGTACCAAGACATTTAGTCCCTGAAAAAAAACAAGGAACCAGGAACCAAGAGAACCAGGAATAAGGTACAATGATGGCTTAGTTCAGCATCTGAAGGGACACACTGTTCCCTTGCCAGCAATTTGGAAAGAAGCTCTCACCTCTGTTAAACAATGACCAGACAGAACATAGAAACAGCCCTGATGATACGATTACAGGTAAATCAATATTTGGTCAATGAAGTTCTGTGCAAAAGCCAACTTATACTCGAACATTGTGTTTATTATGAACAAATCATGAGTGAAACAGAATACTGAAGAAGGAGCTCTGAGTCTCTCCACACTGTCAAGGACCGTTTTGCCTTCGGAGACACTGCCAAGATGTTTCTCAGCTGCACTACTAATTGCACGAGTATACCATCTCTCTACCTTATATTTTTAAACACATAATCTTTATCGTGTATAGTTCAGTGTAAGTAAAGAATATAGTAATTTAAGAAAGTCTTAAGCAAGTTCTTTGTGAAAATGGAAAACAGTTTATCTTATTTGTAGTTGTTTCAGCTCAGAATTAGCATTCTTTTGTTGTTCTCCAGCAATGGGAATAATAATGCTTGAGCACATTAACAAGATGCAGCTGTGTATTGATCAGAGTAGTCATATAGTTTGGATGAGAAACCTGCCATCACAGTATGAAACTGCTGAAAGTGAAACCCAGTTACATGAAGAAGGGCCAAGTCAAACAGTCTTGTTTTGATCTTTTGTTCCAAGTTAGTTCCCATCCTCTCATAACCACACCATAATCTAACTCCATTGGGTTTGGCAGCGGTGAACATTTTTCCATTCCTCTGATAAGACAGCTAAGGACAACTACTTTTTCAGATCAGCTGACTTTTTTTTATTATTTTACAGTTATCGTCAAACATCAACATACCATTACAGACTTCCTTGTTCTATGCTTGTGATGCATACACTTACAACCTATATGACAAAAACTGCATAAAGTCATATGGGGGTGAAAATTAAAGTTTAAACATTAACTCAATTAAATCCACATTATAGCTTCAGTTGTGAAATGGTGGTGTTGGTAGCAACAGTAAACTTCTTCTTTTGATATGCATTCATTGTTTTTCATCTCAGAGGAAAACATTCATTACATTATCTTTTTATAGTGACAGTGGCAAGGTCAGCCAGTGTCTGAATGTCAGGGTCAACTCAGCACAGAGTGTTTATTGGTCCTACTCAGTAACTCCTTCAGTGTAATAACACTTTCCACTGAAAGCCCACATACTCCTTCTCTTACCTCTGGATGTTTCAGCCCTTCACTCACATAATTTAGATGGTTCCAGCCACCATAGTACCACAAGCCCTGATAGAAGGCAACACTGGTGGTGCTAACATCAACATTTGGTCCTTCAAAAAAGTCATCAAAATTTTCTGTGTTCCTGGAAAAGCATCAACACATTTCCCAGCATGCTCACCGCCAGTGCCAACACTAATATGGAAACCACCTGGATGCCAGTGGCCGAGCAGACCTCAGGCAGTTCACCACAATAAGCACCATAGCTAGCTTCTGCATACACCAACTTCAACACCAGGGAACTAAGGGAAACTCCTGTGACACTGGCAGGCCTCATGCCTATGATGGCTGAAGACAAAGCCCACCACATGCCCTGTTGTCTTAAGAATACAGGTAAACTAGACAGCAGTGGAATAACTATGCCCAGTTTGACACAGCAGATGACACTGCGATTCACCTACAGCTGAATCTGAGAGGATTTGACAACCCCTCATCTTATAATGGTGCCACACATGAATGATACAACTATAATCTCCACTTCCTTCTTCAGATAATGTCTTTGTGTCACCCTCTTTGTTTTACCACCACTGTCACCTCACAGGCGTCTACACCTGGATGCCAAACTTTTACAATACAACAGGAAACAGATTAACAGGCACCTGAAATGACCCCTTTCAAATTCAAGCAACGTGTGGCCTACTTTTTTGTGACTTGGCTGTTTACTTCTCTTAACCAACAGAAACACCTGACATGTTGTGTTCTGATAACGTTGCTGCAGAGGAAGCCGCTGCCACTGTCGATAATTCTTTTGTTGTTCTCCAGCAATGGGAATAATAATGCTTTAGCACATTAACAAGATGCAGCTGTGTATTGATCACAGTAGTCATATTCAAATATGTCATATGCCAAGGTTTACAATATGGACCTGCTGTGAGGTGAAACCCAGTCACATGAAGAAGGGCCAAGTCAAACAACTTTGTTTTAATCTTTTGTTCCAAGTTAGTTTCCATCCTCACATAACAACCATCTAACTCCATTGGGTTTGGTAGTGGTGAATGTTTTTCCATTCCTCAGATAACACAGCTAAGGACAACATGACACAAAACAAGGCAACTCTTTCTCACAATCATGGTCAAATTCAGTGCAGTAAGTATGTATGAGTTGTTTTTTATAGAGTATAGATATTAGCATAGACCTTGTATGTAAGATATGAACATGTTTCAGAATTTTAGCGGATCAAAATGAACTGTGTTGGAGTTTTTCACTGCAGGTACTGTTGGAATGTTTCACAGAGGGTCAACTGCAGGGCGGCATCAAAAAAAGGAGCCAAGTCATGCAACACATCACACTGAAAGCCTCACTCATTGTCACCTCTACTCCATGAACAGTGCATGAATCCAAATCAACGTGAAAATGGTTACAGGGACCTTTCCACAGAAGAACCACGCATCATTGTCAAATAAACAAAACACTTCTTTGTGCCAGTGCTAAAGCACATCCATACCAATATTGTCTCCAGTTTTTCATAACTGCATGTTCATATTGGCTTCTGATAATCTGATAAACTGTATAAAGTCATATGAGTGGTGAAAACTAAAGTCCACATTATAGCTTGGGTTGTGAAATGGTGACGTGGTTGGCAACAATGACCTTGTCTTTCCTCTTTATCTCAGAGGAGAACATTTATTATATTGTTCTTTTATAGTGGCAGTGCCAAGCCCAGCTAGTATCTGAACGTAAGGGTCAGCTCAGCAGTGTTTATCCTGCTCAGTAACTCCTTGAGTGCAATAACACTTTGCACTGAAACCCCATATACCCTTTCACTTACCTCTGGACGTTTCAACTCTTCAGTCACATAATTTAGATTGTTCCAGCCATCGTAGGACCATAATCCCTGGTAGAAAGCAATACCGATTGGACTGATGCCCACATTTGTATTCTCAAAGGAGTCTTCAAAGTTTTCAGTGTGTCCTCTGATGAGCATCACCACACCCCCTATTATAATGACTGCCAAGGCCAAAACCTTGGTGACCATAAAAAACACTTGAACTGACATTGAGAGGCGAACATTAAGGCAGTTCACAGTTGCTAGTGTAAGAATGGCAGCTGCAGCGACACATTTCACCAGCAGCACTGGAGGGGGGCAGTCTAGGTAGAAAGGAGCAACAACATACTGAGCAAAACCCAGCGCCATGCCGGCAACACCAGCAGGTCTCACAAATAGCACAGAGCTGAAGATCAACATGAAAGCGACGACTGGACCTGAAGTTCTGAGGATGTAGATGTACTCTCCCCCTGACTCTCTTATGACAGTGCCCAGCTCAGAGTAGCAGAAAGATGCCAGTATCACCAGTAAACCACAGCATGCCCACACCACCAAGCTGGCGCCAGGGCTGCCGATAGAAGAGAGCACCGTCTGTGGGGACATGAAGATCCCAGATCCAATCATGGTGCCTCCAATGAGGGACACAGCGCCTATTAACCCTACTTCCCGCTTCAGGCTGAGCTTCTTTGTCTTGTCGTCCATAATCACAGGAGTTTCAGACGTCTGGTAACTGACACCTTTACCAATGGTGTAATTCTGTGGCCAAAGTCACTCTTGCAGCAGCTCAGGGAGTTAATAATTATGTGGGTGGGTCACAACTGAGCGTATTTATAGGAGTGTTTTGCTTGGTACCATACCTTTCTTTTTAAGGGGGAATGCTATAGTATATACATATCAAATAAAAATTCTTATATAGAGAACAAAAGAAAGACAGCCTTGATGTATTTGAAACACTTCTATGATGGGTATGCCACCGAACTTGGTCAAAGGATAAAGATAATTAAAATTATGAGACATTTATACTGTAGAGTGCTTGCAAAAACAAATATAGCACAGTCTACGTTGCTTTTATATCATTTAATTACAGTGATCAATTAAACTTATTGTTGCTATTTAATTAAAAAACAACATGTATATAAAAATATGTACTTAAAATGAGACAAAACAGAAGAGTGTTTTATGACTGTTTGACTTTGTGACTTGATGTTTCAAACAAAGCAAATAGTTTTTTAACTTGCACTTGTAAGAGGGAGTGTCACACTGTCCAATTATAATAGACATCCTTGTAATCCACATTTGTAAGTGTATCACAAACCTATTTTCAACATCTGTCTATAGTCAGTCCAAAGTCACTCTACTGTAATAATGTCCTGTAGATATCAACCATAGTTTCATACATTTTATCTGTCCAGCTCCATCAGGAGGTTTTATCTTCCCCTCCTGTAACAAAAAGATGAACAGTCTTGTTGGAGTGCAGCATCTGTCCGGCTCGCTGGACTCCGGTGATGGCGGCCAACTTGTGTGCGTCGTAATGGGAGTAGAGGGCGGTGCAGGTCCAGCTGGCCTCCTCTCCCTGACCCCCTGCCGCCAGCATGTTACACATCTCGCTATAGAAGTGGGGGAAGGAGGGCAGTCCGTAAAATATCAGGTTCTGGATCCCTTTGATGGTGTACCTAAATAAAAGATGTAAGAGGTCAGAGTTTTTGCAGGACTCACCAAGACCATTATCCAACACGTTGTCCATCGCAGAACATGGACATACCAGCCAAGGTATGAAAGTATGACGAAAAACCAGTCAGGACAATATGGCTTAGAATTTTTCATCATTTTATGACACTTTTCAGTATTTCCCAGCTAATTAAAAAACACAGCATTACATTAGTATGTATTCAGAAAAGTATAAAGAATTATAATCTTCTTGTTGTCTAATCACAAATATATCTCAACAGATGAGTTTGATCAATAGACAATAGAAGGAAACAACAGCATCTTACTACCCTATCACATGAATAAACTTGAGAAAATGACCTTAAATTTCTTTACTCCTCACAGATAAACAGCTTACTAAGTAAGAGGTCTAACTTTTGAACTCTGTAAAACAGACCACATCATCTTGCTACACATGGTATGATAATTCGTGATATGTTAACTCTTGAAAAAGGCAATAAAGATAACTTCACTGCTGAGAGTGAATCCAGGGGTCAGTATAACCACAATGGTCTGATAAATTAGGTGTTTTTTATTGGTTGGTGACGCCCAGTCTGAACATCAGCAGAGCCCTACTGCTACCTGTTAAGTGAACATTTTACTAACTGACTGACCCTTCACTCTAACAGCAGGGCGAAAAGTCAAAATTACCCATCCAGACAAACACATAACCCAGCACGGCTGATGCTACCCGACAGGGCATGAAAAAGAACTTACCTCTTGTAGAAGTGGAAGCGTTCAGTGAAGAGCAAGAACTGTTTATCTCCTTTCTGGAAGAAGTGCCTGGCTCGGGATACCTCCGATTTGCTGGAATACTCACAGATGCTGGCAAAGTTTGTCTCCTCTTTTTTCATGTAGTTGCGCAACCGGACGTAGTCGAAGTAAGATGGGATGTAGATGAGAGTGTGGGACATTACTGAGTCCCTGTACTGAGGCAGCACTTTATCTACAAAGAACTGAAACCTACAAGCAGGATGGGGAACAGCAGAGACACAGCAGCTTTAAATTCTGTTATTAAGACATTCATTTAAATAATTAAAACCCACACAGGAAAGGAAACCAAAATGATAACATAAAAAAAATAATTTAAAAAACACCTCATAAAAAAGTAAGACAGGGAAAGAAATGTTGTGGAGATATAAGGAATAGATTGGATTAAGGATGTGTGTGCAAAGAAAACACCACACTGATCGAGAATTCAAAAGGCTTCAAAACTGACCAAACCTTACCGAGCATCATGGTCTATGAAGCCGGCAGAGGGAAACATCTGGAACACATGAGGCAGTTGAACCAGCACTTGGCAGATGGAGCCGGTTTTTGGCATGTTCTTAATAGAAACCTGGAACAACACACAAAATTAGCTTTAAAAAAACCATCAATCATCAACAACAACAATGCAAACAAACATCCAGCTCTACAACTACAACAAACAACTCAGTGTGGCGACTTCTCTAACCACTGATGACGAACTCAGCCTATGAGATCATTTCTACCTCTGAGTAATGTGTTCAACTAAACTGCAGGCTGTACTTGTTGTGTTGTTTAGCAGGTAACTGCAGAGTGTGTAAGGGGCAGTACCTGTCCGCGGTAGTTGCCACAGTGCTTGGTGAGGATGTTGTTGATCTGTGGGTCCTGGATGGAGCTGAACACCAGTGTCTGTCGGTAATGTCTGGCCCAGTTGTTCAGGTTCCACATCCTCACCCTGGAGAAGTCCACTCCATGGGAGTCCAGCGGCTGCAGGTTCATGTGCTTCATCACATGCTGCAGGGGGGCGGATGGTGTGATTTTTCAGAGGAAATCCATTTGTACAGACACACCTTAGCTAAAGCAACATTGGATGGGTTTGGTTTCATACATTATACAGCAGGTACTACAACTGAGTTACAAATGTGAGCTTTTTACCAGAGTCAGAATCCAAAAAGAAGAACACCCTCAAGAAACAACAAACTCAACTTTAACATCTGTGAACTCCAGCAGTGTTTACTTAAGTGTTAAATTTTAACATGAGGTGATTTATGAAATTCTACTGTGGTTGTTAAACAGCAGATGGCGCCACATCCTTCCAGCAAAAACAACAACAACAACAAAAAAAAACATAACCGCTGCTGCACAGATGCCGTCATGCTGTGACGTCTGTTGGACAGGTGTGTGTTCTTACCAAGACGTGTTCCCAGTTCTGCATGAGGAACACATCTGCCTGGTCCACCACCAGCAGCTCGATAGAGGAGAGGAAGTCAAAGTCTCTCTTACTTTCCCCTTCTGCTCCGAGCACTG
The DNA here is from genome assembly GCA_037176925.1 of Amniataba percoides. NCBI lineage: Eukaryota > Metazoa > Chordata > Actinopteri > Centrarchiformes > Terapontidae > Amniataba > Amniataba percoides. The sequence goes on from JBAJHX010000115.1 coordinate 18,311,190, forward strand.
TGCGCAGACCCAGCGGAGAGGCGATGATGATGTCTGATGAATAAAAGGGGGAGTAGAGTCGTATGCTGCTCCTCACAATGGAGATGCCTGGTGAGGAGAGAGGACAGCAACAAGGCCTCAGTCGGAGGAACTTCAGAGGTTATCTATGAGTGTGCTGACTTTTGTTTGTTCAGCCGTACCTATCCTGAAGTGGTCATCCACATTGCCCCAGAAGATGGCGTTGTAATCATCCGGCCTCTGCAGAGTAGATGGCTTGTCATCTGCCTCTTCTCCAAACTCCTCCTTGAACCTCTTCTTGTTGTTGACCACAATCTTCTTGCCCGTCTCCAGCAGACTGATGAGCGTCTGGATGACTTGTAGGGCTCCACCTCGGAACGGAACGAGGATCAGGACCTGACACATTCATCACAATTAATAAAAACAACAGCTGGGCAGAAAAACATAATCTTTTTTTAATTTAATGATAGAAAAATCAGAGCATCTAGACACGATGGCTCATAGCATTAATGTACTAATTATTAGACTACATTAATTCATGTACGAGAACACAGTGACCATATTGCTGCTACTTAAGCTGCAAATTTAAACTTTTTAAACATAGTTCCTCTGAAATCATAAGTTGGGCAATGTGTAATGACATAACCACCAATACATCTGAGGCACGGGACCTCACACAGATTAAAATGGAGAACTGTGGGCCAGACTGCTGTCACAAAGACACATAATATGAATTTACAGTCTATGTGGTAATATAGCACTATTACAGATAAGAAGTGGCTCAATAATGCGCACTTGAGTGGAGAAATATTGATGACGTTAAGAAACGTTTCATGGAGCTTTGTTAACAATCCTAACTTGTATTCTGGACTTCACCTTGGGCCGGGTCAGTCCTTGGTCTCTGGGCTCGTCTAGTGGCTCAGCTCCAGCTTTACCCTGAGTTTTCTGCTCTCTCAGCTGTGCGTTGTGAGCGAGGACCTGGGAGTTGGCCTTCAGCACATGGTTGAGCACATGGAGACAGTATGCACTGCGAACCTGTGGGCCCTGGTTCAGGGGACAGGTCTCTGGGTAGTAGATGTCTTTGTAGGAGCCCATAAGGGCTAGCAGCTCTAACTGCAGCGGACTGATCTCCTCAGCCGCACCCTTAGGGTTGGATGAATGATTCAGATCCTTCCAGCGGGTCTCCAAAAGTTTGTGGAAACCTGGGAGGTTTGTGTCTTTCTGTGAGCCGACAGACCCGAACTTCTCCAGTGGGTTGGTGCAGAGCAAAGTACCTAGTTTTGGCCACTAAATGTGGGAAAAGATACCAAAGCACATAAACAACAGGTACAATTATGTGTAATGAAAAAAAGCTGCTTGATTTCATACTGTGCAGTTAGTACCGTAAGCTGAGCCTTGGTTTTGTTCCCTGATGTTATCTTCTGCACATCCTCTTCATTTAGTTCTGTATCCAAATGGTGGAAAAACATATCTGCAAATAACAAAAACATTTCTAATTGAGCGAGTAGTTCACTGTGTTTCGACATAAAATGCATCTCTCAGAGATACTGAACAGGAAACTTAGGGTGATATACTTAACAAAAGGCTGTAGTCGAACTGTGTTTTCTTCCCTATCATCTCTTACCGTTCCTGCCTTCGTGCTCTGCAGTGCTTTCTGCATCATCTGGACCGCCTTCATCCATGAAGTTGGTCTCCAGACAGAACTGAGACTCGTGCTCTTTGTCCACAAACTCTTCAGCTCCTGCTTCCTTCTCCACCGTCTCCTCCTCCTCTACTGCTTCATCTGCATCCTCTGGTTCTTCCTCGCCTCCATCATCTTCATCACCATCCTCACCAACTCCATCACTCTCCCCTAGAAAAGCAAGCACAATGATACTGTAGTTAAGCATCCTTTACTGTACCTCCGTGTGCTGAAAACAAACAACTCACCTTCACTAAGAAGCTCCTCTTCTCCTTCCTCCTCTTCCTCTTCGTCATCACTGCTCTCCTCTTCACTCTGGTCGTTACTGGCAGGTTGGCTGAGAGTTGAGAGAAGTTTCTGATAGGCTGTTTTCTGCTCTGGTTCTTCCTCCTCCTCCTCCTCCTCCTCCAGTTCATCAGGCTCATTATCAGACTGCTCTGGGCTCCCTGGCTGTAACAGAGGTGAAGATAGAATATTTTTTTATTTGTAATATTATATTAATGGCTTAGATAAAATATTACAAAACAGTTTGGAGGACATCAGCTTCTTTTATGTCAAACCAAACAGGAGGTTTATTTGTTGAGACTCGTTACTGCCACAGAAAACCCCTTTGTCATCTTTGTGCAATGACAATTAGTACAATCATCAGTCTCACAATGCACAAACTGGACTTTGTGACTGCTATCTTCAAGATTTGCACAGCACTACTCACCAGCTCCAATATTTCAGTTCTTTCAGGTCGTTCATTGACTCTGTGAAAACACACGAGGAAATGTAGCTACTTAGAACAACAAACATGTTTTGTAAGATCACAAATTAAGTGACAAAGATCTCTGTCAGGGTTGCTTCTTAACGTGAGTATTTGAGTATGTAGAGAAAAAATAAAACTCTATGATGCATCAGCCTGAGAACGGGGCAAAGAGTTGGGGTGAATTTCACAGAATGAGTTAAGAGAAGAACTCATGAACGTTAAAGTGTCGAGTGTCTACAGACTCATCTGACACAGGTATTTCCTAAAAATAAGGCTCATGTTTATTAGATGAATAAAATGTAATTGTTCATGTACAGGAGGTTGTTATTGAAGAATAACTTTTAAGTTTTAAGAAACATACCCATCAAGACTCAACTTGTACCTTGCCCATCACTGACATTAAAGTCAGATGATGTATCTTTAGATACATCATCTGTATCTTACAGATATAAGGATTAACATTATTCTCCTTTTTCACTGTGTGTGACAGATTCATTCATTGTTTCTTTATATAATCTTTCATTTGATGCTGCTGCTGATAAGTTACTTTGAAAAAATGGACCACACTGAGCATACACCACCTGTGGTTACTGTAGTTATTGTTTACGACTCGAAGTGAAGTGAACTATGTTGGGAAGAAAACCAAACTACATTCAGACACATTACAGTCCTTCCAACGATATGATATTTATGTTAAATAAGATAACCACAGCTGAAACCCTGCAGGCTAACCACTGTTTCTGCACTGTGTCGGGATGTAACTTAAAAAAGCTGGCTGAGAAACTGTCGACTGAAGCCGCAGTTTGTCTTACACATCGTGAAACGGATGCTCCTCTCCGAACTCCTTCAAGTGTTTCTTCTGTTTCTTGGACAAAGAGGTGAAAGGCTGTTTATTGTGCCTTCTTTTCCCCATGTTGACACTGCGGCACACGTGTGGTCCTGCGGCTCCTTCACTGGTTGCTGTTTGTGCCGTCAGCGGCGTCACTGCCCCCTTCAGGCCCGGAGAGGAACTGCAGAGAGCCCATCCTCAAATTTTACTATCAACCAGGTCTGGAGAGAAAATATTTAAAACCGCTGAGAGATGATATTACTAGCAGTGGCATTAAAACCAGATGTGCTCTTTAATCCAACTGCATATTTAATTATCTATTTTTGAATATAAAAGAAATGTATTGAGGTTTCTTGACAGTGGCAATAGAGACAATTATTCATGTCTGTGTTATTATTATGGACGTCTTTGAGTTTAGTCTTAATCTGATCTCTACACAGGCCAAACTGGAACCTGCTTCTGATGTAAATGCCTGAAGACAGGGATCCCCTTGTGCTGAAACACATTTAATAAAATACAACAATAATAACATTTATAATGTTAACAAAAAAAGAGTTTGTACACCCATGTTCCCATAATGTAATATGCACAGCCAGTTGTTAAATATTTGATAAACTGCCTTACTTCAGGGACACCCGGTGGTAATGAAGGGTGTGGAAAAGTTCACATAAGGTTATCTGTAGTGCTTGAAGGGTAACTGTTCAGTCAGTGCTTACATAGCGGGCATATCTGTTGAAGACTAGACACAGGCCGGTAGTCTAAACTAACCTTAATCAATAATTGAACTGGTAATATCAGTTTACTGTTTGCCTGTTTTAGCTGTTACCATGGCAGAGGCTCATCTATTATTAACCACTTTGGTGTCTTGTTTTTGTACTCGGGGTATTTTCAGCTCATTTTGACAAGTCAGTGGGGATGTTATTGTTTGATAATTACACAGCACGATGGCTTAGCCTGAAAGAGCGTGTCTGGCTTTTCTGAATGGAGAGTGAAACATGTTAGACATTCTTGAATTTCAATGGAGGGGCCAAAACTGAAACAGGAGAAACAAAAGTCTGGGAAAACAGTTCGGTTCAGAGTAGCATCTGCCAACAGCGGCCGGGTCTTGGCGGAGGTGTTCAAGGATGAAGCGGCCTGGTGCGGCTCAGTGTCGGACTCAGTGGACTCTGACTACACCAGCAGCCCAGAGGCAGAGCAGGTGAGCTCGCCTCCCCCCAGCGAGGCCAACAGCCACCTGAACGGTCTGGTGGCGGAGAAGGCTCAGGACGAGAACGGCTGTGAACCCGATGACCTGCTTTTGTACGCCAGTGCCAAGAGAGAGATGCTCTTCAGCAACAAACGGATCAATATCTGCAGCAAGAATGGGACCATACGAGGAGTGAGGAACAAAGTGAGCGCAGGCCAAGTGCTCTTCAACAACCTCTCCAACATGTACTCTGTAAGTAGCTCTGTTAGTAGCTCGGGCATCAGAGTCCCAACATTTTATTGCAGATGATTTTTCTCCCTGCAGGTTGACCAGAGGAAGCTATTCAAGGCCATTTCCTCGTGGTCAGAGTTTGCTGTCATCAAAAACTGTGAATCCATAAGGAGTTTTGAATTTGGTAACTTTTATTCTCTTTCCCTTTAAGGGTTCCCTTCGTCATCAGAAAAGGAGACCCTGGGAGAAGGAGTGAACATTTCGGATGAAGCAGTCTCACACATTGTGGTCAACAGAAAAAAAGCCCTGGAGCCGAGGATTGTTTTGCAGTTTGGTCTCCACAAGGACGCCTCATTTCATTTCAGTGGTGGGATGTAACTAAGTACATTTGCTCAAGTTCTGTACTTAAGTACAGTTTTGAGGTACTTGCACTTCACTTTTTGATATTTTATGCTTCTACTGCACTACATTTTGGAAGCCAGTGTTGTACTTTTTACTCCACTACATTTATTTGATAACTTTAGTTACTTTGCAAATTAAGATTATGATTACAAAATATAGTATTGTGTCGTTTGAAATAAGCAATGATCCATTGTTAAAGGTTAAAAACATCAGCTAAACAGTTAAATATTTCACCATTTCTTTATACATACTAAGCCCATGTGTGAACACTGTTTCTAAAGGCAAGTAAGTTATACATTTAACAACTAACCTAAACAAGTTCATTTGACTCTCTGAGACTTTGTTTGGATTTTTGAGAAGATTTTTGTATTTTTTGTAAGTATGACTGTCACCCAGAATTTCATGTGATTTTGATATTTGGTGGAAACTCTTTCATGGCATCTGGCTGAAATATGTGAACATGTTTTTGTAATTGTTTTATAATGATGTTCTTAGATTGGGTGATCATATCACATTCATATTATTTCTAATCCACAACTCCACATATAAATAGTAACTGCTTCCAATATTTTA
>JBAJHX010000115.1:18316939-18338367 GCA_037176925.1 Amniataba percoides
TATGTATATACTCCCTCGTTGTTCTGTTGCAGTAGATTTTCTTCTTGGTACGCTGGTTTCTGCAAACAGTTGCTGCTTTGCTTGTTAATCTACTAAATACTCACTCTGTATTACACTGTAATTAAAATGTTTTCAAAAAGTATTGTGACTGTTGGTATTCATATTCTTTTCACCACTTGTTAATCAGCCAGTAGTTTATAGCCCCTCAGTTTGTTGGCTCACACTGCTCTATGATTTATTTCATGTTGTTTCTTTTTGTTGGAAGATTTTTATTAGGCACACTTTACAAGGTGGTCTATGGTATTTCTCTGTTAGAGCGTGAAGGTGTCTAACACACAAAAAGCGTCTAGAAAGTGTGACACTAACCTGCATGCTTGAGAAGGGTTAATACACTGTCAGACAAATGTCATATCAAATGTCAAATGCAGACAGTCAAGGCAGACTGGGACAGTTCAAAGTTTTTCTGACCAAAGGGATGATCTCCCAGAGGTTTAGTGGAGTAACAAGTAAAAAACAAGTGGCTGAGAATCACAGATAAACCAGAGTGACAGGTACAAATCACAGACTTAAATACAAAATGAACACCAAAGCAGCACTGAAATGACAAGAGTCTGACAATGGCTGCAGAAGACAGGCTGGTAAAAGTGCTGTAGTGCTAATGAGGAAATGGGAACAGGTGTGTAGGTGGGCGGGGCTGTCAGGTGACCAGGACTGCCAAGGAAGTCTGAGGGCATCTAGTGGATAACTGCAGGATGGCATGTTTGGGGAGTCAAAGGAGAATACATGGCCTGGGGAGAGTAAGCAGGGCTGGGGACGGTGCAGGCAGCAGCGCAGAGGCCTCGACATGTGAGTGTGGCTGAGGGAGGGACTGAGGACTGAGACAGTGACAGTGAAAGTGCACTTTTTGAGACTGTGATGTCACAATGTGGGGTGCTGCCAGTAAAGCAGCTCCCAGCTGACTATGATGAAATATGATAACAATCAACCATGGTGAGCTATTGAGAAGAAATTTGAGGTACTTTGGATTTTATGCTACTTTATGTTCTGTTCTGTACTTTTTCATTTCTCCTCTACCTGTGTCTGAATATTTAGCTCCCACTTTACAGATGCAGAATTTACAGACTATACATTTGATCAGTGTATTAGATATGATGCTTTATTTTAGATTAAATGACCCAACATAAAACAAATCAGTGCAAATCATCAGCTGTAATATTTCTATTTAACATGACCACATCAGTCACATCCTGCATAATGGGAACTTTCTCTGTAGGTTAGACTGGAGATTATTTCCATTATCCATTAATGTGCTGATTATTTTCTGATCAGTTTCAGGGGTACTTTTCATAGTTTTGCTGACTTTTGTACTTATGCGACTAATTCACTTATGTTTTTTTACATTGTGGAAGTATAACTTGTATTCATATGAAAGATCTGAGAAGTGCTTCCACCATCAAACTTCACTAAACACACATTATATCATTAATCACATTATTTATTTCCAAAACTCCAACTAATCTCTGAGCACAAAGTGGAGCAATGATTAGAGAACAGCTTGATGAAACTGATGTTTAACACCACATCACAGTACTCTCATTTTCCTCCATGATTGTGCACATTTTGTCATTTCTGTATCACATCCTCGTTGATTTACAAAAAAAAACAAAAAAACATTGGTTGTTTTATTTTGTAACGTTTAAAGTGGAAAATCCAGCCAAAAATCCAATTTCTTTTGACACTGTTGATTTCTTCAGTGCATGTTACCACAATCACAGCCAATAAGCTCTGCATTCACATCATCCCTCCAGCGAAGTCAGTGAGCAGACAGCAGCAGTCATCGCATCCCATCATAAATCACTGTGTTGTTCAGCGGTGTTCAGCTTTTGGGTGGACTTTCCCTTTAAGGTGACAGATTTACGCAACAGCAGCTCACCGCGCACCTGCCTCAGTCAGCACCGCGGACAGCGACCCTGTCCCACACACACACACACACACACACACACGGAGCAGGAGCAGGAGGAGGAGTGCAGGAGGGCGGTGGGGGGCAGCAGGCAGGGTGGGGGTTCATTTTGTAATGATACCAGCTAATAGAGCATCATCCGCGATCATGTTACTGCGGCACTGACAGCTCTGCCGTGCGGATGCGGGCTCTCTAACACACACCCACTCGCTTCTTGTTGTTTTTTTCATTTTTCAGATCCTCCTCCTCCTGTGTCTTTTTATTTTTGGCTCCCACCGATCGAGCCCTCTCCTCCTCTGAATGCTCACAGATGTAACGACTGACGCTGGAGGGACTCTGCAGAGCGAGGTGCTGAAGAGACCCCCCTCCACACACACACGCACACACACACACACGCAGCTCCACGCCCTGTCAGCGAGATCCGGAGCAGCCAGGCGACCATGTCCCCCCCGGCGTCTGCTGCGACGGCCAGCGAGAGCAGCACGACCACCGTGCTGGAGGAGGAGACCCGAGAGGAGGTACCGTCCACCTTTTCTTCCGCCCTGTTTGCTGGATGTTGGCGCATCCATGTGCACGACGGGCAGGATGTAACACACACACACACATGCACACACCACCTGCACACACACGCACTCACACACCACCTGCACACACGCACACACCACCTGCACACACACACGCACACACACACCACCTGCACACACACACACACACACACACACACACACACACACACACACACCACCTGCACACACACACACAGGTGCAGGTGGATTTTCCAGAGATTTGGTCTTTGCTCGGTTCCAGTTTGGGTGAATTTCTGTAATGTTGCAGCCCTCGTGAATCTTCAGTAAGCTCAGTGCTGGAGTGGACCAGCAGCTCTGATTTCATTCCCTCCAGCTCTTAATGGCTTTGAAATGACAGGAAATGTCCACAGAGAAGAGAGAACTTTCTTGATAACTGCCTCATGCAGGCTGATTGTCTGGGGTTTCTACTGTAAGGGTATTATTATTGTCCACATGATGTCTTCATTTGATTTTATTTTAGTCCATTAAAAAGCCATGTTGTATGAATGTATTGCAGTGATCAATCAGCAGTCATGTGTACACCACAAAAAGCAAAATTACATTTCACGTGTGTGATAAATGATGTTAAATTTTCTTTTGTTTGTGCTTTGAATCCACAGCAAAGACCCTTGAAGCAATCTCTGAGCAAGTCCCTGTGCCGGGAGAGTTTCTGGAAATGCCTGCTCCTGTCCATTCTCATGTACGGCTGTATGGGAGCAATGGTTTGGTGTCATGTCACCAAGGTGACCCGCCTCACCTTTGACAGTGCCTTCAAAGGGAAATCCATGATGTACCACGACAGCCCCTGCTCCGACGGCTACATCTACATCCCCCTGGCCCTACTGGGCATGCTCTATTTGGTCTATCTCGTGGAGTGCTGGCACTGTCACGTGAAGAATGAGCTGCAGCACAAAGTGGACGTGGAGGGCATCTACGAGCGCATACAGAGGATGCAGCAAGCTAAACCCTGCATCTGGTGGAAGGCCATCAGCTATCACTATGTTCGCCGAACGCGACAAGTCACACGCTACCGCAACGGAGACGCTTACACCAGTACCCAGGTTTACCACGAACGTGTCAACACCCACGTGGCAGAGGCAGAATTCGACTACGGCCACTGTGGTGTGAAAGATGTTTCAAAACAGCTGCTGGGCCTGGAGAAGTCTGCTCTGACAAAGATGCGGTTCACCAAGTGCTTTAGTTTCGCCAACGTAGAGTCAGAGAATTCCTATCTTACACAGCGAGCAAGGTTTTTCACCGACAACGAAGGCCTCGATGACTACATGGAAGCCAGGGAGGGCATGCACCTGAAAAACATTGACCTGAAGGAGTATGTCATGGTGCTGTGTGACCCCGAGCACCATCCCTGGTATCTGTCCCACTACGTCTTCTGGTTTGCCTCATTCCTCACGTTCTCCTGGCCTCTCAGAGTCTTCACAGAGTATCACACGGCATATGTCCACTATCGTGTTGAGAAGCTGTTTGGGCACGATTACCTCCCTGTGACCCCATGTGATGATCGACCATATTGGCGCCGCATCCCTCGTGTTAATACCATTGATAGCACAGAACTGGAGTGGCACATTCGGTCCAACCAGCAGCTGGTGCCCAGTTACTCAGAGGCGGGCCTGATGGACCTGGCGCAGTGCCCGACCAGCTTCGGCGGGATACGTCAGAATTGTGAGCGCTGTCACAGAGCCATCAGCTGCTCCTCGGTGTTCTCCAGGAGCGCCCTCAGCATCTGCACCGGTGCCAGCTCCCGCATCCCCTTCAGTGGCAGCCGCTTCTCCTTGGCGCGGCGCTACGGCTCCCAGCGAAGCTGCTTCTGGAGGAGCGGCAGCTTGGATGATCAGGAGAGTCCCAGCGAAAACACCCGCTGTCTCTCTGAGCGCCTCACCACAGATGATGAGGGCCCCCCAGACTATGAGGATGCGCTTTGCTACCCAGTGCTCATTGTCCACTGCAGCGAGAATTGCCACAACCACAGGTCTTTCCACAGAAACGGCTCCTGTGTGGAGACTTCCTTATGACTATGCAGTCACTGAGCTCAGTGGCATCCCTGTAGCATACAAACACTTCACATCAGAGTGTGTAAACAAGTCTTAATGTGAGAAACACAGATTCATGCTGTATTGTCATACTGTCTGAAACAAATGCCTGAATCCTGAATGTGTGAATCACCAAAGCAATAACAGTTGTTAGTGAGTGGAGAACCAAGTGACAGTGGCACAGTATGTGAACCTGCTAAGATACACGCATGGAAGAATTATATCTGCCTGGCTTCCAACAAAAAACAAGCAACAAGGACTGTTACACTGTACATCATTGCCATAGCTTTTAAGGTCTCATATGTACTGTACATGTGAAGCTGAAGCTGCAGTTACCTCATAAGACCTTTTCGGAGACCACGGACAGGATGGGCAGGTTTAAACATCTCATTCATTCAGTGAAATCTCTGTAACGCAAACACATCAGAGCTGACCAGTCAGAGAAAGTTGGAGTCGACTTTAATGGTTTCAAGACAGGCAAGGAAGAGTTTCTACTAGTCCAGCCTGCTTCTATTTACAGCAATAACTGAACGTAAATATTCTCAAGTTAACAGGTGAAAGGAGGAATATCAATGAAAAATATGTTGATACGACAATATGTTGATATGTAAAGACACTCTGGTCACTATGGAAACCTCCAATCCAAAAGAGACAAACAAACTCTTGGATACTCTCGCTAAACTGTTATACCAAATTGTGATATTTGAACTTTTTTACCGACGTGAGGTGTTGTACTTTTGCTTGTTTTGTGTACCTCCTTTTTTTAATTAACATGTCTAATTGATTTTTACTTCAGTTAGTGGCTTTCTGCATTTCCCAGAATGCCTTTTGACAACTGCAGAAAACAGTTTTCAGTTTTACACTTTGGTGGTAAGAGACATAAAGATAGTACAAACAAGAGTGACAGCTCTTGTTATTGAGAAAAAAGTGAAGAATTGTTCCCCTTACTCAGAACAAACTTGTCTATTGAAGCTACTGTGGGAGGGTGAATGTGATATAAGTGATATGCTTCTTCCCTGGTGGGTTTCTCCGTGTTTGACTGTTGACTGTTGGTGCTATATGGCAGCTCCAGAGTGAAGCATACCTTTCTTTTGGATGTTGACAGGCGAACACCCACACCTGATGTTTACAGTTGATGTTTCTGAAACATTTTGTCCTGCAAACCTCCTGTGCAGATGTTGGAATTATGCCAAAGTGGTGACACATTGTCATGTCTGGGCATCTGCAAGGAAGTAAGAAACAACACAAAAGAATCAAAAAGGTCTTTTAACATCCTTAAGGTGTTCTAGGTTGGATTTATCTTTTTTGCTGTAACATTTGACATATGATTTGTCTTGACTGACCCAGAAACTGGAAAATTGTCAGAGCACTAGCGCTGTCTATTCATATGAGCCTTCATCTTAACAAACTAAAACACACTGAAAAATCAGTCGTCCATGATGAGTACATTACGTCTTAAATTGGACTGTTTTTCCTACTTACTGCCACGACAAAACCTGCCGGCAACTGTGGTACAAACACTCATATTTGTCATTACATGAGTCTTATGGTCAGAAAAGACGGGAACAGGTTTACATTGAGTCTACATTACCATTACCATCTGTCAAAGAACAAAACATGGTGAGGATTCAGCAAAAGCATAATAAGGTCATTAATTCCATGCTAAAATTAGCATGATTCAATCTGCTAAGACAATGTCGTAAAAAACCATAAAACATACCTGAATGTAAACCACCAGCAAATATTATATACTGTATATGTCCATTGTGTGTCCATAGTAAAGGAACAATGCTCCATTTGCATCTGTAAAATGGTGATTTTACTGTCTAGTGTATATTGAATGTGCTTAGAAAGTCAAAGAGCACAACACATGCCGACATGTTTCCAGTGGATGCTGACTTTTACCTGGAGGATCACTGACTCTTTTGAGTGGAGTTCACTGGCAGTATATGCAAGGATGTAAATGCACTTCCGTTTACATGTGGAACATCATACAAACTTTATAATACTGACTTTTTTACAACATCTAACAGGAACTTATTGTATGCATCCTAACAAATAACATGTGTTCTTACATTGTTTTCAGTAATGTCGTGGCACCGGTATTATGCACTTGAAGTGACACTAGACATTATGAATTGTAGTGAAGCTGAATGTTTATGTAAATTCCATTAAAATGAATAAAGTATTCAAGGTAATATGTTGACAAATACATTACTGATCAGATGTAAAACAAAACATGACCAATTAAGGCTTCTTGTAAAATGTTAAAAATGTTCTTGTTGTCAATATAATCAAATGGGCTGTATAAATAACATGATTACCTTTTCAAATATGTATTCTAATTTATCTTATGCTGGAAAAATAAAAGTTGCAATAAATGTCTGGGGCATACCCATGTATATTTAAAACATGTCGCTGGCTTGGATCCTCAGACTTGATGAGAAGATCTGTGTGTGTGCTGGAGGAGCTGCTTCACACACACAAAGAAATGTTTTTCACAGCATTTTGAATCTCAGATGTAAATATTAAAATGAATCATGGTTGAATTCCATTTAGCTGCTCCGGTTCCAAGATCCTGCTGTAATGCACGCAGGCTCACTGTCACACTGAGTAGAAGAGAGCCATCATTGATGCTAACACCTCCTCTACTATGAAAAGTCAAATGTGTGCTGTGGAGCAGGTTTATGAAAATCTGAATGTGTCTGGAAATACAAGGCATGACATGACTGGTGACGATTGTTAACCTTTTCTACAGTAATACACACTTTTAAAACATTAATAAACAGATGTGCTCCTGCAACCCCCTTACCTTGATAGTAATACAACATTAAAAGAAGTTGTAGTTTGTTTATTGTGTAAAAAGTGTTCATCACACTGTAGGCAGAGGGTGACAGTAATAGAGCCACATTATGTGTCTTTGTATTAATCCCCCCCTACAAACGTCTCAGGCTCAGTTGTTAAAATAAGCATTGACCTGAAGTAGATAAAGTGGACATGGAGCCACTGAGTCATGATGGCACATAATGTTTTTGCAGGTTATGTAAAGAGGCTGTTACAGAATGGGAGTCTGCTGTCTGTGCACATAATAAATAGTGGAGTTGGAAAGTGACGTGCTGGAGTTTAACAAGAATATTGGGGTGGATTTTGAGTATTTTGCATAAAAACATTAACGATGCCTCTGCTTGCTTGGTGCTCCCTCAGCAGCGCTGCAGAGTGTTGTTCTCCTCCAGTGCAGCAGGTGGCAGCACATCACACAGCAGCAGCCAGAGCAGCGGCACAATAACAAGCTTTAAAAGGTTATTCCATAGGTGAGAGGACCACAAAGTACTCACTGCAGGTTTGTGACTTTACTCTTACACTTATTTAAGTGAGTTGGACATTACTCTGTTTGTTTGTTGAGGCTCTCGGTGGTTTTCACGTGAACTGAAATAATGAAAGTCCACGAGCTGTAAGAGTGTCAAAGTAAAGCTAGCTAGCTGCTCCTCCTTCAGCCTGAAACAAACAAATGTCACGTTCAGTCAGGCAGTGGTGGTCACGACATCAGATGACAACGAAAGAGGAGCAGACACAGAGGTTTACACTGAAGATACGAAATGCAGGATTCGCCGTATTTGTTTAAATGTTTGTATTTTTTAAGCATAAAATATTACTTCCGGAAAATCGTCAAACGCAGGTTAACGTGTATCAAACGTCAATCTATGTCTCTCGCACTGTGATTGTTTTATAAAATAATTAGTGCAGCAGTCTTAAATTCAAACCTCAAACCGAGGCGAGAGGTAAAGCGAGGCTTTTATTTTGAAGGTTAGACTGCGTTGGAAAGTGCTGCAGAGCGCGATGAAATAAACTTACAAACAAGAAAAAGCCTTTGTCTCATCAACTAACACAGGAAATATAAAGAGTTGATTAGAGGATGTTTTAGGAGGACAAGTTCAAAATATATGAGGGTTCATTCTTGACTTTCTAAGCAACAGATGAAAAATCACTTTCATTTAATTTACAGATCCTGATTTCATATTCTGAAGCTTAAACTCTTGTTGTTGGGTGCATGGCACTAATGTGATACCACAATAATCGTGACATTCTGAGTGTTACACTCAGTCATCCAGTAAAGTGCCTCTCTGTCATGTCTGTGTTTTAGTGGCTGTGTGGCGTGCCAACATGCAGAGTTTGGTGGTGCAGGCGCTTGCCATGAGGCAGCTAGGCAGGCTGAACCCCCGCCACCTGCTGGCTGTTGGATATGGACGGAGGCAGACCGAATGGTGTCCCAGAGCCATCCACACACGCCAGCTGTGGGGCTGCTCAGCACTGCCCGCACTCGCCTGTCACAGGCCGGCTTGCCACGGCAGAGACGCTCTCCGGGCTTGGTCCGTCCATCATCTGAGGTTCAAAAGCAGCAAGAAGAAAGGTGCTGCCAGGAGAGCGCAGGAGGAGGAGGAGGAGGAGGATGAGGAGAAAGACCCTGAGGACAGTGATTATGAAGATGAGGCAGATGTGGACCCAAATTTGCCAAAGGATTATAAAGACATGGAGAAATATGTGCAGTCCTTTCGCTATGATGTCATCATGAAAGCTGGCCAGGACATACCACGCAAGTGCGTCACAGCTGCTCACACAGATCTGACTACCTTTTCATCTGTAGAGTTGGCTAAATGTAAAGAAAATAAATTTAAAGGGCTTTAAGCTGATAAATCCACAGAAAAAACCTGAAAGGGATGCAGTGTTTGTACAATATTCATATGATACAGTAACAAATATATTTTATAATAGTCACAGTTGTCTCCTGTTCTGTCAGTGGTATTTCAGTTTCTAATAATAACCAACATTAAAGATTCTGTTGAAGATGAAAATGTTACTTTCTTTTACAGCACAAAATATTCACTAACTATCCCTTGTCTTTTTACAGTAAAATCGAGGACGCCTTCTACAACAACAAACTCAGACTTAATGGACAGAAACTCATCAAGAAAAGTAAAACGGTGAGTGATGTTTAACTGCGGTTGTGGCTCAGGATGTAGAGCGTGTTGGACATTTGTCACCAGGTTGGCAGTTTGATTGCCACCTCCTCCTGTCTATGCCGACACACTGTGTGGGGGGTGTGCGTGGGTGAATAAGCAGTGAAAACCTTGTAAAGAGCTGTGAATAAAAGCACTGTATAAATGCAGCCACTTACCATTTATGAACCATTACAAGTTTCAGTGTCTTAGTTTTTGTACTCGTGTCTTTTATCTCATTTCTTACATTTTGTTCTTTGTTCAGGTGAAAGTTGGGGACACCTTGGACCTGGTGGTGTCGGAAAACCGAGAAACAAACACTGTTACTCTGAAGAGAGTTATCCTTCGGAAGATTTTCAGTGAATCAAGCAACACTGAAAAGCACAAGATTGCCGTAAGGCGCTGGAAAAGTATAGAACTTTCTGTGGATGAGGCCTTTAAGTCATGAACTTGAAAATATCATTGGCCAGTGAAGGCAATGACTCCTAAATGAAAGCCATCAAATGAATGCCATTTGACTGGTCTCCAACAAGATGGATTTAGAGAGGATTACAAAGGTATAATGTAAAGGATAACAGTTCTCAGTGGTTGTAAACAAGCAGAGAAAGCTTTTGAATGTTTACCTATTCCCATTATACTGTGAGACTCACCTAATAAAAGGTGCACTTTGAAGTAAGGAGACTTGAAATCCTGTTGTAATGACTTGGCTGGTTGGGTTTTCTTGCAAATAAATAGGTTTTCATCTGAATGATTAACTTTTCTGGTATTTTGGGCTAGCACATATGCTTTCTGTCAATCCTCATGGCATATTTTTCACTGTGGCAAAAATATAAAAGTAGTACTTTTTATGTTTGTTGGTGTTGATTCAACAAAAGGCCAACTCTCACTCCTCTCGCTGTAAAACTGCAGTCAGTACCAGTAAGTTCAAGTTAGAAATCTCATCAGAAAGAGTTGGGCACTCTCAGGTAAAACAGTCCAATAATGTCATATTTATACTCGTGATTTTATTAGAAATACGTTATCATGATCCATTGTCATGTTAAATTGTCTTTGTAATATAAACTTCTATAAGAAGGCTTAACATAAGCACATTGTTATTAAAACAGTGGTGGCACAATGCTACATCAGTAACTGCAATGGAAATATATCACATCATTGTGATTCATTTCTATCCATAGAGCAAATGTGTGAGCTATGCTATTAGCTACTATCAGTTATTGTTTTTAAGGCTACAACATTTATCAACAAAGTATGTTAGATAAGCTATGACAGTTTTGGCTTATAAATAGAAGCTGTTCTAACTCTTCATCCAACAAGAATAAGACTACGTGAGCTACAACATCTACTGCTGTAGTCAAAAGGTAAAATATGACTAAGAATTGTACTGAAGAAACAGCTTGGCTTCATCCTATGTAGGACAGGTTGTAAAAGTTCAATGATGCGGTTCAGCTTATATACTGTGCAATTGTTCTGTGACAACAAGTGTTGCCTAACTAAAAAGTACAGGAACTACGACACGGTGCTTGACCTCTTGGCCTTCTTAAGAATGTCACACTTCTTGCGATTGGGGCGCCGGCAGCGTTCATCGATACTTGGCACACATTCATAGTGCCACACCTCCTCCATCTTATCCACAGGATACACCGCTTCCACATAGTGACGAATCAGTCTAAGGCGGACAGGATCGAGCTGCTTCTTGTTGCAGGCCCCTGAATGGTTGTACTGCAGCCGCAGGTTCTCTTGGGTGAAGAGCTCGGGGAAGAGGCGCACCAACAGGCGGGCAGCAAAGTTCCCAACAGAGAGACTCTGCTGGACAATTTCCCGTACCTCAGTGTCTGAGAGCAGGTAGACCGATGGCACAGGGAAGTCAGGTTTGGATACAGTCAGTTCATCCAGGGGAATTTTACAAAAGTCCTTGCTACTTTTCTCAGGGGGTAAAGAGGGAATATCTGTATCCTCCCTCATGCTGTCTGGATTGAGCTGGTTCAGCTGGCAAAGAAAGTCCTGCTCTGAGTCTTGACTGTACACTTTGCGTTGCTGCAGGTAGGATCTCCTCTGCTCCGTGTCACGTCTCCTGCACCTCTCGTCGAGTTTGCCCACAAACTCCAACATCCACACTCTGTCGTTCTTGGCCCGGGGGTAGACTAACTGCACGTAATGACGGATCAGATTCACACGGACAGGGTCGAGCTGCTTCTTGCCTAGAGAACCACTGCAGTTGTACTGCTTCCGTGTGTTCTCGTGGGTGAAGAGCTCAGGGAACATGAGCACCAGCATTCGAGAAGCAAAGTTCCCAATGGACAAGCTACATTCATAGTTGTTCTTTAGCTGCTCCCTGGACAAGAGGTATTCCTGGGGAACAGTAAAGTCAGGAAGAGGGATCTCCAGATTGTCAAAATCCACGGGGGTAAGCAGCGACTTTTTGGACTTGCGACTGGGTCTTTCATACTCACCCACCTCTGGGACCTTAATAATAGAAACGTCTTCAGGAAGGCTGGCCAGGTCGTAGCCCTCATCGTTGTTATTGTCAGGTTCACTCCCATTGCCATTACTGTGAGGACCCTCGAGTGCATCCTCCATATGCTGGATGCACACCTGGAGCCAGCTGTCCTCAGGCACATCAGGAAAATTTGCTTCCATATACTTTCTTATTATTTCCATCTTGTCAGAGTCCAGAATTAACTGGCCCACACTACTGAAACTGCTGGAGCCTTCAGGCATTTTCCCCTCTTCAAAAACCTCAGGGAAGAGACGGTGCATAAGAAAAATAACAAAGTCCTCAGGGGAGGAGAACTCATCCAGCTCCTCTGTGGCCTGTGTGTTGAAAGCGAGGTCCGACACACCCAGGCTGCTTTGCTGGCTATCAAGAGAGATGTGTTCTTCCTGGCCCTGCTCGTTAATGAAACGATAGGTTTGAGGATGCTCAGCCTTTATCCCAGCGCCTGTGATTGTCTGCTTCCTGAGCAGTCGAGCACTCTCCATGTCCCTCTGTGCCCAGAAGCGATTAAACAAGTCATTAATCTGAAGGAGGCACTCTTCCTGCCAGACGCTGTTGTTCTTCACCGAAGGGTAGCATACCTCAACATAGTTGCGGATCAGCTGCAGATGGAGAGACTCCAGCGTCCTCTTGCTTGCCATGCACTCGTGAGAGCACTCCTTGGCTTTGAACAGCTCTGGGAAGAGGTGGACAAGCAGCCGACACCCGAGCTCCCCAGCGCCGGACGTCTGCTCCATCAGCTGATTCAGTTCGTCACTCGTTAGCAGGTATTCAGCAGGGGGCTGGAACTCTGTCACCATCTCAGCTGGTTTGATCTGCTTCTTTATTCGCATGACCTCGAGGGTTAGCAAGTCCACTTTGCTGTGCAACTGTGTCATGCTTGAATTGAGGGTATTGAGGATGAGAAACATTTTCTCGATGAGCGGATAAAGGCTAGAGTCTGCTGAAGACGCGTGGCCTAAAGCTTCTGCGGTGGAAAAGGTCTCCAGTAAACCATTTTCCTCCGAACTCTGGAGCTCGGTCGAGAGGACGCCACCGTGGCCGTGCTGATTGGTGGCACCTTGGCTGGCCTGCTGCTCCAGACTCGGTGTGTTCCTCTTCTCTGAGATCTTGTGGGAGATGCTGAAGAGAGGCTTTCTGTAGGAGACTCTGGATTTTTGCTGGACGCAATCCCTCTTCTCCCCAGTCGTGGTGAGGCAAAGAGGCTCATGTCTGCTGCTCTCGTCTATCAAGCGCTGCCTCATCTGGACAGGAAATAACATTCAAATCACATATGAACATACTGACTTGCACAGCAAACAGCATACATGGACTCCAAATCATATTCTTACATTTTTGGGGGGATAAGATGGAGGTGTGCTTACCTCGCCTGAGACTCTGACTCTCTTGCTGCTGGTGGACTGGTTTGTGTCGGGGCCCATCTCTGCGGACGGCCGTTTACCAGCCTCAGGAGATGCTCCTCCAAGTGCTTCAGGTGGCTCGCAAATAGCAAAGTCCTCTGTTTCCTCCTTAATGTCCTGGACATGTTTGTGTTCTGCAAATAATGAGATTTACGTGTTCTTTGTTAAGGTGTTTTTTTCTGGTTCATAAGAAAAGTGAAAGTGAAGAGTGATGGTATTTAAAAAAAAAAGCAGAACCATGACTTTTTTCATTGGGGTGAAATTGCATATCATGTTTTTCAATCTATGTTCACATTTTTTTAAACTTGATGACTTGATTGATTTTATTCCAGGCTCATAAAAATGCCATGCCTCGTTGGAAGGAACAGGTTTAGCTATCTAGCGTGAACTTCTCCAGCTGATGCACAGATACAGGTTGCAGCGTTTACCTTTCTCAAGCATCGCTTCATCTGAAACTTCTCCATGCTCAGCGGAATTCATATCCTAGAAAAATAGCACACATTAGAAAAAGTCAGAAACCACGTCTGCGTGACAGCAGACCTGAAACAGTTTCAGGTTCACTGATTAGTTAGCTGCAGAAAAATAAATGAACTGTGATCATCTACACATTTTAAAGCAGAAATTCACCAACTCCAGCTTCTGAAGAGTGAATATTTTCTGTCTTTTTTTGGTCTTCTGTAGTTGTAAACTGACTATTCCTGGCTTTGGACCGCTGATCTGACTAAAACATGACATTTCCACACACCACTGCGGGCTCTGGGAACTTGTGACAGGCGCTTTTAACTCTCTGCTGACATCCCATGCTCGGCCACTGAGGATTTTCTCGACATGTGACTGGCGGATGTGAACACACATGCAGCGTAGTGTTGGCGTAAAAATCACAGTGAGCTGTCACGTTTTCACACTTCAGCCCGAGCACTGTAGTTAACACACAGGCGTGTGGTGGCTCGGTACTCTCCCGTTGTGACAGGCAGCATGTGACCAGCTGCAACCACACACACTCGCTGGTATGCAGCTGAGGCTCGACTGCTCCCAGCGAGAGAAAAAAGACTCACAGCTCCAACTTCTTTCCTTCAACAACAGAAGAAGTCGGCCCATTATCGACTGCACTCTGCATGCCACCGTCCGCTGAGCTTCCTCCGCGCTCTCGTCCCTGATTAAGCGGCGGCCACTTCCTCATTCTTCCGCCCATGAACCCTTGAACCAAGCAGCGGAGGGAGACGCGGCAGCGGGACTCGAACCCGCGGATACGGCGGCTCGCGGGGAGCCTCAAAGCGCCGCGTCGCTCCGGCGGGGCAACATTGTGTTTGAGAATTTTAATGACGCGGCAATGTTTGCGTGGACGCCCCCCCCCTCCTCTTCCTCCTCCTCCTCCTCTTCCTCCTGCTGCTGCTCAGACTCTTGTTAAATTAGCGGGTAAAGGCGCGCGCCGGGCGGGCTGGGCTCACCTTCACGGGTCCGCGCGGCGCTCCGGGGCTCCGGGCGGCTCTCTGCTCATGTCTGCGGGCGGCGGAGGCGGCTCGGTCCGCAGGTAACTGTTCTTCTTGTTGTTGATGTTTTTTTTTCTCTCCTCTCGCTCGGCTCCTGTGCTTTCTCGCGTGACGTGACGGGGCGCGCGCCTGCTGTGTCACTTCCGCACAGCTGTGGGGAGAGAAAGAGAGGAGGGGGGCGAAATGTGACCAGAGCGGTGATGTTAGTGATAAGACAGGGAGCCGCGGATAAACTCGAGTTATGGGGACCAAACATTAAAAGAAAAGTTGAATTAAAGCTGCTGTTTGGAGGCACGCACAACATTTACCCCTGCTCACGGTTTTATCAACGAATAAACATAAAAAAGGCAAATTTTTATGGACACTTTCCTTCGTAATGTCTATTTTATGCTGTCATGTATTTACCTAATATATTTACGCCGGATCATAATGTAAACACAAACACCACCAACTTGAAAATAAAGAAAACTTTATTTCTCAAGTAGCTTCTTTACATTTTTAGACACTAGTTCCTTATTTTGATATTCTGATGTTATGCTATTTAACAGGGGTTATTCTAGTTTTTACTCCACCACGACACCTACTGTTACAAGATACACTTTGCAAATAAAGATTTAAAACATGGTAAGTATAAGAACATTTTATACATTGTCATATACGCTGTCATTTAAACAACGTCAGAAGATTTAAACAGCTTGAGTCAGCCCCACCCTAGTCAACTACAGCATCTAATAATGTTATTATGCCAATGCATCAGTAATAATGGTCTAATAATATATAACTACAGAAATCTGACTAAAGTAATTGTACTGAAATAATTTAATAAATAACATAATATTGTTTATGTACATGAAAATAACATAACGAGATACATTTACATTGAGGATACAAAGAAATTTTGCTCAAGAACAGTACTGAGGGCAAGACTAAAGGAATATTTTATCTGAACTTTAATAGTAAAAGCTCCAAATATTGTGGTTGGATATTTTCTCATACTTCTGGTTATCTGAGATGTTATAATAGTAAGTAAAGAATTTATTTAGACAGTTCTTGAAATATGCAATCCTATATATTCTTTGTGTACGTTTCAATTACACATTCAATATAGCAGCCTCCTTAGTTTCATTTGGTTATAGTTGCTAAAAAACAAAACAGAAGTATGAAGGAGTGATACCTCTTGTTTGTGTGATCATCTCTGTTCACGTCGTGTGCGCATTATGTGGACAACATCGCCCTCAAGTGGACAGAGGCCGCAACAACACGAGTGAGCTCTGATCGTCCCAGTCTGTGCAGCACAGCCTGTGTGCGTGGAGCTCTTATGTAAATCAGAAGGACATCAACAGTTTGTGAAGCACAGACTCTAACCCACACAAGCAAAACAATAGAAAATGCAACTATTTGTCAGGATTTACAAACAGATAATCATTATTCCTGTCTGTCACTTCAGCTTGTGACATGGTTTGTATTTAGAGCTACACATTTGTATCGAGTACTCTGCTTTCTTTTCTACAAAAAGCGCTGTGTAAAACTGTCCTTTATACATTAAAAGCTGCGATAGTAAGGTTACACCATGGTTTGCACAAAGAGCTTGGATGAAGGGATGTTGACTGTCTGGCTACAAATATACTCAAATTACAGACTATACATCAATAATCCACTGTGTCATGTTACACCCCAAGTTCAAAGATTATGAGTCAAAACTTTAGAAGATGCATTGCTGTGAAATATATGGACTTGGAGCTGGTAGCAGTTTAAAGCATCTCAGAGAAGGTAATCACATGGAGCTATACCATATTGCTGCAGTCAGAGGGAAATTTTGATTTGTAGCGGACAGCAGGCGTTAAGCAGAGCTGGTTACCTGAGCTGGTCACCTGCTTTCCTCTGATGAACAAAGGTCTTCAGAGAGATGAACCGAAAGCCTCACGGTGCCATAATTCTGCCTTAATCATTGGCTATTTCATGCACACACTGGCACCCAATGTTCTGTCCCCAGCCACAAATATGTCGATACAGAGATGATATAACAAGACAACGTGTGGCTGGTGTGGTTCTCATTATTCGCCTAATGAGCTGTCTCCATGGCAGTCTGATCTGTCAGCCAATGAAGCGAGCAGGCCCTGTGCAGGGGGAAGCACGGCCCGGGGTCAGCCAGGCGACGGCTTGCGACGAGGGGCCGGCGTGCGGCACTTAACACCGGGAAGAGCTCGTTAAAGTGTCATTTTTGGCCAATATGCTCGTCTGCGTCGAGGAGGCCAATCAGCCATACTGTTCCCATCGCAGGAGAATGACTTTCATCCATCACCGTCAGCCATATGATGATATTAGCAGGTGTTTACTGATAGGCCATTCAGGAGAAGACAAATGGAGTTTCTAATATCACCCTACGCTCATGCTCACTCACTCATTTTACATACTGGCTTATTCCTAATAGGGTCACAGGAGGTTTGTGGAGAATCTATCCCAGCATGCAGGCTATGATGGGAGGCTTTGTGCTGTGGTAACAGGCAACAGCAGGGATTCAAAATCTATTAGACTACTGTAACCTCTCAAAATCCACCAATAAATGTGATTATTTCTAAACATTTTAGGAATTTCATTACATTTTTTAAGCGGTGGTGTTTATTGGTGACACAGATGCCATTCCTGATGATCACAGCAAACTACATTTAAAAATGTTTTTTTTCTTCACTGTTGTATTTTATGACAACTCTTCAAGTTGGCAAACACCCACAACAGCAAGTGTGCAGTGGTGAGCACGGAGGTGTGATGTTAAGAGTGAACAAAACATAGCTGAGCTAAGATTATCAGGCTAACATATAGACTATAAACAGATGGGTGACAGCTTAAAGGAAAAACCAACATACTTTAATAATGTGTTTCAGTAATGTGTTGGTTGACCACGTGGGTTCAGAGCAGCTTCAGCCCTCCTTGTTATTGATTCTCCAATCCTCTGAACTCTCCTGGAGGGATGAACATTATTCAAAGGATGTTCCCTCATTTGGGGTTTTGATGCTGGTGGTGCAGAGCTCTGTGTGAAATATGATTATTTTTAGATATTTTCTGGCTGAAAATGTTTATTTCTATACTACTGATTACATCGCATTACAAAGTATTGGGTTGCCAGGTTGTGAAAAATCCTTTTGGCAGGCATTCATCTTCACTATTTGTTAATAAATATTGGTAATCCAAATCACTTATAACTGTCTGTAAGTCATTAATAAATGCTTTTTATATTAATCCTTCCAGTTTGAAGTAGTTTGTTCTGCTCTTTTAACTTGTATATAAAACATTTCAAAGTTCCAGGGACACTGGATCTTTTCGGACAAACTCACAGGCTGACAGTTGCTCCGTCCCGGCTTTCACGGGGGTGTTTGCAAGTGTGTGCGTGTGTGTGTGTACAGTATGTGTGAGTGTGTAATGGAATCTGTGCTGACCGACTCTCTCCACTGGACCCTGCTGTAATTACAGCACTCACCGTCTGGGCCGGGCACACTAAGGCCGCTGTTACCCACTTCATGTTTTGCATGTAAACTTATAGTCTTGCCAACTTTTGCTTTTATGATACCCAAGACTCTCAAACTGGAAACTGTAAGCAAACACAGAGTCCGGTTTCTGCTGCGCAGGAAATAAAGCTGACAGCCGCTCCCCTTCCCTCGTTCTGCTCTTCATTCGGCCTACGCAGGAGATATCAAAAAGATTCATGCTGGCAGTAGCAATGTTGTTGGGGAAGAGAAAAAGGCTACAATTTCTGTTCGACATTAAACATTTAGCTTTACCACTGGAAGAACTCTGTTTTCCTCTTGAAGTTGAAAACAAAAAAAACTCATCCCATCAAATCCTGTTCTGCAGCTGCCTGGTTGATTTCTACTGGGAGCATCTGTGCAACAGTTTCATAGCTTAGGCCAGACCTCATCTTTTGAAAAAGTTCTGTTTAGTAACTACATTTGTCATTCTGGCTGTGCCCCAGCCTCCTTCCTTGTTTGGTCCTTTTAACTTTCCATGTAACTTTCCTCATGTCTCCTCACGGCGAGGATAAATATTTCATGAAGAGCCCGAGGCTTTCCCTGGCACATGTTGTACCTCGCTGTACCCAGGAAGCCCAGGCGGCGGAAACCAAAACAGCAGAGGAAGTGGACGCACGACCCAGCAACAGACAGGAGCTTGTTTTCTGAACAGCCCTCTCCACATCACAGCTTCTCGCCCTTCAGCCCCACCTTCTTATTTTATATCTGATCATCTCCTCTTCTGCATCATCCCCCTCTCTGTTTCTTCCTCATCCACTTCTCATCCTCAGAGTCCCTTTCTCCACTCCTGCGACGGCCCACGTTTTCAGAAATGGTACCAGTTGAGGTATGTTTTTGGAAAATCATCACCAACATGTAAACATGAGGTGTGACAAGCAGCACTCCTCTCGGTGAACAGTGGGTCATTTTTTAATGTTGTTGTTGTTTAGATTTTTCAAGCTGTGAATCACCTTTTCACAGACTTGAAATTAAACTAGAGCTATATGAAATTAGTCATTCAGCAGAATACAGAATTCCAGCAGATGTATGGATTTGTGCTTTGAGTCTAATTAGTTATTAAATATAAAGAACACCTGAAGCTGTTGGGTTGGGTGTAAGTTTTGCAGGACACAGACCAAAATATTGGACAAATGATTACATTTGTCCTGATAATGAGGAGGAACAGGGGATCACCAGTGTTGTTGTGATTCATCCTGAGGTGGGCATGATGCTCTGTGCCAAAGTTCACAGCAGTTGTTGAGACATTTTGCTCAGAATCACAGATATAAACCTCAGGGTGAGGAAAGTCAGTAGGATACATGAATGACCTGAATGTCTGGGCCGGTGTGTCGGACAAACCAATAGACATTCCTTATTGAGAAGCACATATTACATGTGCGTCTTCATTTGGGATGTTGGAGTTTCCAGTCATTTACTGTAAATTCCTGTTGCCAGGACCAGCTTCAAAACTGAGACTCTTCTTGAAGCATCTCAACATGTACACAGAATCCTCTTTGTCAGCTGTGTCCCCTCTGCCTTATTTTTTCTCCTCGTCCTGTCTCCTGTGCTCTGTCCTTCAGGTGTGGCCTGGATGTGACAGACAGCTGCCAGCGGTGGCCTGGTTTCACACCTTGGCTGTCCCCCCCCTCCGCAGACAGCAGCCTGGGAAACCACAGGCCACCAGGCTGGCGCCAGCCTGTACGGCTTAGAGCAGGGCAGCCGGCCCAATCAATACCTCTGCATTTCCTGTCCATTTGCTCAGGTCTCTTCATTAATAATTACTGCTTGGCGGAGCTTCAATGCGCTCGCTGGCTGGGCCAAGGGGAGAGGCTGTGTGACCTTTCCCCGCCCCTGGGTTGACTTGGATGACATACACAGGCACGGGGACAGACATAATACAGAAACACAGACGACATAACTCTTGATTCTTGCTATCCACCCCCTTCATAGAGAGGATATCATGCCAAACTCCACAAAAAAATGTAAAAACACACTTTTGCAGCTGTGCTTATCAGCAGAGGTACACACCTGGTAGAACATGACTTTGAGACATTTTCACAACTGGTCTGAAGCTGCTGTTCAATTTGGCAAACACCCACTACATCCAGCAGCTCTGATTTCAGCATCACCTGAGGTGTGCAGCAACAAGCAGGGTGAAATGATTTTAAGAAATGAAATTTTGCGAGAGTAAATGTTGCTCGGTGCATCATTTGCCGTTCATGGCACATTTTCCAGATGACAATAACAATTCCTCAAAACATCTTAAATTACGTTCTGCCTGGTATGTGCCTTTGCTGATAAGCAAGGTAACAATAAACTGCCAGGTTTTAAAATGCAGCTTGGCGTGATATTTCCCTCTCACATGGAAGAAAAGGTATGCATTAGAGCCAGCACAACGCATGACATGATGCTGAAGTAATGTGTTTTTATTCCTTTTTCACTGATGACCATTTATGGATACAGCCATTGCATTTCTGGTGCACACGGTCATCCACAACAGAGCAGAGCAGTTCCTCCAGACACGAGCCAGCATCTGGCTCAAAAGAAGTTCATTTGTCTCTGAAGTGTCAACTGCTCCGTACTTCTCCTCCTGTTGCCTCTGCAGACAAAGACTCGAGGCATGGAGCAGGAGTGTGTGTGTGTGTGTGCGTGTGCGTGTGTGCGAGTCCAGGTCAAAATTTGGTGATGGCGGAGGCGATGTTCTCCAAGGCGGATCGAGCCTCGGAGGAGGGGAAAGCCTGGATGGCCTCCAGAGCCTTGTTGCCATGGTAACAGCATAAGTCCACCGCTGAGCTGACGCCTTTCTCCGACTTAACTGCTGCCAAAAGCTGTTGAGGGATGAAAACACACGTTACGTTTGTCACGTTTGTTTGTGTCACTTCTGTTACCATCCAGCTGACACACACACACACACACACACACACACACACACACACACACACACACACACACACACACACACACACACAC
>JBAJHX010000115.1:18338467-18351824 GCA_037176925.1 Amniataba percoides
CACACACACACACACACACACACACACACACACACACACACACACACACACACACACACACACACACACACTGTAAAGAACCAGGAAAAGTTTACTTTTAAGTAAGAAGAAAAAAGAAACAACTGAATCGTATAGAAGCAAAGCAACCCATTGTGTAACACAGTCGTGTATTTGCACGCTGTCCCTGGTAGCACTGGAGGCAGCTTAACTACAAGCGAAAGATTTCAGGCCCATCACAGAGTTCTATTTTAAAAACTGGCAGGCTTTCTTCAACGAACACAAGAAGACAAAGGCACTGAATTTGATTTTTCTGTAGGTTCTTCGCGGGTGTCTCACAGCTCCTGCCTTTTCATCTGACTAATTGTGGCACCAGATCACAGGACTGGTGCACAGCCAGTTTTGCTACAATCCAGGTGATGAATTGAACAAAGTGCAAGGAAATTAAAATCTCTTGCTCACCCAGCGATGTCAGTCATGTTTGATTTTTCATAATGTCTGTTCCTTTGGTGCGGCTGTTTCAATTTGTGAATGATTTGAACAGCAATATGAGTTTTATTATTATATCTAGTTTGCGTGTCAGTAAGACGACTTAATCGTTTCAAGAAAGGCAGCATGTGTGAAGATAAGGCCTGGGACTTGAACACACGGGATATGTACATTTGATACACGAGGTGGAAGTGGAAAACATCAAGTCGAATCAGTCCCATTAGTACACAGACTGAGTGAATTTGGGCGTCTCCTTGTGCCTTACTGCTGGTGTGTTGGGACATCTTTTTGCTGAGGGCGTTTTACCTCATAAATTCTGGAGGTGGAAATCCCCACAGGCCTTTCTTTAAAAAAAAAAAAACAAAAACCAAAAAAAAAAAGAAAAAACTGCAGGCGTAGAAGGCATCACCCTGGCTGCTTATTCAATTTAGAAAAGAATCTCTTTCGCCCTCATTTCACACCATCTTATCTGTTAACCTTTGCTCTGCAGTGGCCTAATGTTCCCTCATGGTTTGATATTTGCATGTCTAATGTCTGGATAACAGGTTTGATGTCCCAATCTGTCATAACACAATTCTTTTATTGAAAGTTGCTTTGCAAAATTCAAAAATAGATTGGTTACATTTGCAAGTTTTTATCTTTTTGCATGAAAATGAGGCTTTTGTTTTCTTTCTTTTCCTTTTTTTTTTAGTCTCCATGTTTTCACGCTGACTCACAGATAACATAAAGTGTCACATTTATGTCTGTAATTATGCTGCACGAAGTGTTAATGTTAAATCAATACATCAGACATTATTAGTCTTTATAATATAAAATGGAATTTGTGTGTATGTACACATAAAACATATGTAAAACACTTCATTAGTTCCTTTTTCTCCTTCGTTCAATGCAGAAATTGTAATTTGAAAAGTTAGTTTTTCTTCCATAATCCCCCCAAAGATCTTCATAAACCGTTAAACATTATCAGATCATATTCACTTCTACCAAATCTGGATCCTCAAGTTTTACAGCTGGCAAGTCTGTCCTCTAAAAAGTCTCACTTTGAGGATGTATTTTTGTAATTGGGCATGAAAGACTAATAGAGTTAATGGGATGAAAGCACATGCTAAATCATGCAGACAATTTGTTCCTCTAATTATTGCTCCCCATCTTTGTGCTGAATCAAAGCAAAGTTCTACACTCGTGGGCCCAAGGTCTTTCTTTTTCCTCCCCA
This sequence comes from Amniataba percoides, assembly GCA_037176925.1. Classification (NCBI taxonomy): domain Eukaryota; kingdom Metazoa; phylum Chordata; class Actinopteri; order Centrarchiformes; family Terapontidae; genus Amniataba; species Amniataba percoides. The sequence continues at coordinate 18,340,167 of JBAJHX010000115.1, forward strand.
AAATTTGGTCCCTCCCTCCTCCCTGTCGCACTCTCAGCTTTCCTCCTCGTGTCCCCTCATCTCTCCTTCCCTTCAAACCTCTCCCCATGTCCCCTTTTTTCGACAGGTCTGCTGAAGGAGATTCTCTCACAATGCCACTGTCTCAGAGCCTCCGTGTCTCCTCCACAAATAGGCCTCGGTAACTAATCCCTCCTGCTCTGGTTTCAGGCGGGACCAGATAACCCCCCCCGACACCATCAGACCCCTCCTCTGTAGCTTCAGTCTCTTCTTGCACCCCTGTCGGCCCCCCTCTTCCCTCACACATTGACTTTGGGAAGCTCATTTCTCAACTTTGATATAGGTTACAGTGAAAAGTCGTCCCGCTCCTCTTTGATGGCTCTTTCAGATGCTGCACCGATCATTAAACTTGCGAATGCAATAAGATAAAGCGATGAAAGATGGAGCTATCGTACAGCGTTGTTTTAGAGTTTGAGGAAGATTATAGCTCACAGATTCTGTTTGAAGGAATACACACCACGGTGGTCTTACCTTTGAGTAATCCAGTTGGTTTCTAAGTGTTTTTGCCTTGCAGGGAAGAGAGAAAACAGTTATCAGCTAAATTTCCCAAGTTTACAAGGTTACCTTAAAAGTATGATCAAGACCTTTTTACTGACTTCAATTTGAAACTAAATAAAAACAGCTTTAGCTTTAAACTTGTCAAAGTCAAGAACTCCTGACAAAAACTTTTACTATAAAATCTGCTGGTACAGTAAATCAGAAAAAACCATAAAAAGTTTTAATAAATGAAGAGAAACATGCAAGTCAGGTAAATAAGTTAATGAGAGGTTTCAATGATTCCTGACAAACCTTCCAAACTGTGGTGAAAATACAGATTTCCACTGAGTAAACTCTAATAGTTATAAAGACTAATAATTAAATGTCCGGCTGTGAGTAAGAAATAAAAAGGTTAAGAAGTACAACTGAGACTGGTGGGGATGTCATTAGTTTTTGTGTGAAAAAATGGAAATACAACAGTATTACTAGTAGTACTGCAAATAAGATTCACCCACTGGGGACCATGAATGAAATTTCCTGACAATCCATTCGATAGTTGCTGAGAATCTGGCCACAGTGGTGAACAGACGGACGTATGCAATAGTGATTTTAATGAGACTGTAAGAGTTCACACTATGTTCGTTTTATGAATGTAACAGAGTTACCAGTGACTGAAAAAAAAAGAGCTGAGTGAATGTAGCTGCTGCAGTGGTGTCGTACCTCCTGCAGCTGCTGATGCCACCTCTCCTGGCCGACGATCTGGCGGTGGAAAACCACCGGGGCGGCGCTAAAACTGAATGACTCCGGCTCTCCCACGCTGCTCTTCACAAACGGCTGCAGGTCAGAGTTCAGCTACAGAGGGAACAGTACGTTTGTCATTCAGGCTTCAGAGTTTCTACTGTGTAACTTCCAAGCATCAATTAAACCAACCAAAGACAGGTGAGCGCACGCTACACTCTGAGTGACCCTGCTAATGAGCGGCATGATGAACGGCCACGCTTAAACACCCAGACAGCCTGATGAGAATGGCTCTCCTTCAGATAAATACCTCTCTTCTGTCTGCTCCCATGCTGAGACTCCCTACAGCCGCTGAGGCCGCAGACAGGCAGATGCAGGCGGACCCAGCAGGAGCAGACGTACTAACACAGCACTGTGAGTGGGAACATCATGGATCACCTTTAGGCTACCACCAATGAGACGTGGCTTAAAACCTCTGGAGCATCAGCAGTAACTGGCACGTTAACATTACACACAGACGACACTTTGGTTTGTTGCAAATCAACCTTCCTCTTGATTCCACATGTTTACATTTGTGTCTGATGTGAGAATAACAAGACACTTCAATTCGATGTGTTGGCAGGATGTTATCAAAAAACTGCTCCATCTATCAAAGAATGATTACATTTTAACAATCTGTCACTTTTTACTGTCTTTTCATATTTCACATTTCATCGTTTTCTGCTTCCTGTAGATCAGTGGGATAAGCAGCCAATCAGCAGCCTGTCTAAAGCAGATGTATTCCTTTATTCTAGTCAAAAAAAGTATCAGTAAGGAGAGACAAAGCACTTTAAAACCCAGACATGCCTGAATATAAGGCAATCACTTTTTCTGGAAATTACACTGGAATAAGTGGAGGCTGTATTATATTTCAGAACGAGACATTTATATGTTCACGACAGCACATATTCTCTCTGAAAAGAGACAGTAATAGCGAAACACTGGCTCCTATAGAGAGTGTTGCATTATGGGTTGTTTGTGTTCTTCAAGTCAGCTTATGGTGCGTGTGAAGCATTTTTCCAGAGTGGAGGCACTTTGATCAAACAACCCAACGACTGGCATGAGATTTGATGTAAGTGTTGCTCAGCTCTGACTGGTGGACAGAAATACCGTATGTGACGTCACAGTTTTCCAGCTGTTCCCCGTCCACTTCACTTTGGGAAGCACACAAATGGGGAAAGTTCTCATGTGAAATAACCAAAACAGCTCTAATGCTGAGAGAGTATTGTGTGTTCTTGTAGTTCAGTGTCACTCATAGTAAAATGCTTATCGGAAAAAAAAAATCCAGAAGTAGTTTTCAGGGTCTGCAAACCAAGACATTCAACAGTGATTTGACAGAGTAGCCCACCGGTGTGGCAGCTGACCCTTATTGATTTATCCTCCAAAGACCAACATCACTGTGTGCTGTGTGGAGGGTGGGAGCACACTTACCTTGTGGCCTAGTGATAGGTGCTTGCCGTACGTGTAGGCCAATCTTTGGGACTCCTTGTCGTGATTGGCGAGCTGCATCGCAGCTTGACAGCTCTTGGCCAGCAGTGCCCCGTGGGACAGGAACGTCTGCTCCTCCCAAGTCGCCACGTCGAAAGCATCGGCGAGACTGTTCTCCTGCAGAGCAAATAGAGGCAGAGACACCGCGGGCCTGAGCTCTCACTGCTTCTACTGTGCAACTTCAATCAAAACAACCCCTCCTTGCTCTGTGATTTTATATTTCAGTAACTGGTTGTGCACCAGAGGGTAACAGCAATTTAACACAGTATTTCCCACAAGTTCTTCAATTATTTGGAACAGAGGGAGGCTGGGAGAGGGACACGGCACCAGAGCAAGACAAACACAAAGACAAGCAGCTCTGCAAACACTCTGAATACGCTTTTTTCTTCACAAATAACACAGCACATTATAAACACCACATGTATAAGAGATAAATATGCAATCTGTGGACAAGAGCAGGTATCGATGTAATTTGGTAAGACGCACTTGATAAAGCAGAAAAATCTCTTTTTATAAGATGTTAATTCATTCTAAAGTATTTTGTAGACAAAAGAGGAAACACTAGATGAAAACTGAAGGACTTTACTCGTTATTTATCAAGATGTGTTTCGCTTTTTCCCTCCTATTAATAGTCAGCTACTACAGCCTGGAGTAGGAACCATCCACAAAGCTTTATTTCACTGCTACGCTGTAAACTGCCAGTAAACTGAATGCATGCCAACCATAGCCATGTTTAACTAAAGACAAAAAAACTTTCTTTTCCTGTTCCTTTGGACTTATTTAAACCACAATATTGTTTTCTTTACCTTAAAGGATTATTTTTAAAGGATAAAGCTGGTCTTCTTATATATTTTTGTCCAAGTTGGCAAATCTCATAAAACAAACAAACAAATAAAAGTGGTGGATTATTTCACATCTGGTGCTCTGACAATATTTTCCTGCCCTTATCTTCAGTTTGAAATATGTATACCTCTATGGTTTGAATATCTCTTGTAAAATCTATGTAATTTTATGTTTTTTTATTTAAAGCTTCAAACTGACTCCAGGATATTTTAAGGGACAGTTTCCTGTTTTTTGTTGTGTAAAATGCATTCTGCCATGGCTTATCACATATAACTCAGAGCAGGACCACAGAAGGAGAACAGATACTTTACCTCAGTATTACTGGTATTCTCATAGTAGATTCCTTGAACTAAATCCCCGATGGCGCTTGAGATCAGTTCAACAACCTGTCAAACAGGAAAAAAACACGTTAAATATATATACATTTTCAATCCTATCAGAACTATCAGAACATCAAGACTTCTCATTTACACCCTGCCCTCTGCTGTCTGTTGAGCTACGAGACAACGCTAAATGATGGGTTTGATCCGCACAACAGTCAACATGTCCATCAGCAGCCACGTGTCCTGCTGGGGCGTCCTTGGACTCGGGCGCTGAACCGATAACCTGCTCCCTCATTATAAATCACTCCGGCTAACAGCATCGATTAAACTCCTAAAATGCAGATGTAAATGAGGTCGATCAAAGCTGACACGCTACTCGGCTCATCCGTGACATCTGTAATTAAAAACCACAATTTCCCCTGATTGAAGCACGAGCTAACAGCGCTCCCATCTGAACAGCAGGTTTGGCAAATAAATCAGAGGTGGGATGAGGGCTGGAAACCAGGTGAACTGCTGCAATCTCAGCTGCTCATTATCGGGCCATAGGGGAGCTCCTGTTGATTTCATAAAGCAGATCCAAGCTCGCCTTCATTCATTATACTTTGTATTTATAGAGAGGTCCAGTCGATGGAGACAGATCAGGTGTCTGTCCAGTCTGAGGGGCTGAAATGGAGCTAAAAGGCAGATGGTGGGACGAAGCAGGACTGTGTCCAGAGAGCAGAGGAGTTAACAAGGTTTTGGAGTGATGATCTGACTTCGCGGGCCTCTTTGCTATCCCTTTTCTACATTATTGGAAGATTTGTTTCACTCTGTGCCTCTGGGCATTGCAGATTTGCATTATTAATCTGTTGGTACTTAGATTATCTATACATTGTGTTTTTCTGCTGTGTTTCAGCAGAAAAAGATTAAAGCAAAAATGAAAAATGAGAAAGACCCTCTTCTTCAACCACCAGGCTATAGACTTATTCCAGTACAAGTTAATCAATAAAGTGTAGAAGGAACAACGTGCTGCTTTTGGGAAACTAATATTAGATAATATTCAACTTTCTATCTAAAATAAATAAAGGAATACATTGAAAAGCTTGTGTCTTGTGGAGGTCTGAGTAGCTTGTTTAGGACTGCAGTTGCTCATTTCCTCTTACAGGGGGCATGCATGACTACATTTTAGCTTCCAAAAACACCAGCGGCCCCGTATCAACCACCAGATGAGAAGCTGCATCTTTTCTAATGATTACTCAAAGTCTGGCTAATGAATGAGTAAAAACCTGCGGTGGCTCTCCTCTCTCCGTCCTTCATTCACAGCCACAGAGCAGCGTGGACGGAGGAGGTGGAGGCCACGCCCGTGAGTTCAGATGAATGAGGTTAAATTTAGAGCTCCTTCAGCTCATCCCAGACATCCTTGGTTCATCAGAAAAGTCTGGTGACGCTGGCTGCTCCGTCAGCCTCGCAGTGCCCTTTGGGTAACTGAATCCACTGGGGGAAAATATTGAGGAAACCCGAGCTTCGCCCACAGACCTGGAAGGACAATGTGCCTACAGTATTACCAGATGTGGTGTCTCTGCCTGCCTTGGGAAGTGGGGGCCAGCGGGGGTCTTTTTTTGGAAAGTATCAGATAAGCTCTCCCCCTGCCTCCCCCTTACTCCATTCCCAAATCCAGCCAGATCGTGTTTTGCCGACAGGTCTGCGAAGGGGGAAGAAACCGGAGCTCGACGGTGAGATTACTTTACAGTTTATACAAGTAGCGGCATAGGTTTCCTCTCAAGGCCACGACACACAATCTCCACCGCTCTCACTGCCTTAAAAAGAAGACGATGGGAGGAAAAAAGCTGCTTTATGAGGAAAAGCTGCAAGAAGCACTCATCTGTCACCCTGTGTATTAAAAAGATGCGGTACAATGACCACACACAAGCTGCAGGGAGGGAGAGGAGACACAACTCACTGACAGCAGACTGTCAGTTTTCATACCAGATTCAAACTGCAGTTACTTTAACACACCATTTATTGCATTTGTCTGGACAGTAAGTTAATGCTGTAAATGCCTTCTCACATCCTGAGGAGCTAAAGGGTGATCCCACCCATTTTATTCAGCCTGTGAAACATGATGTCATCTGTTTTTCTTTTCTTTTCTTTTTACATATAAAAAGTGGGCATTTAGGAGACAAGAAGAATCTAATGAAAGATGCTTTCCAGTTGCATCATGGGAAACATAGTTTTTTTTCTTCTTCTTTTTTTTCTTAAAAAGCTAGACGTCAGGATATAACAGCCTTCACTGTTCTTTTTTGAAATCTGTCTCTTGTGAGTTCCCTAATGTGATGAGAGTGCAATACTAAGCAGTTGGTGTCCTCAGCAGTCTTAACTCTCATTCTAGTTGCAATGTGATCCATGCGTCAGTAATAGAGAGTTAGTCTACTCAGTTTCTACAGGTTGATCAAGTTGTGTGAAAAATTGGTCATTCAGAAAGGGATAAATTTTCTATAAACTCAAATCCAGAAATGTAGGCTCAGTCATAACCAGGGCCCAAAGTCAACATGACTCAGTGACAGGAGGTGAAGTCGACAGGATTTTGCTAACCTATCATCCAACCAGCTTTAAAAACTTTGGTTAAAACTAATCCAATTCCTGTAACTTGAGCTCTCTGTGAGTATCCTTTTTGCAGTAATCTAATTTTCCTCTCGTCCATAAAGCGGTGAGGAACAGCTTCACAGAAACACAGCTGAATACGAGCATCAGTGCGTACTGTGGTTTGCCCTCGGTTCATTTTGTTTTGCTAACCTTTTCAAACATGAGTAACTGCTGGATATCAGATGTCCGTCTCCTTATTGCCCTTAAAAACTTCCACTTCGGGGACGTTTCCTGTGGTTGCTTCAGATTACACTCTGTATAAAGCAGCATTGCACTAATAGTTGACTGATAGTTTCAAGCACTGCTGTGTGGTGATTTGGTGCCTCCTGAGTTTGTTCCCATCTTGAACAACACTTAACAAACAGATGCTCTAAAACTTCATTTGAACTAATGCCAGCTTGTTTGGTGTGAATGCAGACTTAATGTGATTAAATCATCATTAGCTCCAGCCATCAGCAGATCTGCCATCATTTCACTCTCACTGTTTTTTTCCCCCAATTTTCCTGGGAAACAACAGTATCAATTCTATTACTGTCATTTGTGATTATCTTTATAGAACTGTTGCAATAACGAATCTTAATGAAAGCCAATTAGGGTTGTAAAGGAAATGCCACACCTTTAGAATTATATTTTGGTTTACAATGATGGTTCCTTAGAACTCCTGCAATGTTTCCCATACAGGAAGCACCACGGATACATGGATGCTGCATATGTCACAGCTTGGGGAGGCCTTGCCGCCACAGAGCAGACAGAAACTCAGATGGTGTGTGCTGAATAAGAAGAGGCAGGGAAGGCGATAAGGGCTGGTCCAGCTGATGGGACGGGGGGCGGGGGTGGGCACACACAGGCGGTTATTTTGATCCACTCAGGCAACCGCATTCTGACTGAGCAGCGTGGTGACAGCATCTGTCAGCGAGGGGTTACCAGGCTGCACAGAAGATATGATCTGTGGTGCAACTACAAGACCACCACCACACACGTCAAAAACTGAAAACTCAATAAGAAGGATTCCCGTAGCGTACATGCCTATGGTGTCTCCTCACCACATTCTCTACCATACAAAACAGGCTGAAGGCCATTAAAGGCGGGAGACTTGTGTGTCACTACCCGCGGTCCTGGTATGATATTCACCATGGCTGAACAGAAGAGCAAAGAGGACCAAAAATATTCCAGGTACCATAAATCCAAAGTAAAGACCTCACAGTACCACCTACACAGTTGGTTCCCAAACTTCCTGACTTGTGACCCTAGCCAAGCAATGTCTTGCTAAGGGGTCAAACTCACATTGAGGGAAAAAAAAGCAAAGATTTGCACATTCCTGTTGGGAGGGAGGTTATTTTGTGTTTTGCTCTGACCAAGTTGTATGAAGTGACCTACCCATCCTGCTGACATGGATGTTACAGCATTGTGCAAAATGAATATCCACTTTTTTTGCAGTCTTCTCTTTCACTGCTTTTGTTGGTGGATTGCTCTGTTTGATGGCACACAACCGCCAGCGACTGTCTATCAGTGGAGTAGCATGATATCGGCAGGAAGTTGTATCACACTGCCCATGTGTTTACGTGATTTGACCTAACAGGCACCCATTTATAAAAACGAGTAGCAGTGGTAGAGTCATATACGCTTGTTGCCATTTATTTTTCTAGCTATTTCCCCCCTTTCTAACAATGTAACTGGCTTATTATGTAGGAAAATGATGTTCCTGTTCTCAGTCCCACCTACTGAGCTCTGATGGGTCAAGTGTCTCCATCAGTAGGCGTTGATCTCATCCATGATGATGCCACAATTTTATCACCGTTTCTAATGAACGTAGCTTTGTTGCTATGAAGGATGACATCTACATTAATAAACCAGCCTACAAAGCCCTTATTGGTCAATTGCCTCTCCAATGAAAAAGAAACAGCCATCAATGAGAACACCTTGTTTAACTTATTTTAATTTGGAGGTCTTGAACTAGGCCGATCATCTGGCAGCACCCTCAGACGGATCCTGTGGCCCCCCATTAGGGCCCCGACCTCTAAGCTGGGAATCACTGGAGTACACTGAATGAAAAAGGATCTCTGGCAAGTGCAGTCTAAAAACATCCCGCTGATGCACACTCAGCACCAGTGATTCAGACAATATAAAAACATGAGGATATTGCAGATTACAACTTGATCTTTTTATACTGAATGGATGAATTTGCACTAATGGCACACTGCAGTGGAAAAAGAAGGAAAACACCTCTCAAAAATCATCTGTAAGTTCTGCGATAACAGCAACGTATAATCATGAGTTGTTGAGTTTGGCTGTAGTATGAGAGAGAAAAGATGTATGGATGAAGGCTGACATGGATCTGTGGAGCTGGAGGAACTGCTCGGGGCTCATCTTTAGGCCGCAGCATTTCTCAGATGTAACACGGGGCTAATTTGTGACTGGCAGACAGGGCACCTTAGTGTTATTCAGCTGGGCGAGTCCGGTACAAGCATTCGCGAGCAGGAAGTCGCCGCTCAGGACGGCCATCTTATTCCCAAACTGCATGTCCTTCAGCGGGCCGTCTGAAACGGTCCACTCCTTCAGATCGACTATCCCACGATGCACCAGGAACGCCGTGTGGATCAGCTCGGTGATTTCAGCCAAGTTCCGCTGGCTGTGAAAAAAAGAGAAGAAAAGAACACATTTAAAAATCACAGCCCCCCCTTTTTTTTTTTTTTTTTGTCAACAGCTTTTAAGAGAGGCGTGCCGGAGGCTTGACAGTTAGAGAGCTTTTTGACAGAAACCTTTTCATTGTCTTTGTGCTGCTGAAATGTGCAGGTTTCATTCACGGCGTCACGTACAGGTGTGCTGACCACAAAAGAATCAATCAAAACAAAGGGATTTGTGGGTTTCATTTCATCCTTCCACTAAAAGGGGAAAAACATCTATTTAGTCAATAAAACAGCAAGATTCAGATTGTGGAGTCTTGACTGAAATTTGACTAAAATATACAACCCTGCTCCAAACAAAGACTGCAGGGATCATCGCAGTTCATTCAGCTGCTATCTGAAACTGTTACCGACTAGACCGCTTCAAAAGAGAAATTACTGTGTATCTTAAAATGATGAGAGATTTCTCTACAACTACAATTTGGTTTAAAAACCTTCCCAGTCATCGTGCTCAAGGGCATAAACCATCGAATATGTCAGACATCTCGCCGCACAGTGTGTCAGGGGGTTGTGTTAAAAAAAGAAATTAAAACTTATCATTAGCAAATAACAGCCATTCTTGATTATGAGAGAAAAGACATAAAAGTGGTCTTTGAATAGAGCCTTTCAGAGCAGCCTTGGGGAGGATATAATCAAATGTTGATTCAGCCATTGGTGGGGGATAATTAGGCCCCTCTCCATATGGAAGGAGCTCGCCACGCTGCGACAGGAGGGATCCATCCAGACAGGGTTGGGTGCCTTGATAGCCACTTACGACCTTCTTTCAGCCGCTGTGAGAACCTGATGAGCCAGTCGTCTGCCTTGCGCGCCAACCCCTTCCTATATACACACACTCGCACACACACCACACATGTCTTGTAGCCAGGTAATTGCCGTGTTCGACGTCGGCGTGGAAAAGATGTGATTAAAATTCAATAATGTCATCTATTTCGCCTCTCAATCACAACCATTGTCTGGTTGGTTTCTCTGCTCGGTGACGCAGAGCAACAACACAGTGGTCCCGAATGAGAGTTAATAAGTTTAGGGTTTAAATAAGAGCAAATGAACAGATTGACAGTCGCGTGCTCTCAAGGTGCCTCGGAGTGATGGCCACGCTCGACAGATCTCGAGAGGAGAACTCATTGTTGCAACAAGAGCTGGGCGACAAAGAGCTGTGGCTGATTTCAGCTCATGAAAATAACATTTTTGAATTTTATTCCAAAGCCAAGGTCAGCCGTAAGGTGACTGCTTATTTGGTCGCTTAACTTGAGCAAATAAGCATAAAAGTGGAAAATGCAGTTACTGCAGGTCTGTAAAGTTTCACAGGAGCATTTACGTTTTAATCAGCTATTGTGTCATCTAATAAATGTCTGATGAAGTGTTGTGTCAGTGAGATGAAAGCAGGCCTTTCCATGTTGACATGCATGTAAAAACACATGCACACACACAAGGCAAATTTACACTAATAAATTGCTTAATTTCATAAGAAGCTGAAGCTCAAGCTGGTTGTTTTTTTCAAATCTACACCTAGTTATGGATGGATCAAAGTTCAGAGATATCTATCTATCTATCTATCTATGTCTTAATGTGTATATACACACACACATCTATATATCTCTATATAGATGTGTGTGTGTGTGTGTGTCAAATTTGAGTCAATATATATAAATGGAGAGATCAGTATTCCATTGTTTGGGTTAAGTGGACACTTTTAGTATCTGATGTTGGTCGACACGTGTAAGAACTCCAATCTGACAGGAATGAAGTACCGTAACACACAACTCTTGGACTGTTTGATTTCAAAGTACTGAACAACGGCACAAAGTACCAGCCTCCAAAAACCCAAATCAGTCGAACCTGGTACACATCCCAAAGCAGTGCCTCCAATCTAGCAGTCCTGATCAGTAGCAGTGGAGCCTGGGGAGGAAAAAAGGGGGACAAGGGGGCCGGTGTATAAATAGCTTTGGTGCCCAGTTGCATAGCAACCGATGCCATCTTGCCGAGGTGTAACGCCCCTTACCACGCCCCTTGTCCTGACTGTTCTGTTCCATTTTCCTCCCTCCACAGTCTGCCTCGCCATCAAATACAGCCTTGCAGATCTGAGTGCGTCCCTGTGTGTGATTTAAAGAGGTGGCCTGTCCATCACACAGGCTGCGTGATGTGTTCAGTGGCATGGCTTTCATTTGTCACGTGAAATTAAGAGGTGTGGTGGGCACAAGTTGGACTATCTGTTTCTGTTTTTCTCTCTCCTTCTTTCTGTCTGTCTGTCTGTCTGTCTATCTGCCACCTTAACTGTCTGTGTGTCTGTCTGTCTGTCTGTCTGTCTGTCTGTCTTTCTATCTATCTATCTATCTATCTATCTATCTATCTATCTATCTATCTATCTATCTATCTATCTATCTATCTAT
>JBAJHX010000115.1:18361908-18387057 GCA_037176925.1 Amniataba percoides
TTCCACCTGTTTCCCATTACCTCGTGTATATATTGTCTGCGTCTCCCCTGTCTTGTTGCCAGATCGTTCTCTATCTAAGCCATGCTAAGACCACGTCTTCATGCCAAGATTCTTGTAAGATCTAGCTCAATTAAATCAGCGTTTAAAACCTTCATCTGCCTCTGTGGTGTTCAGTCCTGCATTTGGGTCTCTCTGTTTAAGCCATCGTTACAAGTTCACACTGAAACATCAGAGACATTTAGTCACAACTCCTATCAGATAATTATAAATCACAGAGCTGGCTATGTGTTTCATACGAAGTCTGATTACTCTGAATCAAGAATTTTTGCCACTGTGGAAACACTTTTGGATAAATTCTGTCTTAGTTAGTCACAACTCTATTATGGTAACAATGCCACACATTTTTAAAAACTGCACTGAGGTGAAAAGTGATTTGAATACCAGATGAAAAAAAGAAAATATTAATTCAAACCAAAAACTTTGCTCCCTCATGTTTCAGCTCATGTAACACAATCCTTGTGACAATATGACAGCTCACAGTATGACAGAGAAATGCCCCGGCTGCATTATAGGTTTAACAATGCTTCCATTGAATCCCACTCCATCTGCTTATTACTGGACTGGAGAGAGAGTCTTTCAAGGACAGCTTACGTAACACAGACCTGCAGTCTCCTCTGTCGAGTAGACTTACAAAACAAACACACATAGACTGTTTATTCATGTATTATATGCTAAGAGAAAAGTGTAGTTGAAGTTGTCTTTGATTTATCCGATCTGTGCGACCTAAAGCTGTAGGCAGCAATAGCTAAAGCCACTTTTTGTGTTTTTAGAAATGTACATTACAGCAACATTCAGTCGGTGCAGGAAGACTAACTTTCTTCACATGTTTGTGTGAGAATCCACCAGCTGCACAATACGCAGTACAACATCAGAGCTTTACAGTCATATTACGCTGAACCGAAGTGATGTTTCTGGAGGAATGGCTCAGAGGAGGCATTTTGTGATGCAGGTGAGCTGCTGGTTTGCAAGGCATGGCAAGAGCAGCACTGTAACACACAAGTCATCTCACCCTGACCCTGCATCACGGTTCACGGCTCCTGTTCCCGCTGATTTTCCAGCTCAAATGGGTGTCACAATGCCATGAGCAGCAACCCCCGGCACTCTCAGTGGCTTTCCACTTTCCAACTCATTGTAATTCCAGCTAAAGTCAGAGGACAGCATGTAGCACACAGTTGAAACAGGTGAATTCATGCCCAAAGCAAACATCATTTATTAAAGGGACCTGGATCTGCTGCATATGCCAGTATTGACCCTATTTTGCATGAACTGATTAGCCCCTGTGACTCTGTCATCTGTGTAATTCCAACACTTTTAATGTGCTCTGGCAGAACAATGGCCTATACAAAAAGATGCACCTCAGTATACATTTACTGTATGTGATTGTGTATGTGAGAATGTGTCCATTGTGAGCGGAGACCTTTTTCACACCAGACCTTTTGACGTTTTAGAGTGGAAGCAGAGGTTGAAAAAGCACATTTCTTGAATGGTAGCTCAGATCTATTAAGTGTCTCAGTCAACCATGACAGTGATCCAGCACGCACAATACCTGAACACTGGAACTGGCTCACCTAAATGGAATGCAGTCACTATAATGTGATCAATTATCTTTAATGTGATCAATTACACCTGCACTTCTCTCAGATATCAACATCTGCATGTTTTCTACGTGAGACTTGAAATTTCCCTCCAGGACGATAATATGTTGTTACCTATACTATTAATCATGTGGATGAATGTGTGAAAAAGTATGGCCTTCTGACTGTTTCTGGCACAACTCCAGCTTTAACCTTGAAACATGAGATGTTTATGTTCAGTGATAATTGATTAATATCATGTAATGATATTTTGAAATTATACTTTAAGTCAGAACTGTTCATTTTTAAATATTTGGGAATGTGTTCAAAGCACCATATTACATAACTGCTTCAAGTGTCATATGTTGGCTTGGAGTCTTTGTTGCATTTTTATCTTCAACCTGCTTATCCTCTTATAAATCTAATATTAACTAAGCTAAACTTTGGTTTCTCTGCAAACACGTTGGATTGGGATAGATACTGAAACCCTCCTTAATGCAAGCGAGGTGAAAAGTGAGCCACCTGTAGGCTCGTTTGTGCCACGCGCGTTGTTACCTGAGGGAACAACCTGAGGGGGAGGAAGCAACACTCAGCAAGGCAAAGTGGAAACTTTATTATGAGCATGACGTCTCGCTCATTACAAAACCAACACACCTAAAAACTTTCCTCTGGCCTTGGGCGACTGTTCAGCCTTTTTTCCTCTCACTGTGATTTGTTTTGGGTCGCACTTCTCTCCTGAAGGCGCGCACACGCTTTCCTCAGCTGCCCTCGTGCACCTGCTGCACAGTCTGCTCTCTGCAAACACGAGTGTCACGGTTTGGACCTCATGCCATGTGTCCCAGCTCAGCTCCACACCTGGGCTGAGGTTTGCTCTGTCAGATGGCTGCAGCTGTGATGTCTGTGCCCGGCAGTGACAGCACATCTCATCACCAGCAGCAGCACAGGGCTGCAGGACTCCCCCGAAGAACAATATGAGTGTGTGTGTGTGTGTGTGTGTGTGTGTGTGGGCACCTGTTTGCTGTCACCGTGCAGGGCGCAGCGCTGAGTGGATGTGACCGCCTCTGATTGCGCTCCGCGGGAAAGCGAGAAGAAATAGCCTCCCTCTGATCATCAACGCGTCATATAATGTTTCAGCGGACGCCCCTCCCCCTGTCTCGTTTTTTCCCCTCACTCAACCTCTCCTTTGACTCACAGACGCGGCTCACACACTGGCGCACGGACCGTGGACGACACGGGCAGAAGATGGCTGACTTAGCCGGGCGCCGCGAGCCTTCGGCGGCATCACCAGCGCGGCGCGGGCCGCTGAAGAGCTGCGAGACACCCGCCGTCTGGCGACTGTAAACAGCTGCCTCTCTCTCCATCTCTCTCCCTCTCTCTCTCTATCTCTCTCTCTCCTTCGGCCCCCCTCCTCTCCCCCACCTCACCGCAAATATTGACAGAAGTATCACAGAGAAAACATGGCAGAGATGGAAAAAGAGGGCAGACCTCCGGAAAACAAGAGGAGCCGAAAACCAGCTCACCCGGTGAAAAGGGAAATAAATGAAGAGATGAAGGTAACGAAAAAAAAAAGGAAAGCAAAAAAAGGTGCCCAGTTGCATGTGATTGCGCGCGGAGCGGCTGCATGTTGTTCAGGCGTCCTCGGGCTCTGGATGTTACGGGCAATTATCTGCATGCGGATCCAACTTTGATGGAGCCTGCGTGCTGAAGCGTGCTGGTTTGTGCAGAGTTGCATTGTCACAGTGATCCAGTGAGATCCACGCTGAGCCGCCCGCCGCCCGGCTGCCGGCTCGGCGCCGCGCACAATGGATGCGGCACCATTCACCATTCAGCCGCTGCTGCTCGAGTAAGTTTTGAATCAATGAAGAATACGGCGGCTACGCTCCTGTCGCTCCCTGACACCGTCTGCTCAGTCATTTCTTTATTCGTTGGCCGTGTGAGCTGCCCTGCCTCTCGTAGCTCGCTTGAGTTAATGGAAAATCCAGTGCGTCAGTGAAGGCGTCAACAGTGCCTCTACTATTACTATTAATACTGTTACAGCACGGCGTGTGTGTGTGTGTGTGTGTGTGAGTGTGTGTTTGTGAGGGGGGCACTCGTTATCCACGATGCTTTTGCGGGTCCGTGTCGACTGCGTGGGTTTTTTTTTGCCTCTGAGCCGAGGTGTGTGTTTGTGTTTATGTGTGTGTGTGTGTGTGTGTTGCCCCGCTGCCCAGAGGCGTGTGATCCAGATGTGCCGTCTGTGAGCTTTACGCACTCGACAAGAGCACATTGTCTCCCTGCACGATCCTACCCTAATATTCACACACACACACACACACACACACACGTTGTTTCTATTCCTCCGTGTGTGTGTGTGTGTGTGTGTGTGTTGTGCTCGGTGCACATTGTGATATTTGAGCCCTGAGCTCCGTGCGGTTCATTGTGGAGAAAGAAAGTGTCCCTGGCATGTGTGTGTGTGTGTGTGTGGCAGCCTGTGTGTGCTTTGTCTTCATCTCTTCATTGTTTGTACACATTTTGGCTGGAGACACATATGCACTCAGTGTTTTCTGTTTATTTTTTCATCTGTTATTCTATGCGTGCACGTGCAGGTGATCACGGGGGAATAATTGTGGAAATTGAGATTTCGGGCAGTCAGAGGAGGCTGCTGGCTCCCAATCCGGAGACAACCCTGGAATAAAGCCTTTATCAGACCTCTCCAAAAATACAA
Organism: Amniataba percoides; assembly: GCA_037176925.1. NCBI lineage: Eukaryota > Metazoa > Chordata > Actinopteri > Centrarchiformes > Terapontidae > Amniataba > Amniataba percoides. The sequence continues at coordinate 18,366,247 of JBAJHX010000115.1, forward strand.
GCCGCGTCCATGTGACACCAATTCTTCTCTGTCACTGTAAAAAAAAGAAGATAAGAAATAATAATGTTTGGTTTTATTGATGACTATCTAGATGCTTTGTTGGACAGCTCAGATGCATTTATTCGTATTATGATGGAGCAGAGGGGAACAGGTGGTGAACTGCAGTGATATTACCCGATGATGTCTGTTAAATTTATTTTTAGCAGTGTAATCTAGTGTTTTTCCAGTATTTTAGTATTTACTGTATTTCAGGAATGTTTTGTGTCTGACACTTAGTTGCAGCTTGTGCACATTTTCAGAGTTTTCCTCGCTTGCAGCCTAAAGAAAAAGCATTGGTGTTTTAGAGAGAGGAGATTTCTGTCAAAAAGAGAATTTCAACACCAATAACATCAACCACAAAAGATGCATTTAAAGTATTTGTATTCAGCTTGTGAAGAAATCCTGCTGCTGTTTGGTCCTGATGACAGAAGGGAGGGATGCTCAGTGATGGTGGGAGAGAGGAGGGTGACAGGCTGGGTCCCTCCATGGAAAAATTTCCTTATTTCTTATCAGGGGAGCACTTGAGGCAGTCTCAGTGGAGCATTTAGAATGAAGCAAATTTTTTATGAGCATCATTCGAGCGCAATAAAGTGCCACGTTTCAGCACAGGTCCAGGTTTTATTTGGTCCTTTTTCTTTTTTTTTTCATCATTACAGGACAGAAAATATTTCCATAAATCTATTTGTGCCAAAACGGTCTAATCAAATGTCTCCTCTTATAATTGATCAGACTGAGTAAGTAATAGTATGGTGTCAGTCATCAGTCAGATGTGATGTTTTATTTGCAGGTCTTTGCTCTTGGAATATGATAGATGCTGTGACACAGGTTTCATCACTCAGGGTTCGGTGAATTGACGTCTCTCACAATGCGTCCCGGAGAGCCGGCGCGTCAGTTAAACGTCTCATTCCGTGAAAGCAGCTTAATTTGTCACTCGAATTGTAACTGTAATCAGTCAAATTGTGGATTTCAGCTTGGAGATGGGCCTCACCAAATAAAACTGTCAGCAGTAGCTTGTGACTTTAAAAAAAACAAAACAAAACATGCCAATAGAGAGTGCAGCAGATAAATAGTGCTGATATAGTGTTGTCGGTGTGTAGGGATCAACACGGCTCTCCCATGACAACGCCAGTATTTCCGTCAATACCGGGGGAAGCTCCTGAATGGAGCAGCAGATGTGGTTAAGGTGTCAAAACACTTTCAGAGGCTAAACAAGTTCGATTGTAGCTCATTACGCAACGTTGGATTTCGTCTCCTATTGCACACGCACACACTCATATGCGCGTGCGCACACACACACATAAGCGGCTGTCTTCAAATTTAATTTAGGTAGGGAACCAGAAAATAGCTGCAGCCTCTCGATCAGTGCCTTCATTGCTACTATTGTGACATCATGGGAACCCAGAAGTGAATCATGGGTGCATTTGATGTGATGTAACATGAGGTTATGGCATGCTTATGAGAGCATTACACCCGGGTACAAATCAAACTGTAAACCCGGGCCCAGCGTTACGACCCACAGAGCTGCCATTAATTAACACTACGCCGTGGTTTCACCGCATTAGTCTCCCCCAGAACAGTAAAGGCAGTGAGTGAAGTTTAGCGTATTGATTTCCTGTAGAAAACTCTCAGATTCTTCTATTCCAAGTGTTCGGAACAAAAAGAGCCCGGTTTGCTCCTCTCTCCTCTCCGGAGTCTCTCATCTTCAATATTTCAGACCAAAGCTGGAGGAGCACACACACGCAGACACACACACACAATGTGCCCTTGTGAGGGATCACACTCCTCTGAAAAACCAAACAGTCTGACAGTGTTTCCTTCATCTGGCTGCTTAATGTGTGCCATGGTAAAATAAGCCCCGGTGAGTAATCAAGGAGAAGGAGGAGTGGGCAAGGAGGGGATACGAGAGGCTGGAGAGTGGGGTTAGAAACAGTGGAGAAAGGAATGTATACAGCGCTGGGCTGGCTAAGCTGTAAAAACTGTAACCTGAGTGTCTCCGCTGGATCAGATATCAAGGAAAGTAGAGGGAAATGAAAGCAGAGGAGAGAGAGAGAGAGAGGGAGCAGGGGAGTGGAAAAGTGGAGAAGGAGAAGGAGGAGGAGGAGGCAAAGGGAAACTTGGCGTGCGGATTCGGGAATGTTATCACGGTGTACAGTGACCTGCTCTGGTTTCTACCCACAAGGTATCCTATTCCCACCACCATCATTACCACAAGCCCTGCTGGCCACGACTGGGTCTTACTGGAGGGAAACAGGGAGGGAAGACCGTGCAGAAGAAGCAGGATTTAAAATATGTATATTTTTATCATTATCCTCCACTGAAAGTGTGACAGTTTTTATCTGTACTGAGAGTATCATGAGCACATCACTAATTATCCTGCTAAGGCTCCGTAAAACCACCGTCTCGTCTTTAACTGTGTTTCTGGCCCGTGATAAAGAGGACAAAGGGGGTATTTTTCCTGCTGATGGTTCCCGTATTCTTGACATTGCATACACCAACATATCTTCATCATCAGAGCACAGGCCTGAGCCAGAGCGCACAGCAGACCTCAGCAGAGACGGGGCAATTTGAAATCTGTTTCCTTTACATGATACAGAGTTGAAGAGGAATTTGTAATAGTTTGGTATGTTAGATTCTAAATTTGTCCAAAGGAAAAACAGTGAAATCGTGAAGTGGAGTTTAAAGTGCAATAAGTAATGGCCACAGAAGACATGTAGGGCATCTCATACACACGGACACATCAGCAGCAGCAACATTAGGACGGCGATAATAGTGGATGTATAGAGCGTTTTAAATATTTATCCTCTCATCCATCACTTCTCCTGAGCAGCGAAAAAAGGTTTAAAGCAGCACTGTATTATTTTTGCAAACAGCAGCCACTGTTGTCACAAGATACGGCTGCTGTGGGATAATGATGAATGCTAAGACGCAGTGTAACAGTAGCACAGTGAGCGCGGTCACACAGCAACTTCTGTCTAAAGTTAGCTAACATTAGCCGCTGTAAGCTACTGGTCATCCCACACCATGAAAGGCTGGAGCAGCAGAGCCCCCTGAGTCTATCAGACTGAACAAGGGTGTGTTTTATTGCAAATGAATTCAACTGTAATTTGCAAGAGGAAGAGTGTGTTATTTCTTCTGTCTGCAGTCACATGATCTTGCTTTGAAAAAAAATTATGACAGTATCTAATGCCATTTTCTTGACTTTATTTATTTAATTCATTAGCCTCTGTTGCTATTGCTTGCAAAACAAGACTGCATGTGAATCCTGCTGTGGTCCCTAAAGGCTGTAATATTCATCTGACTGATTATCCTGATATTCTTGTAGCCTCATCATCAGCTGGGTGAAAGACTAAAGCTTATGCTGAGGATGATGTCAGAAGAAAGAGCACGATCTTACTGACATCTAAAGGGTTTGTCTCTTTGAGTAGGAAAGGATGTGGTCAGTCATTTCATGGATTGATAGTTTAGTCTGGTGGCAGCACTAAAGGAAAGCTCACAGTGTGTCCATGATGGAAAGGGTTTTTCCTCTTTGCAACATGAAGGAGCAAAGTAAACGTCCTGGCTATCTGGCTATTAGATTTGTATTTATTATGTACAAGTGGACTTATTGATTGGATGATGGTGCTGTAGGAAAAAGGCTGTGGAAGTCAAGAAAACATTTCGATTTATATTCATTCTCTGGGGACCATGAATATATCACACGTTTTCTGAGATAATCCTCTCATGCACCAAGATTCTGGTCAAGGGGAGACTTTGACCTGATGGTGGCAGTGAGCCAAAGCGGGGGGATACGTACATACATGCATATATCATATATCATATCATATATCATAATTAAGAGTCAACCTTCATCCATCTCAAACTTCATGAACAGACCAACTGAAGTCACCATCTCAGGGCCGTGCACTTTAGCAAATGTTGTCTTTTTTGAGCCTTTCTAACTTGATACATAAAAATCAGACCTCTTGGCAACCTTGATCATAAACTGCACCCCCCCCTTCTGTTTGAGGCCCTTAGAAGACTGTGGGATGGATGAAGCTGATGAAAAGAGCTGTTGTCCATGATGCAGCCGATAAAAAGTCCATACATCCAGTGGGACGTACAGCGTAGACATCTGTAGCTGCCTCTGAGCCTCCGACGCCTCTTCCTCTCCAGCTCACCCAGAGCCGAAGTTGGTGCCGCTGCTTTGATGAGCCGCCAACCAGGATTAGATTCCACTCTTAATATTACTCCCACTTTCTCAAAGTAGTAGGGTGACACAGAGGACAGGCTGGCAGGGAGAAAAGAAAGACACAGAGGGATGCTGTGTTTTTGTCTCCGTGACGTGGTTGCTTTACAGCTACATCCGCTGTGCTCGGGAGTACATTCAGGTTGTGTTATGCTCCAGTTCATTCATTCAAAAGGAAGGTTTTATCCTTGAAGATTTTTTTGTCTCAAGGTTTCATCCCTGCAGTCGGGCTAATTGATGCAGTTTACTTGCCAGTGTTTGCACTGTGTGTCAGTCCTGTCACTTTTTGGTTCATAGTTAATTTACACTGTAACATAAAGTGACTGTAGAGGATGAAATAGTAATTCTGGAGAATTTTCTCTTTTCAGTTTCCATCTTGAACATTTTCTTTAACTAAATAATTGAGATTATTAGAAGCATTTCTCACTATTTTAAGAACCTTTCCCACAATGAAATGTCCATAAGACTTGAAAACACCTTTACAAGGTTCACTTACATTTATAGCCTACCTGTGGACTGTTTACTGTATCCAGTTCATCTGACCTGCAAAAGGGTGGAGGTAAACTCCAGCGAAATGCAGAAAAGGTCATGCAAAATACCTCACAGACAAGATGGGAACTGAATTGCTCCCACACTTTGGATAAAGATATTCATTGGCTGTTTCAGTCGACAATTAGGGTGGATGCAAACGGCCATGAAAATGTGTTCAGTGTGTGCCATCATGGACGAAAGCACGGTTGTGTTGATAGCTGTGAGAACCTAACTTTAGCTCTGCTCAGGAAGCGGTTCAAAATCTGACTTCCAGGAACCTTCAGGCGGAGTGTGCGCTGCCATCACTCGTCATTGTTCAAGCAGACATGTCGTTACATCTGCAAATACGAGCTGTCCTCATTAACAGTCTGCACTGCTCTCACTACCATTTTTAAAAACCTCTTTGAAAAAGCTGACAGTGTAAGAGTTTGGATTGGGCTTTAATTACTTCAAATGAAGTCCTTAAAATTCCTCCATTGTTGGATGCTGATGCTGTCCAACATGCCATACAGTAGTGCAGGTTTTTTTTACTGTCACAGCGACATGGTGCTTTGACTTCACCTGTCATCAGCTTGAATGGTGTGCTGCACCTTAGTGCCATCTTTCCATTGGTCATGCTGCCACAGTGGTATTTCGTAACAGGCAGATCAATAACTCCTGTCGCTCTTCATTAGTAATGCTGTCCCAGCATTTAGACTAAGTCCTTCCACTAAGTGAGGCAAATTCACTTCTGCACAGAATAGCAGAAACGATATGCTCCGTGTGAACAGTGAGGCAAAACTGATCCCGGAGCAGCGCTACTATTCTGAGATACAAATACAGCACATCATGAATTTCTCTCTAAAATGCTTAGAATGAGAGCGAATGTGCTGATGAAGCAGGAGAAAATCTGCCCCTGTCACTCCTCTGCTGTGCCACAGTGTCTCAAATATGCAAAGAGATACTTCTGCCTCAGTCTAAACAACTGTGTGTGTTGGTGTGTGTGTGGGGGGGGCTCATTTCCTCTTGTATCTCCCATACTATAATACCACTGTAAGCAATATCCAAACTGCGCTTTGTGTTGGTGCTCTGTTAATTGAATTTGTATCAAGTAATCGAGTCAGTGGACAAACCTGTTGTCTGCGCTCGGTGGACTCAGACGGGCTCGAGGCTGCGTCATATGTGATGACCCATGCTTTTTTTGTCTTAGAGCTGCATAAGTTATTTTCTTGTGAAAATACTCCGGACTACATCACGCTCATCTCGACTGAGACCTTCACTTTATTTGCCCAAATTAAATTCAGGTTTCAGTACGGTCACTCATCCACCCACAGGAAATCACGAATCAATACCTCAGACCTGCCTCCAGCAGAGAGTGAATACTCTGCAGAGAAATCTGGACTCATCCTCTTCTAAAACATCCTAGATCAGCCTGGTTGACAGGCGTTAACTTCTCCAAATGTGAAGTTCCTCAGTGCACCTTTAGAGTTGGTGAGTGGGTGCTGGCAACCTTTGTTGCATATCATACCTGTCTCTTTCTCTTTCTCTCTCTCTCTCTCTCTCTCTCTCTCTCTCTCTCTCGCTCTCTCTCTCTCCTGTTTCCTATCTGCCTCTTATCCATCACTTTGCAATAAAGGCAAAAAACGACAAAAAAGTTAATATAGATGCCAAGTGTCATGTTTTGCAGTTTCCTTTCTGTCAAAATCTAACACCCCTCTGAGATAGGAAAGATCTTTTATGTTGCATTATGCATTATGTATTACAGACAAACAGACAGCAGTTTAGACTGATTCATTAACATCTTTGCTTCACCCAATAATCTAGAACAGAGGCAGGCGACAGATGCTCATGCTCCTTGCAGATGTGTGTGTGCATGTGTCCATATTTTGCCGTTAAATTTAGATCAGCCAAGAGTAAGATGCGCTGGGTGGCACTGAACCACTCCGACGTATCGACAGGAGCTGTTTGTAATTGACATTTAACTTGATGTAGTGACTGACGAGTGATGGCGGCTGCTGTGAGGAGATCCCGCACAGAGTAATATGTATAGAAAAAGGTGAGCTTGTCAGGATGAAGCGGGTCTGGCAGTTCGTGGCAACGTAGCGCACAGTGCACCGCTGTGTGGTGAGTGTGTGTGTCCTTGGAAGGCTGGAAGATGATTCTGCAAGCTGCTGGTGTGCACTAATTGACAGGCACATCCCATGCATAAGGCTAGATGATTAAAAATACGAGTTTGACGTGTTTCTGAAACGTATTCAGCAGCAATATGTGGAAAAAAAATGACCTACAGCGCCGAGGGCCACTGTTCCCTATAAACTGATAGTTAAGTGACCTGTGACTAATATTTTATCACAGACCAAATAATTACAGCTGATTCATCCGAAGTTGCTGCTGTAGTTTGTTTCCAGAGAGAGAATTTTCATGTACGTTTTCGAGTCAGATGATAGCTGAACCGTTTACCATAGTTTAGGGTTCAGTGAGCAGACGCTTGTGGAAATACTCCAGCTGAGAGGGTGTATGGCGATAATGGGCCGTGTGCATTAGTGGGGTTATGGTTTTGTTTGGGGTACAGTGTTTATTGACTGTGTTGTGAGAGGGGGTGATGGAGAAAATGTATCACCTGCACAGAGTTTTATTTACATTTGCATACCTGCGCCAACTGCCTGCATCGCTCTCTGCACTGCGGCGTGCTCAGAACAACTTGTGAGCCGATCACATGACCAACACTTTTCGAGACTTGAGCGCTCTCGCTTTGTTGTGGTTGGCCGTCCACCCCGACGCATTAGTGTCTGAAACACACTTAGTCATTAGTCTTGTGGTGCATCTACTTCTGATCTACTATATGACCAGCTAAATGCTGAAAACCACACACAGGAATAGTTCAGTACAGTGGGATGTTTTCCTGTCATAAGTCAAATGAGGACATCGAAGACACTCTCGTGTGTTTACGCTGAATGAATCTGTAAGCTAAAGCCAGCAGGCAATTAACTTAAGATAAGTAGTGGAAAAAGGGGGAAATAAAAATGGTATTTATATGGCATGAACAAACAGGATATAACGTATTAATTAGTGAGACTCAGACGTACAGCACGTTTTTTTTAACCTTTGGACAGAGTCAGATTAACTGTTTCTCCTGTGTCCGGTCTTCGTGGCTGTAGCTTCATATTTAGAGTTCAGAAACGAGAGTGATATCAGGCAATCAGTGGAATCGATAAACTCATTTCCAACATTGTGCGCTGCTCCCTCAATAATCAGTGGCCTAACGATGGGTTGATGATTACAGATTCATGCAGCACAACCTGTAATGTACTTATGGGGGGAAAAAAAGTGGGAATATTGTGCTGTGTATCAAGAGATTTGATCTTCTGTTGGGCCACCCTGGATGACATGGAAACTGTGAATACAACTATAACCATGTAGTCATGAAGAAAAAGAATATCCTTGCACCCACTGATTGATCCCCTGTGACGTTTTCAGGCGGGAGCTTTGAAAAATATCTCTAAAGACATCATCACCAGCTCATGAGTCAAACCCTTATCTCTGCCGTCACTGTGTCTTTACTGCGCTGTGCTTTTTATTTTATTGTACCGTGATCAGCTCTCTCTGCTGGTCAGCCTCCTGCGATGGGGTTCGATCAGAGACTTTTATTACACTCCGATAACATCCTCCTCTTTTATTGTGCTGTGATAGGGGTCATTATTTCAGCTGGATGCACACAATGCAGCATTTGGACAGTTAGCCCCAATTAGGTTGACCTGTAAAGACCTGGAGGAAAAACGACACTGCGTTTCGCTCGGGGCGCAGTTTTACATTTCGAGTGGTATGTCTGCCTAATTAGCTGAAGAAATGTGGTGTTGTGGACACATCTAAAGTCAAGGTCTCAGGAGAGGCACAGCAAAAGCAACAAAGTAAGAAGTCGTTGCATTTGCTTTTATAACAACGTACCTCGAATCTCATGTGTCTTCATCTGCTTTTCTAAATGTTAAGACATTTGCTTGCTTGCTGATAAAACATATTAGAGGTTCCTCACATTTAATTTGCTACCATGTATTTCCTACATCGCTGCGTATCAGTATTGTAGCAGCTTGTATTGTAAGCAGGATACTGTCTTATGTCAAAGCAGGTCATGTACGAAGACTTCTGCCTCGACGCTCACCAGCCCACTGTTTGTGTTGCAGAGTTTTGCAGAGAACACCATGAACGAGCTGTTGGGCTGGTACGGCTACGACAAGGTGGAGCTGAGAGACTCTGACAACCTGGACATAGGGGAGACGCCACAGCACATCTCTGTCCTCAAAGGTATGAAACGCTTAACACAGAGCACACTGTTTTTGGTGTTTTTTTATTAGAAAAGTGCCTGCTTTTTTTCCACCTGACTGGCCTGACAGTCAACATTCTCAATCATTTCATTATCCAGCATGAGATCGTGTGTGGCATAAAACGAAAATGGAAAATAAAATGAGAGAAATTACTAAGTGCACATCACATCCATGTAATAGGTCCTAAAAGATTAATTTTAGAAACAGCTTTTTGTTATGGCAAACACACTTTTTTTTTGTTTTTTTTTTTACAAAGATTTAAAAAGTCATTACACTTTCTGTATTTTTCTTTGCTTTTCTCACTGGTTTGATGTGGGCAGGGCTCAGCTGGAAAAATTATGGCCACATTGTTCAATGCACCAACAGGAGTTTAGCAACATTTTTATTAAAATGTGTTGACTCTTGGACTGTTTGCTTATGCACTGACACTGTGAAGGGTTAAACTGAACTTAAACACTTAGCCCAACTTAAAAAAGAAAAAAAAACAACTGTATATCCCTTTTATTGCAAAGAGGTAAGTAATAAGTATACTGGGCCCTATATGATGAGCGTCATCAGCGACTCATCAGTTGTTCAGTAACATTTTATTTTGCTCAATTTCCTCTGTCTAGAAAACTTGTTGCCAAAAATCCCAGTTTCAACAGAGACGGGTGAAGGCTCTCCGGATCGAGCCAACAGCTCCCAGTCCTTGCCAGCCTCCAGGAACGGAGTCACAGAGTCCTCCATCACACCGTCCACCTCCACGCCCAGCAGCAAGGAACATGGCCACATGCCCATCATAGTCCCCATGATCCCGCCGCCACTGATCAAGCCCCCTGCAGGTAGGGAGCACTGACACCTTTTTGGAAAAACATCATACGGTGCATGAATAGTGAAGTGGTTTAGGCTTATGCAAGTCTGAGTTTCTCAAAAAAAAGCACACTACCATAATGACTGCCAGCAAAAAAAAAAAAAAAACTGTATCATAATGTACTCAAATGGGCAAACCAGCCCAACGCCAGAGCCGAGAGCAGAGGTACAAAAAGTACCAAATGTATTATGCTTACCCATTTTACTCATTTTGAGCAAAGCTACATTTTAAATTTCTAAAAAGATCAAGGTCATTTCCAGCCCAATCGCAGGCTGCTGATGTATTCGCCCACATGCTCAACCACAAACAAACGCGCAGAATAATTTCTCCTGAAACACAGTCCAAACACCCAACTAGAAGAAATGGCACAGACAACAGGTGTTCTCCTGACAGATTACACTCTACTGAAAGTACAAACCTACTTGCTGATTCTCCGGCACTTAGCGGGAAAACTGTATGTTTATGCAACGTGAAAACTTTCTGTCTTTGCAATCGCCTAAAAGCCTCCAAACCAGGCAGGGACAGGCGACTAATGAGCCAGCTACCTGCTGTACACCTTGTTTATCTCCACCTGCCCAAGTGTCAATATAACCCCATCAACTCTCTGAGGAAATGTCCGCGTTCCTCAGCCAGACAGAGGGCTTCATTATCCCTTACGTCTGCTGTGGCACAGGAGGTTGGTACGCCCCGGTGGAGGGAGCGAGCCGCCTTGGCATCACCCAAGAGGAGTCCCCGCTGGCCCTGCCTAGGCGGGGAAACAGATGGTGTGGTCCCACTTAAAGCCCAGCACCAACCCACCACCCGGCCGACACCCTCTTCAACCCCCCCCCCCAAACCCAAACCCAACCCCACCTTCGCACATATGCTGAATTATTCATGTGCCCCGCAAAATCCGACAAAGGACCTTTTGAGGCGCAGGTACGCCGAATGATGGTGGCATTTACTACGGAGGCTGCGTAATTACTGATGGATGTTTTTTTTTTTTTCCCTCATGCAGATGTGAATGTTCTGAGGTGGGCTTGTTATGAGGTGCCAGGATGTAGGGAGGCAAAATAACTCCACTTCAAGATGTGTCTTTGTGTGAAAGTGTTGAGTTATTGTGGATAACACAAGGATTTCATGTTGGCCTTCAATCCTGTTCATTATGCTGTGGTACATACATAATTCTGAGCAATGTGCAAACCCTGATCCACCCACCCGGTCAGCTCAGAATGAAACTATGTCTTGTTTTTTTGTTTTTTTCCTGCTATCACTGCAGTGGGAAGCAATCCAGATAGGCACAAAAAAGGCAGAGTGACTATAGGAATGAGATGGAACACAGAGGAGAGAAAAGACATAAAATATGCATGTTGGGTCCACGGCGCTATCTTTAGGGCCCCAGGGAGTTATTCCCTTAATTGTGAGTTAGTCTTTACTTAAAATCTGATGGCCCTGTAGATCCATTAAGCTCAACAAGAGGTGAAAAGCCTGGCCAGCGCGCGATAAGGAGGTGAGCGGGGGTGAAAGACTAATGGGCCTGCGTTTTTTCGCCCTCACACCCGCGTAGTCATAATGTGATAATTGGGAGATACTGGAGGGAATCTCAGAGGATCTCTCTCATTGCAACAGCGACGGCACTAAAAGCCCGCATGCAGCTCATCACCGGCAGTCACAGTTTACCACTGAGGAGGCATTTCGCTGTCACAGAGGGTCTGTTAAAATAATTTGTTGCCCACACTGACCACACTGCAGCACTGCAGCTACATGCCTCTAAATCAAAGGTTAAAACAAGGAGAGAGGCTTCATTGTGGATTTCAAGGGATCAAATTTTATTGCTGACAAAAAAAAAATAGAGTAAAAAGAATTTCAGTCATTGGGGATGGAGGGGCTTTTACATTTAAGCTCTTTATTTTTAATAATGCACAACAATTAGAGTAAAGCATCATCTGAAATGTACTAAATCACACTAGCAAAAATGAGAAAATAAATAAATAATTAATATAAACCAATATAATCAAATAAGATATTTGTTTTATGTATCCAGCTCTTTTGCACATTTACTCAGACATTTGTGAGGAGACAGAAAAGATCTGGGCATTTCCTTTTTGACCTGCTGGTCCACACTGATATTTTTAGAATGCCTCCTCTTTGTCTTTGTAAGGAAGAACTAAAGGTCACCGTCCCACACAGGTCACGCATTTTGACAAAGTGGTATTACTAAAGAAATAAACCTACGCACTTAAATATACTCACTGAAAAAAAAATTAGCAGAATAGTCATGAAATACATGGAATTGATTTATTTACTGGTACTGCGCCCACCTGAACAGCCACCGTCCTGCAGCAAAAACGCTCATAAACATACAAATAAAAGCCACAAACATGAACTACAGGTTATCAGTGTTTCTTTCTTTTTCTAAAGGTGCTCATATATTATTTTTCCTACCACAGTTAATACAGTCAGCAATCACTATGCACTTCACTGTATCATTAACATCCTCTACCTTAACCTTTGCAATGTGACCGTCTGTTTCATCTGAGCTCCATTTTTCTCTCCACTCTTGTTTATAATGTAAATGTTTGTTTGTTTGTCACCGTGTCTGTCCTTGTGGGCTCTTATTTTTCGCTCCTTTCCCCTCATGTTTTTTTCATTTTTTTTGCTTTTCTCCCCTCTTCTCTCTGCCCTCAAAGTGCCCTCAACATGAATAATTTGGGAATAAAAAAGGAAGAGGAAAAAATTTCAAGCTGTTGCTGTTCATGGAGGTGTTGGTGTTTGCGTGGAGCGGTAGATGGATGGGTGGGGTTTCCTTTCCGTTCAGGTCAGCTCACATCAGAGCTGTGGAACTTTTCAAGTCAGGGAAAAGTGGTCTTGAATATTGCTGTATTTTTCCTTATACTGCCTGAAATTTATGTCGGCCAATACAAAAGCTGGTAATTATTTCAAAATGCTGTGTAGTAAATACACTCAGGGAGACTCCACCTTCTGTCGGAGCCTCCTGTGTGAACCCTCGTCATCTCCAGCATCATCAGAGTACTTTACTGTGTCCACTTCAGGCTCTCTAATACTCGCAGAGCACCGCCACAAATAGGCATCTTCCCATGTCCCCGGCTCATCCGGTTCTGCTACATTTACCCATGACAGGGCTTCATTATAAATCCTACAGTGGTTTTGTGGCTTGAGTCTCGAGTGGATTTAACCAGCCCAGCAGCTGGGCTGAATCAGCGGAGTTAATGCCTTGTGTCCTTGTGTTTGATGCGTCTTGTTTGTTGCATGCTTGTTGATATTCATCGCCATGGACTTGAAGTTAGAATATATTAGATGTCACTCTAGCTTATTTTGTAATCAGAATCAGACTCTCTTAAATGTCTCAAATCACAAAGTTTAGGACATGTACCGCAGAGTTAATATGTCTTATAAGACTATACTCATAATGTGGGACTCTAAATAAGTCTTAGATAACAGCTCTAGTCATTTCCAGCTGCGTATGACTATGTGAAACTATTGGAAAACAAATTAAATCATTTCTAATACGACATTTATATATATATAAAATGTAAAGTACATAATTAGAAAAGAAGCTGAAAAATATTTCGAATGATCCTTTAAGATGTAAAAGCCTGAATGTCTTAATGGTCTGTGTGTAAAAGGAGATAATGTAGCAGAGAATGGTTTGTCCCTCTTGAATTACGCACTGAACTTGACCTCCATCCTAACTCCCTCTCATCATTGGTTGGTGTTGGTTTCCTCCTAGATGAAGACGCGTCCAACGTGCAGATCATGTGCGCCTGGTGCCAGAAGGTCGGCGTCAAACGCTATTCTCTGAGCATGGGGAGTGAGCTGAAGAGCTTCTGCAGCGAGAAGTGCTTCGCCGCCTGCCGCAGAGCCTATTTTAAGAGAAACAAGGTAAAGACCCCTCAGCTGGATACGCTCATATAACAACTTGTAAAGACTGCAGATACAGCACATCACAAATCTCCTTGCAAGTATGTGATCTTCATCATTGAGTCCCAGAAAATATAAAACTTTTAGTGGGGAAACAGCCACCCCAGCTCTCTCAATAAGCTCCACTAAATCCATTCAGACAAAGCTGACAGTCAACACGATGTATCTCATTTATCTTAACACAGGCAGCAATGTAAAATATGTTACCTGGAATCTTTACCATTTAGTAACATTAATGTCAGTTAGTTATTAATAATTAAAACACTGTGATTGGTTGTACTTATGGTAAATTAAGAAAATGTAAAAGTATTTCACCATCACAGCCACACTTTGCTGTTTTAGGGTCAAAACTAAATTTTCTATTTCAAGTGATATTGTATTCATTTGGTGTCATCGTCCTGTAGAAAGGAAACAGTTTTCCTACCTGCTTTTAAAAAGAATTCATGACCCAACAAGGTTACATTATTTCCATATTTTGCTCACACTGTAAACTCTTACCTTTAGCACAGGCTAAGACGTGGTTTGGTAGGAAATCTTACTTCATTTCAGGGAGAAAAATAAAAAGCTGTTGTCATCTGAAGATTTGGCAAAGTAACCAAACTTAACAGACACTTAGCTGCACATGAATCAAACCAGATCAAATCTTTATTTATGGGCAAACAAGATCTAGAGGGCTAACATTATTTACACACACAAACTGGGCAGTAAATATTCGTTCGGTCTGCAGTGTTATTTCTGTTTGTGTAAAAAGCTGGCTGATCAGTCCTGTTGGGATAGTGAAGTTCAGAAGTACAGTTAGTGTTTCTTATTATTGGTAAGAGCAGCGAGCGCCTGATACATGTGCTAGAAAATGTTAGGCCATCCTTTAATCTCTTACTCGGCTTCTCGCAGAGCTAAATAAAGTTTTTCATTGGAATTTATACTGAGAGCAGATGCTTTTCATGTTCAGTAATTATTACGCATAATTTGGCCTTCTGACATCACAACACATCGTTTCAACTACAAATCTCTAACTTAGAAATGCCACCTCAAAAATCCTCTCACTACTTTCCATCTTTGGCATGAAATACACAGTACATTAAGAATAAATCATAGGTCTTACTACAAAAACACCTTCAGGCGATCAACTCCACAGTGACTTGGTCACAGTGGTGCACAAGACGCCAGACAGCAAATATCAAAGTTGTTACTGTGTTCTCATTTCCTGCCCCCCGATGACTGTAGTTAAACAATCTCCTTTCTCTCTTGTACCAAAGCTGGGATATGTAAGGAATTACGCTGTGAGTATGATGTGTTTTACTCTCCTGCTTGTCTGTCCTGAAGTCAGTTATTCATTTAAACATAATCACTTTTTCAAGCACTGCACTGGAGCAGGAACAAGATGGGGGTGCACTTAGAGTATGTCTGTTCATTTCAGTTAGTGATATCCAGTTTCTTTTGTTTTCCGACACTTTTTCCCAAAGCATGAGAATCAAGCTGGGCCTTGCGTCTACTGTACTGTTGCTCATACTATATGTTTTCCATTTTCTACCTTAACATTTTAGCTCATTTACTTTCCAAGTAAGTTTGTAGTTTTTCATTGTACTTAATGTTGAAATGATGACAAATGATCTGCCTGGTCCTTGATGATGATTTGACACGGCGAGACCTCGTGGGAGAACGTGTGACACTCGCAGGAGCTCGCTAGCTTCACATCAGATCAAAAGGCAGCTTTTGAAGTGGTTTCATTTTGATCTCCGAGCTCCAGAGGAGGTCCGAATAAAAGTTTGAGGTGTATGCCGTTTGACATGCGACAAAGTTGACAAGTCAGCTCTGTATGAGTCAGAGAGGAATTAGAATGGCTGCAAACATGACATGAAATGTAAATCTGATGTGAGCCTACCTGCTATGAATCTACAGCCTTTGTCTACAATTAAAGAGAAATAATCAGCTTTTTATAGTATTTAATAGTCTTCATCCCATGTAGTACAGTTAGTTAGTTACAGTTAGTTCAGTTTGATAATAATAATAATTTATACCTGATTTATCTCTGCATCATACTCTGACTTCATGACATTAGTGGACTGTGGAGCTGGACGTATATTGCTGCATTTTCAGTACACAGGGGTGAGGTAAGAAAAGCGTGTTGACAAAATATAAAGATGCAGCAATATTCTTTCCAAGTCTCTCCGCTCCCCCCATGAACCAACCCCAGACTTTTGACAGATATTTCAAAGCTTGTCCTCTGACTGCAGTGACAGCTCTTCATGCAAGTTGCAGCGGCAGAAAAGTGTGAATTTCACAGTGACAGGCTAGATCATTGCAGTCTTAGAGAAAATCTTTGAGCATATGAGCTCTGACACACAGCATGCCTGTTTTTGCAGATGGTCTACATGACCTTTGCTATAAAACCAGTGCTATCAAATAATGCCGATTTCTGCTGTTTAATTGCCGTATAATTCATTAATGCAACATGTGACAATTGAAAATCAGTTTCTACTTCAAATACACTTTTGCTTATTACCTCAATCCCTTGATATAATGGAATTTGTGTTCCACTTCATGTTTTGCTTAACACAGCATGTTTGCTGCCGTAACCCCCCTGTCTGCTGTCAAATATGGACTTTTAGCTTTAACTTTCACAAGACATTTTATTTAGTCACACTGGCAAAAAATGAAGTCACAGTTAAACAACATTTCATTGGATCATAATTATGATATATTATTCTACAAAATCCAAATTATGAAAATAATTTGTCAAATTATTATTATTATTATTTGTATCAGTTGGTTTTGTGGCAGAAATTGCCTTCCATATTTCTGAGTTGTGACTCTATAAACTGTTTGTATAAGTTGGGTTGTTATCCAGGACCTTAGATTTGAAGGTGAATGTTCACAGAAATTCATGAGATTGGTGGAACATATAAAGTTCCAATAAAACTGCATGATTGTCAAATTTAGAAGACACAGTTAAGTCGTGTATCTAGCACCTATATTCTTTTTCTGTACTTGTAGCTTTTAGACAATTGACCAGCAGGAGGATTCACAAATCAACAGCTGGCTTCTTACTACGTCACGAGTTACTTATAATACAGACCATAGCTGGGTAAAGGGTCACTGTGCTAAAAACCAAGGTCCTAAAATGGACCTGCGATGATAGATGTCGGCATCGATGTCACAAAAGACAAAAAATTTAAAATATTCAAGATTTAAACCTAGTAACAGGCAAATGAAACTTGTTGGTCTTTGTAATTTGATACTAGTTAGTGCATTAGTTAGGAAGCAAACATTATTTATAGACAATCATGTGAATCATTCAGTTTATTTGAGCTCTTTTTTCTGTGGAAAAGCACAACATAGAACTAATTGAGGTCTATTCAGTTCTGCTGAGATGGCCAAATGAATGAATTGGCAAGTTAGACGTTGCAGTTAACAGAATTAAACCATCCAGCAGATTTCTCAGAAAATGGATCTTGGAAGTGCCAAGTTCCATTTTCTCTCTGATGTGTGGTCTTTTTTGTTTATTCCGGTCATGAAAATGTCTAAACACTGATGTTGATTTATTGATACTAATAAATGTTGTATGTGGCAGCTTTAAGAGTTAAGCTCCATTGGATCTATGTGCCAGTCAAACAGTGTCATAGCTTTTGCACAGATTGCATCGGGCACAGTTTAAAGAGCAATTATCTTTCACATACGTTAAATACATTCCCGTTAGAACCCAGTCAGCCATGTTGTATGTTTCCTTCATCCGTCAGCACAATGCACATGTTCAGACCTCACAAACACAGGAAAAGGCCTGCTCTGCCACAGCGGCTCGGATTCTATATTTTGTCTGGCTCTCGCACATTCATGCAGGCCATTTGTGTAAGCGATACCCACGTTTCTTTTCACATGCACCCACAAGGTTGGCCACAACAACACGGCCTGCAGGCTTTCTTTTTTTTCAAACAGAAAAAAAATATTGCCATGGCTGGGAAAAAAGAAAGTATCTCATGTCTGTGTGTGCTTCGGATAGGGGAGAGGAGACGTGGGGGAGGAGAGGAGGAGATGTAGGGGGCGGGCAACGGCTCTGGCATTATGTTGCATGAAATATCTTCAGCTGCCTCATCCATGAAACCCAATCCCCTCCTAGGGTGACTATGGCTGCTACTTTCTCACTTCTCTGCATAGCCCAGTATTATGTAGTGTGTGTTTGTGTGTGGCGAAAGATGATTGATAGTTTAACTCGGGCTAATCACTTATGTGCCTGTTTACTGTATGCCTTAAGCTTCTGGATTAGTTTGTATGGAAGGTGCTGCTTCCTCGCCGCTCGCACTGCTCAATTATTCTGTCTGTCACCTCGCTCTGCCTGCTCGCTCTCATTCTCTTTTTGACTGTCCACCACGGACTCAGAGACATGACTCTTTCTCTTGTTCTGTAATGCGCTGCACCTCACTGGGTGTGTGTTTTGCTGGTGTGGCGGCTGCATGAGTGGAAAGACACCATCTGAAGGGGAAGTTCACTGAGACTTTACAACAGCTCAGATCTTGGACAGTTTGGTCGGGGGATTAAAAGTGAATGATTTTAAACGTAGGGTGGAGTTTTTGCTTTCAGCTGCAGGTAGAAGCTGCTCAGCTGTCACGCTTTTTTTTTACACGCAGCCGCGCCGTCTCTCGCTCCATCTCACGCCCACACGTACACCGATAAACATGCTTGCTCATTGGACACAGTGCCAAGATTAAGTTAGGCAATTAGCAGTGATGAATTACCCTCTGCGAGCGTGAAGCATGGCGGCAGAGAGCTGTAGGTTAGAGGATGCTGAGCTTTGTCGTCAAGTCACCGGAGTCACCTCATATTGTCCACATATTTATTTAGGGTTGGATTTTAAGTGCTGCATGCAGGATTGTATTGCTGCGACAACAGTTGTGATGAAATGCTGCTTGTTGCTGTTGCAATAGCTGCAACATTGTGCTGTTCTCTGCAGTTTAGTAGGAGTTCAGGAGGCCCAAATTTTACAGAAACAAATACTTAATTGGTGATTGTAAACTGGGATATTGTGGCTGAAATGCAGCTGGAAGTAAGACTAAATTAAAATCCTGATTTTAAAAAAAGGAATTTAACATTAGCTTACCACATTTCCTAATGCAAAATTAAAAACAACCCCAAATGCATTAGGATCACATTTTATTGTAGAACATAATTTTATTTATATCCCCTTATTCGGCATGCAAAGAAACACAGTTGGATCCATATGAATCTTCCTCCTCCACACTATTCAAAAAAGCACCAAGCACGTAGCTTGTGAGGATACTTGTGTTTTACAGGTCGTTTCTGCCGCAGCGCGGGGCTTTTTGTTCACACCATGAAATTCCCCCCCGGAGACCCCAGACCTCCATCAGTGTCTTTCCCCGGGAGCTCCCTCCAGGCGCGAGGGGGCAGAGTGCCGCTTCATGTCAGCCCAGAAATGTCACATCACCTCAAACACACACACACATATGCACACACACACACAAATGTCTCTTCCACACACACACAGCCCCGTTGTTGCCTCCCTGCTCTCAAACACTCCACAATTTACTTTGCATCTCCGTCGGCTGCCAAGCAGGGCACGCACGCAAATGAATAAGACAGGAGAGGGTGTCGGAGCGTGTGTGTGTGTGTGTGTGTGTGTGAATGTAGCTGCTTGTGGAAATTTTGTGTGCGTGATGAAGTGTGTAATGTGTCTGCATATTGCAGCTCAGACACACTGGTGGTTAGGAAGCCTTGAGGCCTGCCTGACACAGCTTGAGGGCACAGAGAGGAAGGTGATTATCTCATAGCTGCCAGCCATCCAGCTCAAATAAAGACAAAAGTAACTCCGGCTAACTAGGCGTTGAGATTGTAAAAGTGGAGCCACGTACATGAACTCGCACACCTTTCTGTCTTTTCTTAAACTTGTGATAAACTAGACTCATGCAAAAACAGTGCAGGAGGACTGTTATTTGCACACCTCATATAGCACATTTCAGGTGTGTTATGGTGACGACCTTAAGCGAGGAAATACTCTCTGTAACCTTGTGAAGGTTCCAAGAATAAAAACCCACAATCAGTATGCCAAGAAGCTGTTAGCCCACGGAGACTTATATTGAGAACAGCATTTAAAAAAGGCATTTAGTACAAGGAAATAGGTTTGCATCATTCTCCCTGCATGACAAACCATTTAGAGATGACAGCCCCGGCAGCATGCTCAGATATTTCTACACACATCTATATGATGCTATAAAAAAAGCTAAACAATGCTCCTACCCAGCAATGTTTTTAAATCTCTGAAGTGCTGACCATGTTCTGATTTGAAAATTGACTTACCCTTATTGTGGGCAGTAAAGGATGGTTACCCTTATCAGACCCTTGTTTTTGAGTGTGCACGCTGTTAGAAGTTAAAGTGAAGCCTCACTCTAACTGCCTCAGTAATGTTAAAATATCCCCGTGCATGTGTGTGAAAATCTCCACGTAGCGCCATGAACAGAACTGAACTGGTGTTGGGACGGCTTTCCAAAACATGAAAACTGGAGACAAACTTGTCTTTTTCTTTTTTTTTTTGGAAGAGTGTGTATTCTTGCCTGTCATGTGCACAGTGCCAGGACTGCACCTTCATTTCAGGATTTGGGATGAGCTCGGCTGTGTTTGTCTTTGGATTTGGAAAGCCTGCCTACGAGCGTCTTTCTTTGGGAGATGCAGCTCTTTTTGGCAGGTAACGGGCACACACACCTGGATGTGTATCCGTGCCCAGATGGAAGCTAGCGCAGTGGCAGCTGGTGTGACGTCCCCTCAGGACGGTGGAGTCGCCAGAGGGGAGCTAGGCGGCCGATGTCCTGCTCCGCCGTTCGTATAAGGAACTTCAGCTGCGCGGCAGCTGCAGATTGCTGGCATGATGGAGTAGCAAGAAGGAAAAAAAGACACCTTTAAACAGAACAACACAACTGGCACTGAAATAGCATCTCCCAGTG
>JBAJHX010000115.1:18387192-18404280 GCA_037176925.1 Amniataba percoides
TATCTATCTATCTATCTATCTATCTATCTATCTATCTATCTATCTATCTATCTATCTATCTATCTATCTATCCATCTTGATCCCATATCTTTTATCTGTGTGTGGCTCCCTGTGTGTGCCTCACGCCTCGTTCACAGTGCCAACACCTCATTAGTACAATATGCAAATGAACTGGCGCAGGGCCAGAGGGTCAGAGCACAAACTGGAGACAGAATAATAGCACAATGGTGCATCTTTGTGTGTATGTGTGTGTGTGCGTGAGGGTGTGTGTCTGCCCAGATTCATGTGTATGTTACAGTAATGTGCGTTTACCTGTCTTCGAGTGTGTCACTCTGCGTGCGTGTTTGTGTGCGAGAGGGAAAGAAAATAGCTGAAACAGGTCAGCCTGCACACCTACTGTTCATTTAGAGCGCTGACAGCTTCTAAATAACTGTGACCCCGTAATCCCTGGTTTTGTTTTCTCCACTCTTTCGTGACAAAGTTAAAAAGCTCCCCTGTTACATTGTAAAATGTCAGCGCTGAACAGTGTTTTCTGTCAGATTCTTACACTGTATCCTTTCTGGTACAAATAATGGTACGCTTCACGAGACGCAAGCACAAGACAGCAATATTTGATTTATGTCATGCTTGGAATGGGAAACCCAAACCTGGAGGTGCGAGAAGCAGATGGAAGCTGAGGCAAACTCAATCAGTCTTTGGACAGAAAAATGTAAAATATACACCAGAATTGCCCTTTGGTATCATCCAGAGATGAACAGAGCTGACAAATCAAAGGTTGCAGTGAGCAATTTAAGGGGAACATGATATGAAAGAGAGAGAGAGGCCAGTGGCTCACCTGTCAGTGGCATAGGCTCAGTCTGAAATGTCAGCTCGGGGGCTGCAGACGGCATGATGGACGCGAATAATTGAGGTTAAATCTTAATTTCTGATAACGGTGGCTCAGTGCCCAGTACGAGCCGCTTTTTTTTCACACCGAGGTCTATATTATATAAAAGTGCATTTAATTTAATGACACACAATGGGGCAATTTGGCATTGTGCCAGGCAGAGCTTCTCCAATAACTTCTTTGTTACCAAATTGCCCACACCTGGCATAACAGCATCGACTGCCTCAGTTTTCACACTGAGCATAATGAGTGACTCACAGAGTGCAGGAGAAGGTGGCTCCTTTTCCAGCTGGTGTATGTGTGTGAAGGAGTTTTGTGTTGTCATATTAGAGCATGGGAAATGAACCCAACCCCCACAGATAGATTTGAGCATATTATCTTAGTTTAACTAATGTTATTGTTACGTTACAATATGCTTTCATTCTGTTAATTATTGACCTCTAACATGCTATACTTTTTCAGTTCATCGGTCATTTTAATGGCAATGTAAATCAACAGCTTAATGAATAACACCTCAACTATGATTTTAACCTTCTAATATAAAATAACAATTTTTGTATTGTACAACAAAAGCAAAAAGCACATATTCCTCTATCGCTATGAACAAAAATAATACCGCTTCACCTTCTTAGTCATATTTGTTAGGATTCCAAAAAGATCTTATCTCAGTTCAAGAGTCTCCCATTTATTTCATCCTCCTGTGTTAGTGTAAAAGTGATATTACTAAATTTCCTTTAATACTTTTTTTAAATAAATGGGTGTTTTATTGAACTGCTGTGGCAGTAGGCAGCCCTTTGAACATCTGAATTTATGTCTTGCAGACTCCTCAACCATGCACATGCATGCATACACACTCACACACACGGTTTGTTTCTGAGAGTCCTGTTGATTGGTTTGCCTGCAAACCAATGACTGTTCACCCATTTTACGATCACCATTTGTGTTCGTCTTTCTCAGTGTTGTTTTCCATTTCTGAGTTTGCTTGTTGCTTCTGTTCACCTGTTTATTTTGTCCATTCGTAAAAAGAAGCCATTATTTCTCCCCCCCAGGCGAGAGACGACGATGGCCTCGGTGGGAAATTACCCCAGCACAGCTTTACTCAGGACACGCCCAGGCTTGTCTTCAAGACAAACAGCGATGTGCTTGTAAGGACCATAACCATTTAACACCAGATAGAGTTTAAGCTTGATGGCTACTGCACAAATATGTTTTGATGTTGCTCTTTGTTAAAAGTGTATAATTTTCCAGTCATTTCCTCCTGACGTCTTTATATTTGGGCATTACTGTAAAAGTAGACATCAACCATCAGCCTCGGTTGAGTCCCCCCCGAAAAAAACAGAGAAAGTACATAAGTGGTACTTACTGTTTTACATAAAGTTTGCATACATTTAAGTTTGAGCTTTTCATAACTTTTTTTCATACGTAATCATTTGGTTTGCTCATTTTCATTATACATCATATTCAGTGACATGTGTTGAGGATTTGTACAAATTACACACAGACACACACAGACACACACACACACACACACACACACACAGACTAGAAGTAAAGTGGGTATGATATTATTGCAATGATGAACACATTTATGAATCTGTGAATTGAGGATTTCTTTATTTATTTGTGATATTTGTTTAGCATTGTCATACATATGTTTTACAAACTTTTCATTAGTCATAATTTAGTGAAGGCAAAACAGATTTATACCACCAACATACTGTATATTCTGCTCATGTAAATTCAGAGGAAGATGCTAAGATCTTGGATTGTGGCAACATCACTAAGTCTGATGTAGAAAAAAAACACACATGCAGCCAACCATATAGGCTCTAAACCCCCATTAATTCCTTGCTCTACATTGTGGGATTTGCATTTATTTGCCTTTTGCTGAGAGTTAAATGAGAAGATCAGTGGTGCTTGCATGTTTGTAGGCTGAACATGAAGCTACAGTCAGGAGACAGTTAGCTTAGCTTAGCACAAAGACTGGAAAACAGGGGAAAAGCTAGTCTGGCACTGTCTGAATGTAACAAGCACCCAGTTGGTTTAACAGTGTAAATACAAGTCTCGTTATCTCCATGAGGTTGCCAGGTCAGAAAATAATCCCCTCTAAAGCCACAGATTCGTTTTTTATAATTCGCTGTTTGCACGGATTAAACAAAAGAGATATAAGGTGTTTATAAGTGATCTTTAAATGTATTGCTAAGCAGATTTGGTTATTTTTGAACAAGCTAGTTGTTTTTATATTTTTATGCTATAATAAGCCAATCAGGTACGTGCTGCAGCTTCATATTGAGTGGACAGATGTGGGGGTGGTGTCAGTCTTGTCATCTAACTCTCCACGAGACAGGGACGTTCCCAAATGTCAAACTTTGGCTTTAAACAAAGGAGCCCCACGTGGGAAAGCAAACATGCGGCAGACAGCCGACAGAGAAATCTGGTCTCAGAGAGGTGACATTCGAACACAATCCACCAGGTCCGTCGCATCATTCTTACAGCTGGAGTTATTTTAGTCAGCGTGCATGCGTGAGCGTGTGCTGTGAAATATAGTGCAATTGAGGTTCACCTGACCAAGTGAGAATGGCCTTTGGATGTCACATCTATAATGACTGATGGCGATGGCTGGCTGTGACAGGCCGCCTCGCAGGGAGTGCAGCTCCACTCTTCTCTGGCTTTTATCTACAGTTTAAACTTTTCATGCTCCACTCAGATTTTAATGAAGACATCAATGTAGCCAATACAGAGTACAACACTGGGAAAGGATATGAAGCGGTATCTTTTCCCTTTTTGTAAGCCAGGTGATTATAACCCTCACAATAGATATTTCTATAAATGAGGCCACAGTAAACTGATATTTTGGCTAATCATAGTAACAAGTCCAAATGTTGCAGATGGCCTGTTAAGTGCTGCCAAAGTTTAATTTTCTTCTGCAAACTTTAGCTTTGCTCTGTTTTCTTGTTTTTCAGTGGACCAGGTGCTTTAATGTGGCAGTCTCTTGCTACATAATCTAGTGTTTGGACTAAATCCACAATGCAGCAAGCAGCGTGTTCCTGTTTGCAGTCCTCACATCATCATACTTAGCTGCAGATTGTTTGGAGTATGATGCAACTTCACAAAAAAACAAGTGACTGGCTCGCTTCAAGCTCCTGGTTCATTTTCATGAGTTTAATCCTTGCATGATTACACCAGCAATCGGAGAAGTGTCAAAAGACTCATGTATCGACCTTAACGGGAGAGATATACGAGCCTGTCCCTTTATGCACTTTTACTGCTTAAACCTCTTCATTTTCAGAAACCTCATCATCCTACATGTAAAAGCACTTCAGGCTCTACAGCCTCTCTGAAACCTTACAATCTCTGCACCGTCAGAAACCCTCCAGACTCTTAACCCTCTGCAACCTCCTCCTCTTCTTCCTCTTCATTTTCTAAATCCTCCACATCCTGGGCAATCTCTTTAACATCTGCAACCTCCTTCTTCTTCTTCTTCTTCTTCCCTGTCTGAAACTTTGTTATCGTCCTTGGCAACCTGTTAGTCCACAACCTACTCCTTCATCTCCGAGACAGGAGCAATTTAATACTCTTCATCCAATCCCTTAACCCCTGAGAGCATCGTTTCAAGAAACACCTGACCTAACTAGTTAATTGAGACTAATTATACACTAAAACTGTCTGTTGGCTGATCTCAGGATGTTCTTAAATGTCGCTGGCTGCGTCACACGGTCAGAGGGTAAGAGGAGGAAGAAAGCGATGACTGCCGATGGTGATTGCGCTTGTTTGGAAGCGCGATAATTGTTGCAACGCAAACGGTTAAACTGCACCACCGATGCTGGTTCGTTGGCCACGATGGAAATAAATGACCATAATTACATTCAACGGCAAACATCTGTGTACAGAGTGGGGCGAGAGAGAGAAAGTGAGAGAAAGAGAGAGAGAAAGAGAGAGAAAGCACAACTCCATTAGCGTAATGTGCAGTGAAATTTCACTCACAGTGCAGAAAGTCGTTAAGTGCTCTCCATCTGTCTTTCTGAGTCGAGGAAAATTTCAGCACATTTATTATTTAGAATATCCTGGGCTTACCATTATCAAACTCAACTTGCGAGAGCACCTTTTTGACTCTTACTCAGTCATGGCTCATTGAATTAGCCAGGACTAAATGGGCAGTGAAAACGTGTAGAATTCAAAGGGACTGACATCTGAGCACCACCAGCACGCTGTTTAAGCACCGCACTTGCTCTACAGTCCTGTCTCTGGTCTCTTTTTGCTGTGGCTCCTTAAGTTCTCCAGCTGCTTGTCCCGACTCTGTTCGTGTGGTAGTTTCAGATTCCTCCTGAACTGCATTTGGGCACATAATTTGTGGACTTATTAAAAAAAACTTCCATCCCTAAAAAACTAACAGATGCCCCTTCACTGATTCAGTCCACCTGGCACCGGACAATCTGATGTAAAACACCTAATCTATGCAAAGAACCTGATGTTTTACATGTGTAGCGGCTGCAGGACAGCGTGCTATGTATTCTTTTGAAATCCTGGCCAGTGCTACGGTGCATCTGCCCAAACAGCCCATGTGAGTCCACTGTCTTTCAGCTGCTGCCAGACAGGATCCTGCCAAATAAACCAATGTTGCTATGCAGCGTGCAAAAAGAGTTTATCCACCTTCCGGTTGCATCCCTCAACTTATTAACATTCAGCCAGGGGGCTTAAGGGTCTGTGTGATGGATGGATGTCGTTGAGGGGTCTGACAACTGATTAATGCCTTAATTATCTCCAGCGAGGACCTGCCACTCCTCCCAGAGCTGACAGAGTGAGCTGTGTGTGGCCTGACGAGTAACGCCGTGTTCAGGGCTCGCCCACCGCTATCTGCTCTACCAGGGTCACATTCATTTTCCTCCCAAAGAAAAATGTGCACGTTTTGTGCTGAAAAGGTGTATAACGGTGATGAAACAGTGCAGCAGGGTGTTTTGGGATCTTTGCCACTGCAGTGAACAAGAAAGGCAACTTTTCAATTTAGCCTGCTCGTGTTTGGATCCAGTTCTGGTTTGGTCTCTGCATATAGAAGTGATCCTGCCTTAAAGCACAACATATGATGAGATATTTAGTTTGAAAATATTTTATTATCTTATTATAGATTAATTAAAGATGAAATCCCAATGTGGCTCTAAAAAGTTAATCTGAAAGCGATCTTGTAAGTCCAATAACTCTAAACTCTACAACATTGCAAGTATCAAGAGAATGAATGCTCCTTTCTGTAGCCAGCAAATAAATCCAAACAAGAACTATCACACTTTATGCTCATTATGAAAGAGAAAAGCAGTGAAAAGAATGCATTCTTAATGGCATTATTCACACAAGTTAGGTTTGAGAGATTTTCCATTGCAATTTTTGAGGAAGACATTTGTGGTGTTGTTGTTCCGCATTACATTAGTCTGTTAGGTGTTCATATAGTTACATGGTGCGCAGGCACAGTAATGGCAGTGTTTTTCAGTGTGATGCATGTCTTTGACACAGTCTGTTTGGATGTGTGCATCCAGCTTTCCTTTGTGCAGTTAGAGGAGAGAGATCAGTGCTGCGACTATGTGCACATTTGTTGAAATTACAGAAAGCTCCCCAGGCAGAAGCATTTCACAAACAGATGGAAGGGTTAGAGTTTGTCCTCATGGCTGCATTGCATTCTGGTCTTTTGAGGCTACTGTGGATACTTGATAAGTGGATAAAAACATTAGTCAAAGAAACATTGTTGATTGTTGGTTTAACGTGGCTGCTCTATGCTTGAGACACAATGTTAAAGTTTGTTTATTTGTAGAATATAGTTTTTATGGCAATACAAATGTATGCATAAATGGCAAGGAAGCCCCTACTCTCCAATTTTAATTGACGGCCACAGAAAGCCTCATACTTAGTCAGTGACACATTTTCAGTTATAATGAATACTACAGTGGTCACCAGAATAGTCACATCATGTATAATCGGCCAATTACTCAAAGTAATAAGAAAAACAACAACATAGTGAGTACCTGGTCAGGTTTTACCTACATGTGCACCTTTGTGAACTTCTGAGCCTAAATACCAAAATGAGGCAATTCTGCATTAAGTTGTTGCAACAAATACCTGATGCCTCTGAAGAGATTTAAAGTAAATCATTACTGATTTGGGGTGTGGCCTGAAGTGCAAAATACTTGAAGGCTGAAACTTGCAGCAGTAGATTTCTATGTAATGCAGTATCTAGCACGTAAACATTATGCAGTATTTTTCTAGCATTTAAACTGACTTAACTAGTCTCGTAGTTTGCACTCGCTTCCATAACAGTTGTGGAAGGCCATTTGAAGGAAATTGTCTTTTTGTTTTGCTGTGCTAGGGGCACCAGTCTCCTCAGGATCTGTGGTTAAATGAGACTGAGAGTGTCTTTATTGCCAACAGAAGGTGCAAATGAGCATTGCTTGTTAAGACAGAAAGTTAAAGACAAAGTCACTTCAATAGCACTCAGCAGCAGAAGCCATGATGGGCACATTTACCTCTCCAGAAGACAATCTGCATTGATTTAGACACATGCATAAACACACACACCTTTATTACATAAATCAAATATATACAGGCAGGTGCATTTATACAAACTTCAAAGTTAAGTGTTTGCTCTTGACAGATCTGTGCTTAGATTAAGTCTTTAGAAACAGCATTAGTTTCCTTAAAAAGAATCCTTTTTTAAATGTGTTCATCTCCAGATGGTTTGGAGGCTGAGCTCCTGCTTATCAGGGTACTTCAGAGAAGATTGTGTTGTATTTCATCAAAAACAGATTAGAAGTCTTTTGTATGCAGGGCGGCAGGTACTGATGCAGTGTGTGTACTGTGTGTTTTTATGTTGCAGGTGTGTGACTGGTGCAAACATATTCGCCACACTAAGGAGTACCTTGACTTTGGTGCTGGTGAGAGGAGGCTGCAGTTCTGCAGTGCCAAATGCCTGAACCAATATAAGATGGACATTTTCTACAAGGAGACCCAGGCTGCGCTGCCTGGAGCACTGTGTAACCCAGGACATGGGGCTGGTGGGGAGGGTAAGCTGGAATGCAGTGGGGGTGTACAGCTGCTCACTCCTGAGTCTTGGGGAACGCCATTAACGGACCTCCGGCGCAAAGCTCCCTCTCCAGGGGGGCCTTCCACCACCTCTGCTTTGGCCCCTTCAACTTCTTCTGCCAACTCACCCTCAGACACTGCTGGTGTCTGCTCCCCGTCTGCCTCTTCCTCAGCCAAGATACCCACACCTAGACCCCATGAGAGCCCCACACTTCCACCTCCACCTGTTCCCTCTTTGCACCCACCTGTCGGTGTTTCCTCTGGGAGCCCTCCCATGGTGATGACACCTCGGGGGCCCATGCCCCTGCCTCTGTTCATGGAGCATCAAATGATGCAGCAGATCCGTCCACCATTTCTTCGCCCCTCTGCCCACCCAGGAGGGCCCAATAGCCCCTTGTCAAACCCTATGATCCCCGGTATAGGTCCACCACCCCCCCCAAGGACCATTGGTCCAGCATCAAGCCCCATGCACAGGCCCCTGCTTTCTCCACATGTTCACCCCTCATCCAATCCAAATCCTGGCATGATGCCCCCTCACCCCGGTCTCCCCATGCCAGGCTTGCCCCCTTTCCCCCCAATCAACATGATGCCCAATGGACGCATTCCTCTCCCCCCAATGATGAACTTTGGCATGCCATCCTTGGCCCCACTGGTACCTCCACCAACTCTCTTGGTCCCTTACCCTGTCATTGTGCCCCTCCCAGTACCGATCCCTATTCCAATCCCAATTCCCTTCAGCCCCAAAAATTCCAGGGACCACCCAGAGAGCAGTGGGTCTGTCCGCAGTGCTCCAGAGTCCTTTGAAGCCTCAGCTTCTTGGCCCCACTCTCCAGGTTCTTCTGGAGGTGACAGAGGGGAGCAAAAAGCAGAGCCAGCTGGTGCAGAGCATCTCTCTCCTGTACATTCAGAGAGAAGCAGGACAGCATTAGTGGACTTGACTGTGAAGGCAGAGGACAATTCAGCCAGCCTGTGTCCAACCACTGGCCCCGGACCGATGGAAGGCGTGATTGATCTTACTGTGGGCCAGAGGTCATGCCAACAGCAGGTAATACAGAGGATGCTCCCTGGGGTCCAGGTCAAAATAGAGGCAGAGACTGAATCAAGATCTCCACCAGCTACTGGGCTGGGGAGGGAAGGAAAGGGCAACCGTGATGGGGGGGAACAGGCTCTCTCACAGGGCCTCCTCAGTACTAAGGAGCTGGATGTGGCCACGCACTCAAACAAACTGGAATCATCGGGCCCACCCTCCAGCAATAGTAGCCCTTCTTGCAATGCTGATCCTCCATTGAGCCAGCAAAACACCTGTATGTCCAACTTTACTCCACCGCCCGTGCCCAGCTCAGCGCGGACCCAGTCCCAACCCCTGCCCCAGCTCCAAACGAGCCCCGCGGCCCCTTGTAATGTCATAGTCAATGGAACAGGATGGCATTCGCTTCTCACTTCTGCCTTTGAATCTTGCCCTGACCGAACAGGAGACAGGGTTGCAGGAGAAGGAGAGTCAGAGGAGCAGCCAGCCAATGGGGAGCTGGAGCGCGAGGCACTGAAAGAGAACAATTGCTCAGTTGGAGATTGGGAGCCAGGAAAGCGGGGCTCAGCGCAGGACGAGATAGCTGACACAATGGAGGGTAAGCCAGACCCTGACTCTAACTTGGAGGAAGGTGAGCATGCCTATGCCCTGCCACTGCTGTCCACAGGAGGCTGTGTCGTCATCCAGCCTGTGCCAAAGCCTGGCGCTGACAAGACAGCCATTCTGTCCTGCTCCATCAGTGCCCCTTTATCAGCAGACGGGAGCCCTGACCTGGAGCCACCGCTGAAAAGGAGGTGTCTGCGAATCCGCAATCAAAACAAATGAGGTAGGTCATCCCTGGTGGGCTTCCACGACACTTTTTGCAGTTGCACACACTCTTTATTTAAGTATGAATTTACACAGATTTATTCAGTGACATTTTGTAATTCACAGTAGGGTGCCCAACAAATAATCAGTCAGTTTTGATGTTTCAAACGTCTCTCACTCCCCAGTGTGTGTCTTTGAACTATTTGAAATGATCTTCTTTACTTCCAAAATGTACTGTGATTCGTTGTTTACAGTTCATTCTGTTGGCATCAGTATTGTGTTTTGTCCATTGTAGCACGGTCATTTAGAAATGGTGCAATAAGGTTTATCACTCTATTTCATGATGTGATGCTTGGCTCAAGGGTAGACCCACTGTACCCTCTTACAGACAGTATGGCGAGCGTTAACAGAATTATTATCAAAAGGAATGCCAGAGTGCATGCTCCCCTAAGTCCACTGTGACAGATGGTGTGCAGGTCAAGTATCTGAATGTCACCTGGAGGGACACTCACAGGGACTTACTATGACCTCATGATATGACTTACATCTTTGAAAAGATGACATCCAGCACAAACTAAAAGGAGGTATGGGAGGATATCCCCAACTATCTTAATGTTAGCTCTTAGACAACACAATTAAATGTGCTGATTACATTAAAATGACATTTTCAAACTCGATATGGGGTAATCAGATATTATGATAAATGGCCTTTCTTACTGAAGCATGTGTTTAGCCAACTTGCTCACACATAGACAGCATTTCTTCATGAACCGGGACATTGCTCCCATTTTACAGAGATTACTTGTTGCTTTACTTTGACTGGCAGATTACCTCTATAAACTTCAGAATGGAAATGGGAAGTCTTTCATGCCAAAGGATTTATTCAACACATTAATACCAAATGTAATGATGCTCTCCTCAAGTTGTTAATTAAATTAAATCGTATTCAAGAGCAATTGAAGGCCAATTGAAGTCACGGCAACATGAGGCGAGTGCTCTGAATTAGAGTAATTAATAACGACAAAAGATGGAAATCAAGCCCCATACACCTCTAGCGCTGCTAGATGCAAACCAGCAGCTGAAATTAATCCTTGGAGTGATGGAGAAAATGTACCGTAGCCTTCAGTTACCTGAAATACAAGATTTTTGGTTATTGATAAAGGAGGATGCAAAACATGTTTGCTTCATCTCACCATTCCTACTTGTCTGCAATAGCACAAGGCATTCATTATGAAACATCTAAAACATTATGTAAAATTTATGCAACCAGAGAAACAGATGCTGAATATTTCATTATATTGTAATAATAATATTTCAAAACAGGTCTTGTGTGGTTCTCATATTAGCAAAGCCCCTGTTTTTCCACTTATCCTTAACTTAAAGTTGGGGCTGCCTGTTGGACCAGTGACTCAGTCTAATTCTCCTCCCACTCTGTTTCACAGATGGACGCTCTGAGGACCACAGTGCCATCAACGACACTCACTTGTCCACCCCCCAACACCAAGTCCCACCCTTCCCAACAATACCACAGCACACGTGCACACACAGAAACGTTTTTCCTGTCCTCACTCATCGTCCAGTCTACCAGCACCACAAATCGCCTTCGACGACCGATGAGAGTCCAACCAAACATGTTGATGTGTATCATAGTAGAGCAGAACAAGACTGCCTTTGTCTGCTTGACGGACACTCTGATAGACTGAACTTCTACAGACTTGATGTCATGGCCAGCAGGATCACCTGACCTTTGAAATGCAGACAGTATATCCCTGCAACAGGAGGACTTTACGCTGCTGCTTCTCTCCTCATTAAGAGACTCTTAGCCCACATGGCTCTTAAACCTTATCTTCCCTCCCCTGTCAAAGCAAGTGCTCTCTATATTATTTGTTACGATGGAACACACTACAGTATCAGATATTCAAAGATGCTGCTGGGAAATTAGCGACGGAGCCCTAAAGAGAGATTTCCGTCCCTCACAGAAAAGCACCTGCCACACCACAAGTACAAAATCTCAGCTCCAGTAAGTGTTACTTTTTTCTCACATGACTTATCACAAAGATATAGACTGATTTCACAAAGTGTAGATTGTAGAGACACGGAACCGGCAAAGCAGCAGCAGAAATTCTGCTCTATCTTCTTGATTTTTGCTTGCCCACAACCAGCAGAAACGTACTTGCCAACCTGACACAAAGTGTTCTGGGTAATACTGATGAGTGGTAGCTAAAATGAAGCACAACAAGCATGAATAGCATTAATGCAATATGACTGAAGGACAATTTAAAAATATATTTCAATCTGAGGCAGGAAAACAGTCCTTGGACACAAAATCACCAATTGTTTGGAGAATTATTCCGACTGAATCAGCAAACTGGAGGCCGAAATATTAACCTTCACCAGCAAGAGATGGTGTGTGGGTGGAATCATACAATCTCTGCCATTTTCCTGTGGCATCTATTTGTTTTGCTCTTAAACTTCACCGAATTTAAATATATATTGTTACACAAGAATGAGACAGAGTTGTCATGATAATCATTCCTACCATTGACAGTTTCACACCCTCGGGAACGCTTTTTGTGTTCTTAAACAGTGAGCCATGCTAGCAACAGTAATAGGAGCCCCTGCTGTTTTAGAGCATTTCAAGGCTCACTGCACCTCCAAAAGAACTGGGATGGCACGGCAAAGGAGACACTCCACCAACCTGCACTGCGTACTCGCTACCGCAGGCTAGTGCGTAATCCTTTCTATAATACATTAACAGTGATGTTTGTGTAATGGGTTAGTTTGAGACTGACTGCACTGAATTTGGAGCGGGCAGAATGAAGCCAGCTCTTTCATAAATAATTCTTTTGGGACCTGGAGGAAAACTGCTGAACACTACAGAAGTATTTCCACAATAAACACACTGAAGACTAATTCATTTTGGAAATAATTTGAAAAATATTTCAAACTTTGGCTCTTAATTGTCCACCAGTCTTGCCAAGTTAATTTAATGCCAGTTCTTATTTGTATTAAGCCAAATTTAAAGCCAGTGTTGTTTCTGGGCACAACTGTCGCCCATCCAGTTTGATCTGATCCAGTTACACCGCAGCTTAAGCCTGCGAGCCGGGATTCCATCAGACAAAGCCAGCATTTAGTTTACACTCCTATGGAGGAGGTACATTGTACCAGTGTGAGACAAGGTATTATCATATGCCAAAGGCCTCTGGTGTGTTGAAACAAAACATGTCACCTAGTTTTCAGTGGAAATGGGATTTCAAACTGAAGATTTGACCAGATAATTTATAGTTGCCAAAATAACAAGCACTTATTTAAAAAAAAACAAGGGAAGATACAGGAAAACACAAGTGGATGTCAAAAGGAGTATTACCCTGTTTTCTCTTTTTATGGTACGCTTCTTTAAAAGCCTATGATATGTCACTCTGCGAGTAAGGTGAAAACAAAAAATGGATTAAATGGATAATGCAGGACTTGAGTGATCCTTAATCGTGAGTTACATGAGATATGTACAGTGCTTTGCAGTCTCTCTCTATCTCACTGTTTTTCCTGTAGCCATTGTTTTATTTTATTCTGTCACACACAACACATACACACACACACACACACACACACAGATCACACAAAGCATACCTACGGTGCTCACACTCATGTCAGTCACACACAATGCACATAGTAGATTTAACTGTGTGTACGTGTGAGGCAGGTGCAAGCAGAGAGCCCAGTTGAGATTACAGAGTGTTGACTCAGAGTAAGCAGTGTGCAACTTTATCTGTTGCCTGTTAGTCAGGCATTTAGGCTTAGCTTGCCGCTTGCCAAGGCCCAGCTTTGGTGTCACTTTAAGCATTTCCTTGCCCCCGCTTCATTTCTCTCCACGCAAAGGCAGTGAAAATGCTCTTTTTAAGCTGCCCGGTTCTGTCTTGCCTGCTTTTGTCCATAAGAAGAGATACGCCTCTCTGTACCGATACCCAGCATAAAGCACAGCATTACTAAAATGACACTGAGCAATTGCAGCCCAGCTCCAGAACTGAGATTTCTCTGTGTAGCCATCAGTTGTCTCGTCCAGAAACGTAACAGTAAAAGAGCAGAAAGCAGAAACCTAGAAACTGGACACTTTAGTTGCTGTCTAAGATATGAGAGTCATTCAAAACCAGGGTCATTGCCAGGATTTTACAACACACCCCTACCAAAAAAGGTCTCAAGTTTTTTGATTCCATAGAGTGTTTTGATTTTATTTATTTAACTAACTGTTCAACTATAGTTTCTGTTAACTGTATGAATTCTGAAACTTGTAATCTATCCACTGTGTGTAAGTTTCTAAAATGTAAAGCCCTTGAGGTTGCAAAAATGTACAGAGGACGTGACCTCGGTATCCTCAACGGTAGCTACACCCCTGTGCAAAACTGAGCCACTGGTACAGCTCTGCCCTTTGTCTGAAGAGAGGTTACACTTTCCCGTTTGTGAGCGTTAAATACGGCAGATTACTGTTGTGTTGATCAGCTCGGCTGTTAGCTGAGGAGAACAAAGTTTTCTAAATGAACCGTGTGTCCTGGGTTTGCTCCTTTGTTCCCCGCTGACAGGCTGCGAGCGTATCACAAAGCAGGAAGACCGACCTTGTAAAGGAAAAAGAAAGGTGTCAGTGTTGTTGCTGCATGACGTGCAGACTGATAAATTTTTGTCCCACGAGCAGAGGAGACGAGTGATGGTCTGCACGGGCAGGTTGCCATAAAATGTCCTGAGCACACTGATGTTAATCGGAGGATGAAGCCTCGGTGAGCTTTCCTCCATGGCACCTTCGGGACTAAATGTCAACTTTCCTCACAAAACACCTAAAGCAGATTTCAGTGAAATGAACTGTGCACTACATATTTTAAAAATACATTTAGTTGTTTTCTTGCTGAGAGTTTAAATGAAAGAATTGTCTTTCACCTCAGCCAGCTGTCAGTTAGCTTAGCTTAGCATAAGGCAGGGAGAGTTTTGACCGTTTCTCTCAACAAGATTAAAAAAATCTGCCTGCCACACCTCTAAAGCTGACTAATTACACATTATGTCTCATCTGTTTCCAGTATTTACACTAAGCTAAGCTAGCTGGACGAACCATCACAAATATTTCTTTAAATTTGCTCCCTTGAGGACAAACACTAATTGCTCTGGTGACCTTTGTCACCACCAGGTTAAACCAAACTTTATTAGTCCTACTACTGGCTGTCCTCGCATGATTTTTCATGTCAGTTGTCATCTTTACCAGAAATCTGATACTGATTCAAAAAGGGTAAAAGGAAAATGTTTTCGATGGGGGAGTGATGAAAATCTTTTGTTGCGTCTGCTTTTTTCCCTCCTGCCTGACACATCCACCGATACATTCGGACACACACAGACAAAAGAAGGTGCACGTTATCTCTGACCCTCATCACGCCACACTGGGGTTGCAAACGCTATACTGTCCATGTCGGAAACAGATATTGAAGATAGGAGAGCCTGACTCTCACACGGAGACGCCGGACCAGTGAATCATCGTCGCCGTGACGACAAACAGACTCGTGACAAATCTCCAGCATTCCTTTTTTTGATGATGGACTCCAGGCCTGGTCAGCAGCCTGAATTATGCAATGACAACTAACTCCAACCCTAATATAGACGAGAGGTCCACAGACGAGATAAAATGACATGACGTCATGTTACTTTTCAAAAACAACAGAGAAGTTGCCTTAACTCTTGCTTGTATAATCTCTACAGTTAAGACAATGATGCTCGCTTGTAAAGAAGACTCTCCCTTCTTTGTACAAAATGAAATATACCAGAAACAACAATTTGTTATCTTGCTAGTGTCAATGTATAGATGATCAGCTTTTTCTGTAACTTGTATGGACCGTCACATTTTTGCTAAGAAGAAACCCTCCTCCCAAATTCCTTGTTCCTAAACATCCAATCTGTTCAACGTTTTAACTTGTGGTGGACTGTCAATCTTTTTGTGTACATTTTATAGTATTATTTATTGTTGACAAGTTTTGCATTTGCAAATAATTAAAAAAAAAAGTGAAGGTGGTTTGACCTGAGCATTCAATTCCAATGTAAATGCCTGGTGAACAGTGAAAAGCTTTTTTAATTATTAAAAATGGAGCAGACAGCGATATGAGGAGACGATCTTCTGTCTTTTTATTATGACGTTGTAACATGTACATAACATGTGGCCAAAATTGCTTTGGAAAAGAATCATTTTTTGTGTTGTAACAGTATTTGTTTTATCCAGTGAAATGCTCATGAAGACAAATAAATAAGAGGCACACACAACTCTGTTTCAGACGGGTCATATCTGCTCATTTTATGCACGAGGAACCTGCACACTTTAAGTACTGGCTTCATAAGAGGTCAGAAAGTACCATCTTTCTTTAAGCATTATTTATTGGGAGGTTCTGACTTGATTCCATCGCATTATTAAGAGCATGTCAGACAACCAGCTGGCATCAGTGGAAACCTGTGAAAATCACAGCTAATAACTTGCATGTGATTTTCCCGAGGTGCCACATCATTAAGTCATATTGTTCCACAATAGAACCTTTAATATAAACACTGTGGGAGAGCTGTGCAGTGAAAAGTGCCAATTTCTAGCAACTTGCTCATTATTAACATATTACAGTTTACAGCAGTCCACAGTCGTTCACTGTTACTGAACTACAGCATTACATAAAGCAAGATGTGACCATCCGGTGCCTGTGAACACTGAATTACTGAGAATCTGTTGCCCTTTAGGCACAGTGTCTGACCCTGTCTCAGGAAGCCAAGGCGATGAGCTGCAAATTAGAAGATGCAAACAAAAACATGAATGAACACGGCGCCCAGCAGTCATGCTAACAGCTCCAAAATGTTATTAATCATTAATGCACAAGTGATTACTTGTTTAAACACATTTTAGAATACTGAATCATTCATAACTAGTGAGGCTGTGGTTATACCGTTTAATTATTGAAGGCTAAGAGGCTAAAAAACAAAACAAAACAAAGCAGCACTTATTAATGCGCTCAGTAATCACTACATATTATTCCTGATAATAAGGCCACCAGTGATGCTAGTAATAAGTAGGATTTAGAAATGGCTTCATATAAACAAATGGTGTTTTTAAAATGATTTCCTTTAATCACTAGTGGACAATATAATGACACTTGGACACCTACTTTCATTGAAGCACCAAACTGTTTTAATAAATCCAATTGTTTTGACCTCATGTGTACATATATATATATATATATATATATATATATATATATATATGCACCGGAGAGATATCTGACCTTTATGTTTCTCTCTGCAATAT
>JBAJHX010000115.1:18409990-18433224 GCA_037176925.1 Amniataba percoides
CACACACACACACACACACTCATATGCAGAGGGCTCAGAAATGTCCTTTTTTGCAGGTGGAATAAAAACATGCATTCTTTAAGTGCCTTAATAATTGCTCACAGGCTCATATTCGGTAAACAATGAATCACAAATCCCCTACGCTATTGTGGCATAGCAACAGCAAAAAAAGAAAAACACATCAGAAGAAGCTGCTTTGCTCACTAATATATAGTCTCCCGAATAACAGCTTAGCAAAAGAAACTCGGTAATTAATTTCAGAGTTGTACTTTTCAGTCATTTAATGGACTTAGGGCTTGCCAAGAAGCAGTGGGCTGACTACCCTGAGGATACGGAAAGCTGAGAGGGAGGAATCTGCAGCATCTGTCAAGTAAACTCACTGACCTCCCTTTGTAAAGAAAACTGACCCTTTATATGCTGGGATATACAGGATTGTACCCAGCGATTCCTCTGTTAACACTTCTTTCCTCTGTAATGAGCCCTTAATTTACATCTGCCTCTTTAGAGAAGTCATACCCAGCAAAAAAAAAAGTCATATGAATGGGGCTTTAATGGTGCTGTACACTGTGGTCTTCTAAACTGTAAATCACTTATTGCCTCTATCAGGGCCGGAGCGAACACGACCTGAAGTCTCAGCAGCCTTCCCCTTGTGCAAACTGTGGTGATCGTTATTTGGCAGCACACCGCTGCTGACTGAAGTGCTGGGCTTGCTCTGCGGCTCCAAGCACGGGGAGTGATTGTTGAGGGCAAGCGAAAAGAGAGGGCATTTTCTTCTCGAGATAAAGAAAATACAGACACTTGATTGCAAGTCACATAAGTTGCCTTTCTGCCGTCCTGAAGGAAATGACCTCACTGAGTAAATAGTTGGCAGCTATATATGGGGCTCAAAGTCCCTGCGAATGACTGCACTTTCCCCTTTCACTTATTCAGCCTTATCTCTTTTTCTCCGGCTCTGCTTCTCTCTCAGCCTGCAGCTCGGGCCCCTCCTCTCAGGCTTGTTAAACACACTGCAGGTATTTTAACTGTAGCTCTGCTCCAAAGCCTTTTGATTGAGCTGCAGGCCTGCTGCTGCCAGATAACTTTATGCACAGCACTTAAGTGTGAACGATAGGAGATATGGCCAGCTAAGAGTCGGTCTGACGTCCTGCAGGTCATCTCTCGGGGCAAATCCCTGCCTCTGGTTTGTACATTCACTACGGTCGCCTCCTCACTCTGTTAGGTGACAAAAGCTTTTTAATGACTAAGTGCACTCGGTTTGTTTTGCACTGTGTTGGGCGTTCATTCCTCCAGCTGCCCTTTCTTCTGTTTGTTTCTCTCATTCACATTTTCTCAGTTTCTTTCCAGCGACGGTTTATCAGTCTTCTTCTCATGCAGCATCTCCTGTCCCCCCTTTTCCCAGTCTTATCTGTTCTTTTCCATTTCACTTACTTTATTGCCCCCCTCCCCCCTGCTCCACAGAGGAACTTCTTCCTTTAATGTGTAGCTCTTCAGGGAGGTGGGGGGTAACCCGTGTGTGTCTTGTTCTCTGTCTGTACCCTGATAGTCAACCTGAGTGTTCGCTCTGGCTCTATGGAGCAGTCGACTTGCTCCCAGCCAAGCAGCAGCAGCAGTCCCGGCTTCAATGTGCTAGCTGGATAGAAACACTGCCTTATAAGGCACTGGGGACGGTGGCCCTGGCCAATTTTTTTTCTGCTAAACAAGCCAGTCTCTCTGCTCCACACCTCCTCTGGTGAGACAGTCCAACCTCTCTACCGCCTTTTTTTGGTTTTTGCTCCACTTCAGTGAAGAAGACCTGGCGTCTTCCGGGTGTGCAAGCCCTCTGTGTTCTTAAAATGTCACACTTCATTTCAGCTATGTATCGTCTGGTCGTCTTCAGTGGTCAGGGTTTTCCCTGTTTATTAAATCCAGCCAGAGGCGGGTTAGCTTAGCACAAAGACTGAAGATGGGCAGAAACAGCTAGTCTGACTCTGTCTGAAGAGAAGAAAATCACCATGGCCCACTACCTCTAGAGCAGACTAATTAACATGTCATATGTTGTTGGCTTAATCAAATCCGTAAGACAATGTGTTTTATGTGAGTTATAGGTGCCATATGACTTCTTGGAGTCGCCACTGGTTGCTTGGCAACCACAGTGTAACAACAAGACTCCAAGAAATAGTCGGATGCATAATCCCCTGTAAAAGTACAGTGTATATTTTGAAGACCTTGGGTTTTGTATGTATTAAACTAATAAGATATAACATGTTAAGTTAAATTAAAAGTGACACATTGTGGTTTTAGTGCCATGTGACATATTGTTTATGGATATATTAACAGTTTCATACATTAGCAACAGACAAAATTAAAGCCTGAGTTATCACTGCCTTCCCTTTTTTTTGTTTGAAGAACATATTGTAAAAAGAAGATCTGTGCAAACTGGCTGCATTTCACTTGAGCAGGCTTGGTTGTTGTAGATCACCCAGCTGTTATACATCAGACAGCTGTTTGCCGTTTACCTAGAATTGACTCCTCACTGGCAGGTACATCATGTTAAAAGGATTTTACAAGTAAAAATGACAGCGACTGATGAATTTTGGGTCTTGTTATTTTGCTTTAAAAGGTAGAAGGATTCCCCCAGCTGGCTGTCAAACATTCATTACAAACAGAGAAAAATCAAAGTCCAGCACGCACACAGATACACACAAATATTATATACACATACTTCACAGCCTTGATTATGTAATATCTTTGACAAATAGAACAAGACATGAGCTGAACCAGGATCCCCCTTACAGGGACGTGAGAAGGAATGCGAAAAATGAGGAAGGACTTAATCTCCAGAAGTAAATGGGTTCTCTGGATGGTCCAGAAAGACTGAAATATTGCTTAAACTCACATTATTATCACAACTTTGACAATGCTCCAACTGAGTTGGCCATCTGGTTGTATGTCAGTGCTTTAAATAAACTGCTGTGAACCTCATCCATTCCTTGAATATGACATTTGGACCAGAGCGAAGCTGGAATGGGATGCCTTGATGTGTTTACAGTGGTATATGCCTCTCATGTGAAAGGAAATGTACACCCTAAGATTTGTCTTAATCTGGTGGATCTTCTTGTCTAGACTCAAAGACTGTGGTTGAGATAATGTACGCATTCACCAGGCACAGAGCGATGCAGCAAGGTTTAAGTGAAATCATTTTATCTCGGGAATACAAACCGGTCTCGGCTTCTTAAGCGGCACGCAGTCTCCAATCTTGGTGCATCATTTTTGGATTTCACAGACTGAAATTGTCAAGACCTTTCTCTTTTTTGCACTGATCAGAGTGATAGGAGAACATCTC
This sequence comes from Amniataba percoides, assembly GCA_037176925.1. Lineage (NCBI taxonomy): Eukaryota > Metazoa > Chordata > Actinopteri > Centrarchiformes > Terapontidae > Amniataba > Amniataba percoides. Next base: position 18,413,313 of record JBAJHX010000115.1, read on the forward strand.
CACCCAGTTGTGAGTGTGGAAGAGTTTGATACCTGAGTCTCTGTGTATTTTTAGTTTTAAATGAGGGTGTGAGCAAGCACAGAGGAGAAGAGAACAGGAGTCTCCCACGCATAAAGCATAACCCATCCATCTGGCCTCAGCGTTATCGTTCCATCACAAGCTGCTGGTGAAACACGTACCTCCCACACACACACGCACGTACTTTCTCTTGCGCACACATGCATATGCACAGGCTTTGGGACACACATTTGTGTTCATTTTTGCAAAGCCAACCCGTTATTCACTTGATCTTAGCAACACAAGCTGCATTGTGTGCAGCCAGCAGCAACAGTCCAACAATACAACACACCGACAAAAAGCTATGGATTGTTAGTGAGTTCGTACGGCTTTCGTTTCCTTCAACAGACCCAAACAAGAGTGTCTGTGTGTATGTGTGTGTATTGGGGTTTGCTCCAGCAGTGTTTTAGTGTTGGAGCTGGCAGTTGTAATTTAAATAGTCTGTGCCAATACTAAAAATATTTATATACAAATTTGACCATGTTCATGCGAAAGGATTGAAACTGAAACCCTCCATTGAAACTCAGCCCAAACAACGTCATTGTAATGTTGCTGGCTTTTTATTTCATGTTGGCCCACTGTATCTGTTCAATGGCAGGGAGACTGAGCTTCTTCACTGCGTAGATAGGGAGTTATGTAACAAATTAGTTCAACATAAACAAGTAAACATGGAATCGTTTTAAGTGTTTCAAGCACAAGTTTATTGGCTCCAGCTTCCAAATGTAAATATTTTTTTATTTTCTTACTCTACTGCGATAGTAAACAGAGTTTCTTTGGACTTCGGTCTGTTGGTAGCAGAAAATGAGACATTTTAAGATCACCGTGGACTATGGGAACTTGTGATGGGCAGCTTTTACTATTTGAGGATACTATATAGACTTTAAGATTAATTGAGAAAATAATCACAAGATTATTCTAGTGGCCTCTAACATTTTTGGTGTGTGATTAGATCTCTTGAAAAAAGGCAGGATCTGCTTGTGACCCTTCATCGGTTAAGTCTTAGTATGGAGTTATATAAATGAGTATGGGCAGATTTTTTAAAGGCTATAAGGAGAAGGAGTAGTAGGAGGATTGAAACCAGCAAACAACTTGTCTTTACACGATATGCCACAAATGTGAGGTTGTATACATTTTAAATAAACAGAATATGGACATAAATGTTGGACAAAAGTTGATTTGCAGTTAGAAACATAACCCAGTGCTGACCACTGCCACTGTAATGCCCCTGTCATTATCATTATGTTTTTGTGGGACATTATGGACATTTAGAAAGCTGCATTTAAGGTTGACATGGAGCAGGACCTTATATACGCATTAGCCCTCCCATTTTTTCTGGCACATCCCTGAGTGCCCTATAACAACGCGTGGGTGCCAAAAATGCGTAGGGCACAGGAGCATGGGACAGAAATCTGTCAAACACAAGAGTAAGACATACTCTTTTATTCCCCGTGGAGGCATTAGCTGTGCTATTTGTGAGCCCCTGCAGGATTCCTGCCGTTGTCTCTCTTGGAGAGTTTACGGGCCCTGCCTGGCACAGTCCCCTCGCTCTGCCCGGCCCACCGTTTATCCCCACAACTATTTTTAAAACGGCTGGAATTCAATCAAAACATTAACTTTCTGCTCAGTCCTTTTAAAGCCCAGGGCACTGCTGCTTGTTTTCTGTTCCACATGCCTAGCGATGAGATGGGTATGGAGGAAGAGGATTTTTTTGGGGGGAAATAACTACAAATGGAGCAGAGAGTTTGTGATGTGAAAAGCTTTGAATAGTTGGGCTCTTCCTCCCTGCGTTCAGCTCGTTTCAGGTTAACATCATCACATTCCTGACTGGTGGATACACGTGGCTTGTTTTTTACAGAGTGATAAAGAGTGGAAGCAGGCAAAGGGAGAGCGACAGCACCGTAATGTCAACAGCAGGTTGGGTAAATAAAATGAAAAAGAAGAGAATGTGCTGAAACAGAGCTCTTATAAAACTCCTGCCTGCTGCTCCTCTGTAGCTTCGACTGGCTTCAGCTCTTTGTATTTTGCAGAAGTTGCTTAGCAACCAGCCATAACCCATTAGCTGGATTACAGTATGGCAGAGATAAAATGCTGAAGTGCTATCTAATAGATACACAACAACTCATACTGATAAGCCGAACTGGACAGATACTCGCATTAGCTCAGGGAAACATTACTGTAAGCAGGGAAGTGTCCTGTTTATCAAGCTCAGATATAAGATGGGACATCATGCTTTGCAATTATTCAGAGCCGTTGTTACAAAAACACCTTTCCCTTTGATGTATGTGAAGCTGTGCTGTGAACAAGGATGGAAGGATGGGCGTTTGTCTGGAACAGTTCCAGATATGTCAGCTGCATTAAAGTTTAAATTGTCAGTCCAGTTTTACACCTCCCCAGACACTTGTCAGTTATTTAATATTTATAAATAGCTGCTTCTGCTGAGTAGCTTAGAAATGTTCTCTAGAGCCTTGTTGGCATTTTTTACAGTAACGCTAATGGAAGCAAATTGGTAGAGCAGTGTGCAGCCATTTCTCCTGTGTAACTCCAGTGCACTGAACAGATTATTATGTTTGACCTACAGCATCTCTGGAAATTGTGATGTCTTGAATTGTCTTTTGAAGGGGGATGCCACCCATTATAGGAAGCCACACGCAGGCTGACACGTCTAGATGCTACTTTGGCTGCCTTCCCTCCGTCCAAATCTGTTTCACTAACATAACAAAAAAAACAATTGTGTCTCATGAAGATCCACCGGCATAATATCACTTCTCCGCCGCCGAACCACTGGCGCCTCTCACCATCACCGGGGCAACATGTATTTATTTATTTATCCGTCCCCCACACTCGATTCATCTTGTTTAATGGGGAGATGTAGAAATGACAGAGAGGAATAATATGTCACTGAGAAGTCCAGTTTGTAGATAGGGAATGTTTGCTACATGCCTGTAGTGAGTCCAAGCGTTGCAACAGAGTGTTTACTTTGTATTTCTCGTGGCAACTGTCGACGAACAACTTCTGTCATCTTTTGTCCAAAGTTGGAAATCTGTGAAACTGAATCCCCTCTGCCTTAAAGTCTTTGAGAACCAACGTCCTCCACCTGCCGTGCTGCTTTGTTGTTCTTCTTTTGGGAGCACCTCCAGCCTTACAGTGTAACAATATGCACATGGTTGATTATTAATGAATCTTTGTGACGTTTTCCTCAGAAACACTTAAGAACTGTCGGGGGACACTTGATCTCTTAGCACAGTGTTTCCATCTATCACACTGGACAGAAACATGGAAAAGCACCTCAGGTACATGAGCTCTTCATGTGATGTGTCTCATTTGTGAGACAGCTGTTCTACCTCTGCAAATGAATTAAATTTTTTGCCTTTTATTACACAAATGAGAGGCATATGGGGCGTGTTTTGCTACTAAAAGTAGGCAGCAGTCCCTGTTATTTCACTTCAGGAGGCCTGAAACCTATTGTGGTTTCTTTGTGGTTTTCTTTTTTGGCTTCAGAGAAATCAGCTTAGCCATGCTAAGAGTCATGATACTTTTCATTTTGAGATTTTGATATTTTATTTTTGATATCAATTCATTTCAGGCTGAATCCTTAGGCTGCAGTGGTTTGGATTTGATATCGTGTCATTTGATATATATTGATAATTGCTGCTTGATCCATATTGAGTGCTATAAAGTTAGTGATGCTATAACATACATACTGTTGGGATTGCACAGTGCAGCTAAATGGAAATCGTGTCATTGAGTAAGCATCTGGGGGATGATTTGAGCTGTGGCTCTGCATTTGCTGTTGTTTTGAAGGTGTTTGCGAAAGTAAATTAAACACACACATGGTAAAATGTGGTTGATGCTTCATAAACCGAGTCCCACCTGTAGCTGCCATGCATGTGTACATTTCTTTTTTAGCAGCAGACGAATGCAGAGCAGCGGCTGTAGTGGAGAACGCTGCCTCAGAGGAAATGACTTGCACACAGGGACTGGCTTCATGACACAGTGAAATTATCTGCCAGCCCTGGGGTGGGGTGGATCATTTCCTGTATTGCCGTGCTCGCAAGGAGATCCTCGGTGTGTGTATGTGTGTGGACGTACACACGCACACACATACGGCAACCCCTCTCCACCCGCTGGCGTGTGTATTTTTTTTCCCTTAAATAGTAGTTTTGTGTGAGGTCAGTCCTTTAATGGGGAAGTGAAGTTGATATGATGAAACGGAGTGTGCAGCTCACTACAGACTAACTGCAGCCGAGCGGAGAACGATGGAGAGAACAGGAGGAGAGGCAGATAAGTTGGAGGGAAAGCAGCAGAAAAGGGCAGCAGAGATGAGAAAAGACGAGGAGAAATGAGTAGAAAGGAAACGAGGGAAACAGATTGTGCCATGTTGCCTGTAATGATGGGAAAACACGAAAGGAGGGGAAACAAGTTAGAAGACAAATTAGAAAGAAACCATGTCGGACCAGTGTGTCAGAGTTCTTGTGCTTTCTGTTGGCTCGGTCCAGAGTTTCAAACTGCTCCTCATTGACCGTTGAGGAATGCTTAGCTGACAAAAGTTGATAGATGACTTCCTTATTGTTACACACTGTAACGATTAGGGGATTGCATCGGTTTGTCTTTTGCCTATTTAATGGTCTCCCCACGCTGCCCTGAGTCAATCTGTGTCCATTATAAAATGAGTGAGTGCTACACACCAGTCAGCTTGTGCTCAGTCGAACATGCTGCAGTACACTTTACAGCCACTGTTCCTTTTCAGTCTTTTGCGACACAAACACACGGAAATCAAACTGAATACATCATCAGTGAAATGATTACAATTGAGTTTAAAAAGAAGTTTAAAGCTTCATACAATTCCATCAGCCTCAGTTGTTAAAAAATGTTTTTAATAAAAGTGACATTTCCTTTTCCTCACTACACCCCCGTCTTTTTTATGCATGTCCATGTATGTCCACAGCAGCGATTGGTCTAGGGTTTGTTTGTGTACGTGCGAGTGACATCACAGGTGGAAAGTGTGGCTAGCTAGCTGAAGTGATGAGAAACTGATGTTTGTACTAACATCAGCTGTTGCGTTACTTCCTGTAAGCTGGTCGTCACCCACAAGAAGCCGTTTCTTACTGTGTTTAGGCAGAAGTAATGCAGACATTTCCAAATAGCTGTGACTGTGAGCAATGCAGGTCCCATCCAGTGACTACACATTGCGTGGAGGTGACTTCATCTCTCTCAGACACTCTGAGTCTTTTCAAAAGGTCACAGAAAGAGTGTGTTCATCGTTTTGTCAGCAGATGAATATCATTGACAGAATCAAGTAGGCTGCTGCTGATGGAAGACTGAGTCATCCTGCGTCTCTCTCTCCCTCTCTCTCTCCCTCTCTCTCTGTCTCTCTCTCTGTCTCTCTCTCTCTCTCTCTCTCGATGAACAAAGCCTTCACTTCAAACTGTTTTTTTGCATGCAGTTGATTCTGTTTGTGTGTTCAGTCCGTCAACTCCAGGACTGTTGAGTGAGACGCTGGGGCAAAGCTGTTCCTTTTCGTTCAGACTTGCTGGGTATCAGTGATGTGTAACTGTTTTTGTTCTGCACAGTGGTGAGAAAATATACAGAAAATAAACTTTCCTTACAAATGCAGTCAGTGGTCAGTAATGTTAAGTTTAAACATAAACCTGTCGCTCATGAAGCTCAGTCAGTCCGGCACCCTACTGCCTTCATTGGGCTGATTGTTTTCACCACACTATAAAGTTTTGAGTCGGGAATAATTAGCCTTATTTACATTTTCAGTGGTGTTGTTGCTACATTGGAGTGGTCAAGTCAGGAATGACACATTTCTACTGTAGCTGGGCAGTATCAGATGTTCACACTGCAAAATGTCCAGCAAATGATTGGAAGTGCTTTGATATCACTGAGTAAACAACATGTTATGTAAATTGAAAATCCACAATAAACATTTTAACAGTTAAACTGAGAGTTTTTACGGAGGTCTCATAATCCCCCTTCTTTTGTGCAAATGAATGCAGATGAGTAGAGAACACACTTCCTTTGTCTCTGATTGGTTGTCATGTCTTAATCTCTATGATCAACAGTCTGCTGTAAAGAACGTGTCATATGGTGTTACACAGAGTCTGATGTCACTCAGTTGCCAAAGACACACAGAAAACCACAGGATGCTGGTTCACACTGTTAATGCTCTGTTGTATACATGCTTGACTGTGATGAGACCCTTTCAGGTGTTTTACTGTTGTATGTGTTTGGAACAACCACTAAAAAACATTGCTGCTTTGTCAGTATATTTGTATGTTTATGTTGACACATGCAGTGCAGTATCAATGTAATATCACTACAGCTTCCTTCAAAATGGGTTGATCACATTTCAGGTTTAGTGGGATCCTCTGAAATCTTTCTATAGTTGCTGACAATGTTGCACTTACTCCACAATTTCTGCCAGTCATGACTGATAATTAATGGTTCTTTTCTGTCTGTGTAGGACTCCATCAACGCCCTGGTCCTAGATTTGGACTACCCAGCACTACGCAAGAACAAAAACATTGAAACCTTCTTAAACAGATGTAAGTAGTTTTTGTGTTCCAGTGAGAGAATGAGAGTGACACATGCCTTCTTTTAGAAAATAAAGTATTGATAGCTTTAAATGCTGTAAATTCACTGTACTATTAATGGATTATTTATTGTCTTTGTACTCAGATGAGAAAGTCATAGGTCAGACTCGAGACCTCCAGATGAAGTCTGAAGACTTTGACAGAGTTAAAGTCATTGGTCGAGGGGCGTTTGGCGAAGTCCAACTGGTGAGAATAGTTTTAAAAGGGTACTGTAGAGTGATCACATCTCTGCTTTGGTTTTCAGGAAGATTACACAGAAATGCATTGTGATTATAACACTGTTTTAAAAATGGTGCTCTGCCTCTTTTGTTCAGTCTAATCCTTCGAAAATCTATATGAATATTCCTAAAACTTACATGGAATTTAGTGACATTTTAGTGAATGAATAAGGATAATGAAAGAGGATGGAACTTTTCAGCTCTGAATATGTACGTTTTCCCGCCTGTCAGGTCCGTCATAAAGCCTCTCAGAAGGTCTACGCCATGAAGCTGCTGAGCAAGTTTGAGATGATCAAGCGCTCAGACTCAGCTTTCTTCTGGGAAGAGAGGGACATCATGGCCTTTTCCAACAGTCCCTGGGTTGTGCAGGTGTGTCATTATATTCTCTACGTTTCGAGATAGAAGATGTTCTTCTGGAAGCCTGTGTGTTCTGTTTTTGTGCATTACATACATTTTTATAAGATATATTTGGAGTTCAGTTTGTAATTAATAAAATAACTTGGCAAACATAAAAGTGTTTGACTCTGGCAAATACATTCGTGCTAATTATCATCCCTTGTTGTTCCACCTAAATAGCTATCACTAGTAATGAGAGCCTGTGTTTGTTCAGTTGTGCTGTGCCTTCCAAGATGAGCACTACCTCTACATGGTGATGGAGTACATGCCAGGAGGCGACTTGGTCAACCTCACAAGCACCTACGACGTGCCAGAGAAATGGGCCAAGTTCTACACGGCAGAAGTGGTGATGGCTCTGGACGCCATCCACTCAATGGGCTTCATCCACCGGGATGTCAAGCCGGACAACATGCTGCTGGACAGACACGGGCACCTCAAGCTGGCCGACTTCGGCACGTGCATGAAGATGGACTCTGTGAGTTGTCTCCTGTCAAGTTACACTGAAACTTCAGTGGAGAACAATGTTATGTTTCTGGCAAAAGTTAAAGGTTGTTTTGTGAACACTTCTGATGTTATGATGGTAGTAAAATGAATATTAACACTGTTCTGGACACCAGGTGTATAACATGGAACACAACACAGGGCTGTAAAGCTGTAATCACCAGCTTATATACAATATTATAAATCATAGTTGGCTGGTCCCAGTGTAAGTGCAAATGCTGTAAAGACTGAGCTGTTTGATGATGAATCAAATTGTTTTCTTGTACACAGAGTCTTGACGAATTGGTATCAAGCTTGTTGAATTTTAGCACAAATATATATTTAATCATTGTCTAATCAGTTAAGATTAGATAGAAACCTGACCTTGGGATATAATTTCAAAACAACATAAATTCTGAATTATATCTGTTCCTGGATTTATGTTGCAGACTGGCATGGTGCACTGTGATACGGCTGTTGGGACTCCAGACTACATCTCTCCTGAGGTGCTGAAATCTCAAGGAGGAGATGGGTTTTATGGGAGGGAGTGTGACTGGTGGTCCGTAGGGGTCTTCATTTTCGAGATGCTCGTTGGTGAGTGAATTACAAAACAAGAATGGAGAGGTGTTTTTGACATAAGTCAATATTCTGACATCCTTAATTGACATGTTGGAATCCTCTCAAAAAGAAACAGTTTATTAAAGCAAACTTCCTGCAATCGCTGTTAGGTGACACACCGTTCTACGCCGACTCTCTGGTGGGAACTTACAGTAAGATCATGGACCATAAAAACTCCCTCAACTTCCCTGATGACGTGGAGATCTCCAAAGATGCCAAGAATATCATCTGTGCCTTCCTGACTGACAGGTACAAAGAGTTACAGTCTGTGGTGACGCCAGAAGGGGGAGCACAGGGTTACTTTTTAAAAAGACACATCACATAACACATTGATGCTGTTGAGCTGCACCCTTGTTTCAGCCACCATGTTTGTGGTGCGTCAGGCTTAAAAAAAGAGTCTATATTTTGCTTGGATAATAAATTGACTTCTGATTCCTTTCGGAAGAGAATATGTATCAATAGGTCATGTTTGCCTGTTGCCTTTGATACTGAGGGCAAAGGGCAGATTAATGCACTGCTCTACAACTCATTTGCTCTCTTTGTTTTGAGGGAGGTGCGATTAGGCAGGAGCGGCGTGGAGGAAATCAAGCGACACCCTTTCTTCAGAAACGACCAGTGGACTTTTGACACCATCAGAGACAGTTAGTATCCCCGAGCCAATAAAACGAGCCCGTCACGTGACTCAAACAAGAATGAATTTGGAACAGCAGCTGTAGCAGCGTAAAGGCTGGAATTATATATCACATTGAAATTTTGTTTATACAGCACCTTCCCACTTCCTGATATTCACACTTGCCTTTTTCTTTTCTTATTCTCTTGCTCTTTCCTCAGCGGTTGCTCCTGTGGTCCCAGAGCTGAGCAGTGACATTGACACCAGTAATTTTGATGAGATCGAAGATGATAAAGGTGATGTTGAAACATTCCCCACACCTAAGGCCTTTGTTGGAAATCAGTTACCGTTTGTTGGCTTCACTTACTTCAAAGAGGACCAGTAAGTCATCTTTTTTTTCTTTTGTTGTTTTTTCGCTGGGGTAGACTTCTGCATAAAAGATATATACATCTGTTCTTGTCTGTGGAGCTGACTTAGGGTTTGTTTGTTCCCTTCTTCAGGTTACTAAATGCTTCCAACAATTCCTCTGTGACTCATGATAATTCAAAAGGAGAGGTAGGTACTTTGACTTCCACACACAATAACTGACAAGTGCACCTTGAGCAACTCCAGTAATACTGTCAGTCAACCCAAACTTTTCAGAAAATAAATATCCAGGCGTCAGTTTTCACGACCACACAGAACAGGCTTGTTGTCATTGAGATCAGTCCAGCTTCATCCTGTAAGACATTAAGGATCATGACTGAAGTCACTCAGAAAAGGATTTCTTTTTCTGATCCCATGATTTACTTGTGCTTTGTTAGAATTTCAGTGTTCTTAGCCACTTAAGAAGCTTTCAGTGTAAGTGGCTGAGCTAAAAGCTAATCTCTGTTCAGCCCTAACCGAACAGCCTAAACAATCTAACTGCCTCTTTAGAAGAAGATAACAAGGTTTTATTTTCAGTTTGAAATCCTCTGACACAGTGTCATGATGATGTTTGGGACTTATGAATTGACATTACTTCTTAAATTGTCACGTGGGTGCCACAGAAGTATGATTGTTACTTTGAGGGTTCAGTGTTTTGTCTGTGATGTCTAAAGAGTTTTTCCTCCATGGTCAAAACCTAAAAACTGCCCTAACCAATATGTTTGTGTTAACTATGGATCACATGACGGCTAAGGGTTGTTCATAGTGAGAAACACACAGATTTATACTACAACTCTGCTGTTCTCCTTGTAGCCTCTTTTAGCTCTTTGTTTTTGTTTTAGTCTGCAGCTTTACTGTTTTGGTTCACTCTTTCAGCTCTTATTAGTGGTAAAAAAACACACCACCTGTCCAGAACCAAATAACAACTAGCCAGCTAGCAACAAAGTTATTGACCAAGTTACTTTCACATTGTTTCTTTTTAGTTGTTTTTGTTCTTGCTTCACTGCATAATGCACAGTCGAGTCACAGGACAGATGGATTGCATTCAGTGAAGGCTGCAAGCAGTTTTTGAACTTGAGTGTTTAATTCATCCTGTAAGTCGACAGGGCATGTGTGATTTGTTGTTTTCTCTCCAGTCAGCAGCACTGCAGAAGAAAGTGCACCACCTGGAGGTGCAGCTGAATAATGAGAAGCAGGTCAAAGATGAAATGGAACACAAGTACAGGTAGAATCACTGTGGAAACATAACAGTGGTAGCTTTTCTTCACATTGCACAGCTCACAGACCTGAGCACAGTAGATGTCACTGTCAAACATTGTTTTCTTTTTGCAGAGCTACAACTAGCCGCATGGACAAACTCTCGAAAGAACTTGAGGAAGAGGTAAGCTAATCACCCTGAAACTGAACTGTTGAGTCTGCAGCACAGACACCTGTTAGTGTTGGTGACTTGCATATTTTTCGCTCTGTCCTACTTTTAATATTTGCTGGTGCAATGACCCAGTTTCCCCTGCGGGATCGTACAAGTTCCATCTTTTTCACCCATTTTTACAGCCTCCAAAAACTGTGTGCAAGTCGGAATAATAATTTCTCACTCTTCACTTGACCGTGTTTCGGTTGAATGCCAGTGTGTCACATCCAGTGAGGTTCAGCTGGAGTGCTTGCCGAATTCTAATAGCCACATTAAAATGTCTTTTGGGATTGGATTTGTGTTAAGCCCCCGATTGGATTTTCCAGCCATTTCTCATAAAGCGAGTTATGGAATCACAGCACCGTGAAACCAGCCCTATAGGACATGTCAAACAAAGTATTTAATGATTGAATTTAGGTGAGCAGCAGAAAGAATTTGGAGTCGAATCTGAGGCAGCTGGAGAGAGAGAAAGCCCTGCTGCAGCACAAGAGCCTGGAGAGCCACCGCAAGGCCGAGAGCGAGGCTGACAGGAAGCGTTGCCTGGAGAATGAAGGTGACATGAGGCACACCCTTTTCATCACATACACTGCATATTTTTATATGTATATAGAGCTGCATGCACTAAGTTACCAAGTGGAGTTTTGATGAAAGCCTACGGACTGATAAAATGTGGCTGATACTGCCATCACCTGGTCAAGTAGAGCTCAAACAGGTGGGAACACCAGAGGACCATAAATCTGTAGAAATGCTCCTTTGCTTTGCCTCACAACTGCTTTGTGGATATAGTAAACTTTGCATAATACATATACAATTTTATTTAACTGTAGTAGTAAAAATGTGATAATGAAAGACTAATACTTGAGTATTGTACAGTGGTCATAAGAAGCTTTGTGTGTTGAAAGAGCAACTATTTTGAAGAATAAAGAATATGACCTTTTACATTTCATTATATTGGTCTGTGTTTCTTGCATTGTACAGTTAACAGTCTTCGAGACCAGCTTGATGACATGAAGAGAAGAAACCAGAATTCACACATTTCAAATGAGAAGAACATTCACCTGCAGAAACAGGTCAGTCTGTCAGTCTCTGAGTATTATATTTAGTCTGTGTCTAAAACAACATCTACCTATTTATCTACAATATCAAAATTAGCTACCAAATTAAACTGCTGGCTGATCTTTCTATTTTGGCTTGTTGTCTCGATCAGCTGGAGGAGGCTAACACGTTGCTGCGGGCCGAGTCTGAGGCAGCGACAAGGCTCCGTAAAACCCAGGCAGAGAGCAGCAAGCAGCTGCAGCAGCTGGAAGCCAACGTGCGCGAGCTGCAGGACAAATGCTGCCTGTTGGAGCGCAGCAAGCTCAGTCTGGAGAAGGAATGCATCAGTCTTCAGGCCGCACTGGAGACGGAAAGGAGGGAGCACAGCCAGGGCTCAGAGACCATCAGCGATCTGATGGGTGGGTGGCACACACAGTATTTGGTCAGAATGTGGAGGGATTTCACTTGTGGCTGTGTATTAACAAGCAGAAAGGTACCACATCAGACTGGATGTGTTTTAAGACAGGATTGAATTATTATTCCTGAATGTTTGTGTTTATACAGCAATGTGGCCTGCAGGATCGCAGTAAGTCTAATATAACTTAATGTCTGGAATTCTGCCTTGAGGACTTGCTGATAAAGTTACTGGTATTTTTATGACGTGGAAATTCTATTACACAGAGTGGATAGAGGAAGTGGTTTTTCAGCCACCTCTGCCTGCCCAGCAACTTACATGGCAGATTAGAGAGCAGCAAGATGGGCAAGAGGAGTAAACACAGGGCACCAAAGAGCCTTCTCAGGCCTTGATGTTTGCAGAATCCATTCTGTAAACAATACATTCACTGTTTGTTTGTGTGAGTGAGAGCGTGTGAGAGGTTGTTTTGAATTTATTTGTAAGAGCTTTTATCAAAACAGATTTGTCTGGAGGTGCTTTGCAGAGCCATGACGGCTATGATGCAAACAAGAACAAATACATCTGATATTTAGAGCTGTAAGGCTGAAGCCCCCCCTTATCACACTGGTTGAACACATCTGAGTATAATGAGTAAAAAATGTAATGCTGTCTCCTGTCGTCAAGGCCCTGAATAAACAGCATGTTCCACTTGGCAGTGTGCATTAGTAGCAGACTGCTGTACTGGTCAGCTCCCAGCGAGCATTTGTCTGCTGCTGTACAAGGGAGTATGTTATCATCAGTTCATCTTTAATCTGATTCAGGCAGTGCTCAGCACTATTTAAACCGTCTTATAAAAGCTTTTATCTGATTGTGTCAGTTGAGATGAGGTCATACTTGAAGCAAATGCAGCACAGTCAACACACCCAGACTTCTGCTCAGTATAGAAATGCCTCAGTTGACTTTTGGCTTTTGTCAGATTGCAGTTGTTGGTCACCAGATCCAATCAGCAGATTGCTGCATTCACAAATCAAACAAGGTAGCAGAATGTAGTTGAATCTGCAGTGAACTTGTGTTCATCTGAAGACAAGTTACTATTCATATCCAAAATAATTCCTTAAACTGATCGCTTTGAATAATCAGGGTAGTGTGAGTGTATGTAAAAGAAAACATTACTGCACATAGCATTGATGACAGATCAGTAAATGAAATGAGCAGATGGATGAGAAATCAGAAGGCCATGAACATGTTTCTTGGGCTTGACCTGATTATGACCTTCAGAGTTAATGTGTTTAGTTTGTTCTACATTATAAGCATGCTTTTTTAGGGGGTTTCTTTTTGCAGTGTGCCTCTCTGAGGAATCTCTTGCTTTTATCTTGCAGGTCGCATCTCCAACCTTGAGGAGGATGCACGTCAGCAGAGACTGGCTCTGTCTAAAACTGAGACTGAGAAGAGACAGCTTCAGGAAAAACACACTGACCTGGAGAAGGTAAACCAGGAAATCAGACTAAAGGACAGACATCAGACAACATTTTTTAAAACATTGTACAGGCTATAGTGTTCACTGCTCTGTAAATATTAATCTTGCAGTATTTACAACCTTACTCGTTTTTTGGTTTGGGATGCTTTTCTGGATGTCTGAAGTGAATTGTGGGCCCAAAAAGTGGGAGACTCAATACAAAGATGTTAAACATTTAAATGCACAAGTTAAAACAGTGTTGGCCTTCTGAGGGAGTAGCTCATCACCATCTGTGTAATTTAAGACCAGCAGATTGTCCGGTCATATCAGTACCTGGAGATGTTGAACTGCTGAAGATAAAATAAACATAATGAGTCTACTTTGTGATGATTCTTCCCCAGAGTAATTTGTCTTGGGTTATCTGGCGCCAGTTTACAACATTAACATCATTAATTGGAGCGTTAAGTCTCAGTGTTTTCCTTACAGCGCGGTGTTCTGCAGTGGGAGCATCACAACAGAGGATAAGATAAACAGTCTACAGGCTGATTTAACAGCTTTAAAGCTCTTTAAAGGTTATTGTACAACTGACCATTGAAATAAGGTGCTGATAAAGCCTGATGTCCACCATCTTTGCACAATTGTAATCTTCTAAGGACTTACATGGAACAGCTGATGATATGTTTAGCTTACTGAATAATTCAAATGGCGTATTGATCCAGAAGCTGTGAAGTTTTAAGGGCTTTTAGGGAACATTGCAACCTGAATATACTGATCAGTGCTCAGTGCCGTGCTAGAATTATACCCTGCTTTTTCTTTGATAATGATTTCAGATTATGTTAATTTAGTGTTGCTCTTCTGCTGCAGGAAATTGTTGTCTAAAGATGAGAGCCTTTGCCATCATCACGTTACTGGAAATGCAGTGGCTGTACAAGTTTTGCTCTGAGGGTTCATCTGAACATCTCTGCCCTTGTTTTCTTTGTCCAGGAGATGAGCAACAAGGAGATTGATTTGACCTACAAGCTGAAGGTGCTGCAGCAGGAGCTGGAGCAGGAGGAGGCCACTCATAAGGCCACCAGGGCACTGCTGGCAGACAAAAGCAAGATCAAAGTAACCATCGAAGGCGCTAAGTCAGAGTCCATGAAGGGTGAGGGCACTGACCCTTTGTTTCATGGAGGCTGTTCTCTTTGACTGTCTGTCCATCCTAGTTTCTACCATTACACACAACATGTTGTGAAGGAGAGAAAAAATCATTGAAGATTTGAAGTTTACTCCTTGCTATTGTTTAACATAACTTAAACGTGGAAATTATATTGATATAATAAAATGACCCCCATCCAGAGATGGAGCAGAAGCTGGCGGAGGAGCGGGCAGCCAAACTTCGTCTGGAGAACCGAATACTGGAGCTGGAGAAGCACAGCAGCATGATGGATTGTGACTATAAACAGGCCCTGCAGAAACTGGATGAGCTGCGCAGACACAAGGACCGGCTGACTGAGGAGGTGAGTGGTGTTTATATTCTGTGCAGGGCAACGGTGAAGTGTGTGTTTAGATATTAAATGCCACCTACAGACAAATCTTGTCGTTTATGTAACAATGTGTCTGTTCTGAGCTGTGGAGGAGTAACTGTAATTCAGTAGCAACTTACAAAAACAGGAAGTAAAGAGAAAATGTTAACAAAAGCAAATACAGTATTGTAAACAATAAAAAATTAATAAACAGCCACTCCTCTTTGTTTTGTTCATTCTTTCAGGTGAAGAACCTGACGCTGAAGATCGAGCAGGAGACCCAGAAACGCAGCCTGACTCAGAACGACCTGAAGTCCCAGAACCAGCAGCTCAGTGCTCTGCGAACCTCCGAGAAGCAGCTCAAGCAGGAAGCGAACCACCTGCTGGACATTAAACGCAGCCTGGAGAAACAGAACCAAGAGCTGCGCAAGTCAGTTCACAGTTTGGTTTCCTTTTCTTCTTACATTTGTACTTGAGACTTAACATCTCGACATAAAGAGGATGAAAAGTAATGGAACTATTTTGTTTCTGTCCACAGAGAAAGACAGGACACAGACGGGCAGATGAAAGAATTACAGGACCAGTTAGAAGCTGAACAGTATTTCTCTGTGAGTCTGCATGCTAATCTATTATGAATGCGATGACTAAGAGCAAGTCATCATGGTTCTGTGTTACACGCTGAGTGTGTGGGCTGTTATGAACCATCAGGACAACACTCCTTTTATTTCAGTAGCTAGTACATGTTGCTGTATGTATTTAAAAGCTGTTAAATGAATCAGTGTTCAGTGTGCATCTGTTTGTTAGTTTCTCATGTATTTCTTCAATGACAAAAATCATGATTTGCTTCATCATGATTTATGTAAATTGAATGATATAATCTTTAAAGCAAGCTGAAGGATATGATTCCCTTTTCTCATAGCTGCTATTGTTTTGGCTTCTCTGTAAACACTGTGATTATTGCTCAGGAAAATGATTTACCTTTATGAAACTCCTCTGCAGTTGTCTACCCAGTGAAGATGTATGGCACAGCATCACAATCTGTGTCAATGTGTATTGTGTGAAGTGTATTTGAGCGGTTTGCTGTGTTCTCCAGACGCTGTATAAGACCCAGGTTCGTGAACTGAAGGAGGAGTGTGAAGAGAGGAATAAACTTTACAAAGAAGTGCAGCAGTCTCTACAGGAGCTCCAGGAGGAGAGGTGGTTTGACTGTTTGGAATTATGTTTTCTTTTTTAATCCACTTTAAACATACATGACACATTACATCTGAGCAAATCAAGACAAAATAGGGATGCAGCAGTCAGTTCATTTACACCTCCGAGTAAGACATTTAGATTCTGGGTTTGTCATCTTTCAGGGACTCGCTGGCAGCTCAGCTCGAGATCACTCTGACAAAGGCTGACTCAGAGCAGCTGGCACGCTCCATCGCTGAGGAGCAGTACTCCGACCTGGAGAAGGAGAAGATAATGAAGGAGCTGGAACTGAAGGAGATGATGGCCCGCCACCGTCAGGAGCTTGCGGAGAAGGATATCACCATCAGTTCGGTGAGCTGGATCAACTGTCTCCTGCCTTCACTTTTTGTGAAAACTTGCTTCATTACTTGAACAATACAACATGAAGTATAAACTCTAACTGTATAAAGACAACAGAAAACAAACTAGAGAGTTCAGGTTGGACAGCAGGCAGTGGCTGACAACATAATTACCCATAGCACAGTGAATATGACACTATTTCCTGCCATGCAGCTGGAGGAAGCCAATAGGACCCTGACCAGTGATGTCGCCAACCTAGCCAATGAGAAGGAGGAGCTGAACAACAAACTGAAGGAGGCAATAGAAGGTAAAATATGTTAAAATGATAAAATGTTATCATCAGCAGAATATTGTCAGCATTGACATTTATTGTTTTTCTGTCTTTTTTCCCCCCCAGAATCTGAAAAGTCAAAGGATTGGGAGCAGCAGATCAACCAGATGAAGCAGGCATTTGAGAAGCAGCTGCAATCAGAGAGAACACTGAAAACTCAGGCAAGTCTGTGTGAATTTACAGGACAGTGACAACTACACCAAAGCCAATCACACTACTCATGTATTCCATTTTTAGTACACATTGTTATACATGTACAAAGAGCTCCATTTTAGAGAAAGCACCTCCACTCACATCCCAGAGTGGATGTACACTGGACTCAAACTAAAGCATGAACTGTGCCACTGGCATCCATCCACAGGCTGTCAATAAGCTGGCAGAGATCTTGAACAGGAAGGAGGTTCGTGGAGGAGGCAGTCGCCGTGGTAATGACACAGACATGCGGCGAAAGGAGAAGGAGAACAGGAAGCTGCAGTTGGAGCTGAGGTCGGAGAAGGAAAAACTCAACAGCACCATCATCAAATACCAGAGAGAGATCAACGAAATGCAGGCGGTTAGTAGAACAGTCATGTCTAATCAGGTCTAAGCAGTCCTACCAATGTGGAAGTCAAAAATCAGTTTCTATAGACATTATCTTTTCACCTCCTTCAGTATCTTTGACTAGATCGTGTCTCTACTGTTTTTTTTTAATGTGCAGCAATTGTCTGAGGAGAGCCAGATGCGTATCGAGCTGCAGATGGCTCTGGACAGTAAGGACAGTGACATCGAGCAGCTGAGGAACCTCCTGCAGTCGCTCTCTGTTCAGTCAATAGACTCTGCCAGCGTCAGCAGCGGGCCGGAGTTCGACACAGATGATGCGTACACAGGTAAGAGCTCCACCACCAGGTAAAAGTGCGATGCCGTATATTCATGCACAGGTGATGGAGCCACATCAACATTGGCTTCAGTCCTGGGGCATGGAAAAGCAACAAGCATGTTCTGTTTCAGAAAATTCAAATGAAGGCAGTTACGCTGTATTTTGGTTGATTGGAAACTGTGTTTTATGCTTATGCTGACAGATAATCGTAATGTCTACACACTATAATTTCCACACCTCTCTCTCCTGCTCAGAAACAAGGCTGGAGGGCTGGCTCTCTCTCCCCGTAAGAAACAACACCAAGAAGTTTGGATGGGAGAAAAAGGTGAAGAGAACAAAGCTGCTGTGATGATGTGTAGTCTTCCCATGATTAGCATTTATCTTACTTTATCTGTCCTGTCGCTGTAGTATGTCATCGTGAGCAGCAAGAAGATTCTCTTCTACAACAGTGAGCAGGACAAGGAGCAGTCCATTCCCTACATGGTGCTTGATATAGAGTGAGTATAGTATAGAGTTGAGAGTGTTTGTCTGAGCTCATCATGACCTGTAGGAGCATTTAAGGGGACACTAACTCACTGTCTTCACACAGCAAACTCTTCCATGTGAGGCCTGTCACTCAAACAGATGTGTACCGTGCTGACGCCAAAGAGATCCCCAGAATATTCCAGGTCTGTCTCGGCACCTCTTCAGTGCTTTCCTAATTGACATTCTGAGTTCAGCAGTGATGTCTTTAGATGTGAGCTTCTGCATGATCAGTATCTGTTTGCTAGTGTCAAAAGCTACAAGGAGCTTCATGAGCCCCATTCTCTCTTGGTTTCCCAGATTCTTTATGCCAACGAAGGCGAAAGTAAGAAGGAGCCCGAGTTTCCTGTGGAGCCTCTGGCCATCGGAGAGAAGTCCAGCTACATCTGCCACAAGGGTCACGAGTTCATCCCCACGCTCTACCATTTCCCCACCAACTGTGAGGCGTGCACCAAGCCGCTGTGGAACATGTTCAAGCCACCACCTGCTCTGGAGTGCCGGCGCTGCCACATCAAGTGCCACAAGGACCACATGGACAAGAAGGAGGAGATCATCGCTCCATGCAAAGGTAGGGCACTAGTGAAATAAGATGAAGTTATAAGATATTAAAAAGAAAATTGCGACTTTTCTGTGATACCAGTGTTGCGAATAAAGAGAACTGTACCTCCTCCCCCTCCTCCAGTGAACTATGACGTGTCCTCGGCCAAGAACCTGCTGCTGCTGGCCGTGTCGCAGGAGGAGCAGCAGAAGTGGGTGAGCCGACTGGTCAAGAAGATCCCCAAGAAGCCTCCACCTCCGGAGCAATTTGCACGGTCCTCGCCACGCGCCTCCATGAAGGTCCAGCCGAGCCAGTCCATGAGGAGGCCCAGTCGACAGCTACCCACCAGCAAGAGCAGGTAGCAAAGTGGATAAAGGATCGTGTGTTTTCCAACACGTTTTTAAAGCTTAAAGCCCTTATTTTCCAGATATGTCAATTGATATGAAATGTTGGGATATGCTGGATTATTTCTGTGACATTGCAATAGCAATGAGCTGTATAATGATATGTGTTATGTAATAGACTATAGCTGATTGTGACAGTGCGAGTGGGTGCACCCTCAGCTGTGACTCTCTGCAGCTAGATATAGATAGATAATAAGTGGAGCTAGTTAAACTCGTTCTCTCACCACCTGCTGCTGAGCTGGATTGAGGTTGTAGCCAAGGACAGAATCTTTGCTGGTGTACACTACCTACATGCAGGGATTGTGTGTATGGTTGTGCTAAAGCTGTAGTGTATTGGTACTGTATCACATCTGGGACTGCTGCAGGTTCATATCCTGTGTGGCTTAATGATGCTTTCTCAGTTATTGTTAATAGAGGCAGCAAAGAGTCACCAAAAAAGCCACTTCGGGCATCACAGATTTAAACACAGTTTACACAGCAGCTGCATTTTTGAGTGCATCTACAGTTTTCACCAGCACAGCCAGACAGAGCTTTTCTGGAGGAGTAATGACAA
>JBAJHX010000115.1:18439225-18469961 GCA_037176925.1 Amniataba percoides
TACACACACACACACACACACATATATACACATGTACACACACAAGTATACATTACATATACAAGTAATGTGCTGCTTACTGTGGTGATCTGACACTGATTCACAAGCTTTGCAAACCTGAACGTTTTTTTTGTTTGTTTGTTTTTTTTTAATTGAATAGTCAAATTTAAAGCTGCTATTAATCAATGTTTTCAACAAGGGGTCAAATGAGGATGTGTACATGTGAAAGGAGCTCATTGAGAAATATCATCTACTTCATTTATCCCCTGCTCTAACTAACTTTTTCTAGCATTGATCAGCTCATTATTTTGGTTCAGTTTGGTACAGCTCTTGAAATCCACTATATGCTTGCAGTCCAACAGAAAGCAGCAGACAAAGTCAGCAATTAGCTGGTGGACATAGTGAAGCATTTAAGCAGCTAAGCAGGCAGTCAGTGATCAAAACAGCTGAGATGAGAGAGAATATTTGAATTCCTGTTCTGCAGTATCAGTACTGGGCTTCCAAAAACAACAAAAGCTGGCTGATACGACATAACAAATGAAGCTGCAGCTGCTTCCCACACAGTCTGGACATGCAAGGACTTTGGGGAAAGTGGGAAAGTTAAGATGCAACACAAACACGCACATAGAGGACGACTGTGCTTTCATGTGTGATACTCACCCATGCATGTGTAGGTAGCCATGGCCCAGGAGAGGGCGCTAACCTGCCCGGCGTCCTTGGACCTCCACAGGCACTGCAGCTGGGCAAATTTACTGGCTGCACTGATGAAGGTGCACATGCTCTGAGAAGAGAGTGGAGGTCAGACTTCATTTGCTTTGCGGGGGTTCATACAAACATCACGACCCACTGTCAAATCTCAAGTTCAAAGAGTGAAAAGTTTCAACCCCTCTCTGCAGCCTGTGGAAAACCTAAACTTTCAGCTGTGTGGGGGGAGCAGTTGCAGGATCGCTGCTCTCGCCTATTTCTATGCAAAAATGCCTTCAGACACATTCATCTCATTAACCAACGGGACCATTTGGCATTTATAAGGTCTGTGATTCTTCCTGAGACGCACCAGGTGCAATGAGGTCTGGATCACTTTCTGTTCCCAGCTCCACCTCATTACTCCTGACTGATGACACGCCACCTCTTGGCTTACTTTCAGACATACTGAGACTTAATGATTGACGTGGAGCTGATATATTACCATGGCCGAATCTATGATCCACTTCTCCACAGTGAGGAGCCTCCAACCTCCGACAAACCTGAGCACATTATGTTAAGGCAATAGCACGTGGCACAGTGTAAAAGGTATCAACAGCGAGGCAGATGGGTCGTTGGTTTCCTTCCACATCCGGGGCTATTTGAGAGTGATGAAAGGATACAGCAAGGCGTAAATGAGGCTGTGCCGCAGGTTGCCCTTGTAGCGTAGGATCAGGAGCAGGAGGATGACATCTGAGGACATTTGAGGACATGGGGCAGGTTATGAAAGGCACCACTTCAGGGCACATGATCAATGGGGTTGCTGAGTTTGATTTTCATTTTTCTCAATATTTTTTATTGAGAAATGCAATGAGATAATGGCAATAAGAAATACAAACCATTCTCTTTTTTGTTTTTTTCCCCCCTTATATACACACAGGCATGAATGCATACATACATATGCAGATATATGAAAACACTTAAATAACAGACACACCCACATCAGCTCAGCATATGATTGATTTTCATTTTAAAAGGGCTCTCACTCAAGTTCTTGCTGATAAATTAAATACAGCAGGACCTAACATTTCTGCTTTACAAAGCTCACACTGGCCTTCTCCAGAGACATCAGACGTCTGAGCACTATATTGAGATATCTGTCACTAAGAGGCCTCTCGGGGCGGATGCTAGACTTCAGTACAGCAGGAAGAGCCAGTCACTTATTGCGGTTACCTCTGCTCGCAAACGGAGATCAATAAAAGGTCACAGATTACTTTATGTCCCTCTTGACGGAGACCCATGTCAAGTCAATCGTCTTTACATGCCATTGTGATTACTGCGATAGCAAAACATTCTCACATGACATCAATTACTCCCCACATCAACCGCGTAATGGTCTATTGACTTTCTGTCAAAGCCCTGTGTATTATATTTAATGGGCACTCAGTAGTCAATGTGATGCTCTGCTTGGCTCTAACAAGGCAAGTTACTGTTTGAGCTCATACTTGAATGCCTTCAATAACCAAAGACAAAGGGTCAGAGTGTGTTTGAACATATAAAGCACTGAAGGACTCCGGCTGTGAGATCTGATTTGTAGAAAATGAAAGAAATTGATATTTACCACCTTTATTTACAAAATGAGCTATTGCACAAAAGAAGAATAGATACTGTTTAGCAAATGGACTCTTGACAGAGGCAGCAGTGCATTGAGGTCAGAGTGAACTCACCTTGAGCAATGAGAATCGGATACTCCAGGTATGTAGGAGGTGGGTAGTCATAATACATCTGGTAGGTCACAAAGACAATGAACCTGCACAACAGATGGTAGCAGGTTGTTGAGGTGTATTGTAATGTTCTTATTAAATCATAAAAGCAACAATTAAGAGCAAATGTGGGACAAACTGGGCGCTGAGAAACACTGAAGGCCAAATGTCTCCGTGTCAGACATTCATAAAACACTGAAGCTCAACAGATACACTGTTTAATAGGCAAACAGCAGCAGGACGTTCAGACTCAATAATGGGAGCGGCTTGGCAAACAGCAGCAAATATGATGGATTATCAGAGATCGACAAACACTCGTCGTCTTCGGCGAAAGAGTTCCTGAGACTCTAAAGGTGAAGATGCTGTTTGCAGCTCTAACATGCAGCTGGAGGTGTGTACAGGTCTCTATGTGCAGGCAAGGCGACAGATGAGAAACTTGAGACAGGGTGAAGTTGCCATGAGGATACACAATCAAAATGAAAGTGAAGTTAAAGCTGCACGAGGAATTTTCACACGCTGGTGGTGTCAGGTGGAAAGTGGTAGAGGTGGCCTGAAATCATGCAAGGTTGTGTCAGTAAACTTTTAGCAATGTGGGATGTTTTATACAGTGAAAGGAGAAAAAGAATATCTGTGTCAATGTTTGAAAGATTTGTCGTACAATTGGAATTCACATAAACTCATTTCTACGTGCAGTTTTTAAAGCCAAAAATCTTAGAAACTGATTATAAACTGGTATTAATCAACAACACTCGACTGTCTGAGGATATTAAGGCAGATTTGTTGCTTTCATGGCTGACGGAGTGAGTCTCAGACAGTGTGATATATCTTCTGTATGTGTAGGTATTATTGTTATTATTATCATTCTTCCATAAACATTGTGCCCAGTGCAGCTTTAAGTCTCAGATATTCCACCTCAGCATGCAGAATGACATCAGGTTATCGCTCACCAACAAGGTGGAGGCATTTAGGAGAGTGCAGCTACTGCTAGGCAGAGGAGAGACAGGACACTGAGAAATCACACACACTTACAGACACAGAGCTGATTAATCCCAAACTAAATATGATCCTATCATAAAAACCTACAAAGAGTTCAATAAACACTTGAGTGATACCTCCACTAGACAGAAAAAAGGAATAGTGGCTGTCAGTTTGATTTACTCTTAACTTGTTTGGTGTCAATACTTCTGCACTGATTTGACAGCACAGACCTCACTGAGGCCACAATCCTTAGCTGGGGGAACAAAACACAACAGTTCAGTGTTAAGCCTGCACACTGGGATTATTCTTTGTTGGGCAGCAGGGTTTTTTTCGTTGTGTGCCTCCAAACTCAGCCTGGGGACAATCTCTGCGTGCCCTATTTTACACTTAATCTAAAACTGGCTTTGCGTCCGGGGCCTTCAGAGTGCACAGGGATGCGCTGGTGCATTTCCTTCATCACCACGCCCCCCCCGCCCCCACCCAACAAAGGCAAACACAGGAGTAGTAGGGATGGTGAAGTATAAATGGAGGTTTTCATTCAAATTAAAGACAGCTGGTGGTTCAGATTTATGCCGAATTCACCATTATATATTAGAGATTCAATAGAGGTTTAACATCGCGGGTAAGAACATTCGCGCTTTTACGTGTAACCAAAACACCTTAAATTACACACTTTTCAGATGGAGTTTGGAGGCGTATTTGTAGACGTTCAGGTAGAGGAACACAGTCGTTTTGAGTAACACACTGATTTCCCTTCAGATCTCAAACTGTGCTAACCCTACATACCCGGTGAGCTCCAGCAGCAGGCTGTTGAGGCTCACTCCTGCCGATGACTTGGCTCTCATCAGCACAAAGATCTGCGGGAACTTGAGCACCATGCACACGAACAGCGTGCTGAAGTTGGCGGCGTGCAGCAGCGTGTCGGTCTGCATCTTGAGGAGACACGGAGAGGACTTCTGTTGTCTTTAAGCTTGAATCAAAGCGGCAGACAGATGCTGCTGCTGCTGCTGCTGCGGCGTCACCAGCGTAAAAGTGGGCGAATTTGAAGACTACTTCCGTTTTGCGCTTTCAAAATAAGAGAAACTAACGCTTATTATCAACTTTTACCACAATCTGTTCTTATTCTAATAATCCAGAAGTTGACTAATATAACACTGAGCGTATTTCAAGCCTAAATATAGTTAATTTACCTAAAATATGCATAAATAGAGAGATGAAACACTTTGATTTTGAAAGGCAGCTCGTCGGGTTTCCTTTCTTCTTCTGTGAATTGGGCGTTTCCTGTCGGCCGGCGTCTTTGCTCTCTTCCGCATACATCCACCGACAGCTGATTGGTGTGTGGTGCTCACGAGTTGGAGAGAAGCATTCGACATGTTCATCTCGAAACCTGCTTCTCTCTTCCTGCTTTCTCTTTGAAATGCTGTCAGTAGTTCAGCAGCCCTCAAACTGCTCCTCAGTCTGCAGTCTCATGATGGAAACTACTCTGTTACTCTTAAACATTACTCATCTAAAGTCTCCACAGACTTTTTCAAATGCAGCTTTTCACAATAAATGTTGTTTACATACAAAAAAAGGAACAGATCAGCACACCCAAACTTTTATATGCAAAATCTGTATTCCAAAAAAGGGGGAGACTTTGATAACATCGAGATCATAAAGCCAAGTTTTTCAAATTCACTGGGGGGGGGCGCAACATTTATTTTCAAATTTCGACACAGGGGCAGTGATTTAAAACAACATAACATTGCACAGCGTGGCATTTTTAAAGCAGCTGCTACGGTGCAAAGACCTGATTATACAGCTGCTCACATAAAGTGCAGATGTGTTTGAGCTACATCGTCCCATCCCATGGCTCCACCGGGGTTTAATGGCTTAGAGGTCCTTGCAAACATTGAACAATATGCAACATAAAGAATAGAAACAATCTAAATATGAAGAAAAATAATAAAATAAGGTTTCTTTGAACAACATTTGATCTGGTGCGTCCTTATGATAGAGCTGTTTTAAGCTTTTTGGTCTGTGCGCTTCTTTGTTGCTGCGGCGCTATTTGAGTGCTGAGACAAATGTGGTGGTGATACAACCTTTCACTCATCCAAATTTGATCAGGTGTCTCGTTAGATTATCAAGTATCTGCTTAAATACCTGCTCGAGCTCAGGTGACATGAATCTGATCTGCAGGTGTCTTCCCTTCTCACCTGTCTTTATTGGTGAGCAAATGCCTTTAGCTTCAAGTTTTGCACTCTTTGCATGCAACATTTTCTTTTTCCTGCACAAAATGACCCTCAAACCTACGAATGAACTCAATTTCTAGACATAAAGTACATTGTGGTCAATGAAAGACTGCATGTCTGGTAAGTTAGCAGACTTAGGACAGCAAACATCATTTTCTTACTTCTCCTGACTTTTTCCCTGATATGGTATTAATATATATCCGTATCTTACTTGACATTCACTCACAATTAAAATAACAAAATAACAGGAAATGCAGCACTAAATCTAAACATGTAGTCGGAGCTATGGTGAGCGCCACTCCACGCAAACTCAGTCTAAGCTCCACATCAGGACGGTGCAGTTCGAGTTCACAGAGTCCAGGAGCAGGACCTGATGTACCCAGATGTGAAGTAAGCTGTCCTCAGAGCGGTCTACCAGGGCAGCATGTCTGCATCCTGCTTGCGCTTGTGGTGGCTTTCGGGCCAGAGCAACAGCCTGTCCTGTCTGACCAGTTCCCTCCCCAGCGGAGTGGACAGTCTGCTGCCAAACATCTGGTTGGTGGTGTTGGGGACGCGGTCGGAGAAGAGTGACACGGAGCTGGGCAGAGGCTCCTCTGACTTCAGCTGGCCCTGCAAACACACGGTGGGGGGGTCACAGTCTGTTGGCAACACTCGGCTGTATAATGGCCTGTGGATGAAGCTGACATTAAATCCACCACTGTCTGAGGTGCAGTGATCAGTGACCTCAATGGATGATTTTTACAAAATCATCATCATCAGTCATTTTCTGATTATTTAGACATGCTCCTACAGGTTGGTACAGCATTATAAAGAATGAACAGGGGCTGCAGCATCAAACTGAAAAAAGTTCCATCATCATCAGTTTCTGTTGTTAAAAACACAAATCTTCTCCATGTGCATTTGAGTGTTTTTGAGTGTTTTTTCTGTTGTGAAGCACAATTAAGATGTGAGGACATATTGGTTTTAATATATTCAAAGGTTTAAGACAAGAAAAGGTTGTTTAGGTGGGATTTTTACACACATCTGAGCAACATTTGTGAGACGCACACACAGATGAAGTCTTCTCACCATCTGATCATACTTCCTGAGAAAGTCCCAGTTCTTCTCCCTGTGGACCATAATGCATTGGTTAAGTCTTTGCAGCTTCACTCCAGCCTATGATCTGAACATGAACATCCACAGCTTCAATAAACTTCACTGTCCACACAAACACAGTCAGTCCCTCTCAGGTGCCTTTGAGTGTTAAAGTCACACTCACCACTCCTTCAGGCCTCTCCTCTCACTGTGCACCAGCTCCGTCCACACCCGGTCCTGTCTAACGCGGTCGGTGGTGTCCGGGCTCGGCTCGCTGCTCGGAGCGTCTCCTCCCGCGGCGCGGCGCGTCCTGTCCGGCGGCCGCAGCTCCGGCGGCGGCCTGGTCCCGCCGCTCCGCTGCGGCAGCCGGTAACCTGCGGAGGAAACGCGCCGGTTCAGCTCCATCCCGGTGACCGGACTCAAAGACCGTGCGGGGGCTCAGCCGGGAGAAGCGAGAGTGTGTCTGCTTGTGAAGGTGAAGCGAGAGTGTGTTTGCACAGAAATCACTGCCAGCTTTGTTTACGTTTCCATGGTAACGCTGCTGACTGCACACAACAATAGGATCAGCACTAAATGTCGTGTAAACAGGCCTCACACAACATACAACAAGGTCAGTGTCACTGTGGTGCTGTTTGATTAACTGGTGGTGATACTTTGTGCTTTCTGACATTTCTCTTTGCTGTTAATGTTTGTAATGTTCTTCACAACTTTGATTCATGTGAAAAAACACTTTTAAATATTAAATATCTTTTTTTCCCTCACTCATGCTGACACACACACACACACACACACACACACAGAGGTGACAGGTGTCTGGGAAATGATGAACAACTGAGCGGACTCGAACCTGAAGCAGTGAGATTTATGTGAACCACCAAAGAGCAAGTTGTCAGACAGAGGCAGCTACATGTGCTGGGAGCTCTTCGGTTCAATAAAATGAATGTGGCCTCTCTGATGGACAGTCAAAGTGTCCAGCATCCCACCCTGCTGCCTCTGGGAAATGACCATCTCCTGACAGAGTCATGTGTCTCAGTGTGCGCTCTTAAACATGAATTATAACAAAGCTGTTGAACTCACTGTAAAAGTGTTCCCATGTACAGTCCCTGTTCTCCTTTCAGTATGACTGCATAATTCTGCAGTTTCTCTGTTAGGAGGAATAGCTGTGAATTTTAAAATCAAAACCAGACATGTATGTGTAAGGATGTATTTTCATTTTACAGACACACACACATTTCAAGTTATTTTGAAATATTTGGAAATTAACATTTCATGCTATTCAAACTGTCTGCTGAGAAACAGAGGGACAGTTTCTGACCCAACAAGGTACAATCAACACTATGTATTCTCTCAAAGTAATTATTGGACCTCAAAGTATCTGTGCATACCTTTTGATTATGAACAGGTATATACCTCTTCCCAAGAAATAAAAGGAACATATATGTTTTATTTCCATACACAATTACTGCTGCTTCTAAAAAATGGTAAAATATTCAGTTTTTATCAGAAACTTTCAGTGTTTCTTGTTTGTTTAATGTCAGATGTAACTTGTTTATGATGGTTGAGCAGCCTTGAAATAAAAGTAATGAAAAGATAGAAGCTGATGAACCCCGAGCATGGATATATGAATAAATGAATGAATAAATCAGGAGAAACTGACTTTTTTCACAACTGGCGGTAATAATATGTCATGGGTGAAAAGTATTGCGAGTACCGTAGTTTCATTACCTTTACTTTGAAGACCGGAACATTACAATAAACCTTTATTTTGAAACCGGATATACTTTAGCCATGTAGCTCCCTGAAAAAAATTGACTTAGATTAAATCCGTTGCTGGCTTTCTAGTCATTTTCCTCATGAGCGAATTGAAACGAAGTGCAAGGTCAAGGTAAGACAGCTTTTTATTTGATATGCACCGTGAAGTAAGCAGCAAACGTATTCATCTTTGTGCTCTTAAAGTGCATTTTAATCCGGTGCAGTGTTTGGCCCACTGTGCTAGATAACACTTCACCTGAAGAGCTAACATGAGTGAACATCAGAGAGGAGACACTTCATCCCTCTTGGCAACTTTTCCCACAACGCAGGAGCATAAAACATGAGGCTGCGGTCTGCTTTTATGAGGCAGGCGCGGGGTGAGACACAGAAACACGACAGTACATCTGTCTCCGGCTGCTCAACATATGCTAGCCGGCTAACAGCTCACGGTCAGCTGTCCAGCGCTGAGAGGAGCAGGCTGACCTCTCCGCCTGCAATAATTCAGTTAACGCCTGCTGAAACGATCAGCTGATTCCAGGTTATAGTGTAAAAGTAAAAGTGTCGCAAAGTGACAAACAAGCACACATGTGGGCGTCCCCTGGTGTGTGTCACTGCGTTGTGCTTCAGTGGAGCCTGATGAGTGTTTTGGCTGCAGGTGATGGGTGAGGATGCACACAGGTGTTTGGGCTGATCAGCCCTCTCCTCAGGTGGAGGCAGGCTGTGAATTACAGCATGTCATCAACTGCATGTGCATAGATAAAAATGATGGGGGTGTCCAAGAGGGCCAAGTGAAAACACCTCTATTTGTGTGTGTGTGTGGGCTTGGAGGTTATATTAAGTTTAGTGAACCTGTACAAACACAACCAAGCCTCCATACAAAGGAGCTTGATTTAAGCTCTGTCCCTGTGCGTGGTCACAATCAGGAAACATTGCTGTTTTAAAGGTGTCATGCTCTGCCTGGCATTCACCATAAAAGTGTCTCACACACTTGATGAAACGGGGAGCCTGCAGGTCTGGAATAAGCAGCCGTGACACAGTGTGACAGTTATCAGTGTGAAATGTGTCAGTGTTGTCTCTTCATTAGCGGTGAGAGGATGGGAGCAGGGTGACATCATGGGTCAGACAAACAACGGGAGGCTTATTGCAAAGTAGGCCATTGTCCCAAGTCCTAATCTGTGGACAGCCAGTGAGTGACCTCAGACAGGCGTAAGGGACTTCTCATCTCACTGCAGCAGCATGGAGGTTGATGCTAAACAACAGGCAGCAGTGACAGTTGATGTTCTCTGTTTAACACAGACCAAAACAGGTAGAAATAATCAAATCTGTTTTTTTATTTCTTGTCTGGGTGTGTGATTTATGTAATGCTAAGTAGAGACCATCTTTAAATGCATACACTGCTGCATTGTCCAGTTATCTGTAGAGACGTGGAGATTACACAGTGAAGGGTTACACACAGCTGACAGAGTACCGTCTCCTCTAACATCCTCCTGTGGTCAGTTATTCTTTAAGGGTAACTGGAAACACATTGTACCATTGTAAGAGGCATTTTGAAATCATTGTCTCTCAGAGCTCATTCACACAGTCATGTGCAGGACACGAGGAACTGCGAAACCCTGAACTGGGTTTCAGCTGAAGGTTGTCGGATGCAGTATGTTGTCCTTGTTCATTTAACTGGTGTTCATGAGAAGTTCAACTGTCATTGCATCCCACTAAAGTTAGCCTTTACACTACTTGAAAATAAACATATATTTGAGTAGCTTTATCTGACTCTGTTATTACACTGAACCTGACGGCACGGTCACTTTGTCCTTTTGACAGATAAAAGTGTAACTTGCTTCATACTCACCTCTATTTGACTAAACTAAAT
Organism: Amniataba percoides; assembly: GCA_037176925.1. Lineage (NCBI taxonomy): Eukaryota > Metazoa > Chordata > Actinopteri > Centrarchiformes > Terapontidae > Amniataba > Amniataba percoides. The sequence goes on from JBAJHX010000115.1 coordinate 18,449,572, forward strand.
GATTTCCTCAGCCGCGTGTTAATAACCCTGACAGGTTTTTAAAGTCTTTTTTTATACTAGAATTTCTGAATTTTAACATGAAACACCTTTTACATGACAAAAAATAACCTGAATTCACAATGAGATACTTTTTTAGCACATTTTTAGCACTAATAACGCTGTTTAATTAGACCTTCACCCAAGGATGGAGTCAGAGAATTCAGATGTGAAGTGAGTGCAGCACAAGTGGTCTTTTTCACAGAAAACTTTTTAACATGCCGCAGTGAGAAAAAAACAGAGATACAAATTCTAAAATTAATGAGTTGCTGAGTTGAAATCTGCTGTTTGACTTTCAGGGTCCTGTTATTGTGCGAGCTGGCTCACTGTCATGGTTCTCTGGCAATGTTCAATAGGACTGATCTTTCCATCGTCGAAACATCTGCTGTGAAAGAGGACAGTGACTCCTCTTCTAGTGTTTTATGATGCATGGTTCTGTTGGAGGCTGCATCCTGCTCAGATTGAGGAAAAACGTCCTTTTGCAGAGAGGTGACAGGTGAGGTCCAGCTGCACTTCTGCTCTGCAGCTGGTGGGGATTCAGTCTCTCGCCTATAGCTGCTTGAGCAGCCTGGATGTGTGCTGTCAAGGGGAAGTGGACACTGGCCTTCACACTGAAGGACAGTCGTCCTAATCACAACCACCACTTTGCTGCCCTTTTACGCCGTGTTTGTTCGGACAGTCACCCTCCAGCCACGCTCTCTGCGCCGCGGTTGAGGGCGACCAGTCAGACGAGGTGTCAGCGGGGTCAGCAGTGCACACAACTGGAAAGTGAGAGTGACATTCCAGCTGGAGAGAGTCAGAAGTGAGAAAGCCGTGCCTTGAAAGAGTGCAGGCTGTAAATAGCCTCTGGACCTGGGAGTCAGGGGATCAACAGGGTATAACCAAAGGAGGGGGTCATTTTATTGGCGATTGAGGAGGGGACTGTCCACGTGATCAGGGGTTATTTTGGGAAGCAGCTTGGTTAGATGTTCTGCTGGACCCAGTCTGTGTCTCTTGATTTTAGCTTAGCTGGACTGAGAAGCTCTCATGGAGATCAACAAGAAAGAGGATAAAGGAGAAGATGGCAGTGAGTGTTGGTTGGTTTTGAAGCTTTTCCAGGCTTAGGCCTGTGTGTGTGTGTGTGTGTGCACGTAGTTCAACCTCTTAAGGTTTCTGTCCTTTTCCCAGCCTCCTGTTTTCCTTTTATAATGTCAGTGTTAAGATTAGCCCCATAGTTTAGCATATGTTCACCGTAAACCTATCTTTGGCTTAAAGTCTTTAGGAAAGCTAAAATCATCACTCAAGCTTTGTCTTTTTGGCAGTTTGGCAATTTTCTTTGAGTCAAATTCAGACTCCTTTAGTCTCTAATCCTTAGGCCTATATATCAGATTGTCTTGTTGCTTTGGCAGTCTAGATGTCTTTTCACATAATCCTCATATATTCACCATGCTTTATATGACCACATTATACCTGGATATATACACTCCCTTTTGTATGAAAATGCACATTATCATCTTACATACAGCATGATAATATTTGCACTGCTGATTGTTCTGTATTATGTGTAACAGTTCCCAGTTTAGCATCGCACTTGACTTCTGCAGTACACCAGAGACGGAGGATGAGAGGAATATCAGACTAATGTAAACAATATTAACGCTGTTGGTGCTGTGATATTATACTGCATATATATTTTTCTCTAACCAGCATGTTCCGCCTTGAAATTTAATCACACAGTTTTCTGAGTAACAAGCAGGACCAGGTCCCCTTTAGCAGAAAACTGAGGAGCTCATCATTTTGATGCCAGATCACCTGAGAGCCTCAATAAGTCACGTCCCCTCATTAAACAAGCCAGCGTTCAGATGCCTGCGCTGAGATTAGACCTACTTGTGTTCTCAGAATAGGACTTCTAATACTGTTCTTGCCACAGGCCCTGAGGGGGAGATGACAAAGGAGGATGTTTCAGAGCCTGTCGAGGGAGACACTGCGCCGGGCTGGCCCTCTTCCCGTCAGCGTCCGGTCATCCACCAGGTGGCCTCTGCACCCATGCCCAGCGACTGTGGTGAGGATCCACACCCGGGCACACGTTCAACACACGCACACAGCGAAGCTTGTGTGACGTCTCGGGCTTGTTATCACAATCACTGCATTACAGAAAGGACCGGACACAAACAAACAGCTCCATGACTGGAATTTGAAACACGTCTCTTCTGTGTCGTTGTTTCTGATCGTGCACTTTAAAGAATGATCAGCTGATGACACATTAAAAACCTTATCAGTGACTTATGACGGTTCATGAACTGAACAGTGCACCGCTCTGGGAGACTAATCAAGATTCAAGGAACATAATAATCATGTCAGAAATAGTGATGATGATGATCCTGACAGAATGAGGGATCAAAGCTCTGAACTGGCACTCAATATCTTTGTTGCCTGACCATCCTGTTTTTCAGGTGGTAGATATTTATATCTTGCTCATCTCATAATAATAAGTGTTATCATATCTTGACATAATTTTCGATAGTTTTTATGGCTCAAGTTGAGACCGAGGCAGGACTGTCACATTTCTTACAGAGTGATTTTGGATTTGCCGTTTTATTGTTTCGTAGTGTGTTTGACAGAAAGGATACAACTCCAACAAATGATTTATCTTTTCCTAATCAGGTTACAGAATATCAGGGGATTTTGAAATGGAGTAAACCGAGTCCCCTTACGTGTAATAGTCAATAAAGCCAGTGCAGAGGCTTTGACACTGGCTAAATTATAAGTGTTGGCATTCGCTGTGAAAGGCCAAGCTTATTTGTTTTCAGCCTCAGCCTGGTTCTCTGACGCTTCATTTGGTTCACGGCATGCCATCGACTGTCACATCTGATTTCATTCGCCTCTGCAAGCCCAGCAAGGGCATTTCCCAAGATTAGTAATTTGATTGAATCGATTGAACAGTCTCTTGCAGAAAATTAATGTAGGTCTGGCTGCAGAGTTTTACACATGCTCTCTTCACCTGCAGACACAGGTGAAAAAGTACCACAAAGCTCTGGGTCCTCCGTTCCACTAAACAAGGTGAATTACATCCCTGTTCAGACTCATTTCTTTCATTATTTGCCTCTCTCACCGTCTGCAGAGTTCTCCTTCTTTGACCCCAGTGAGCCGCAGTGCAGGGAGGTTCTTCTGGATCCCAGCACCACCATACCAGAGCTGTTTGCTGTTCTCAGGCAGTGGGTGCCCCAAGTTCAGAAAAACATTGACCTCATCGGCAATGAGGTGATGCAGTTCAGCACCTTTTACCATCCATGTGCTTCAACACTGTTCATTTACATTACCTTTATGCAAACCCTTCTCTGCCTGTGCTCATAAAATGGATTCATAAGTGACTCATTAGTTATTCATATGTCAATGCAAAATACAAACTATATTTACTGAAAATGCCAGAATTCTTCAAAATGAAACCAGACTCAGTTCTTTTTGGTTCTTGGTCGAGACCCTGTCAGCCCACTCCCAAACCTTCTCCAGCCAGTTTCACAAAGTAGCTGCATTGCAGTTAATTGTGCAGGGAAGCAGTTGTCTCAAGGGTAAAAGCAGGCGATTCTTTTCTCTCACTCTCTCCCCTAATAACTGCTACCCTTGAGAAATAAATGCCTCATTTCGATGTCGTCTTGCGCTGCAATTCTCATCCAAATTTAAAGATGAGTGGAGTTATGAGAGGCCCAGCTTGCTTGTCATTCATCAGATCAGTGCCCCCGAGTTTCACTTTATAGCCTGTTTTGTAATATTTTCTACACAGTGACACCAGCCATCCTCAGTGACACACTGCACGTTCTGTCTTTGCACAGATCCTAAAGAGAGGCTGTGGCGTGAACGATCGAGACGGCCTGACAGATATGAGCCTCCTGCACTACTGCTGCAAGGCCGGGGCCCCGGGCATCGGTCAGTATTGGCAGGGGTGGAGAACAAACTCTCCTTCTACTCTTCTACTCTGTCTTGTCTGTGTGGTGGTTTATCTTGCTACTCTGACCACTGACCATAATCCTGTACGACTCTAAGCACTGCTGTTCATCAGTACTACTGCTTAAACACAGTCACGTAGAGCTGACATACGGTCTGCTACCACACCCCCGACTAACACACACACACACACACACACACCTACCTGTATCCCTGCTCTGTTCCTCAGGTGACGCAGAGACTGCAGCCAGCTTTGCCTGCCAGCTCCTTGCCCTGGGTGCTGATCCCAACCTGCGCTCACGCTGGACGAACATGAGGGCCCTGCACTACGCTGCATACTTCGACGTGCCCCAGCTCATCAGGGTGGTGTTGCAGGCCTCCCAGCCCGGAGGTGAGAGCAGAGCTGCAGCCAGAGGAGAGAGGGGGAAGGTCGCCTCCACAGACACTGCAGGGCAAACATTTCTATTTTCATTACTGACTGCAGTGGGGATTAAGGCCTCAGTAATTTATTTTTGTTTGCTATGGTAAATATACGGAGTTGCCACTTTACTGAGTGCACCCACAGTAGCTGCATCCAATACAAACTAATACATCCCTGCATTGCAGGCTAATTTTATGCAGCTAATCTTATTCACTTTTCTGTTTTAAGTGTCAGTCAGAGAGGTGTTGATTTTCTTCTTCTGCATTATATGATTTTTTTCAAAATATTATCTACCCCCGTCATTGTCAGTGGATTACTCTGGATATAAGTAGGAGTACCTTGTCTTTGTTTACAGACAATGATGTTGCACTGTGGATGGACTTGGACAGCTGCAGTTTGTGTGCCCTGCAGATTGATTACACTTTTTTAATTAGCACTCATTTCACACGAGTGTGGAGTCCAGTTTATAAAAATCATTACTCAGCAGATAAAACCTTGTTGAGGGCAACTAAGATGGAAGAAGATGGAGAAGGCACTGCAGTCTGTCCTGTAGAGGATCCCAGGCTCACAGTTTGCCTCTGCAAATGAATATTGCACAGATAGTTGCGGAGATGCTTCTCCTGTTATTACACAAATTTAGCAATTTTGACAAATAAATAATATTGACAAATTACTGCACAGCGCACAAAGCCATTTAGATGTGTTTGTTGAAGCATGGGCACAGTGTTTAGTGCTATATTATTTTTAGTAGCTAGTTTCCCCATACATTGATCACATTTTGGCAGGCTGCTCAGGTAATTTTTTTGTTGTAGAGATAATATGAATGCTGTGATGCATTAAATTGTTCTTTGTTTACTAATCTACATAAAAAATGAAGATATTACCCTGTCCCAAATCCAAGCTTGTTGAGCGTTAGAGCCTTACTGTGGCTGTGAAACAGAGCACGATCCTGGTCACCTCTGATGCTGATATTCTCACTTGCTGTCAGCAAAAGAGGCTCAGAGAAACGCAGCTCCCAGTTTCTACTTGTTTGATATGTATCGACATAGTTTCTACATGTAGGTCTATTTCCACTTTCTGTGTAAATGTGTTATTTCTGGCTACAGAGGTGATTATAATTTAGCACAGTTTTGCATTATTTATCAGCCTTTTCTAACAATATAGCATGTTGTATGCCAGTGGTGAGGTTATAGTTAATGACTATGGAAACTGAAATCTTAAGTATGCTCTTGTAGCTTCAAAAGCAGTTATGTCAAAGTGCATAAATCTGCCATAAATGTAGAAAATGAGTCAGAAGGAGTATTGTAGAGATCTTATGAGATGAGACAACCTCACACACACAGCATGCTTACATATAAAAAGATGGGAGGCCCTGTTCACTATAGTTGTGGATCACCTTTAGCCCCCATCACAGCTGCCGGGTGCTGTAGCAGTGACTCAGTGACGGCACTGAGGCCTTTTCCCAGATGCAGGCTTGCTGAGTCATCTGGATAACTGATCCATGTTCCAGGGCAGTTTCAGGAGGCCTCCAGGGGGTTGTGGGCAGAACATTTGATACAACCCTGTAAACTCTATAAACATGATCATGAACAAACCCCCTATCATGCTATTTTACCACAGTTGTTGTGTTGTGTTCACTCATTCTACATCTTTGAGATTTAAGTCTGGAGAAGCTGTCATGAAGGTGCTTAAACCTCCCAGCATCTATGATCACATAAAATCAAGTCTGATAAATCTTACTAGTCTGTCTACTTAATCTGTTCAAGCAAACAAAGTGTGTGTGAGAGTTGATGTTAATGTTGCAGTACCTACACGACCTCTACAGCCTCTGGGCTTCACTTTCTCTGGTAGCTGAGTTGAAATGATTAAAAATGCTCTCTTCTTTTTTGGTTTTGTAATTGTCATACAAAACAATCCCATAGAACTTCTCACAGTGTCTAATACCATTTTGTCCTTAATTTCTGTAGAGGTAGATGCCACCTGTAGTGACTTTGACTTTGGCACCGCCCTTCACATTGCTGCGTCCAACCTGTGTGTGTCAGCTGTCAAATGTCTGTTGGAGCAGGGAGCCAACTCAGCATTCAGAGTAAGTTACTTTGTTGTTTTACACACACTCAAGTTTGACACATTGAATGATTTCATCTAAACAGTAATTGAATAATTGTTTCCTGTCATTTTCCAATCAGTACTGCACATTCAGGACAGCAGGAAACTTGGGAAACTACTCAAACTTTGAGGCTGCGTGCAGCTGCACACACAGTAGTTCCTCTGTCTTTACAGCTGATGAGCAAAGCCAGAGAGACATAACAAGTATTCTTACAATGATGCACAATCACATCTATACACTCTGTTTTTATTATGTCTTTCTCAAATATGAGAATGTGTGTTTTTGTTTTTTATTTGTGTATTTTATTTTAATAAAATTAACAGGTTTCCAGAGCACAAGGTGACATCATCAAATTGCTGTTTGGTTTGACCAACCCTCAGAAAGCTGGAGATATAAGATTTGTAATAATATAGATTAAGAAAAGTGGCAAATCTTCAAATATAAGATGGAGAAACCAAGACTGCTGATCATTTGATTAGTCAACTTAATAATTTCACTGCTATTAAATCACTTCATGTAATGCATTCAGTACAGCACACTGCAGGCTTACAATGGAAAACTACCATATTAGTGGCTTCTTTTTGACACAGTTTGAACAAAAAACGAACATTATAATCCTCACAGAAGTTTTTTATTTCACTGCTATAGTTTTGGATTTCATTAGACGGTTCACGATGCTGCCTCTGCCTGCTGTACTGGCTCACAGACATCATCAATCAGAACTCCCTTGGACATAGAAAACACACAATTTCTCACCAGCAAATATACAAAGCCTCTCTTATGTGGCGTAATTCTAGCTCCTTTTATTTGCTGCATTGTAGAATCATATTGATTTGATAGAGACCTTTGCAGAACGTCTTCATGCTCACTTAAGAAATATAACAGACTGCAGTCTTTCAGCTACCTACTCAAGCCTCACATTTATTCTATTTCAGATATTCTCTGTTTTTTTCCGTACATTTTGGCATTTTCTGACTCAGCTGGGCAATTGTTGCCATACACATTTCCCAGACATGTTTTGAATTGATCTACCACTTGAAATTTCTCTCGCTGTTCCGTCTGTCTGCCTCGTGCCTCTGAGTTGCAGACGCCATTTGACGCCTCGGTTGTGGAGTGTGCTGAACAGCTCGGATCCACTTTTATTTTGAACAGAAGGATATACAGCAGATTCCCAGTAGATGGTGATGTGGCATCAAGACTATATGCTCCATCGTAACGTGTTTACTCTATTTAAAGTCTTTACCCACACTCAAAGGTGCATTTCTCTGTGTGCTATTATTATGCTTTACATTAAATGAAATGTTCTTAACAGATTTTTTAAAGCTACCTCTGAACTGAAAGGGTGCCGTTTCTTTGTATGCGCTAATTTTCCCACTGGAGGTCACCAAAGCACTTCACACAATAATCCAATAATTCCCTCGCTCAAAGATAAGTGCAGAGGTTCTATATTTTAGCATGTGAAGAGCTTGGAGGGCATGGAAAGTCTTTTTTTTCTTTTTTAAACCTCCATTATATACTGTAGAGTTTTTGTTCATTATTCCTAAAACAAATATTTTATATGTGGTTTGTTTTTTAAGATGCATCAAGTCTTTCTGTGTTTAATTAACCGCATAGATTTACTGCATCTGTTCCCCCGTCATAATTTGAAAGGACCAATATGTTATGATATAAAACACTGAGTGTACTAATTTGGTTATTACTCAGAAGAGAACACAGCAAGTCACAGCAGCATTAACCTTTGTGGTTGAGCCGCACTCCCTCAGACTTTCAACAGAATATGTGATTTAGTGATAAAATAATGCTGATTGCATCGCTATCAATCATCTTTGTCTGCACTGTGAAGCATTGATATAAACATGTGCATCTATTTGTGACGTACTGGGATGTTCTGCCTACCAATCTGTGTCACTTGTATTTGAGAATGTCAGTGCTGGCTGGTTGTGCAGTATAAGGCATGATGCCAGAGCCCAGAAATTCAGTTTAAAATCTCTCTTTCTTTTGAGTAAAGGTCAGACTTGGATGTGGTTTAATTTGATATTTCTTTTCTCTGGCCCTGCATAGATTCGTCTCAACAAACCTTACATTTGTGGAAAGTTTGGAAGGATGGGAAAGTATAAAAAAATATGGCTGGCCTTTTCATGCTTCCTTTACCACATGTCTTAGGACTTAATAGCTGTGGCATCATATGTTCCATTAGTAGCAAGTTGCTGAAGTGGATTGCTTACTTGTTCCACTTTCAGATTTGAAGTGGGTCACTGTTCCAAGTCTGTTTGATAAGTATTGAATTCCCATAAGCAGTATGCGAGTGTTACAAGTGTCATCAGAAACCGACAAGATGATAAGATTTTGTTGTATTTATTGGTGTAACTCTCAGGAAAATCCCCTTTTAGTGAAAGAAGATTATTTTGGATTTGGATGTAATAGCTCATTGAACTAAATGGGTCAAGCTGAGTGCTCGGTATACATTTAAACATTGCACAGAGGGAAAAATTAGGTTTCTTTATTATTACATTTCCCAGCAGCCACATACTTACAGTACATGCTTGCTTGTGTATAGAACAAGTATTCACCACGTGTCTATTGTACTTACTCCCATACAGCTGGTGTTTTAGATTGAACAATACTGAAAGAGTTTCAAATATTCCGTAACCTTCTTGTATATAACTTGTAGTGGATAAATCGCTTGCAGTTCAGCACAACAGTTTAATCTAGAAACAGACCACATAGTTTCATCGACACCCATTTGGCACGGTGTCGACAAAAATGTAATATTTTAATTCCCACAAAGATGGGATTCATTGCAGGACTGATATGTTTGATTGCATCAGGTCCTATAATTTGGTGACTTGGTGTAAATAAACATCCTGCAGAATCATGGGGGTCATTTCTGTTTTGTTAAAATGTTTTCATGATTTGTTTCAGTTTATCATGCCATGTGTGTGCTGTATGTACTTTTACACGTGGCCTCTTTGTCTTTTATTAGGGCAGACAGAAAAGCCTGAAAACATTTTCCACATGACCCACTCAGTGATCCTTGTTTTCTTAAATACCCTCTTTATCTAAAGCATCGAGGAAAAATAAAGCGCAATGTCAAAACACTTTCAAAATACAGAAACTGAACACTGGACTGAATATTTTTTTCCTTGAATACGCCCTGCGTAGGCTGTCTTAAGTAGGCTGCACATAAAAGGATAAATGCACAAAAGTGTTTCACATTCAAACCACAGTTTGGGGTGAAGAGTTGTATACAGTAGCTCGGTGTGCCAACATGTGAATGACAGGCCTTGGTGACAAATGAATGAGCTCCCCTCGTGTCTCACGCCTCTGCAGCAGTCCCCTCCTGCCTCCGCTGACACTTGGGCTTGCTGACTCTTCCTAAACTCCCGCTGACTCTGGACTCTTTGAATGTCTTGACTAAACGTCAGTGTTGTGTACCTGCTGATCAGTTATTTTGAGACACATTTTTTGTAGAGATAAGCTTAAACATTTTAAGCCCACTGTCCTTATTAGAGAAATTTAAACAATGAACATTTTCATAATGGAGATATAAAAAAAATAGAGATTTTGTAGTATTTGATGACTTTAGCAATGCCTGTTGCCCGTGAGATTTATATCACACTTGATATTTATCAATATTGATCATCTAAATTAAATTTCTCTGCATGCTGGCAAATAAAAAAAACTGTATGCTGAAATTAACTCATTATTGATCATTTTATTTTTGCTCCTCTGTGCTTGTGTCTCGTCTCTGCCCCAGAATGAAAAAGGGCAGTGCCCAGCAGACGTGGTGCCTGACCCCCTCGACATGCCCTTGGAGATGGCAGATGCAGCCGCCGTGGCCAAAGAGCTCCGGACTTTGCTGAGGCGGGCTTTACCCAGACCCAGCTCCCCTCTGCCCCTCACGCTACAGGCCCAGTCCCCTCCTGCTCTCTCCGATAAGGCCAGGATACAGCTCGCCAGCATGGGAATCCGCCTAGGTGACCGTGTGGTGATTGCTGGACAGAAGGTGTGTGGTAGGTCACTGTCGAAAGATAAGGAACGATAGGTATTTTGATTAATATTTCAACTGCAGCATTTTAAGTCTTTCTTAAAGCTGTGTCACAATAAGAAAAGCACATTTTTCATCATACAATAGAGGCATATATGAACAAATTAAGGTTAGTCAGTGAATCCTATGTTCCTAATTGTATGTTCCATTATTATATATCCTATGTCCAACCTTTCTGTAAAGTGAAAACGTCATGTTAGTGTGTGTATTTGGCAGGGACACAAGAAAAATGTATCTGATAAGCAGGAATAGAAAAGAAGATTCTAGTTCATTGTGGCTCATTTTCCTTTTTTGCATTTAAAACGGTTCTCTCTAAGCCGCAGCTAGTAAAACCCACCAAAAAGACTGTCTGTAAAATCAAGGAAAGCCTGTATTTGACTCATTCAAGGTTCATTTCTGACTTTATGTTCTTTTAATATATTTCACACAGCATTGATTTTAGTATTCACATTTAAAACCCACAAACTCAGAGGAAAAAAATACTGCCTCTCTTATTATAATCAAAATAGCTGGTAATCAGCTATTATTATAGTCAGCTAACATTCAGCAGAGCTCCACACCAACCTCATACACTGGCAGCAGTGCTCCCTGCATTTTTCACCAGGAGAGGTTCATACTATTCCAGTCCGCCCCACAGCAGCCAGCATGAGTCACTAGTGCAGTGATTAGAACATGATCCCTCAACAGCCCCCTGTCCTACAGAGCACCGGGCCGCCGTGGAGCATCCAAGCTGGGGCTGCATTTATCCCCATTTTCACAAAGACATTTCACAGTGTGTTTTTGTCTGTGTATCGCTGCAGAGGGGCGTGAGAGCAGACTAATCACTAATGCACACACAGCAAAGATCTAGTTACGCTGTGGCACTGAGCAGATATTTATTTGCTTATGAACATAAATGGAGAAGTTGAATTCATGCCATGTCCTTTTTCAGAATTGGAAGATAATTCATTACCTTTTTTTCCCAAGACCTTATTGAAGGAATCAATATATTTTACAAACACAGATTGTATTCACAATGGCACATAATATTGACTTGCACAGCATAAATAGCCAATAAAGCAATACGATTCAGAAGAGACTGGTGCACCATCAGCCTCGCTCCTGCAGCCACATCACAGCATTGCCAAGCAGCTGTGCTGTGCTTTACACTAAACAAAGACAGAAGCTTTGGTTAATTTTTCTACAATTATTTCAGCCCTCAACCAAGAAAAAAATAGTTTCAGTTGCTAAGCAACACCCTTTTGGCATCCATCCAGCATTCAGGGTTATGTCTGACAGTTCATTCTGGCATATCAGAAACATTTATCTGAGCATTTTCAAGTTCATCCAACTCCAACTGTGATTGTGTTAAATGTCTGATAACAATGTTAGAAGTGTTTAAAATGCTCCTCTTTGCCTGTAGGTCATCCTCTTCTCGTAGACTTAACCTGTTCTTCCTCCAGCCTCACACAGCTCATGGCATGCGTAGCTGACAGAGTGAACTGAGCTATGTTGTTTGATTCTTTGTGGCGGTGCAAATGTGTTAGAAAGTGTTTAAAAAACTGATAAATCAAGCGTAAGCAAAACTAAGGTCGTCAAATACCAGCGCTGTAATTGTAAGCATTTATAGACAGTCTCTTGATCAAACACAGTGTAATTACAGCATATGTTTAAGAAAATATCCTAACATATGCAGCACTGATTTTGGCTGCATCACCTGTGTAGCTGCTCTCCATGTTTGTGTGTGCCTGATAACAGGGTTCTTCCTCCAGATTTTGCTGCTTGATTATTTCTTACTGCAGCATTCTTCCTTTCGGCACATAAAAGCCCTTCCCTACAAATTTTGGCAAAGAAATTCATCCAGCAACCAATTTACTTTTTCCCTATTCCTTCATGTAATGCAGAGAAATACTTTAGTATGACTGCTTGTCCTAACAACTCAGCTTCATTGCTGTGGTGTAAGCCATGTGTAATCCTTTTGACAAGACACACATTTTGAAAGCGGTGGAGATTTAGCCCCATAGGTCAAATGAAATTGACAGTTTTCTAACTATGTTCATGGCACAGTTCAACTTTGACAATTTGCTACACAGTGCTTCTGCTCCAAAATGAAACGAAACCCCCAGTAGTCTGCTCTTTCTCTCTGTGCTTTGTATTTGAATTTCGCAACACTGGTCTTTTTCCAATGACTGATGTGTGCTGTTAGTCATCAGGCTGACAGCACGGGCCCAGTCCCCCTGAATTTACCTAGTGATCTAACACAGCAGGTGAAAGAGACATTCACTGTTCTGCGATTGGCACAAAATCACTAGTCTCCTCTGCTGAAGTGCTTCAACATCACGAGTACCTGCTCAGATGCTCAGTTGAGCAATATCCCTGACAACCTTTCTCTCATCACTTGCAGCTGACTTTGCACTTAACTTTGACATTTCCAGTCTCTCCGTGGAACCCAAAATGCATGAGATTAATGCAACCAAAAGTTTTTGGGCCCATAACCCCAGCGAAGTCTTAGGTTACTCTAATCCATAGTGTGACCAATTATAGTGCTAGCCTCCCACTCCTGTTTCCATAACCCTGCCTACACTCAGTGTCTCTGTTTTTGGTTGCAAGTTGTATTTTCCAACACCATTGCATCCAATAATGGCATCAACTATTATCACTTGTGAACCAATACAGGTTAGGAATATACACTTTTAGACTGTGGTTTTTCATTATTTCTATAAAAAATATAACTTTTCTGTCAATCTTTGAAACTTGGAAACTTTATGCTTTACTCTCATGCCTGCCTCAAACCCTCAAACCTCAGTTATGCTTTACCTTTTAATATTTTTCACATGTCTTTGTGCTCATGCTGTAAGCATGTAACAAGACCGTAGCTATAGTAAGTACCAGAGTAATAAAAAGGCAAATCATTATATTTCTAATAAGACTAAAAAGATATTCAGATTAATTCCACCACATGAAAAACCATCTGTGGACTGGACCAAAACTCTGTTGTTATACAGTGATAACCAACCATCTAGACTTGTAGTTAACACTGTGTTTCATTTTTCAGACATTTTTCAGTGGCATGTCCACCAGGTAACCTCAGTACCATTGTGTTGGGTGTACTGTTGTTCCCACAATCTCACAGGAAAACAAGTAGGGTGTAGTTATTGTACAGAGGAAATGTGGAACACTTTTTTGATCGTTTTGACCCTGTGGCACACATTTTTAAATAGTTTTAAAAAACAACTACATTTTTATCACAGAAATCCTGACAAATGACTCTTATTAGATCAGTGAATGTCTTTTTCTATCTTAGGGGCTGAGGACTTTATTAAATTGGAATGGGGCCTTGTAATTGTACAATGTTATTAAATTTAAGGCTATAAGAGATGGCATGGTGAAACGGTTGGTGCTAGCCACTCTTTATAATGCTTTTAAGCAAGTGTGAGTTTTGGAAGAACTTGAGAACACCTAATGAAGTGAGTCCTCCCTGGCTCAGGGGTAGGTGTCAGGTGTAGGGTTAGAATGCTTATCTCAATTTGCTCCACCGTGTCTGGCTTTAAGGCTTTTCAGATTTACCATCGAGCACCATGCTGTAGCTTGCAGACAAATGAACGACAGCCAGTGTGGGTGCAGCCTGAACTGTTTACATGAATTATGTTGCTGGTGTTAGTGCATAGTGGCAGAGATGGTCTGTCGCTCCCTATTAGTTTTGCATTGTTCTAGCAGTTTCCTGCACACATTTAGAGGGGAATGCTGGATGGTGGAAATAGTTAGGATGGAAATAGGATAAACTGAGAGCAAGAATCGTCTGAAACAAATATTTCACACATGCTGATTATCTATCTATCATGGGCAGCCCTATTAAGTATTAGTAGCAGCAGGATTAGCTGTATTAATAACAGCATTTATCCTCCGTTAAGGTGATTTTAAGCTGTCATGCTAACTGACTTGCAAGTCCTCAGGAGAGAGGATTTTGATCACTAGTTGTTTGACAAAACTCTACCCTCATCATGGAAGAAAACAACTGGCCACCACTGCAGGCCCAGTCCCTGCTGTCTAATCAAAGCCCTTAACAATCTCCATATATCTTTGTAATTGTTGTGTTTTGTGGCTGTAGCTTGTGTTGTGCCCTTGCTATCTGGCCATCCAGACTGCACACACCTAGATGCAAACGGAGACATGTGGATGATAAGAAAATACTAATTCTAGCTCTGTCGGCCGTTTGTTCTGAAAAAATGAGCCATTAATAGATTTTGTGCCACTCGGAGAACAGAGTCACAGTGTGCCGAGTTGTAGAGATTGGCTAATCAAAACTCTTATTATCTTTCTTCCACTTTCTGGCACAGCCTCATGCTTTGATCTCTATTTTCTCTCTTAATTGTTTGTGTCTTCTGCTGCTATAGTGAACAGAGGTGCATCAAAATGTGGTTTCTGGTGGGGGCTTTGCCTTTGGCATCATACTTGGCAGGAAGATGTAATGATTTCACACACCGCTCAGTGCACTGGACAGTTCTTTTTGCTGCATGTCTTGTTTTGCTTAATTTTTGCACACTGTGTTGACATTTGCTTTGGCTTTCTGTGGCGTATGTAACCGTTCGTACGCAGGTTGGAACCCTGCGATTCTGTGGCAGCACTGAATTCTCCGGAGGCCTGTGGGCTGGAGTGCAGCTGGACAAACCAGAGGGGAAGAACGATGGCTCAGTGGCGGGAGTTCAATATTTCACCTGTCGAATGAAACATGGTAGGTCATGTGATGGCTCAGCACTTAAAGACTCACTCACCCATCCACTCCATCAGTTACTTCTATTGACTTTATAGGACTTAATTGGTCCAATCAGGTTTTCAGTGGTATCTTATCTAAGCCCTGGAAATTAGATGAGTCTTTTTTTGTCAATTGGCAGTAAATTGAAGCTGTTCAAATTAGCATACGCAGTGTGTCTCTTGCTGTTTTATTTATTTATCTTACCACTCTGTATAAGTTGTGTGTCAGGTACAGATCTTTTTCTCTTATTCTTTTTTCCCCTTCAGGAATCTTTGCTCCCCTCTCTAAGATAAGCAAACCTTTGGAAAGACATAAAACCAGCACCATAAAGACGTCTACACCCATACGCCCCCCTCGTCGCATTGACCTGTCTCGCATCACCTCCAAGATAAACACAGGTAAACACTTCTGAACAATACTGCTTCATCAAAATCAATCAATATGTGAAAAGTATACATTTGATACACTGAACAGGAAGTGAGAACTGTTTGTTGAGTGAGAGCGATGGCTGGTTGGACATTGTTTCACTTTGTCTTCTTTTCACGATTCAAGCTGAGGTCTGATCAGGTTGATTAAACATCGCAGGTCACTGCGAGGCTCACGAGTGTTTGTGCCAGAAGTGCTCAGGCAAGCCATTCTTCCAAAGTACTGTAAATACAAAAAGGCTTGAAATCATCAGAGGTGGTGTCTGCTATCCTGGAGAAAGCTTGTCAATATTTGAATTGAACAGTCAGACAAACACGTCCCTCACCTCTGTGCTCTTTAAAACTTGCATGTGCATGAGAACGTATTGATGGCTTGGTCCAAGCCACTCCCTTTCCTATTTCCACACAGGGCAGACCATAAGATGATATTTGCAGAATGTGACAAAAAGTGTATTGAATTTGAACTGCAGACTGCACCTTTAACTCATAACAGAAACTACAAAGGCACCGAAACTGATTAAGCCTGTAGGGCCTTCAGGACAACGAAATGTGTGAACTTTTGTGAACAGGTGACAAAGATGTAACGGAGGCAACAGTTTCACAGGTAATCTCATGTACAATGCCCCTGAGGATACCAGTCGATACCTTATTAGAGACCACATATCATACAAACACAAACATTTTGGAGTAACGATATTAGTCAGATAAATGGCTTCCTAATGTTCACTGCTAGTTGAAGGAATAATTCTTCAAGCATGCTCACTTTAGGGGTTTTGGGGAAGGGAAACAGTGCCCTGTGCCTCTCCATTTTTTCATTACCTTGGGATTGATGTACTGAAAATGTTTTAGTGGTAATAACCCCCTCCCATCCTCCATTCTCAACAGTAACTGGATTACAACAGTGTCCATGTGCTGAGTGATATTCTGGTGATCTGAACGATATTCCAGTATTGTCATCATATACAGCAAAATATACAAACAAAAGGCTGTTTAATGCTGTTTAAATCAGGGGCACTAACATTCTCCACAAATGCTGTGTGAATTGTCACTGGAGTATACCTTAGATTGATTCTAAGCATTTATTGGCACATTGTGAACGATGGAGGATCCAAAGGGGAGACAAACTTCTCTGAAAGCAATAAAGGTAAGCAATTGAGGGGAGTCTCAAAAATTGCAATCCAATCCTCTCAATTTCTCCTAATGTAATTTGTACTCTGCGATTGCTCAAACTAAATGTGTTTTTGGCGTCCAGTTTACGGTGAGACAGGGCCGACCCTTCTTGGGAAGCCGGGTTATTGCAGGTTGTTACTGCTAGCTATTAGATTACTTCAAAAAGCCAAAGAGCATGGCTTAGGCTTTAACAGAGAGATGAGGGCGGTGTCATTGTCTGCACATGGACTAACAACTTAGTTAAGAGGGGAGTACAGTGATGGAAACCTGTGCTTTGTGTTTGCTTTTGTGTTGAATACTTGTGTGTCACATTACTTTGACCTGACATTATCATCTCCTGATTAGGCAGAAGAATAGTATGTTCACTCTTCAGTAAGATACAATATCTTAAACCATACTTCATATGTGACTACGTGTATATTTTATCAAATAGATAAAAAAAAAAGAAAAATGTAAGTCTCTGTAAAAGGAAATGTTTTAAGAAAGTCTTGTTTGCTTTATTATGAGTAGCTCTTGCAGGAACAGACAGTCATTCCAAAATGGATGCCCACACTGACAGTTTTCACGCTGACACAGTGGGCTTTTAGCCTACTATGAAGGGACTGAGTCACTCCACGGTGTCCAGATGAGGCCATCAGCTGAGTCACGACTCCAGCTGATGGCCTCTTTTGTGCCAAAAAAGGCTTTCTCAACTTTCCTAACTTGTATGAGCAATGTCACTGCTTTGCAGGATTTATTGGACCTGGGCTTTCATATTAATCTTTTGCAAATGCTCTGAAAAGTGAATTCTGGACCAGGGCCAAAGGACAATGCATAAGTTAGACTGCTGACAAGACCTTGTTCTCTCAGTCCTTGGATGCCCGAATCCTCAGCTCCTGACTGCAGTCGTCTGATAATATAGTCCAGTCACCTCAAAACGTTGTACAAACCACATCTTGATAGGTTTTTGCGATTCTTGCGCCCTCTAGGGTTTAATGCTATACCTTGGAGGTGCCATGTTAAAAGGGTTTGAAAGCTGATTGATCTGGACGTGACTTGAATAACAGATCTCAGAGGGCCTGTGGAATTTGGTGATTGATAGTCCAATTAAGCAGGGTTTAATAAGTAGGGCATAGACAGGCTGAATAGCCTGGCAGCCATTCATCACAAGGTGCATGTGAGTGTGTTATGTGTGGCATGCAATGCATGTGAAAGCGTGTGTGTCCGCACCTCCATACAAGCCAGGAACCAGACTAATTTATGACCAAACACTTTGCAGGGCCTTTGTCAGCCCTTTACAGTCCAGCTCCTGGAGCCACTCATGTTTTAGCGTCCCAATGGATCGGCTGCACATATCACCCGCTCGTGTGCATCTATAGATTGGATGGGTCTTTGTCGAACTGTCTCGTCTTGCTAACCAGGAGAGACAGACACAGCAGAATGCCAGGCTGGCCCCTATTAGAGTGTGTCAACTGTAGCTCAGGCCTCAAAGGGCGGCGGGGACATAGACAACGCTCACAAAGCACCTCTGCTTGATTCAGAAAGCCTCAGTCTGTGCTGTGGTCTGTCACTTGAAGCGAATGTCAGTGTGTGGAGGGATAGATAGAGCCAGGAGGTCCCTGCAAGCTAAAGGTCAAGTGACAAGAAATGTTTGGTATTCTGAGTTGAAATGTAGTCTCCTCTTTGGAGTTCAAAGTAAAGACAGGACTCTGCTCTGAGGGGAGCGTTTCCCAGCTCTCTCTAAATGTGAGCTGAAATGGCAATCAATAAATACCAGACTGATTTTGAGATTTTTCTAATGTCTTTTCAGAGAGGAATTTAAAGAGTACATATAGGTGATAGAAAGGAGTGAAGAGTAGTGTGAGACAGTTTATGTGTCAGATTTATGAGCCAGCTTGAAAGCTCCCTTAAATCTGTTTAGATACACGAATGTTGATTTTATTGCCTATTAAAGAACAGATGCAAAGAGGCTTTTGTCAGTTTAATGGTACATTTAATTCAAGTCAACAAACAATATAAAAAGCTTAAAGTTATTAAGTTTTGTTGCTATAAACTAGTTAAAGAACATAATTATATTTACTTGTGCAAGAAATAATGTCTCATTGTGTGCTATTTGAGTCACTACCACGATTCCTTTTGAAGTTTTTTTTGTTCTCTTGTTTTCACTGTCATTGGGGCTTTTGTGTGGGTATAACTGCTAGTCTCAGCATATTTAAGTGTTTTTATTGTGTGTTGGAGTAAAAAAGACAGCCCTAGTTCAATCAAGAAAAGTTGCCTTTCAGTAATTCTTGTTTCATTGCGACTCGAAAGTGTCATTCTGTCCTCTATTTGCATTTCTTCACTCCTGCTATTCTTTTTTTTTTGTTTTTTCAATCTAACTTCTTTGTCTCTGGCTTTAATTTAGTATGTTTTAGTGTCTTCTCAGTTTAATCCTTTTGTTTTTATATCTCCAAATTTGATAAATGTTATAACCCTTTGAGGATATCTATTTAAATGCAAACCTCTCCACCCATGTTCAAATAATTGTGTGTGTATATATGTTACATCGTCCTCTTTTATCCATCTTTGCTATGCTAAATATTGATCTTTGTGTTGAAAACGAGTTATTGTGTCTCTTCTTTCTGTGTGTGTGAATGGAAAGGTTTATCCTCATCTGTCAAAAAAGTCCTTGATAATCAAAATAGTCCACCTGGTCCCAGTCAGGGCAAGGAGGGCGACGCCTCAGAGACAAAGACAGGTACTGCAGTTACAGCTGAGTGGGCTTTAATGTACTCTCTGTCAGAGGACCAGGTGTATTTAGCATTTATCTGAAATAGTTCAAATCTTGTTTTCAAACACTCCTAATCATCGACTGTCTCTGATGATTTGTACATCTTAATACTTGAATCCAGCATCACAATCCATCTGTGAGTAGTTCAACAGGAACAACAATGCAAAATGCCCCGAAAATGAAGCACAACATCCCAACTCATCACATATGGGCATGTGTTCACTTTTTAACACACGGTCATGCCGTCGTTTGTCCATGTGTCTGTTACATACAGAACCTTGAAGTTAATGAGGGATTGATCAGCTCCAACAGAAATGACAGAATCAGCAACTTTAAATGTTTTTTTTCTTATTTTTTCTTTCACTCTTTGGGGCCCATTAGTTCAGGCTTACCACTGGTTGAGAGTGTTTTTTTTGCTCATCACTGTCTGGGTTCCAATTTGTTTGTAGCTGAATCTTCCCTTTGCCTTTAAAAGTACTTTGGCACAGATTTAATCAATTAGCTTCTCAGAGTCGGACACTTAATAAACTCATGGCCTGTGAAGGTCTCTGGAGCTTAATGAGGTCCTGCGTCCAAATGGCTTCTTAAGAGTAAAACTGCCCCCCCCCCCACCCTTCCATCTCACTGCCTTAAGTTGGGAGGGGGATTAACATGTTGGCCCTTGGTCGGACATCAGTAACAGGACAAGCACACTTATAAAAAAGTGATCTCACACACTGCCTTAGAATCACATCACACATCTGCATGGATGTCTGAAAAAGCACAGTGGTAATTGTTGGGA
>JBAJHX010000115.1:18470061-18504879 GCA_037176925.1 Amniataba percoides
TGATCTCACACACTGCCTTAGAATCACATCACACATCTGCATGGATGTCTGAAAAAGCACAGTGGTAATTGTTGGGATCTGAGTGCTGCAGGCGCTGTCACATCCACGAGAATGAAATGGAAAAATGAATAAAAGGCTGAGCTTCATTATTTCAGCGGGATTGGTGCCTGACATAAGACTGAATGGATGGATGATGGGTTCAGTATTAAGAGGGGAGGCACATAGTTGGTGCAGTGTGGTTTTTAGATAGCACAGTGAGTAACAGCATTCACAACTAACATCCCAGTGGAATCTAAATACAGCAGTTTATGCAGCTTTTTGAATGATGTGTGTGTGCCTGGTGAAGTAGCTGTCGTCATAGAAGTAGGTTTAGTTGTGTTTTTTTGACTGTGTGTTCTGTTTCTCTCACTTTTTTTTTTTTTTAGCTTCTTCCTTTATATTGCCTGTACCCTGTGTTTCCTGTCACTTATTTCTGTGTCATCTTCACCGCAGGCGTCCTCTCCCGCTCTCTCTCCTCTTCATCCTCCTCACTGGACTCTCGGCCAGGCCCCCGACCCCGCCCACTGCCAAGACAGCGTCTTCCTGCCAGGCAGCGGCGGGAGCGTGTCAGTCCCAGGACCACGCCCTCACCAGCCCTCCGCTCCTCTCCCGACACCACTACACTCAGTGCTCCAGGTCTGTATCATTAGGCATTATATACTGTGTTGTCTTTACGCCGACTTGATAAACATCATCATTATTTTAGGATTTTGTCATGATTATGCAAATCTAACTGAATTAAATTTATGGGCAGTAGTTATCTCAATCTTTGCATCTTTTGTTCATCTGTCCCAGGTCCTCGAAGCCGGACCCCTTCAGCTAGTAGCTCTGTGTGTTGGGGTCCCGAGGTGCGCCTGGGGGAGAGGGTGCTTGTAGTAGGCCAGAGAACCGGTGTAGTCCAATTCTATGGAAAGACCAGCTTTGCTCCAGGTCAGTTGTTAAAATCTGAAAGATTTGACAGTTGAAATGCCAAGTGGAGAAGTGGAGCTCTACGAGGACGAGACTATACTATACTATGATATATACTATGATATATACTATGCTACATGCTATGATATACTATAGCTGTACTCTGTGGGAAAGGCTTGGTCTTATCATTGGCATCTATTTAATTGGGCAAAAAACTGAGCCTGTGGTTTGTGACCAAATAAGTGTTGGTGATACAACTCTGGTAACCTTGTTATCATTGTAGTGTTAAAAACGACCTTCTGGTTCTTTTTAATACATAAAAATAGAATAATTCAATCTTGCAAGAATTATATCCTGAGAAAGTTCATTTGTTTGACTTAAAATCCTATTAAAGAAAGACTCTGTGGACATATTGTCAATATTTAAGGTTAAGTTTTGTTCATTCCTTCATGTAATTTCTTTGGAAAGAACAGGATCAAGGATAGTTATTTTGGGTTTCTAAATACAGGACTTGCCTGTAGTTGGTGCACTAATAAAACATGCAAGTTCATTATCCATTCTTTTTGTAGCAAGAAATTTAAAAAATGTTTGCATAATTGCTAAAAAGTCTGTGCAGTATCATTATTGTACAATGAGCCACATGTGGAGAAAGAGATAGCTCTTTTAAGCTCTTCTTTTTCATCTTGGATGAGCTGCATTACAGACTTGGGCACAAGTCATCGCAGCAGCGTTGGACACAGGGCACTTGGAAAAATAAGATATGAGAAAGCGGCTGCAAAAGCCATTGAAACCTCAGCAGAAAACAGCTCCCAGTGTTCATTAATATTTAGGCAGTAGTTCTGCCCAGGCATCAGTCATGTATGAATAAGTACTACGCATCTCACACCGCTGAGGATCATGTTTGAAGGGATTTCAGTTTCCTTTGATACTCTTAAATCAGTGCTCAGAATGCTCTGTTATCTCTGCCTCAGTGCACTGAGGACGGCGTCTCTATACCAAAAGTAGCTTCTCTTGTTGAACAGTTCACAGTGAATTGACTTCTTTTTTACATTTAGTCTGTTTCTTTATGTGGCACACAAGGTGCTGTAAAGCCATTATAGAAAGAAAGATGTGTTGAACTCTCTGCCTCTTATTACAGGGAAATGAAAGTTCAAAGCTCTGAACACTTTATTATTATTTATTCAGGACCTATTTAAAAGGGAGAACTGTATAGAAAAATATTAGCTATGCTTCACTGTGGGCCAAAGACTAACTGAAATCTCTGCTGAAACTTTTATATTGAAACATTTATGTTTTAGGGCTGTGTTAATAAAGGTTTTTGCAGAGTGAGATCTGAAACTTTATTGCAACTTTCTGTTACAATACTGTAACATGAAGCTATGCTGTCAGTAAACAGCTGACTTCTCCTCTGTCTACAGTTTGGCTGGTCTGTCCAGCTAACATCATTTCTTGCTTTATACAGCTGATATTTACAGTCTTATGTTAAATGATGTTTGCAAACCTTCCTGTACACGTGGTTCAAATCCTCTGTAAGGTGGATCTCTCCTCTTAGACCACCGTGGTTATGTGACATGTGACCAGGCCAGTTTGTTAGATTTCTGCTCCTCCTGTCTGTGCAGGTTTCTGGTTGGGCATTAAACTGGACAAACCAAGTGGTAAGAATGATGGATCAGTGGGAGGAGTGAGATACTTCAGCTGCCCACCAAAACACGGCGTCTTCGCTCCTCCGTCTCGTGTTCAAAGGTGAGTGCGGGTCATTTAAGGTTGCTGATGTTTTCACAAATGACTAATGGACCCTTTTCAGTTTTTGCCAGCGGTCACCTAGAGAAACAAAAACAGATTTGTCAAACAGCTATCGTTAATACATTCTTTAAAGTTCAGAGTAGGTTTTTAAAGAATTTGACAATATGTCCTTAAAAACCCTGAGGTTGTGTTTCATTGCCCTCATCAATACATCTAATGGCCCTAATGAGCTCCTTTGACAGTGTCATTTGTGTGAGTGCTGACATATTTGATTTTGCCCTCTGTGCTGCAAACGGTCCACCTCTGTACTTGTGATTAAAGAGAGTCCTGAGTTGTCAAACGTGAAGCCTGCGGCCCTTGTGCAGCATGACTCCTCAATTTAATGGCACTGAGTACTTTGCCAGATGCCATCATCCATGCTTTAGAATAATGATTATGGATCATTATTTAGGTGTAAAGAGGAAATTTCTTAATCATAACAATAGATTTGTATATTTATTTACTGACATAATCAGTGTTCCTCAGGTCATCAGTTATTATTCCAAGGAATTAACTTGGATTTAAGGATTTATCATTTTTCTGAATTGAGATCTTGAGACATTTTTACAACTTGTCTTTTTTACAACTACAATAATTATATTATTGTTATATTTGCATTCTTCCCTAATCAATAACTGATATGACTGAGAGTTTGTGATCATAATTCAAACAATGGGAGACATCTATATATAGTGGCCCAAGAATGGACCCCTGGGGCACACCATACTGTAATTTCACTTTGTGAAAATGGCAATGTCTTCACAAACTGGCACCAAATTTGTGCAGCTCACATAAAACAATGTGATTTGTCTAGGTGTTTTGAACAGATCCAATCATCGTCATAAACATGTAGAAATATATTAGTTATTAACTTCTGTCTGGTGAAGCAAGGCCATGTAAATGGAGTCGCCTTTTCCAAAGCCACACTGCTGTGTAATAATCAACAGAAAGTGTGTCTATACTACACATAGTGTGAAGGAGTGTTTCAGCCTCCTCTTTTAATTTGTCTTTCTCATTCGTGTCTGACAGAGCAGATACACTTCTGCTCTACTCAGAACAGCTATCTGCACAGGTTGACTAAGGAAGCGTGTTTTAAGGCTTCAGGTCTCATTTTCGTCGTTCACAGATGTAACGAACTACAGTGATTGTGTGTTCACCTCTGAGCACTGCAGAAATGCAGGTGACCTACTCAGCAGTATTGTGCCTGAATGCATCTTGTATAGACCCTGAAGGACAGAGGCTGCTGCTGTGCAAATGAACAGTCTCCAAGTTAATGTAATGCCTCAGCAGCATTACCCAAAGTATCAGATAATGTAAATTTATTTGTCATGTTTCTTCTGGCCAAAATATTGTCACTGAATTATCAATTCCTCCATCCTTGTCACTGTTTTTTAAAAATTAATTTATGTTTTAAAATTTATCTTCGTATGTCACATTTCACATACCACATGACACACGTTTGCAGTTGCATGCATGTTATTTTCACTTTCAAGTCAGTGGTTTAGTGACAGTTTGTTTTTATTTTCATATTCTAATAGCTTTCTGGAGTGGTTTGTTCATGCACCACTGAAATGGCGGGTTTAAATATTGAACAACATAAAATATTGAGCTTGTTGAATAGGTTGAAGATTCTGCTAGATGCTCTATCTTCTATATTTTAATGTTTACACCTTATATTACTTTGGTTGGTTGGTTTTGGAGCCGTAAATGAGCAATATGCAGGTACATTAGTAACCCATTTTTGGTCATGTTCCATTTGTGATGAAGACATTTTCATTTTTCAGGATGTTTCATATGCATGTTAGCAGAGTTGGGTTAAATGCTGGCAAGTGAATATTTTCCTTGATAGAGCTAGTGTAACTTGATTTTAAGCCAAGTCTGATGTGACGACCTCTCCATCAGAAAGTGATGCTGAAGCACTGTTTTGTGTTTGCATCATCTGTTGGAGACCTCAGATGGAAAATTGTCCATTTTAGAGTGGCAGGAGCTCCGTTCAATAGATCTGCTGAGCTGAAGTACACTCGTCTCTTGAGGTGTCTAATCAGCCTCTCATAAGGCTCTCTGATGTGTGCAGTCTGGCCTGTTCATACATTCAAGCTAGTATTTCCTAACTAGACATATAATTATAGTAAACCCATTAGCATGCAGAACCAAGAAGCAGAAAAACTTCAATTATATGTTTTTTACTTGCGTCTCTTTTTGAACACCATTCTAAGGCTTTAGATGTAATAATCATGTATGTCGGTAAATAATAATCTGTCTCAGCCGTGACTGGAGTTTAAAAAGATGTGATAGTTTTCAGTAACCTGAAAATGAGTATAGATTTGTGGAGATATTTTCTGTGGACAAGAAGTTTTGAAATATTTCATTTGCAAACGTAAAAGTATATTTTTTTTCAATCAAATGAGATGTTTGCTTGATTTTGCACATTAGTCTCCACTTTGGTCA
Organism: Amniataba percoides; assembly: GCA_037176925.1. Taxonomy (NCBI): domain Eukaryota; kingdom Metazoa; phylum Chordata; class Actinopteri; order Centrarchiformes; family Terapontidae; genus Amniataba; species Amniataba percoides. The sequence goes on from JBAJHX010000115.1 coordinate 18,475,240, forward strand.
TTTCTGTGGGAAACAGCATCAGTCTCACAAATTGAAGACTAACTGGGCTGAATAACAGTTAAGTAAGTGCCAGGTTAGGGAATATGGATACAGCCATGTATAGAAGTCTTTGTGTCTGTGCATATTGTGCTGTTGATTCATGTAAAAAAAAATCTCCGGTGGCCAATACTGAAGGCTTATTATAGAAATGTAAATTAGCCTATTAAGTAAATCTAAAGTTGGCGCTTTGCCTACTTTCCTTTCTTATTAATCACACTTTGTAGAGATTTGGCTCATCATTAGCTGTCAGCTGCACTGGCTGTGTCTGAAATACAGATGGGTTAGACACTGAAGGAAAATCCAACATAAACTGCCTTGGTAAAGTAAACACAACAGCCATAACACTTCCTGACACACAGTATATTCTGAGTCCCACAAACTTTACTGGAGCGGATGAACACGATTCTTCCAAAAGATATTCCCTCATTTGGTGTTTTGTTGATGTGAGTGGAGACGGATGGAAAAACTGTCACTCCAAAATCTCCCGTCAGTGTTCAGCTGGTTTAAATGAGGTGGCTGTAAAGAGCAACTCAAGTTTTTTATTAAAATGAATTAGACCTCACTTGATAGTTTGCACTAATTGCAAAGAAAAGTTTGCACACTGTCGATGTGTGAATTGGCCCACACAGAGTATCTAACTATTACCAGTTACCTGCTGTGGTAAAACCTGTGTCTGTCCAGCACAGACAGCATAGTGCTGCATTATCCAATAAACAGCCTACAATTCAGCATGCAATAGACTGATATAGGCATTGTAAAAATAGTGTATGACATCACTGTGCAGAGGCAGTTTTGAGGGAAAAAAAATTAAATTTCACAAAATACTTTAATGTGTCTTGAACAGAAACTGTTAGAGCCATGTGGGTAACTGAATTACTAAATCAACAACATGTTTTAGCATTGCATGAAGTTTTTTTCTTCCAAATTTGCATTCTGTCTTTCATTCAAGATTCAGATGAAAGGCCGCTTCATAGTTTGCCAAATGATGTACTTAACATAACTTAAACGCTTTTGGACGGATTCCCTGGTGGCGTTTGGATCTTTGCATGCGGCAGACAGCTAAACCTTCAGCTCCTCGCCCTGCTCTCACTAATGCGATGCAAGCACCCCCACATAGCACCCATGTTGACCTGTTCAGATAATGCACCAACAAAGGCAAATTCCACTAGAGGCCTTAGTATTTTCAGCACATCAGATTGGGCTCACACACTACACAAAGTGTTGACTCAACAGATGTATCAAGTGCCAAGGTGGCTATTTACAGAGATCATTTAATCCTGGGGATATGGAAACTGTTGTCTGGCATACATATTCACAAGCCACCAAGTTATTCACTGCCAGACATTGTATTGTTTTTACTCCACATTTTCTGCAAGTGGATAGGAACTGTTGACCTCTTTATTTGAAGGGGCATCAGCAGCACACTGCCTCAAGTGTTTAATGTGTGTCATAACTGAATGAAAGCCATTACACTTTCAAAAGCAGTAGACATCTAAAGTAGTGAATGTGTTTACTTTAAAGGAGAGAGATTTGAGGAATGGCTGGTTAATTCCATCCTTCTACCGTTGCAGATCCACCATCCACGTGGTAGTTTTCTTCTTTTGTCATCTTGTTATTCTTCTATTTTCCTTGTATTCTTTTTTTAACTCACTGTTTATGTCCTCCGTCAGATAAAAGCTGCTTTTTGGAAAGTCAGCGCCAGTGTTTCCTTGCCATCCCCTATTCATGTCCTTTTTCTCTCTTCTTTTTTTCCTAATTAACCTCGGGGCACATCGTGTGCTCGGCTGAGCACATGGCTTCCCTTCCTCTAATGGAGAATCTCGAATTCTCCACATCCAGCAACTTGTTTTGCCTTCCCTTTTCTTCTACTGTCAGCAGCTATCACAACCCATTAGGAAAACAAACAGCTTTTCTCATCCTCCCCTTCTTAATTTTTTGTTACTCTGCCCCTCTGCTCACATCCCTTAAAAACTTGCTAACGCTTTTTCCCTCTTTTGCTGATTTCTCGACACTGGCAGCCTCCCTTTCTGTGGCTTTTATGTTGTTATAGTCAGCGGCCTAAGAAAACATCAATAAACAGGGCAGGTGCTCTTGTGCAAGCAGCAAAAATGATCTTTTTTTCAGTCTCGCGATTGTCAGAGAAGGGCCACTGTCAGATGCAGGACCAGTGAACTCTCTTTTCTGTCAGAACTCTAAAATTTTACGGATGTGTGTTGGTATTTTTTGATGATTTTTTTAAACGGACTATCTATTGTGTTATACACCACATTCATTTAAGACACACACAATGGAGGTTTTACACAGCAGGTTGTCTCATGCTGAAAATTCAGTCAGTGTACCTAAAAGATCTTTTTTTTCTTTTTTAGGATACATGGATCTGTTGATTGCCTTTCCGAGCTCTCCTCCTCACGCCTCAGTCATCCTTTAAGCGGTGAGAGTGCTGCCTTCATAACAAGCTGTGGCTGAGATTTATTTGAAATGTGACTTTGCATGTATTATGCTGTCAATGTTTGTGGAGTCATTCTTATGCAACGATCTGTGTGGGAGTGCTTGACTCGTGTGATTGCCGTTCAGGGACAATCCGTCGCAGTTTCAGCACATCATCGGCCATCGCGACCCCAAAGGAGACGAACAGAAGAAGTCCTGTTACCAGGTGTGTCTCCTCTCTGCACAGTTCTCACATCTCACCCTCCCCAAGTGTTGCAGCTTCATCCTAATCCCCTGTAGCAGTGGCAGAATCAATACTAATAAGAAGCAATGGTATTAGTCAGCAAAGGTTCCTTTTTTAAATGGCCAATGCATGATTGTGGTTATAATGAGAGAGAACAGGGAATGGAAGATCAATCCCTCAAACTCCAACCTGCCATGAATCTTCCACTTACTTTTGAGATTTCCTCTCACACTGCATACCTTTTCTCATAAATCTTGCTTGCTGCATTTTCCTCTCCTCTTTCTTCCTCTGCCTCCACAATAAAAAAAAAAAAAAACAGAAGTCGATCCAACCCTCACCGTCGGCGCTGGAGCACCCTCAGCGGCGGTGTCAGCGCTGCTCCTGGGAGCACAGCGGGGTCCAGCCCCTTGCCCAGCTCTGATGGACAGGTCTGCCTCCATGTGGGCATGCAGGTCCTGCTCAGCAGTGCCAATGAGATGGCATTCATCCGTTACCTGGGCACAGCGGACTTCGCCCCGGGCCTTTGGCTGGGGCTTGAGCTCCGAAGCCCAAAGGGCAAGAATGACGGCTCTGTGGGCGGCCGGCGCTACTTCACCTGTCGACCCGGCCACGGCGTGCTGGTCCGACCCAGCAGAGTCACCTACCGTGGCATCAGTGGTTCTCGTTTGGTGAATGAAAAGAGCTGAGGACTATAGGAAGACTTTGGTGGGTTGGGAAAAAAGTCAGATGTGTTTGAGATCTGTTCTCAAAAAGTTTTTGAACTTTGCATCCTTTTTGGCACATTTTTTCTCATTCATATAGTTAACCCTCTGTACTCCAGAGGTGGTGGAGTTACAGTAATAAAATCACTTAATGATAATTCAGATTTAAACTGCTAGATTTTGTTTTTGGAAAAATATTGAGGCAAAGAAAGCACTTTAACTTTCAAATTAACTATGAGAATTTATCTTGGCAGGATACAGGGGAAAAACGGTCTTAAAGAGACATAAAACACTGCACTACTTATAATCTGATTGCACTGACAAACATGAATATGATAGATCAAAAATGGATAATGGATGGTATAGATGTGCACACATGAAAAACTATTTATGTACCCCAAAAGCTCATTTTGATCAGATCAAATAGAGATTTTTATCAGATAATTTAGGTAGCAATGCAGCCTACTGTCTAACCAAAAGTGTGCATGTGTTTGTGATTATGTGCGCGTGTGCATGTGTGTATTCATTAAGAGCGCTTTGAAACAAGGGAGATTAACAGATTTTTTTCCAGGGTTGTCGTATGGGTTACGGATAATTGATGGAGGTTGAGTCAAATCTGATTTCGCCTCATGAATCAATGTGAATTAAACATGATTTAATTAAGCCGAGACCCCCATCAGCGTCCGTCAGACTCCAGCTGCAACAGAAGTTTCCTGCCACGCACACAGTTTCCTACATGGATTTCCTACAAAAGTTATATTTTCTTTGTTGCCCCCTTCGGCTCTGATTCTGTTCTGGTTCTACAGCAGACTGTTAACATTGTTGAGGCAGTGATGTCTCAACAGTGCTCACTTGAGAAATACTTTAAACTTCAGCTGGGAAACGCACTTGACGATTGAAAGCCAATTGGAAGCCTGATTATGAGCCTGACATATGTCGGGTTGAGGATTCAGACCTCTCTCTTACTGAAAGAGCATCAGTCCTATCAGAGCTGTGTCACATTTTGAAGGTGAATTAAAAAAAAACCTTGATGCATCATGTAGTTTGAAATAACTGTAGTATCCTTCCCGCGGCCTTTTCAGCACAGCGTAGTCATTTACATTTGTTGAAGACCACATTACAGAGCTTTGGATGTGGCATAATTGCATTTGGCGCTTAATTAAAACAGCTTGACACAGGAAATATGCAGTCATCCAGAAGTTTCAAGGATAGAGTTTGCTCTTTGATTAGAGCCGTCTGGGCAGCTCGGCAGAGAACAAGCCATCGATTGTGCTTGTGGAAAACAGGCCCGCTATTCAGTAAAACACTCATGTACCGTCCAATTAGGGCGTGCAGGCCACAACAGTAGCCGTAGAATCTCCAATGGCCCTCTCTCATTGATCTGTCTGGTCAGGCCTCCTGTGATTGAAAAGCAGTGGTGGTCAGAACCCAAGGTTGTCTGAAATATCTGCCACAGATCTACCAGATGAAACGAGTAAGCGTTTTAAAAGCGCCGTCTTTCCAAAGTCTTTCCGTTCAAACATTTTAATCAACACTTTCTTCTTTAAAAATAGCTTCTTATTTGCATTAAGGCCATCTCTGTGATCATTTCGCTGGCATTTCTTGGTGTTCCACATTTCAAATCTCATCTTTATATAAACTCACATATTTTGGTGTATCTGCAATCCCAATTGTATTAAAGCATGAGTGGTTTGAAATTCCACTGATGGGTATGAAAGTACTTTGGCGCTGTTCTTGTGGGAAATAAATTGTTTTGTTTCTTTTTTTCCATGAATTCCTGATCTGTGTATTTGAAATGTGTGTGTGTGTGAGAGAGAGAGGGATTTGGTTTGGTGCATTTAAATGTTGTGGAAAACAACAGCCTTTGTAAAAACAAAAATAAAATATTCTATTCTAATTTGTCCTCTTATCTCCATGACTGTATATCTTCTTTGGCTCCGTGTCTTTATCCAGTGCGGTTGTGCTAATGAAAAAAAAGGTTTGCTCGACTTTCTTTGACTGTTCATAAAGTGCAGAGGAGAGTTGTCTTCCGGGACTGAAAATGAAATAGCACAAGCACTTTGAAATGGTTACACGTCTGTTCACTTACCATCTGATTCCACTGGGGCTCATCTCAGCCAAATCTGAAAAAGCCTGCTGCTGGAGTGCTATTGTGTGCTCACTGCCAGCGTCGGCACACAAATTCAAGTTTAAATGTGGGTGACGCACTCTATTATGCCACGACTGTGAAATAAATAGATGTTTGAATAGTTGCTTTAAATAATTCCTTTTGCTTATTGTAACTTATTTTTGTTGTCTGAACAGACAAACCCAGCAGGAACAAGCAGAGAAGCAGTGGTAGCCTGTCCAAGTTACAGCACTGACCAGCAGATTGATTCAAATGTAAGAATAAAATTAAGTTCCAAAAGCTACAACTAAAGAAATGTACAAATACAAAAAGCTCCAGCAGTAATCGGGGCAGTCACGATGCTGATCACCAACTCCAACCTAAAAAAGCAGGAACTGTTGTGGAGCATTCTCCAGAATTAATTTGCTCAAACGTCCGTGGTATTTGCCAGCACTTTGTCTCTTACAGACAATTTGTCCAACTTTGCTTTGTCAAAAGTGGAACTGGAGAAAAAAAAAGACCAAATATAGACTGCAAAGTCTTTGCAGGAATTTCATTTGGCCTTAAAGAAGGAAGCGAAGGCAGAGCTATTGATTATAAGTTTCCAACTTTTAAATAGCATTTATGTCAACATCAGAGCCATAATTATGACTTTCTGAAAGCTCTGATATATTGGACTTGGCACAAAGTAATGCGTTGCCTGACAACCAAACAAATATGGATGTCTCACATCAGCCAAAAACCTTCGTTCAGTGTAATTAAACCTAAATTGATTGAATATAGTGTGATAACATCAACACAGTAATTTAATCCTTCTCAACTTTGCAATCATGCAACCGTCTTGATGATGTGAACTCTCGCAAGTGGTTACCATGGAAATCTTTCCCATCTCGACCATCCGTCCCATATGTCGTGAATTTGGCACGTGTCAAGTTTAATAACAGCAGAGGAGGAGACATCCTGCCCACATCACACCTGTACCCAGCCGGCACGTCTGCTCTTTAGGAGAAAGAGGCTGAGACTTTTCCTCCTTTGGCGAGATGCCAGTGGTGGATGAGGGCCTTGGATGCTCTTGGCCTGTCGCACCTTTGGGTGATGACTTCTGTTCACTGATGTGTTGATATCAGGGACAGGGGACTGCAAGGTGGACTCCATTTATTTGATGATAACACTACTTCTTCTTGTCTTCACTCCCAAATACACCAGGGTGGCTGGAAATGTTAAACATGACATTCAGCAGATCAACTTTTACCCCAGCAGGCATTCTGAAGGGGTCGCTGGTTCTTTTACTGAATTACTCTACATTGTTCAGTTTTTGCTATTGGACCACATTATATATCCACCATGACTCACTGTGACCTCACTATGATTTAATAAACACCTCTATGACAGTGACTCTGCACATCAATAGGAAGACCTCTTAGACTGCATTAGACTGTAAAGGTGAACCTAAGAATGTGGCAGCTGACTGTGTAGCTCAAACGACACACTTAAAGCTACTTAATTGCTTATAATAATGACGTTACACTGTGGTGGCTCTTTTTATTTAATTCTTTTGGAAAACATTACATTATTGTTGTTAATAATGTGAGTGCTAATGTAAATGGCCTGCATATGTAAATGGAAACAGTGAAAGCAGCATGCAGAGAGCTTCAGTGGCTGAGAAAAACTGTGGGGAACGCAGTGTTGCTTCTGAATTCAGCCTCTCGGCATGGCAATGTCTTTGTCGTCTGCTTGGATATAGCTTTTTGAAATAATGGATGGGCTTCCTTTTGATGCGCCATTTTGCTGTTTGACTCCCTAAACCCCTTTATTTTGCATTTAAATGGTTTATCAGTAGTGTAAAATGAGATGGAAAAAAAACAAAAACCCTGAAACAAAGCTCAGTCATACTGCATCACAGTATGGTAAGTGCATAGTTGCACCATCAGCACTTTGTACTGTGTGTAGCACTGATCCCTGATGGGAGACAAATGATCTTAGGACGACCATGAAGTGAGACTCCAGCCTGCCTTTTTACATGATGGAGAGCAGTGCAGGCAAAGCTGGTTCCCAAGGAATACTGTTTGCTATAGCCAGCAAATACATACTGGCAGGTACACAAGCCTCTACATTTGCAGACATGTTTACAATATGGGGATAATCCTGCTGGGGTCTCCATTCACCCTGTCAGGGCTTATGTGCAATAATGACCAGCTCACTGTGCGTAATCCTGTTCATTACACAAATACTATACCTAAGTGAACTGTAATGATTTCACACAAAATATTGATTTAAGAAGACTTAATTGTTTGCAAGCTTCAAATCTTCTTCCACTTATTAGCAAGACTCCGAACATCGATGCAATAAAACATGGAACAGAATCACTTGCATGTAAAAAAAAAAATGCATATGAAGATGTTTGCAGCTTCTAATTCAGGGGTCTCAAATTACTCTCCTAAAATGAGAAAAATGAACTCCAGTGTTTCATTTTTACTCCCCTTCTTCTCCATCGTCTAGCACACTGCCATGCATGTTTAGTAGAATAATGTAGCAGGAGACTTTTTTTATCTCTGGAGCACAGCAGCGCTCTACTTGCAGATTAGAATGGCAGCAGCTGCATTAAACTCTAACAACCAAAAAAAAAAAAAAAACTCCCTTTAAACTGTCTGTCTGGGCCGTCCAGCAGCCTAATGGTGGAGGCACGCACCATGTAACCTCAGTGTCCCTGCTCCCGTCCCAGCCGGAGACCTTTGTTCCCTCTCTGTCTCCATGTTCCGTCTCTCCCTCCGCATTGTCGACTGTCAAATAAAAGAGATGAAACTGTCTGTCCTCCTGGTTCTTTCAGGTTTAAAGGAGGCATTAAATCAGAGAGTCTGAGCTGAGCTGTCTCATGTTGCACTATTGGGTGAAGCTTGCTTAATGTTGAAGGAAAATTCAGGTATTTTTCAAACCGGGTTTGTGTTTTGTTTTTTTTTCTGTAATTGTGTACTCACCACCTCTGTTTTGAACCTTCAGGGAAACTTTTGCAAATGACCATATATATATATTGGGACCAGCCTCCAACAGCTCTGAACTAAACCTGATTTTTACACAAATCATTTTGAACATTTGTTTCTGAGCTGCACCAGCCTTTAACCACATAACAGAATCTTCTACATTTTGCGAGAGTCTTTGTTTCTCTGGCAACTGTTATGAGACCGAAGTTGGAAAATACTGAACCTTCCTTATAAATATGAGATAAAGACCCATAAAGTTTTATGTTTTGAATTTTCTGTCTTGCTAGAAAATGAAACGATTAAAATGCTTTTGTGGGCATTATGAATGTATGTGAACTCTGCCTTATCTATACATCACACATTTGAACTGAAAGGAGTTAAGAATTAAATTAAATGAAAGGTAGGCTATTTTCTGTATAGTGCTCCAATAATCATTATTAGATTAATTATTAACCAAATATAGAATTTCAAATGCTGTATGTGTTGATTTCTTCATCTCACACTGATGATTTGAGTGTGGTGAGTAAGGAGGTCTTTTTTTTTCAGGGGTTGTATTTGTTTAATTAAATTTAATTAAACACATTACTGAGTTTGGCTGTTCCTTTAACAAGCTGCTATAACATTATAATCTGGTTTAAAGAACAATAACTGTCGTACGTGTGTGATGCCTGATGTGAGGCTTTATAGCAGAAAGTGAATATGGAGTCTGTTATCTGGAAACATCATTTTTTATCAGAACACTTCTTCCTCTTCTGAATACGAGTGGAAACTCTCTTGAATGTCTGCAGACACTTGCACTCTCCTTCCCCTTTCCCCCCATTTATCTGCTGTCCTACGTCAGAGTGGATGAAATGGAACTGCTTTTTTATTTGTAAAGTGAATAAATCACGTCACAAAGCGGAATATTTTTCTTTTATGCTGTTTGTTTATTCTGTCTGTCAGTTGCTTTTTAGTTGGAAACATGTCTTTTCTATTAAAGAGTGTTTTTATACTACAGTCAGGGGCACAACAGGGATAAACACACACTAATAAATAGGAAAAAAAACTCGTCAGTAATAAATATGCAGTGGGACCGGCTAAGGTAACACATCAGGGTCATTACGTGCCACCTGAGAACTTTTCCAATTCATATCATGAATTTTCTTTGAAAAAATAATATTTAAACTTTTGCTAAATTCATAGGACCTTACGCCGCCCTACAGCTCTGCCAGAGATTTTTTTTTTTTAGCATTTCATTGTTAGTTCATTTTTTTCCATTCTTTTTATTGAAATTTGACCGTTTGCTAAAAAATTGCATGAATGAACCATCTAAGAAAAATATATTCATAGTAGAGCTGAAGGATTTTGCAGTGTCCCATGAATGTAATAGAATTTCTTGCATTCATTTTTTCAAGACAACTTGAAGTTGGAGGTTCGAGGTGAGTTCACACTCATGATGGTGAAAGACGGACACACTTGCTGAGCAGAGACTGCACATTTAAGTACATTTACACCTTTTAAGTAGGAGACTGAAATTGAGCATCTTTAATGTTGTAACACCAGACAACCTGGAGCCCAACATAAGAAAAAAAAATCTGAAATAAAGCAAATGAACGGTGTTGCTGGTGGTGTTGCTGTAAATGATCAAACACAGCAGGCTGCTTTGACCCCCTGCAAGAGCTCGATGGGAGAGCTTCTGCACTTGGCTCAGGGCACGATGTCGGCAGCCAGGGTCAATGTTGTAAAACCTGGAGGACTACAATCATCCTGATGACAGAGTCCAGTCTGTGCAATCAGATACAATCAACACCACCATCTGAATGTCCAGTTTGACACCAGCAAACGGCATCATATTTTTATTTATGCAGGAGTAGATTGTGGATGTGGGTAGGATTTTAAGAATATTCTGAATCAAAATAAGAGGTTTATTTTTGTAGGGACCTCTTATTTTTATCATGGAAGAGTGATCCAACTAAAAGATTAGATAGCCGTTAGTGCAGGTAACTTGTCAGTCAGAAATGCAGTCCTGCTGTGTAATAAAACACACATCCTGCTTCAGTCATAACACAGGTACATGTGTTTGGAACAGTTGTAAGATTATACCATTTCCTCCATCTCTATATATACTACTTATATATGGTTGAAGGGGATTTGAGCTGATCCCAGAGGTGCAGGGCTGGCCTGGACTCTCCAGTCAATCACAGGGCTGTCAAATACCCACTCACACTTCCAGGCAATTTAGAGTGGCCAGCTGACCTAAGACATGGGAAAAACATGGAAACTGCATGTAAATGGACCCGAACTGGCTGGTGGGTTTGTGCTAATCACTGCCCCACTGTGCCCAGTAATGGACTCAAAACTGTAAATGAGCCAATTTGAGGACTCAGCGATTTGTTTTCTCTGAAGCAGTCTGCTGAGGTAAACGGGACTTTGTGTGGAGGCTGATGGATCTCACTGAGAAACTTTACCGACCTGAAAGAAAATAATAAACTGAGGGGTTTAACAAAACACAGTGTTCATGGTACCAGTCGTTTAAATCGTTGCTGCAAACAAGACTCATTGTCTTTAATGAGCCCCGCCTCTCGGGTCCATTACTGCCAGCTTTTACCAATACCACTGTGTGTCTGCAGGCGTCTGTGCTGCCAATAATGTTTAAGGCTACTGCTGTCAAACTGAAGAAACACTGACAGACACTGAAAGATCTGACCTGCAGTGCTGCTCCTGGCTTTGTGTTCCACTTTTAAAACAAAGAACATTATGTTAGCAGTTAATAATATGTTAAAATGTTACACTGAACCAGCTGCTGTATGACTGTGGAAAATGATTTTGCTCCTAAAAATGTAATCAGCCGTCCTATTTCAGTTAATCTGATTAAGCTGGCCCCAATCCCAAAGCGTGCGGTAAAACATACAAACGATAAGCAGTTATTATATAGTAATTTATTAATTTTGGCGAATGTCTTCTGAAGGGCAATTTACAGCTTTTACCAGAGCCATAGTACAATACTTTATAATTACAACATTTACAGGTGCAGTTCAGTTTGTCTTTTTACATCAAACGATGGGGATGAGCTGTGGAGGGAACACAGAATGAAGGCCGTTAACACAGGAACTGGAGAAAAAGCAAAGTACTTTTCATCAGCCAATATTTAACTTGCTCATCGACTTGGCCCACGGGAATGCATTTGTCTTAATCAGTCACCGAGCGCCACGACACACACGACAGCTCGTCATGGCTTCACAGCAGAGGGACCGACAGCATTGCCAAACACAGTCAAGCAGAAGCATCAAAAAACTGACACATATTGTCGTCACTCACCTAAATATCGACACCACCACGCTCCTGGTGTTATCTGACAGATATACTGTTCGCAACTGTCCTTTAAGCTAAAAAAAAAAAGAAGCAGACTCGAAACACGGATGAGTGTGAACACCACGCGTGTGAAAATAAGTGGAGTGAGACTCGAAGCGTTCTCGGCTCTCATTCACATGTGGAGCAGAAGCAGTTTGTATTCAAACTTTTCACTCAGACTCATTTGTATTCCACAACACTCATCCTATAATAGAAAAGATAAAATATGCAAATTTAGGGAACGTAGAGTGCTTCGAGATAGCAATTTGAAGGTTAAGATTGATTCAGCAATATCCACTATGTTTCTATATCTGGACAAAAAAAAAGAAACTTTTTTTTTTTAAAACAGGAAATGAATTAATAAAAGGTTACTGAAAAGGCCATAAGCAAAGAGAAAAGGCCTGACTTCACTGTCTCAGAGCACTCTTTCAGCAGAATGGAGTTGTGAACAAAAGGAGCAGTGATTTCAATAGTACAAGGGGCAACGAGTTATTACAAATCTTGAGAAATAGCAAAAAGCTGAACTCTTACATGTTGCTGAGAGGGGCTTATCTTTAATCCGTTATTTCTTTTGTCCAATAATCTCCCCAACCTGCTTCAGCACTCTGTTTATCTACTCTGTACTCACCCTGAAGAACACAACTGATTCCTCCGTGTTCCAACAAACTGTTCAGGATATGTAGAGTTAATCATGTTTTAGGCTCCTTCTTCCTGTGCTATGAACATACGACCAAAAATAAAGTCCAGCAGCTTTAAAAAACAAAACCTTGAGAGAAAACCAGCTGATGCAAAATGAGTTGGTTTGGGTTTTGAAGAAGCATGTTGATGAATAATTTATAGAGCCACTTCCAAAATAATAAATAAACAAATGAATAAATAAACAAGCAGGCAAGCAACCACCAACACACACATTTTTACAGTATTTTTTTTTTTTTTAGTATAAATGTCTGTGGTAATCCAGTGTCCGATTCTGTGGTATTCTTGAAAAATAGCGTAATAGCGTAAAGTTATTCACCACACTGTTGTTTTTCCAAAAGGATGTCGATAAGGAAGAGTGTGAGGATTGACACATGTGGCTGGCAGCTGAAGGCAACTTTGCAGTTGCTACAGTCAATCTGGTCATCAAAGTCTGTGACTCAAAGTCTTAAGTCTGGCAAAATATAGTGATCTGAATCCTCCTAATAGTCCGTCCTCGTAGACAAGAGACAGCTGTCAACATGAACACATGGCATCTGTGCTCGCGCCTGATGGAAAGTTGCCCTTGTGTCTTCCTGTGCCATAAACTCTCCATTTGATTCTCTCTCAATATTCTCACTGTCACGATCCTTCCAGCGTTGAAAAAATACTTTTTTTTTAAACTCTTAAAACTAGCCTTTATTCTACATTTTGCCTCCCAAAGCTTTTTTTTTAGTTGTCTGATGTGCTTTAGCATCCATTGGGGAGTTTAACACACCTCCATGGTTCTCATGGGAAAAGCCTGATGGACTCATCCAGCTCTGTTTCAGTGAGATGGGCTCTCTTCGAACTGGAGGAAGAAACCAAAATGGTGGAACGGCAGGGGTGGTGTAAAAACGGTCTCTGTCCTGACACAGTGTTTTCTGCTTTGTGTGCTGCTTTGTGAACACACAGTCTCCAAAGACGGGGCCTGAAAAAAAGACCAGCGGTACAGGCATTTGGGCTAAAGCACAGTGGCGTTGTGGCCCTCCATCCTGGGCAGCCTGGGGTCCTGCACTGTCCCCATGGTGACCAGCAGCGGGCGGCTGTCCTCGGACATACCCGAACGACCCAAGGACACTGAGGTCGGAATGGAGACCCCCCTCTGGTGGGCAGCTGAGGAGGGAATGGAGGTGCCCTGCTGGGGTGGAGGGGGCTGTGAGGGTGCGTTGGGGTTGCCGTGGGCGGCCTCCAGCGGTATGCCTTGCTCCTGGTAGCCGTAGCCGATGTTCCCGCAGGGGAATCGTCTCAGTCTGTAGAGGGGAACCGGGGGCAAGGCGGCTGAATCTAAAAGCAGAGGTGACTGGGCGGCTGGAGGTGGTGGTGGGGGTAACAGGGGTCTGCACAGACCTTGCTGCTGCTGATGGTGCAGCATCTGGAGCTGGTGCTGCTGCTGGAGCTGATGCTGGAACTGCTTGTGCTGGTGCTGGTGCTGGAGACCGAGCGCCCCTGCCACCTCAGCCACAGTCCGGCCCATGTGCTCCTGCCCCTCACCGGGCACCCTGCCGCTGCTGCCTCCTGCTCCTCCTACCCCTCCCTGCCTCTGCTGCTGCTGCTGCTGCTGCTGCTTCCTCTGCTGCAGGAACCACGAGCCGTATGTTGGGTTCCAGAGACTGGTGCTCTTCCCGCTGTGGCCCTCCTTCTCTTGTGGGTGGCCCTGGGTGAACGCCAGGTTGATGTGCCCCCCTTCTGGGCTGGGCTGGGTGGTGACATGAGGTCCCTTGGCAGTGAGTGTGGAGGCGGCCGTGGAGGTGACTGTGTTAGTGGTTGTCATGGCGATGGAGGTCTGCGTGTGAGGCTGCTGGTGCTGTTGGAGGTACGGCAGGGGCTGAGCCGACGTCTGTGCTTTGGCCTCCAGTGCTGTGCTAGTCACGACAGTGTGCTCCACACCTCTCCGGTTCTCCTCTGAGGGATAAGATGGAGGCGGCTGTGGAGCTTCCCCATCAGGCACCTGGGCATTCACCAGCACAGTTGGACCTGAGGGGTCGTCAGGGTGCATGGGTACTCGCTCCTCCTCTTCAGGGAGAGGTCCATACTCTACAGGCAGGGGCATGGTCACCACATCAGGGTCCTAAATTTGGGGTAAACCATCAAGATATCAGAGTTGTTGAAAAGTGCCAGTAAATGTAGTCAGCTGGAGCTAATGAACATAAATGAACCAAAATCTAAAATCATTTCTTTTCATAGTTATCTGCTGTCTATATACAAACTCAAGCTCAGGTAGTTACAGTGGTGAGCTATATTGAAAAATACATGTAAGGTTACATATATAATTTGTGTAATGTGAGCAAAATCAATTCTTTCTAAAGAAAATTTAAGTGTTTTAATTATACGCTGACTTTTCTGTGGCTGACTCCTCAGATAAAAAAAGAGACCTGGAAGGATAACAGCAAGCAGCTGCATCATTTTATCTGATCCTCATCGTGTGTTTTTTTCTTTATAGATAACCAATACAGGCTTGGAGTTTAATTTACAGAACAGAACGGCACATTTAATCATATTTAGGTATTTTCCTCTAACGGCTCGGCTCCCATGCTGTGCTCTGCTCAGTTACCTGTAAGCAGTAGTCGATTCTCTCCAGGATGGTGGAGAAGTTGGGCCTGTCCTCAGGCTGATGTTGCCAGCTCTGGGTCATGATACGGTACCTAAAGATGCACATTGATGGACAGAGACACACAGGCAGAAAACACTGAATGAAAACATGTTCTCCCGCTTGGTGTGGAGGAAACAAACAGAAAGCAGAGGCTGAGCAGCAGCATCTCTCCTGCTGATTGAACAAATGCCAGATTGATCTGTTTTGACTAAATATTCTGATTAGCTGTTTTCCCCCTTCTGGCAGAATGGAAGCGTAATCTCCCACCAGTTTGTGTTGAATTGGAGATGCAGATTATGGGAGAAACTAACAGTGAAGTTAATTCCTGAGATATGATTTTAATTGCTGAGCTTAATCCAACTGTTGCTGCTGCTTTCGTTAATCAGCGGGTCCTGTTGGGAGACAAATGAGATGCTGCTGTTCACTCTGTCAGAGAAAACGAGCCCCACACACTTACAGGGAATGGTCGCAAAGTCATGTGAGGAGTGATGCATAAAGCTGTGAAATCACAGAGAGGTCAAAGTGTGAGGGAGAGAAGACGCGTGTGTGTGCATCAGGCCATATATGTTTTCTAATAGAAACGGTATCTGAAAGGTGAGTGAAAAAGAGAGTGCGATATGGAAATGTTTTTTAAGCTCTCTATCAGCTCCCCATGACTTCTTCCAAATCACAAACATGAAAGAAAACTATCGATGCAGTATCCATATTAAAAGCACTGAGCATGATCTCCAGTAAAACGCTCTGACGCCTCCTAGGGCTTAACTCGTTTGCGTGTCAATATTGGCGAATCATCGGGGCCTTTCATGTCAGCCTCTGTGTTCTTTTTTTCATGCGTACGACGTATACCTCGTACTCTTGTTTATGTTATGGAGAGGCTTAATGAGGCCTCAGGGGATGGCCTCCTCCTTGTGGTCATGTGAGGCATATGAACACATCCAACAGCATCTGTGTGTTGCCTCTGCACTTACACTGGCCCGGGGCAATTTTTAGGTGGGTCCATTCTTCCGCCGTTGGTCACGAACTCCAGCACCTCCTGGTTGCTGCGGCTGGGATATGGCATGTAGCCCAGAGAGAAGATCTCCCACAGCAGAACCCCGAACGACCTTAAAGATGGAGATGATGAAAGGAAAGATTAGTTACGCAGAGAGGAGGGAAGAGGGTGAGACTAAGGACAATCAAGTCATAAATTATAAGCATCGTCAGAGCTGAAGCTATAAAGGATGAGACCAGAGGACGAGAATTAGATCGCGACAAGACAAGGAATTTAAAAAAAAAGGAATTTAAAAAAAAGGAAAAAAAACATGGCTCGGGATCAAAGACGTTGAAGGACGGAGGAAGGTGGATAACAGAAAGGGAGGAAGCGGGCAGAGGGGGACGGCAGGCGTCTGAGTGTGAAATATAGGAGGTGAACTCAGGGTGAGGTGAGAGGGATTCTTACCACGTGTCTGTTTTAGATGTGAAGATGCCCTCCATGAAGGCCTCAGGTGGCATCCACTTCACTGGCAGCATGGCACGTCCACCCTTCCTGTAGTAGCTTGCCCTACACACACACACACGCACACACACACACATTTTGAATGGTAACATGTTTGACGACTAACCACTTGGCTAATAATAGTAATATTCTTTCCTGTTTGCCTACAAATAATCAAAAAAGGAACAATCGTAACATGAAATCTGTAGTTTGCAGCGCCGTCACCATGGCAACACCACTGCCCTCAAAAGCAGATGGCAACAGCAGCCACGAAAAAAAAAAAAACACAAAGAAAAATTCTAACATCCAGCAATTAATTCACTGTTTGTCAGAGCGATTGGATCAGCGCTCTAATCGCATTTTCAGCTTGCTAACATGTCGGTGTGAGAGACCCTCTAAGAACTCCTTATCTCGCCGAGAGGAGAGAGGCAGCTTTTTCACCAGGCCGAGACCTGTCGGAGCCATTTTTAATGCTGCCTGGCGCTCGGCGTCGGTGGAGAAATTATCTGATGTGTGCTCTATCTGATTGTTGGTACTGATAGAGGTCACTGTCTGGTTCATCTCGCCCTGCTCGAGGTGCGCGGCGAGGACAGACGTGAACGGGGCTCTGCTCGGCTCCCCCGTCCGCGCGGGAAAAATGGACAAACGTCAAGATCCGAGTTAAGTGGTGTCAGCTGTGTTTTGGCTGGAGAAAAGCATCATTTGGCATCGTTTGCCATTGCAGAGGACTAAATCTGTTTACCCCGAGCGATTTTGTCACAAAAATCACACTTTTCCCCCCCGTAAGCAGTTGTTTGTTCACATAGCAAGAGCTTGGTGATAAAAAGGAATTCGCTAGCCTGTAGACACATGACTGTGACTGGAAGGTTGTTAGTTCAAATCCCAGGGCCTTCTGGGAGACTAAAGGAGAAGCACTGACACTTTTTCTCCCGTTGCTTTCAAAATCTAGACAAGTAAGTGAAACTGCTCTGTGGGAGCTGCTGAAGGACTGTAATTACAGTGGGCAGTTCCCAGGTGTGAATTTGAAGCAGGATGAGAGAAGAGTATTGTGCTTGGTTGCTGTTCCCAGGACAAATAAAAACTACACAAAGTAAAATAAGATAGAGAATAGGAAAGATTTGCAAACAGACCAAAACAGGGTGGCAGAGAATAAAACAGACAATTGCTGTTTGGATAAAATACAGGACAACAAGCAAAGAAATACAAGAAGAAGGAGAAGAAGAAGAAGAAGAAGAAGAAGAAGAAGAAGAAGAAGAAGAAGAAGAAGAAGAAGAAGAAGAAGAAGAAGAAGACAAGATTGTGGTTTTGGGAGCCTGAGCTCTTCAGATATGGAACCCTCAGCCTGTGGGCTCGGGCTGCATGACCCATCACATTTTGTCTTTAGTTTAAGGAGGATTTCAAGCTGATTTCAAGCTGTGCTCTTACTCACCAGGGGCAAAAATGTCTAAAGTGCTGTGAAAATCTGGAGCTATGCATGGCTTAAAAGTAATCGGTAACATGAAATCCAAACTACTGTGTAAGTAGTGCCAGGAAACTGAAACAAATGTGATAGGCTGCATCCCACCTTTCTAACTTAACCAGCTGCAGCCTAAACTGGCAACGTTAATTACTTGCTTAAAACCATCATTTTGGTGTGATATTTACTAAAATGTAAATTCATGTTTGAAGGTTAAATGAACAAAGATACAATTGCACTTTCCACAGTATCGATTTAGGGCAAACAACAAGAGCCAGCGCTCATTGTTTGGTTTAACTCGTAGCTACAGCTGTGTGTCTTCAGGGGAGCTGCAAGTAGAGATGAATATAGATGGCATGCTGTCAGATAATATGGCTAAAAGGGAAATATATGCTTAGCAAACTATTGGCATAAGAAATTACACATAATCAATAAAGCCGAAAAAACAATCACTAGTTGAGTCTGTTTGCTTGACAGATTAGCTGAGAAGCACTGCAGGGCAGGCACACAGCTCCCGCCCAACTCTTTAATCTATCACTTAGAATAACACAATCAATTCAGTGATGGGAATCAGTTTCCTCCCCCATTTTTAGAGCTGCAATTAAAGGACTGAATCCTGCCACCATCTTGTCTACCCTGCACCCCCGTACCTGGGATCCCTTTAATTTTCCTGTCTATTCCCAATAAATCCCAGAATTATCACCCACTGGTTGTTTGCCCCCGCCAAACCAGTCAAGTTGCAGTTCAAATCTACGTCTGTCCAGACTCATATAACGTATGTGGTGAAGACTTTGAAGGAGTTTAATAACATGGTATTAAGTGGATGTTTTGATGAAATGGAATCTATCTCGACATTCATGATTCCAGTGAATTATTTCCAGTGAGAAACATGCTGTCTTCACTTTTTTTAATACAGAGGACTGACAGAAAGCTTCATCACTTGATGTAACAGCAACCAGCTAAAACTCAATATCAAGAAAACCAATGAGGTGGACCAGCCCTGTCCTGGTTATCAGCAAAAGAAAGGAAGCCAAGATGGTGGACTCATACGTTGGGTATGATGATACATTCAATAAAAGAAAAATTCAAGGTTGAATGATCAGTGAATTTGACGTTTTTACTTTATTTTATCCAACTGGGCATTTGTGTGAAATTTTGTCATACTTAGCATATGAACTCTTCAGTTATGGCCAAAAACATTTCGTTTTGTGAGGTCACAGAAGCTTTTGGCCTTTAACCACCAAATTCGAATCAGTTCACCTTCAGTTCAAGTCAATGCTTGTGTTAAATTTGAAGAAATTCCCTCGAGGTGCCCCTGAGATTCACAAGAATGGGACTTGCAGACAGACAGATGGATGGTCAAGGGAAGCAGCCTGGCCTTCATAAAAAGATCCAATTAGATGACAGAGCTGTGACAGCGGCTGCTCAGTGGATGAAAAGGCCTTCAGCAATAAGGAGTTTACAAAAAAACCTGCCCATCATGATCCCCTTCATTCTCAAGTGCAATGTATTTACGGCCGCCACCTTTTCTGCACGTAAACTAAACCTTTAAAGAAAGATGATCTGAGCACATGGAACTTTTGGACACTGCTATTCATTCAGTTATCTTCCCATTAGAAAATGCTGAAATACTGTGATTGAGGGTTGGTAAAATGTAGCGTAGCATAAGACTGATAATCCTGCCCTATCAGTGGATCGACCCTTTTTTTCTTTTTCAGCATTGGGTTTATGGACATATTTATTACAACTGCTAACACCCCCAACACGGACTGAAAGCTGAGCCACAGATTAGGGAGGCTTAAATACAGTCCCAGGAAATCTATAGCACAAATGGGGGTATTTTATACGCGTGTGTGTTTTTCCTTGTGTGAACAATTCAGTGTGCAGAAGGGAAGCTGGAGGATGGAGTGTTGGAGGCACAGTGAGAGACGGAGGCATCGTGCAGACTGCGCTGAATGGAGAGGGAGACAGAGGAACACAATGTGGAGCCTGACGCTTGTCTGTTCATTGAGTGTAATGACTTTGTTCTGCATACTGTGTGTGTGTGCATGTGTGTGCAAGTGTGCGTGAGTATATGTGTGTGCAGCAGGCTGAATCAATACTACCTTAAGTCACACCACACACCACTGTCAGTCTCTTGTTCCTGTGAGAATATGGTCATTTAAGGCAAAATAACAATTCCTTTCTGAAGGCACACTGAGTCTCTCTTCATAGTGGAGGCTGTTTACCTTGGGATGATTACTGACTGGCAGCTATTGTTTACCCAGCTTTTTATTTACCGCTGCATCACCGGTGTGCAAGCATGCATGTGAGAGAGGAAGTCAGTGGAATACCACGTGCAAGTACGCCCGCGGCTCTCCTCTCCACAATATAAAAAGCTGACATTAAGCCTTGTCCCGGTCCCTCCCTGTGACACACGTCCCCTGCCACGACCTCAAAAGGACTCCCATGTCTCCTCGTCAAATAGCACGATGGCCACATTGTGAAACAGCAAAAATAACACACTGACGGCGTAGCGGCAATGTGCACAAGACAACCACCCCTCCCTCTCAAAATAATAACAAGAATAATAAAAAAAATCCCAGCCCCGGCTCCACGGCTCCAGGCTGAGAGATAAAAACAAAATCACATCGAGGCACCTGAAAAACTGACATCAGCAATTAAATCAAGCGCTCCTAATGCGGCTCCCCAGGGGTATTGTGCAACAGCCTCTCTCGGATGCTCTGAGAGTGACTTTGCTCTTGTGTGACTTTCCATCGGATGATTCGAAAGTGCTGCGTTGATATAGCTGAATGTTGTGACATATGTCCCCTGCTCTAATTTCTTACCAGATGAAAGGCTTTGGAGATTTCCCTGCTGGATTGCGCATTCATTTAAATGGTGTCACGTGAAATTGTGGGTAGCTGTATTAAAAAGTTTGAGCTAAGAATAATGAGGCGCCGCTGGGACTACAGACGAGCTGATGTAGATTAAAAGGAGGCATCAGGACGGCAGCGTGATGGAGAATAAAAACACTTTCACAGCTGAGAGTCAACATTTACCAGCTCCAATGTATTCATGGTAATTGCCATGGTATTTAAAATTAGAGCTGGTACTAAACTGAAATAGTCTAAATCTGATCATGTTTTTCTTTCATGTATATGTCTAGTGTATTATATGTCCGTGCAGTCGAATATAGCTTGCACATTACAGCCTCTGTATTACTGGGTGCAGCTTTCTCAGCTTTTGCTCTTGCATTTGGATTTGCCATGTACTGTGGTTGAAGAATTGTTCATACCCACAGTTTCGTTTGGGCAAACAGAGTGAAAACACATTTCGAGTTAGTCTTAGTTAAGGTGAGACTGTTGAGAAACTTGCATCACACTTGAACTTGCCCAGAGAGGGTTAAAGTCTGGTATTAAATTACACTTTGACCACAAGATTGCCGGAGTAGACGATACTCATATGAGTTTAAATATTCATGTGGGCGGTTATTGCATGCAATGATTGAAAGTGTTGGTTGGGAGGCTGAGATATTTCATATTGCTTACTCCACAACACAGTCATAATAACACTGTTCCTGGGTATTCGATGTAAATGTTTTTTGAAGTTTTTCTTTCTTATTTCTCAGTTAGTTTTGTCTCATCTGGACTTGAAGTCAGCTGAGTCTTGGTTTCGAGCCTACCAGGGTGGTCCACCTTACATCAGTCAGTGACCTGTGCTGGAGTCCTACCTGTAAATGTCTCGAGCCATCCCAAAATCTCCAATCTTTGCCACGCGGCCTGACCCTTTGCAGGTCAGTAAGCAATTCCGAGCTGCGATGTCCCTGAAAGATGAGAGAAACACATACACACTGTTAGGTCACAGCATGTATTTACTGCTCAGATTGATGGACTTTTCATTAGAACACACCAACACTCTGCCTCTGCGGGTTTGAAGTTATGGGATTTTAAATGTATGGGGGGTAAAATGAACATTGACATTCACACAACTTAGCTCACGGCTTGATCTTCCCTGGCTTTTCATATATTTGCATCTATAAGCCCCACCTATGAAACACCTATAGATGCTCCCCTGTTGGATCTGAAGTTCAGTGTAACAACCAAGTTGCCCTGGGCAAGCGGGTGAAGTGTATAGTTTCCTACAGTGCCTTTATAGCTCTGCCCACATGGTGCATCCAGAGAAAAGATTGAAATGTTCCACAGTACAAGTAGGCAGAGTGGGTTAGAGGAGAAAATTCATAAAATTCATATTTGCACTGTACGGGCTTGGTTATTCTTTGAGAAAATACAGTATTTTCCTGCAGCGTGCTCTACTCCTGTCTGGGGAAAAGGAAAAAGAGCCCACACACTGTATTCTGCTTCCCAGGCGTCGAACTTTCTTACTGTCTTAAGAAGTGACGCTGTGAGCGCTGAAGACAAGTGTGCACTAGGGCCAATAAATACGCAGACTTTAACATCAAACTAACATTGTGCGACACTGAGCTCACGCTGGATCATGAGACGGGGACGGGCTGGAAAACTAGCAGCGATACAAACCGGAGCACTAAACCCTGAGCGTGTGGACGGGAACATGTTGTTTTGATGCTTTGCCTCAACACTCTGATTAAGTTGGATGTGAGATGACACAATGAGGATAAAGTAATAGTTCAGGCTGATTTAAACTGAGGCAGGGACTGCACCATGCATGGTCGCCCCACTTCAACGTGCCAGAAGTGTTCAACTTATAAGATTATAGTTCTACTTCAAGTCTGATAATAAATAATTTAATATGAAATAAAAACAGCATTGCTTCAAGGGCATCCATTTGCTTTTCAGTTTATCTCTTCTTGGTTTGAGTCCAATTTAGACCGAAGCAGATGAATGAGTGTCAGTAAACTGAGGAATCAAACCAGCTACAGAGAATTTCCTAAATTGTGCTATCACACCACAAAATACAATCAGTCCATCTCGGGGAATATTAGCGACTTTGGGAAGACTGAATAATTTCTATCTTAGCATGAAAACAATCGGCATGTGAGAGTGCACACAGAAACACACACACACAAACACTTTAACAAGATTCTTTCTTGTGAGGTGCTGCTGCTAAATCCAAGTAGTCCTTGTTTAATGGCTTGGAAGAATTCATGCAAATGATTTGCTTTTGCTTGTAGGCAAGGATGAGCCTCGAAATGCAGCAGTAGCTGTCACAGACTGCTTGCAGAGGGCTTAAGGGAAGGACACAGTGCTATTGTACATGCAGCACAGTAATGGGAGAGCAGGCGGTTACTAAAACAATGTTAACCGGCTTCATACTGTAGACCTTATTTACAGTCAGATTTAACGGCAGCGTAAAGACCCATTTCACTGCAGCACCTAGAGAACAATCTGTATTATTAGTCTATTTTAACACCCGGGGTTGCATTAAACTGGCCCTCCTCAGCACCGTGCTTCTTTTCAATGTTAGGAGCACACCTGTTGTAAAACAGAGTAACTGAAGAGTAAGACCACATGATCCGCTGGCTGAAAAAAAAACAACAAACAAAACAGATAGAATCCACCACAGAGAGAAGCACAGAAACACACTAAAGCCAGAGAGAAGGCAGCATTAACCCTGTGATTTAACCTGTTGGGGCACAGCGCTGCTCATCATCCAGCCCCGTAATCCCTGAAAGAAAGCTGCTTTTTTTAGTAGCGGCTACTCCTCCACCCTGCCTCGCTCACCTGGCCTTTTCTCAACCCATGAGTAAACACTCCTCTATAAAAATTGAAATTAGCCTCAAGGACAGTGTTAGGGTGAATTTTTATACAGGTTTGGAGGCAGAAAAGCTGGCTGCATAGAAGCTCACGAGCCTCCGGAAAAGAGTCAGCCATTAGGTGGATTGATGGGGCTTTACTGTGCCACGTTGGGGCAAACAAGGTTTAATAGGCCTCGTTTGTCATTGGCCAATTCCTAGGAAGTCAAAGAGAGGCATGACGGAAGGGGAGTGCACTTTAATTGTCTTGATGTGATTGTAGGAGCAATTTTGACCTTTTCCCATTTTGACATGCATGTGACTTTGAAGGAGAGAGGCAGGTTCAATCAAAACATTTTTAAATTCTTTTGTCACATCCTCTGGTTCTCCAGCCGCTGTGATAATACATATGGAAGGGGCATTCGGCCGACTTGTGCCTTGGATACAGACCATAAAAAGGCAAGCCGGCTTTCCCATCTGGCTCCTCTGACGCTAAACTCATCACTTGTCCTTTCTGCTATCATACGAAAGGCAAAAGCCATGCAGAGTCCATATGTTCCGCTTGGACGGATGCAGCTAGCTCATGATTCAGAGTAGAAGTCGGCAGATAAATGTGGTCAAGTCTGTGTTCGTTCAGTTTGTGTATGTTTTCTTTTGCGCATTTGCATTCCATATGTGTGGATATGCATCCCCATATGTACAGCCTGCTGTTTAAAGTTAGTTTTTCTCTCTGCCTTTCTGATCTCTTTAGCTAGGAAGAATATGGGGCCACAGAAAACAATACATCCATCCATAATTATATTCCATATTTGTTTACGCCAACATGTTTTGCATATTCATATGCAAAATGTGCGACTGTAGTGTGAAGTACCTGTGTATAAATTGGTTCTCCTCCAGATACTGGCATCCCTTAGCGATGTCTCTGGCCACGTTGAGAAGATCCACCATGGACAGGCTGGATGGGTGCTCCTGATCAAACACAGAGGAAGCAGAGAAAGGTACAGAGTGGAATGTTAGGGAATGTATCTGAGACAAACAGAGGTAGTATGCATTGTGGTGGTAAAAAAAACAAACATGAAAATCAGACTGATCTAACTTCGATCATACTGTGCTCAATTCTGGGGCCTTGTGAGAAGAACAGAAGCGGTAGCTTAAGTTGTTTAAAAAAAAAGGGAAGTGAAAAAGAAATACAACATTCAGTGATAATGTGCACTTGAGCATGGTAGCAGTGTGTCTTACCAGCCGGGGTCTGGTCTCCCTCAGGAAAGTCTTCAGGTCTCCTCCGGCCATCAGCTCCAGCAGGATGAACCTGGGCATGGCCTGCAGACTGACTCCGATACAACGCACAATGTTCTGGTGGCTGAACTTACTGCAGGGACAGAAACAGCAGCAGGCAACAGTGAGTCAGAAATGGCCTTGTTGGCACAGTTTGACAAACAGAATTTTGTTCACGTTAAAGTTCTGACCTGATGATGAGAGCCTCCATGAGGAAATCCAATTCATCTTGCTCTGAGCAAACCTCAGGAAGCGTCTGTTGTAAATAGAAAAGTGCAAATAGAAAGTATCTGAACTGTAAAAGCTTTGAGTGCAAAACAGCAAAGCAAAATATAACTCAGAGAAAGAGTCTGTGTTCAGTCCTGAGCATGAGAGAAAATATCTCAGTACAAAATTGCATGATGTACTGTTAGTTTATAATTTGATTCAAACAACGTTGACCTTTAAAAATAAGGAAAAAGTATCATTTCAGAGACTGGCTGAGCACTCACCTTCACTGCCACCTGCAGCGGACTTGGTTCCCCTGGTATCCCCACTGCAAGCCCTTCATAGACTTCACCAAAAGCACCGTGACCCAGACCCCTGGAGACACAAACACATTCATTATTTACAATTTCAGATGAAACTTTCATACTTGGTCATAGAGATGTGATGTTTAAGCAGAGATTCCTACACTGACATTAGACAAAGCAAACAGTAGGGCATGAACAAGTGTCCTTAATATGCCTGCGTCCAAAGAATGATTTCTCATGGAGCCAGGTAGTGGGTAAAGAAGCGAGAGATGAGAACAGCACATAGCTCACCAGTCTTTTCCGTCAGCCCACAGACAGATTACTGTCTCTGTGTGGCTGCAGATGTTAAAGCCTAGACTGGTGAACTCTGACAGCAAATTATAGTTTAGATTTTTCCATTTGCAGCTATTTCACTTGATTCATGAATCCAGATGCTGGAAAATATCCATGGCTGCACAAGAAAACGAATTCATCACATTAAGATTAAGAAGCAGAATGATAAACTGGTGAACTATAAACACATGAAAGATACATTAAAAATTGAAAAGAGCCCTGTAAAAATAATTTCTCATCTGCTTGGATCGCTGCAGTAGACCCGTACACTGTGAGACTTCACACTTTAATATTTCAAACTTTATTTAAACTGCTAGTTCTCACACCATCCCGTATTTATAAGTCCAGCCTATTTAAATAGTTTGTACTAATGGAATTTCATTACCGTTCCAGTGAACTGTGTCATTTGTCATGTTTGTTCAGATTAGGTTATCCTGGAGCCAGTCATTTCAGTTTCACCACAAATATAGAAAGGTGTATTCAACTCTTACTGAATTTGTTTGATCACACCATCATAAAAGTGCTTGCTGAACTAACAAGAATGTTGATCCTGGACGTTTAATCTCGGCGCTTTTACCTGGTGAGGGAGATATTGCGTCGCGGCACTTCCTTCAGGTCGTTGACTGAAGCCGTCTTGCCGGCGAAGCAGTAGTTGGGGTTGTAGTCGGTCATGATGGTGGAGGCCCGCAGCTTACTGAGCTTGCAGTCTGGACTCTGCAGCTCCAGCTGAATAGACTGCAGCTCCGTGTGTTTACGCCTGTACACTGGTGAGACGAAAATGAGAAAGGAGATTCATTCCACTTTGGAGATATCTGCAATTTAAAAAACAAACAAAACCTTGAACCGATCCTCTTGTAGAAAAAATATTGCTGGCAGCCAAAGCACACAAAGTGGAAAGCTTTTACTGTTATTATTTCTCTAAAGACCTTTCGCTTGTACAACAGAATTTTTTTATGAAATAGAATTCCTTTGTGTCTGTGAAATATTGATTTCTCTCTTTTTGATGCCAGATTTGTCTTTCTAAATTATTACTGCAAATAGCATATATAACAGTATGCACAAACATAAGACAACTCACCACACCTTTCTGCATAGTGCAAACAAATGCACTTTATACAGAACAGCCCACAGAAAAAGAAAACACTGCTTTTTCTCTGTCTCTCTCTCTCTCTCTCTCTCACATACACACACACACACACACACATGCAAACACACCACACACTTTACACTGCTAGAAGCCTCGGCCTGGGCTGGGAGCACATTAGTCCCAGGGAGAATTGTTTGTGTGTGAATTTATGTGTGTATGCTTATGTGTGTGTAGGGGAGTTATTTATTTACCAAGTGCTGTCTAATGTACGAGCGCTGTCAGCCGCCGGCTAAGCAGCCATCCATCATTAGTGCGTTTCATTCATCACAGAGGTAGTCCCACATCTCCTGAACGCTCGCCTTCGCCTACCGGTGCGTGTGCGAGAGTGTAGGTGGGAGTCTGGCTGTTGGCGTTGGTCTGCGAGTGTGAGAGTGTGTGTGTGTGTGTGTGTGTGTGTGTGTGTGTGTGTGGGGGAGATGATGGCTCAATGAGTGCACATGTCTGGCTGTAATAGCCTGAAAGCTGGCAGGCAGACGGATGTCTCTGCTGGCCACAAGGCTCACCTCCCCTTCTGACTACAACCTGCTAAGGGCCGTCTGAGAGGAACCAAACCAGACACTTGAGAACTTTCTGTGTGTGTGTGTGTGATAGAAAGAGAGAGAGAGAGAACAGGTGTCTTATTGTCCTAACAGAAGACAGGAGCAGAAAGTACTCCTTTAATGTGAATCTCTCAGACATTTGCAGCACAGCGTGGGTATTTATAATCAGTACCTACTTCAGCTCTCCCACTTTTACAGTGTTTATCTCTATTGTTGTCATCTTCATTTTGTTCAGTAACTGCATGCCATATGTTCTCTTTGTTCTCTAAAGCAGTGGTGCCCAGTGAGCACTGGGAACACAAGTTGCGCATGCTTTTGTGTTGAAAGCATTACACCAAAAAAGTGACATTCCTCTCTAGCCTCGAATAGTTTCATCTGAGGGATTATTAATGACCTGAAACTGTAAAACTATCTGGTACGTCACAAGAAAAAAAAGAAAATATTAAAAAAAAACCCACCTCAGATATGACTAATATGACTAAACAACAGACTGAACACCCCCTCCTTGGTTAGTATCCACCTTTTCAAACGGAGACATGTTCCCTTGAAATGTACCAGTAGCACACCTAAATCATCAGAATCTTATCTGCAGTGGGGAAACTTGCCAGTCAACACTCACTTATCATGACTCCGGACACGGCCAGCAGCAGGGCGGCGATGAGGGCCGAGGTGCCCACGGACAGGCCGAGCGCCAGGTTGGTCAGCTTGGGTGCCTCTGCTAGACAAGGGAAACAACAGCGTTCCTCAGTTGTTATCTCCCCCAGAGGAGTATTAACATTCACTTCGCCACTCTGATCCCCAACTTAATTAATGATGTGAAAGCGATGACACAACAGAGCTCAGGAGCAGCGACGGCCGGTGCATGTCAATTCCTTTTTCAGTGGCAAGGGGAGATCTCATTTTGCTTGTCTAAGCTGAGGAACAATTCTGCACACCGAGAGAGACCATATTGAGATTGTGACCTTTTATGACCTAGCATCATAGAATTATCTACTGCTTGTCATTACAGGGAACAGATTTGCAAATCATAGGGCAAGGAGACACTCTAGGTCATTAAGATATTATTGAGATGGTAATAGCCCTGTTATTTTGCTTCAAGTCATAAAGTGACATTCCGCCATATGAATTCATTCAGATCTTCATTCACTATTCATCCGAGATTACAAATCATAATTGGAGAGGCAACTGTAGGTCTGTGGGGGTTTGTCTGCAATCCTTTGTTGCAGTTTAACCCATGAAGAAGACGTGACACTTTTCACTCCAACTTGACATAGTCTAATGGGACGAGCCAGATGCATGAACCTCGACTCATTCAGCCCATTATGAAATTATTTCCGCCTCCAGTGTAGAGTGTCACCACATGAGTATCCAGGTGAAGCCTTTTATCCTAAAACCTTGACACGATAAGATAAAGAGCTTTTATCTGACTGCAACGCAGAGATAAATTATGAATCACAGGACAAGGCTCACTTAAAAACTACCAGCTCATGCTGCTATAGATACATCCATTTTCATTAACAGGTTAGCTTATCCTACTGATTGATAATTATTATGAATGACTGAGGCACTATTAAAAAACGTTTCCTCAGATAAAGATTCAATAAAGTACAGAGCCTCCCAGGCTTAATTACTTTTGTGGATTAATTCATTATCTATTCACTGAGTCACAGTCTATTACAGGTACAATTACATTCAGCTTAACTCATCTCTACATTTGGATTCATTTCCCATATTTGTGTGGAAGAAGGAAAGAAATAGACTATGGTTCTTCATTACAAATGGTGAATTATGTGTGTGTGTGTGTGTTTGTGCAATAGCAGACTTGTAGAGTTGATGCAGGACACCCTGTCTGGTGCCAGGGTGAGGTCATCACAGAAGCAGACGACACTGCCCTTGATCTCGTGGCATTCGCCGGTCTCGCAATGGCTGCAGTTCTGCACCGGTCTGATGAACACTTCGCCATCTCCCTCCATAGCTGTAGGCATACGCACACACACACACACACACACACACACACACACACACACACAGAGCAGAGGTTTCTAAAATGAACAGGGTTTGATTAGATGTCTCCAGGAT
>JBAJHX010000115.1:18504979-18517751 GCA_037176925.1 Amniataba percoides
CACACACACACACACACACACACACACAGAGCAGAGGTTTCTAAAATGAACAGGGTTTGATTAGATGTCTCCAGGATGTCTGCTGGTAAAATGAGCTAAAGTTCAATGACAGTGAAGTGTAATTTACAAGAAATTATCCTAATCAAAGAACGTGTGAGGATGGCTTTTCTAGGTCTTAGTCTCACCACCATCACCCTGCACACACTTGATGCACAGAAAGCATGTGGTGGATCATCGTTTCAATAATAATAATTAAATCAGCAGCAAGCATCTCTCCTCCCACTGCTCTGACCATTTTTGTAATAAATCATATAAAATAGTGGCTTATTGTCAGGTGTGTGGGTGCATCAGTGCAGTACAAAGGTTTAAATATACGGTATATATGGTTATTACTGTAAATGTGGTGACTGAACTTGTCATATAAAGTATGAAATGCCACTCAAACTCTCTGTATGTGTTCCTGCGGTGCTCTGGTGGTGTTCCCTGGTATGTGTGACCATGAATAAAGCCTTGAACCTCACACTTCAACTAAAATGAGAGAAAATAGATCAGCATGACGTCAGGGTTGTATTCATGGTCCCACAGGTTTACTGCCAGGAAATGCTCACGTGACACTTTGTGCTTTCAGCTTCGTCACCAGCGGGGTTTTATCTCACAAATAGACTATATGAGATAAACAAGCCAGCGTGGGTCAGCGTACTGTATGGAGGGCTGAGAGATTTTCTCTGATTTCATTCCAGCTGGCTTTTATCTTAAACCAGATGAACTTACTGATCCTAACTGAAGGTGTGTTAATCAGCGAAACGATCTGCTGTGGTCTGGAACAAAATCTGCCCTCCACAACACAACAGCTCATGCTGCCATAAATTGTTTTAAAAGGTTTTTGCAACATCCATTACTTAATGTAGATGTAAAGGAACCAGTTCTCTTCACTGTAAACTACAATAAGCACGAACAAATCAGTCTAACGTGAATTAGTTATGGGCTGTCTGTGAAAGCCTGTACTGTTTAGTAAGCACAGCAAATGCACTCATCTGCAGAATCTATTTTCTCTCATCATTCTGTTATCAGCTTTATAAGTACAAATACATAAATCTAACCTAGAAACACTTGAAAGGTTTCGTAAGAAGAATACAAATGTCCCATGCGCAGATGCTGGCTGCATACTAATGTGTAGCTGTGATACTCTGCATCTTTAGACACTGTCGTGTTAAATACTCCATGTCATCTTTCTACTGGAGAGAGGAAGGTGATGATGTCTTCTCTACTGAGTCTTACAAATATTTCTGGGACATTCTGTCTGCATGCCTTACTGTTGTTTAATGAAAGAATGTCTCACCTATCAAGCCAAGACAAGTATCTCTATACCAATAAGACATTTCCCTCCCCTTAAACTTGTTGAATAAGGATTTGCTTGGATCCTTGCCATGCACATGAAAAATGGTATTTCCTCTAATATACAAGTGGATAAAGTGAGATTCATTGAAGCTCTCCTGGCCTCTAATATCTTGCATGTTTTCTTTAGTGCCTGCCAGAACCCAGCAGTGGAAATATGATGGCTGCGTGGTCCCATCTGTATTATTCTTCATTCAGACTGGTTTTCAAGCTGCCTGTATTCAGTGGATTGGGGCCGGTTGTCTCTGTCAACACTAATGGTGTGGTTTTTGACCCTTTTTTAGGTCTTTCAGTGCACCGAGCATGGTCGTCCAGCATCACCTGCTGTTTTTGTTTGAGTCTGAGAACCTGCCTGTGCAGTTCAAGCTGAGAAGGAAATTACTACCAAACCACAAACGCATTTATAAACCCAACCTTTACACTTATGATATTCTTTAAGTCATCAAATGACAGATTTTGCAAGCTGATCCTGTGTCCTGTGCAAATACATAGCACTCACAGAAACCTTTAATAATAAAACCTTTAACAGCTGAATAGGCAGATGGGATTTATATCATTAATAATGTGAGATTTCTTTTATCATGATGATACACAAATGTGGAAAGTAAACAAAAACATCTGGCGGCTGGCCTAAGAACACACGTTTCTGCAGTGCTGTTGGATCCCAAGATAAAAAACCTTAATAGCTGAAATTGTGATTGAACATTTGGATTTTCATGGAATTTCCTGCTGCAAATACCAACATAGACCCATGAAGCTCGAATACTTGAGTACAGTTAACCAGTGTGGCCAAAATAGAGTGGTACAAGGATAACATGCAGTTCATTAAATGAAGAAAATGGTGCAGTTTGAAAGAGCAAATTTCAGTCTGATTTCTGAAGTCTTTTTTCTCCAAAGAAAATTAAATATGGCTGATGACAAATAGAATAATGTGGCTGTTGAAAGAGCCACTGCCTCACCAGACAGCATGACCCCTGTTAAAGCTCAATGGGAGCAAGACACCATTGCGTTCTTTACAGCTCAAATGGAGGACAACTTCAGAAAGCCCTTCAATTTCTATTCAGCATTTTCCCTTTTTTTGTATTTCTCTGTAGAGCTGAGTGAAGCGTGAGTCATAGATGATGTATTGCTGATCACCAAGCTTATCTCTGGAGCTCAAATCCACATTCAGGCTGTATTCTTTAGTACCAGTCCAGTTCAAATGTGCAAGAAGGATGAAGCCTATTTGGATCAACAGGTTTACATTTGATGGATTTATTGAGCAGATCTTCGTCTCTCAGAGACTGTTTTAATCAATTAAACAATCTCCTGTCAGAACAGAAAACTCTTGTCCCTCTGTCTGCCCATATCTGCTGTGCATTTGTACGATATCCTTCCTTGATGTCACAGATTGAAGTAACTCACCCTCACCTTGCTGTACAAATCTATATTAGTTATGTGCCTTGCGAGCATGTATTGTAGAAAGCAAACCAGGTGCATCACAACAAAAATTCATTTAAAACATCAGTGGCACAAACTGTGTTTCTTCATCATTCTGTGAAGCACAAACACATTAACTCTCACCAAAAAATACTAGTAAGGTATCAGACGCTGAATACTAATTTCTAGACTGCAGGTGCTGAGTGCTGCCTTTTCACGATACCTTTCAGAGGATAGATGAAGGTCTCCCCCTCTGGACCGAGGAAGGATGTACCATCGTCGCCATCGTCTTTGGGGTTGTTATCTATGGAGGTGTTACCACCTGAAAACCAGGAGGACAAAGAACACAGTCACAAACAGTGATACCAGTTTTCAAAAGCACTTTTCACACATCTTCCAGAAACACACAGACCACGTTGTCCACACTGACTTTGGAAGTGTTTAGTGTCATCTGCTGTAATCCCAGATAGACTCCCTATCTTTCGTCCCATATACATCTTTGTATTTACATATTTCGCTTTTCATCCTTGTGTGTCCCAATTCAGCGTAATGTTATGACAGCATATAACAATACAATACAACAGTAACAAACAATGTAACAGTTATGTGCATTTTAGCTTACCTCCACATTTGATTCCTTATTATTTATCTTAGGTTCTTTTCATACCATATGCTGTGTTCTTTGCACTGTTATGACCCAGTTATCTACTGGGGAGTGGTAAAGTTTATCTTACACTGCTCAGTACAGGCAAATCCAAGGTGTCATATTTTGATGCTGTGTTTGAGTCATGTATGGTCTAAACTGGAGTGGTACAGTCCGTCTTACATTGCAATTATCCATTTTTATTCTGTTTACTTTTATCTTATTCAACTTTTATTTATTTAACTTAGCTTAAGTTATTTTATGATCCTTCTTATACTTTTCTATTTTTATACTTTTCTATAATATTCTATTTTCTACTTCCTGTTCCTTGGGCTTGCACTGGGACCAGGGTAACTAATTTTGTTCTAGCCCTTGTTTTTACATGTGTTGAATGACAATAAAGAATCCCTGAATCCATGAATCCTTGAGGTGAACATTTACAGGAGCAGGACATGCAGATCTTGGATTCACAACCTGTTCCCTGATCTGGACATTTAATTATCCCTTGTATGATTATATGTGAAAACTCAACTTGAGCTTGTGCTTATATCATCTCTGTCACTCTGTCACACTCAGTATAAAACCCACATGACACTATAGAATGTATGTTTGGGTAAAACTTGACAACTCACAGTATATTTATTAAACTTTTTAGATGTTGTAGAGAAAAAACTTTTCTCTCAGACCAACCTCTGTAGCCTCCGCCGCCGCCTCCGGACATACAGCCACCCCCGCCACCCCCGAAGCCACCGCGGGTCTGCCAGAACTTTTGACAGGCCTGCCCTCCCTGGCCTCCCAGCACCAGCGGCCTGCCACCCTGACTGGCAGGAGCACTGTCATTCCAACCTCCGCCTCCACCTGTCAGCAAACACATTACACCTTTGATAAGATGTGGAGCTGTGTGCTGTGTGAGTGTGTGACAGAGAGAGCAGGAGAGAGAGGCAGACAGAGTGGGGTCTTAAATGGGTCAGAGTTGTGGAAAAGAGATGCCAAGCAGCAGGGATGCGTGTCGCATGTTTATATGCACATGTAAGGATCAAGTATTTTTACACATGCATGCACAGCAACGATGCTGGTTACAGCAGAGAAAAAGAGACCTGGTAACGACAGACTGAAGTTAAAACTAATCCCTCCTTTATTCACCACTGCTAACCTATTTAATTTCCCCCTTTTATTTCAGGCCTGAGAGATATAAACAAGTGAAAAAAACAAAACACATTTCACCACACTAGCAATAAAAGCCCCCACCCCAGACACGCTGCATATTTCATTTTTCATTCATCGAGTTTCCTCAAAAGTAAACCTCAGGCTTTGTGAAGATGTAAAAATCAATATCTTATGTTTCCTGGGCTGTTCGTCAACTCCGAGCATATGAATAATGGAACTTGCAGTGAGCATGAATGTAGCATTACACTGACTCTGGCCTTCAACGATGGCGGGAGAAAATGCCTCGAATGAATAATCATGAACAGGAGGGCCACGCTTGGTTTTGTTTCTCCCCAAAAAACACGAACATTGGCGCGCCGAGGTGGAGCGTCTATGAAACTCATGCATTAGGACAGGAGTAAACACCTCCAGGATGAATGGATGTGTTTACAAGTGCAGGTAGACATGCAAATAAACACTTCCTCTTCAGGCTATCTGTAAACTGGGCTTATTAGTTTGTGTGCATGCAGAGGCAACAGAATGAATGCAGCCTTTCCCAGTGTGAAGCAGGGATAAGATAAGCCTCATGCACTGCACTACTGTAATGGGGTATTAGTCATCTACTCTCATCTATTCAGTCATTTCAGTATCTTATACGTGCTACACAATGTCTCTCTCTCTGGCCACAGTTGAGTATATTATTAGTGTATTGCATTTCCCTGCACGTGCATACATCCAGCACACAGGCAGCACGTGAAAGCTGCATGTGGCGTACCTGCAGCGTACGACTTCCCGTTGCGTCCTGGTTGGCTGAGGTCATAGTCCATCTGCTCCAGCTGGCTCTCCGATAGGCTGCTGTACCCCCGGCCTCCTCCCCCAGCGGCAATGATGAGAGGGATGTACACACCTTTGTCCACCTGGGTCATTGTTGTCACATGTAAATGGCAACTCTTCCACAGGATTAGTTCAGCATTTTGGGAAACAGGCTTGTTTTTTGAGGGTTCAGTGACAAGACTGTTGCCAACTCATGCTTGTATGTTAATTATCTCCTTTGGAGCTATTAGTTTGTTTGCTAATCTCGGCATAGAGACCCGGGAATGGCAGTAAACGGCTCACCTTGCTCTGTCCAGATGTGACAAAATCATGCCACCAGCCCTCTGAAGCTCACCAGTTAACATTTGTTTAATTTATCAACAAACCTGATTACTCTACACAAAATTATTCACAGTTTCATGGTGCTGAGTTAAAGTCTGTGGGCCAAGAAATAGTCTGGCACACAAGCTAAGCTCACAGACTGCTGGTTGCAGCTTCATAGTTAATAGATCTTTTCCTCTAACTCGCCGCAAAAAGGGGAATTCACATATTTGCCAAACCTCCTTGAAAGGAATACTTTGAGTTATGGCAGATTGTCCTGTTCAGTGATGAGAGGTGAGGTATAACTCACGTCCCTGATGGTGACATTAGACCACTGATCTCAATAATATGAATTGCCTGAATGGTACAGCGAGCTGACAACATGTCAGCATCCCACAAACCTGCAGTGGGATATGTATGTATTCTACTAGTAGCAACAGGGAAGCTCTACTGGAAAATCAAATGACAGTCAAAATGGTGTACAGTTAAACTATCAAGTGTAAAAATATCCCACTCCATCGTCATACCTTAAACACGTACGTAGCCCCGCCACCTCCTCCTCCGCCACCTTTCACTTGAGTTTTGTTCACCATCGGGCCGCTCTGTTCCAGGCAGATCTTATTCAGTATGCTGTTGGACTGCGGGGAGGGAGAGAGATGTCAGGTCACAGAAGAATTGCTTTCATGGATGTCAGATGTGTATAAAAAGGCACAGCTGCTGTGAGTCTGAGCTTTTAGCATCACAATGATGAGCAAACACCACAGGCGAAATATCCAAATGCACACAGGAAGCGGGAAGCGAGGACCGATGTTCATTTAGACGACAATTCCAGTGAGATTAGAGTCTTTACTGATTTCCTGTTTTCCTCTTAGTTTCTACATGGCTGTTAATCTGTGTGGAGCACTTCCTGTTCACAGCGATGGAACAGTGTCACTGACTGAATGAGACGTTGCTGAGTTGATTTCTATTCTCTTTGAAACGTAATTGGAATAATTGAGTATGATAGGTATGACAAAAACAAATTCAATATACACAGGGGTTGGTTAATTATATTTCAGATGGGTAAATAGATTAAACTGCATTGGATTAATGTTACATCTAAAGAGTTCACCGTCCTTGGAAACACTTGTTAATTTGCTTGTGAGAGGTTCAGGTCTGTCACACGTCTCTGTCTTCATTACAATTGATGGTATTTTTTTTTAAATCTTTGTCATATTTATCATTATCTTATTCTTATGCATTTTATCTTAAAAGGCTATGAGAACACTAAAAAAAACTATTCAATTATACAATTATATTGTCATTATGTTGATGCATCATCCGGTAAAGACGCTCAGTCAGTCAGCTTGTCGGCGTTCCACTCTGTTTCCCAGACACACAGCCTCCCTGTATAAATGGATCTGGATGTTTTGTTGGCAAATGATGTTGGATGCAGGGACTTTGTCACAGCTGAGGGTTTGTGAATTGATGTGTCTGCCTGGCGAGCGCTATCATGCTGAACTGCCTGAAGCCAGTCCTGCTCTGAGAGCGAGGGGGCAGAGTTCCCTCCCCTCGCTGCGTCTGAACCTCACTTAGACACACGAGCACACACTCGAAGTCGCTCATCGCCCCCTCGACTCTCTCATCTGTCTGAACCAAGGCTCCGAGGGGCCGGGGTGGGGGAGGGGGCGGGACTTAAGTGACTGTGATTGACAGGTTGCGGGGGTAAAAGGCAGTGCATTCAGATGCTCTGGGAGAGTCTTCCTCCCTTTCTCTCTCCCTCTCAGCCCTTCCTGTCATTGCAGCCTCTCTCTTTAAAGTTGATTTTGTGTCTGAGAGAAAGGAGGTTTGTGTGTGTGTGTGCTTGAAAAGGTGTGTATGTGGAAGGAGGCAGACACCCACCGAGAGAGTGAGTATTTGTCAGGACAAGGGGGGGTTTATTTCCCTCAGCAGAGGGAAGGATAGGTGTGAGAAAACACTGTTCCATGGCACACACCACTTTCAGAGCGACCCTTTGGAGAGAGTCGCTGCCTCTTGCTGTCAGAACTGGGGGGAAATAAGAGGAACCTTAAACGACTTCAGGCTCACTTCAGAACAGCCCAGTTCCTCTCTGCTGTCTGTGCTGAGCACCTTAATACACACTTTGTTAAAAACTAATAACTGCATGATGGTGCTGAGGACCCCTGCCTGCTCAGCTCCACAATCTGCCTCTTGAAAACAAATCCACAAAACACGACAGGCACCTGAGCTGCCTCATGTCCTGGAAGAGCTGCTGCTACACTACGAGGGCTGCTAAATCAGCATGATCTTACACTTCACTTCTCTAAACTCTCCTCTTCCATTTACAGCCATTTACATTTCATATGGATGTTTTTTAACTTTAGACTTTTTTTAAGGATTTTATTTTAATCCAGATTTTTTACAGTCTTCTTCACTTTTATTTTTATGGAGCCACTGTTCCTTGTTTTATGCTTCTTTCTAAAGCACTTATCTTTTTAAGATAAGTGCTCAAACAAGTTAATTAATTAAGATGAACATCAATAAGACTGACATATTACGCTGAGGATACTTCTCCGTTGACATACTGGAGCTGTCTTTGCACAACATGTGGCTGATATTAATATGGACTCAATTTCTTAAAGCGAACGGAAGCAGTTTTTCTTCCTGATTAGAGGAAATTGTACATCAGTATAGCCTCCAATGACATCGTCTTTAATGTCAAGGACATAACAATACCTATATAACTTCACAACACTAGCCATGTGTGAATTCCACCAAAAGACTGGATTTTACTGTTGTGTCAGACATTTCACAATCTGTTGGTATTCTCCTCCAAAAGAAAAAACAACATACATATTTAGGGGTGAGAAGTGCCAAACTTTGGCAACCAACCCTTTTCCCTCTATTTTCAGTGGCGGGACAGGCCTTAGATTTCAAACGTTTAAAAAGCGGATGATGGATGGTTTCATTGGCGACTATTGGGATTGTGAGGGTTTTAGTCTCAGTGTTGTGAACTGTGAGGGGAAGCAAACTGTGCTGCTGCCAGTGAAGAAACTCCAGAGCATAATGGATGACAGCCACCCCTGGCAAAAGAACACAAGTAACCTTAAGATAGACAACAGGGAGATCACTGCGAGCTTCGATCGCAGATTTAAAGAGTCGTCAGTGGCCATAAAATGTCACGATTTAGAGCATGTGTGGTGCGGGAACATGAGGAGGATTACCAGCTCGCTGAGTGTCAAAGTTATCCTTTAATCATATCCTGTAAAGCCTATCTGAATTAACATCACATTTCTTTGCTGAAGCATAAATATCTGCTCTACAAATCACCTGTCCTGTGAAAAATAAATCAGAAACCAAAAAGAAGATAGTTATATTTCACATCAACTTGCAGGAATACCTAGTGCTAACCTTTATTTCAGCACAGCAAATCAAATCTGCCCATCCTGCTGATTGAGATAAAAAAGATTTTGGATGTTCCCCAAAGGACATTTTTTTCTCCCTTTTAACAATAAAAACCATAATACATCTTGACACTTTAGGTTACATAAAGGAAAGGCTAAATGTGATTCTCACTAGACTATAAATTTCACTTCCACTGCATTTTGTCAAACTGTGGCCAGTGATAAACTCCAGTTTATAGGCAACTTTAGTCTTCTTACACTGGAATCATTTTAGGCAACGATGTAAAAAGAGAAAGTGAAAGAAAAAAAGAGAAACATGTTTGACTCCTTATTCAGAAAGTTGAGGCCTTTATAGCTATTTTAAAGTCGATCATAATTCACTCCCTGTGCTTATTGTGACTGTGCTCAGCTGTTACTGAAACATCTATTTTCTGCAGCACAGCAGCCTTACTGAACTCCGGTTGAGTTGAACTGGACTTACACTGGGGCACGCGTCCTCTCCTCGCTGTCCCACCAGGATGTAGAGCAGCTCGCCCTTCCTCAGCAGGAAGTCTCCTGTGATGTAGACGCCATGTGACCTGCTCATGGCCAAAACGCTTCGACCGCCAGCCGCACCATAGGCCGTGATCCTGGGTGTTTAACAGAAACAAACGAGAAGGCCACAACCACAGACCATACATACATAAAAAAACTCATTAGCAGCATAATTATCCCGACGACACAAGAAAAGAGAGGTCGCTTCATATTTTCAGTGTTTCAATTTGGTTTTGAGGGGAGTTTACGAGCAAAAGTAATGATGTATTTATTGCATTTTCTCAGCTGACATTGATAACCATTCCTCATATATTTCTCCTGCAAAGGGCAGCATGCTGAATAAAACCTAAATTAATTTAGAAGCACCAAAACTACACTTTCACCCTGGAAATTTTGAATAAAACATATTTGCCCTAGCATGCCCTGCTGCTCTGAAGTAAACACATACACAGAACGGTGCAGAGAACACAGACACAGAAAGAAACACACACAAACAGACAAATACACACACCTTTGAAGCAGAAGACACTAATTTCAAATGCTCCAGTTTTCTTGCCAGGAAAAAAAAAACGCAACCCAACTTGATTGGTTTTTGGGAGCGCTTCGATATTTTCCTTCCCTGGTGGTCGTGCTTGGTGGGGAGAGAGAGAACACTGCCCGGTGCTCAGTAGCTACCTCAGCTGTTTGCCTAATGACTTTTGGGAGATGCAGAGCGCATATTCATCTCTGCGGCCGTCTGTCAGCTTCATTTACGGGCCCTGCCAGCAAAACCAGGCCGCATCAAGACCACGATTCTGGAGCGTGTGTGTGGAGACAGGAGGTGTTTTTCTGAAACTCCAGGACATGTGTTGAGACAGTGCTGTCCACGCTGTTGTTTAGTGAGGTATTTTAAGACTCAAGGGTTTTGGCTGAGCTAAGCAGTGTGTGTGTGCACGCGCGAGTGTGCCTATTTGTTTTTTGTGTCAATGTGGGTGGCTTTCAGCTTTTCAGAGATGCTTTTTTTTTCTTTGAACCATCCAAGTCAAATCCAAGTTAAACGCCTCATGTTGTCATGAGTGCCCACAAGGAGGGATATTGATCCTGCACAAGGTAGAGGTTATTACAGCATTAATCCTGGTGCAGTTCACAGTTTGAGGTCAAGGTGCTAAGGCTGATTGTTTGTGGTATTTCTAATCCTTAAAGGCTACCAACGTGGACATGGAGGTGGGTGGTTTTTTAGATTGTGGAGTCAGGTGTAGAGTGAATCATACTATTTAGCTGCCTTCACTGCAGCCTCTGCTCCCTCCTGCAAGAATCTGATAGTGATATTTCTCTGTTTGCCTGTGGAAGATTGATGCGCTGCTGATGCACAGAGGAGTGGAGGTGGGCGTGTGGAAGAGTCTGCATTGTTGCAGAAATGTGAGTTGCACAGAGTGTGCTGATGCTTGAGAAAGAGGGGTTTGTTAAGTTGCATATGTTGAGTGCACATGGTAAGGAACAAAAGTGTATGCAACTAATGAACGTCCCTTGAGAAAGAGATCATATTTCTGTTGTGTAGGTGTGTATGAAAATGTAAATAAGGGTAAGGGCTGATGTTTGTGCGCTCTGAGGCTTTATACTTTGGCAACAACCCTACCTGTAGGTGCCAGTTTCCTGGACCCGCCACATCTGAATGCCTTTGAAGGGCCCTCGGGTGCCAACTGTCACGTTGACGTTGCTGTTCCTGTAGGAGTTGAGGCACTGAATGGGAGTTGGGCCTTCAGGGCCTGCAGCCCCACAGGTATGAAAAACCCATTTTTTGGCTGGGCATGAAGAAAAAGAAGAGAAAAAACATTAAGCACACAGCTGTAGAAGCACACATTCTGGAGTCAGTCGCACATGAACTTAAGCAAACTTAAAGATGATGGAGAGGCTGGCATTCAGCGCACACTGCAGACTCATCATAGCTCTATTTGTCTCACATTCATTCCACTTCAACATTCCCTGTCACTCCACTTTCACCTCAATAAAACCCAAATATACAGATATGAAGAAAACTATTACACAGTGGCTTCGCACTGGAAGCTGCTCGTGCGAGATGCTGCTATCATCATATTCACAACTGCAGCAGGGGACGTAGTGACAGGATCACAGGTGACAAACATTTCTCCTCATTTTCTGTGTAATCCCATGTGTCGGCGCTAATTGGAGTTCTTTTCACTGTAATTAGCACAAGATTAGTCTTGTCAGATGGACGTGGATGGACTTAACGCCGCAGCACTAAATCCTGATTTAAGGCTCGCGAACGCAGAGCGGCGTTGGAAGACACCGGGGAGAGAGACACCTCTTTCTCTCTCTGTCTCTCCTTTCTCCCTCTGCCTGGGCCGTGGGACTACTTATCATTCATTTCAGAGCTGGGCTGCAAATTCTGACACCAGCTAAAGTCAAAGTCATCCCTGTGACAGAACAACTCACCTGATGGCTGTCGTAGCCTCTGAGTGGCTCTGTTTGCGGTGGGGTACTTACAGAATGGGCTTGTTTTATTTTTTTGGAGGAATAGATCTGTTCTGATTAAAAAAAATCAGGAGACACAGGAGAGAGAAGAGATGGCATGAAAAGTCTCAGAGAGAGCTCATGATGCTCTCACCACAACACCTTTTGCTGTTCAAGTTGCCTGCTGTGCCGTGCCTATTAGAGCTGAAGCCCAGGAACTGAGATCCCAGTATTTACAAGGATTTCTCGCCAAAATCCACTTTCCCTGACTGGGGAATATAACTGCAGGTAGCTGGTATTTTTAGCACATATGTGCATGTGCCCGTACCTGAACAACACCATTTTCTTATTAGTGGTCTATAGTTCAGTCATGGAGCTAAATTGTGCTGTCACAGGAAGAGAGGTAATGTGTTTTGGGGAGGTGATCATTTTAAAGCTGTAGGAACCATTCATCCTGAGCGCTTGTGTCAGTCGATGCCAGTCCAAATGATGACTGGTATTACTGCTGAAACCTGGATGGCCTTCATGTCGAGCATCGTGTTTGTCAGTCTGATCTTCATGATTGGTTGGGTCCAAGGGCAACCGGGCACCCTACAAACATCTCTTTTGGGTTTGATAAAGTGTTGCCAGCACAGACAATTTCAAGCAGGCCAGGACTTTCAAAAAA
>JBAJHX010000115.1:18522828-18552491 GCA_037176925.1 Amniataba percoides
CAAAATATAAACAATCAGCTTTTCTCATGTAGGCTCAGGCTGTGTATTGGCTGTGATTTGTGTGTGTGTGTGTGTGTGTGTGTGTGTGTGTGTTTATCAGTGGGTCTTTCAGAGTGTGATTCCTCTAACCACTTTCAAATGGGAGGCGAATCTCTGCACCCTACAAAATTGATTTGCTGGGCTTTAACAGTGTATGAATGTCATAAAAGCCTTTTATGTCGCCTGGGAGAGAAAACAAGATATAGATGAATGCAATTACAATCTTGGGTCGCTGGGAAAACTATCCAGACCAAACATCAGCTTGGACTGAATAAAAAACCCTTAAAGTCACAGAAGCTGAGACAAGGTTCACATTCACTCAACATTTGCATACTTGATATCACAGCATGCTTTGCAGCTAATTATTTCTTTGGAAAACAAGTATCCATGCCAAAAAGTGACCATACCATGTAACCTTAGAGGTAGCAGCAGTGGCTGATGTATGCTGTACCTCAAGCACAGTGCTACTAGCACAAGAAATGTTTTTCAGAGCAGGACTGATATGAAAGTAACTCTAACTTATGACTTTAAATATAGAAATTGAATCACTGCTTGTCTTTACCCTTTTTGAAGCTCAGAAGGGAGAGAGTGCTAGGTGGAAAATGTCAAGTCTGTGTAAGTGGCTCCATTGACATTCTCAAGAGACAAATTGGAGGATTTTACACTTCAAAACTGCCCGTCCTGCTCCACTTAATGCTAAAGGAGATCTCTGCGGCACAGTCTCATGTGGACGAGGTGGTGACCAGTAGGGGGCACACTTACTTTGTTGCAGCCCATGCGTCACGCCAAGCGCAGCACGTGTGGAGTAATTGTAAATCATTAATGCATGCAAGCGTATGTGTGCACCAGCGTGATGTGTGAGCAAAAGGGGAGAGCAGGAAAGACAAAAAGAGACAGGAGGAGAAACAGGCACACAGAAAATATTAGTGGGGAGAATATCCTCCTCTGCAGTGGAGAGCATCCATCTGAGCATCACTCACACATTTCTTCCGGGCTTCCAGTGGACGGGGGTGTAGTCTTGTCAATTGGCCTAGATGGCAGCCTGGTTGCGCTGGCGGCCACCGGTGGAAACTCGCCGTTGGCTGGAAGAATGAAATACGATGCATTTATTTAAAAGGTTGCACTTTCTTTCATTTATGCAGAACAATGAAATCCTGTTGCTGTTACACTGAAGAACCCTGGAGAACTAAGCACGGTGGCTGCAGACCCCTCACTGGCACAGCAAATGTGGAACCACCAGCAGGGGTCATTCTTTCATTTGTACCACCAAAGGCTATACAGAGGGAGCAGAATGCATAAGATCCAGTTCCTCTCGTCTCTATCCCTTCCTACTGTAGATGGGTAAGCACATTCAGCCAGAGTGTTTTGTAGCAATCCATCAAGCCTCCAGCCTCACCGCTTTCCCACGACTGAGATCATAAGCTCGCTGGCACCTTGATCTCTTCCCCCTCAAATTCTCACCTAGAATTAAGTCTTCCAGGCAAACGGCTGGCTGATTGGCTATTACGGTTCAAAGTGGAGGAACTTATTTTTTTCTTAAGATGTTTAAGTAGGGGAGACTAATTTTAATGACTATAATGGTTGGACTTTGAAACACAGTCACCTGCTCCCACTCTTTAGTTTTCGCTGGACGTTGGGGAAGCAGGAGCTCCCATGGTCGCTCGACTGAATCACTGAACAGGGGAATCATTTTCTTTGCAATCAGAGGCATAAAAGACTGGCCTGAACGACGTTTAAGAAATCTGCTGCCACATCTGATCAGGGACTGCAGAGGCTATAGGGACAATCAATGCAGCCCTGCCAGCTGAACGTAGCAAAACACATTTCCAGTATTTACTAGAGAAAGTGCCTAAATGACAAAATCAATGTCTAACAACAGTATTACAACCCCACAGGAGGAAGGACATTTAAATCTTAAATTCAAATAATTATTTTTTTAACAATGATCACTGGAGACATTACGAGCATGTACCATTTCCTTCAACTTGTTTCCCGTGTACATAAAATGAGAACATTGTTTTCACTCCGACTCAGCAAAGGTTTCGCTTTTTTATTCTAGGCTTGGCTGCTACAAATGTTTCTGTGACTTTTACTCTGTTTCTACAGAATGCTTTGTAGAAGCTGTCCAGCATCTCATTTCCTTGATGTTGTGTTCTGTAGAAACGGCCCTCTGCGGCCCTGTTGCTAGATGACCCTTGTTGGTT
Source organism: Amniataba percoides (assembly GCA_037176925.1). NCBI lineage: Eukaryota > Metazoa > Chordata > Actinopteri > Centrarchiformes > Terapontidae > Amniataba > Amniataba percoides. The sequence continues at coordinate 18,525,072 of JBAJHX010000115.1, forward strand.
GCTTTGAAAGCAGAAGATTTTTGTACGACTGAGATTATTCCAGAGGAGTCAGATAAGGTTCACTGTGGTGTGTGGAGCTGATAATGCCGCCATCGTGCAAAGCAGTGGCAACAAACAACGGCGTGGGTTCAGATCTTGACCTATTGCTACTCGGCAAGTCCTGTCTCTGATTTATAACTTTTGTGACAAAGCTGGATAGTGTAGGCCACCGAGTGAGGCTGCATTGCACTTAGTCAGCTTTCGAACAATAGAAATCATTGCTGTCTCAGCCAGACGGCCACAATGCTGCAGTCTATCAACGCCAATGAGAGCCTTCCTTATAGTCTTTTCATTAAACACTTTCAATGTGCTCAGTGTAGATACTTGAGGCATGCAAACAATGCATTGTAAATGATACTCTGCATGCGTATGACCTGCATATTAAACTCTATTTCAGTTCTGCATATGGAATGGGCTGTTGAAAGGACAATTACATGGTCTCTGGGCCTATTTGCATTTCATACGGTAGGAAAGAAAAGAGAAGAGAGAGTTTGTAGTTGTAGACTGGTCTGTCTTGTCGCGCAGCAGAATAGCATACAGTTTATTTACACCGCTGCTGCCTGATATTCTCTGTAGGGTTGTCCTAGATGGCAAACAGCAGCAAAGGATGATTTAAAGGCTTCATGAGAGTATTTCCTTTCACTCTCTTTGCTCCTCTAAGCTACAAGTACTCTTGGAGTACAAAGTTGCACCACCAGATAACACCGCCATTGAGGAGCAGGTGGTGTTTGCAAAGCTCGCAAAGAGCCGCACGAGCTGAATATCAAGCACAAGTCCAACTGCAAGTTTCCTAATTGTGACGAGCCAGTGGAACGCCTGCATGGTGTCATTTTCCTCCTCGGTGGACACAGACCATGTCTGCTCTCCCCGCCACCATTCTGGGTGTGTCAGAGGACAGAAACAAGGCTTTTCATCTTTATCTCTATAATCATTTTACTGCAAAAATACTCCCTCCTCTCCATCCTGGCTCCCCTGTCACCTCAGGCTGAAGGCTCACCGTTTATGACAATATGGCAGGGAGCTCCCTCAACAGCTGATACTTTTTGAAAGCTACTGTGAGGCGCTGCTCCAGTTGGTCCGAGAAAACCTGCTTTGACTTTGAGCTAACAACTTGACATTAATGTTATTTGTGCTTCAGCTGATGGAAGTGCACCGACGGTCCTCTGAGTGACACATTGCATATCATTAAAGGCAATCAACGTGCTTCAGCTGCTGGTCTCTGGAACTTTCTCTGAGAGGAGAAATCTTGTAATTTTGGCTTCAAGGCTTAAAAAAACGCAGCACCTGAAATCAGCCATCTAGAAAATCAATAGCTCATTCCACAGCCCTGTAATCCTCAAATAAATATGACCGTCCAAGTCTCCACTGCTTGAGAGCTTTGATACAGATTGAGTTTGTGTGCAGATTTGATGGATCACATTCAGCGAGCGGCTGGTGGCAATATGTCTGACTGTGGCGAGTATCAGTAACCGTCTCCCCCCTGTAAGTGAGACCTTCAGATGTGTTGTGTGCACACAACAAGTTCAGCAACTTTTTATATCTTCAACAAAGTAACTAATAAGGCTCACTGCATTGTTATTCTGTGCATGGGGTAACACGCTACAGCGAGGCTATGGAACAGACAGAGCTGGAGCACGCAGCATTGGTATGCTGCTGCAGCAGGAGAAGGACCCAGCAGGTCCACCACAGAGCAGCATGAACCAGAGGGCAGGGCAACAGCCGGCATGGCTGTCACTGTTCATTAGCAGGGCGCCGTAAGCTGCCTGAAGCCCACCAAAGGCCAGTCACAGGGGGGTGTGGGGTTGTGGAGGTGGGGGCACTAACTTTCCACCCAGCCACCATCCCCAAATATCTCAAGATTGCAATAGCTCTGGGAAATATCAACACTCCAGACATATCATGCCACCAGTCAGTGTTATTTAGTATGGAAATGTGGGATTCAAAAGCCAACCTTTCACACAGAAGATTCAGAAAATGTATGTGACATGATTTCTCAAATGTACGACAACACGTGGTACTGCTGGATTCCTCATTTGTGAAATGTAAATCTAAATCTAAAGGTACCTGATAAAACTGGGAGAGACCTCATCTGAGTAACCTGATCTTAATTAGCTCTGAAGCTTAGTTCATCACATACACAACTATAGAGCATCTGTACTTACTGGTCCATATTGTATCTCTTCCTGTTTCTCAACACCCACAGGTGCCTGTGATAATTACTGAAAACATTCAGTTATCTGTGGTTGTAATACATGGGTACCACAGACACAACAGCCAATCAAGACATCAGCAAGTAATTACAACTGACAGACTGAGTGGACCTTCACTGTATTTATGTATGACTTTGTTTCTGTCTGTGTATGAGTAAAATACAGTTTGAACTCCAGTCCAGCAAATCCAGTCAATTCCCTTTATCCATTCAATTGTGGATGAGAGTGGTGATTGTAAACATTTATTGGTGTGTAGACTATCCAGCGATATCAAGCAGCAGGCACAGAGGAGTCTCTGTGGAGGCATCCGGTGCTTCTGTTAATGCAGCTCAGTGCGTGGGGTGACGGTACGCTGCAGAGAGAAAAGGATGAACTTCCTTTGCTGTCTAATGCAGACTAATTTAATGATGCTGGTGAAGATAAAATGATAAAACTGACACCCAGATCCAACACCCGAAGGGCAATGGATGCATCATCAAGCCCACGTGCTTGCCAAACTATACATCACACTAAAGCCAGGAGAAGGGTTGGAAAAAGGCCACGGATGGCTGGTCCTTCGCATAATGTGTTTGCAGTATGTTTTCCCACCAAAACATATTACAGGGCCGTGTCAAAACGCTCAGGGATCCATCATGCTAATCACTCACAGTGATCACTCTTCAAAATGACGTCTTTCGCTGTGCTTCAGCATCTCCCATCAGCTGGCCTGATTGATAGACGATAAAATGCGAGTGTGTCGAGTGTGGCTGTAGGTAATGGATACCTGGCCTAGATTAAGAGCTTGCCATCTGGAAGGTGAGCAAAGTGGGGGCAGATGATCCCTCAGCGCTGCCATACCAGCACAACTGCAGCTCCGGAGGACATAAAATACAATTGGCGTGCAAATACCTCCTGGAAAATGTCACCTCTTTAAGTAAAGGTGTCTCTGACTCTATAAGCCGCTGGTGCAGGACGATGGTGACTTTGCTCCAGCCTGCACAAACAGCAGTATCTCCCCCTTATTCAGCTGATGAACTCATGTTATGCTGCTTGCATTTTAAGATAATAGAGTTGATAATACATCTGTGGTTGATGAATAAATTCAGCAAAAACATCCTCTAAAGGTGAACAGAAAACCGATTTTATTTGCTAGTCACATTTGCTGTATCTTATTTTTACATTTGAATGGAAACAGGCATCTATACGATGTGATTTAATAACTAGAATCAATCACAACTGAATATTTTTCAGCTTTAATGTAATGGCTGCAGTCACAGACCTTCACAGAGATCGACTCACCTTAGACAAAACAAAACAAAAATAACTTGATCAGGTCATTTTTATAATCTACCCAGCATCACAATGTTTCAAATTAATACAGGGAAAAAGTCAGACTGTGTCAAAGGTTCACGCCCGCTCTGCTGCCTCCTGAGTCTTATTCTCGTCCAGGGTGTAGTCATTTTAACACAGCTCTCATTGTGGGTGCTATATTCAGGTGCAGACATGCTCACCATTGCTATTCCTGTCACAGTTCACACAGGTTCCTCCAGATAGGCAGAGATGGAGACAGGCACTGAACTCCTAACCTTTCATTCTCCCGACGCCACACTTGGTTGTCATCTTACCCCTGTGTTCATACTGATAAATCTTCTCAATTATAACACAAAAATATCCGGAAAGGTGATGCGAGGCTTGACCTTTATAAGCTTGCTGTACAACATAAGCCCTTATCAATCAGCCAGCTACATTATGGCAGACTTTTACTGTTCTGACATTTCAGGACACACCAGAAGATCTCAGTGAGAGCGTGCTAAAGGAATATAATAACATATATGATTTCCATAAAGTTTTATTGCTATATCTCTCAGTAAAGCTGCAGTACTTGCAGTCTAGAGTTTTTTAAGTTGTTTTTTTAATTGTATTGACAAAGAACTGCATAAAGTTTTGAGTTGCAAGAAAGAGTACACTCTGCTGTATTGTAGCTATGATCGGGCAGACCTGTATTGATTATTAATTTAATTGTTTTTTCTCCAATTGTTCTTGTCATGGCCAATCAATCCGGCTATCAGTCAAACAGCTCCATTAATTCAAGCAAGGCCTGATGAAGTAGGAGCGAAAAAAGGACGACTCAACATTTTTATCGTACTCACATGCCAGGAAGCAGTCCATACTGAAAGAGATGTTGTCCAGGGAGATGGCTGAACCGGGTCCAGGTCCAAGTTCTGTGCTGAACTGCAGCCAGAACCTGCGGAGGGAGGGAGCTGTTTTAACCTGTGAATGCTTGGACAGCCTCAGAGTGAAAATGATGTGAGGAAGAATCTATTGTGCTGGAGGAAAAATGCCACTGAGGGTCAGCTTTGAAGGGAGCGCATTGTATGGCTCATGACAGCTCGGTGTGTGTTGTTAAGAACCACTCGCTCTTTCAGCAGACGTGAAACAACAGCCTGACTTCTTCAGGGAAGAAACACATTTTCTGGTTCCAAACTGAATTTAAACTTTCATGCACAAAATAATTTAGGCAGACGTGGTTACACAAACAAGCATGAGGCATATGTCAGAAGTCTTTAAGAGGATAGTTTGACTATTTTGGAAATATGCCTGTTTAGTTTCTTGCAAAGAGTAAGATGTGATGATATTGCTCTAACATCTGTACAGTAGATATTAAGGAGATAAAAATCAAAATCTATCTATCAGCCTGTAAAGCTCACTTTTATTAATTAACAAGGACCAGCTGATAGGCAACCAGCTGACCTGTTCTGGTCTGGATTAAACGACGTACAACCTGTTAATTTGTGAGCTTTAGGTGGATTTTGAGTTAGATTAGCGGTTTCCCCTTTTCTCCAGTCTATGCTATGCTAACCAGCTGCTGCTCGCTACAGCTTCATATTCAGTGTACATACATGTCAGTGGTATAACTCGCAAGAAAGTAAATAGGCATCTTTCCCAAAACAACATGTTATTTCTTTTGTATCTGTGGATTTAAATGTATCGTTCACCAAAATGTAAAATGGCTGTGTGGTAGTTATCAGCATTTCATTGCTGACTATCTTATTCTTTTTATTCATTTTCTTTCCATTCCCCGCGCTGCAGTCACAGTCACTTTTGTAACATAATCTATAATGTTACAATAATAAATGTGACTTATAATTCAAAAGGCATTCCCTCTGGGCAGATGTGTGTATCTGTCAGTGGGAACATTCAGTATGTCACATGTTGCTTCCACTTGCTGGCAGTCGTATTGCATCTCCACGCTCACATTCAGACTACACACACTGTCTGTTATGTCCTGACTTTTGTCTGCGCGTCAGGTTGTATTTCTGATGCTATTTAAGCCCTACAAAGGTCACGGTGCACAGAGTGGCAGGTTCACCTCGTGGTTACGGACATGACATTCTAATTAAGAGCACAAGCACTGTTGACTACATAGCCCAGCAATCAAAAATTAATCACTCTCAGGGGAGCAGGATTATCCAGGCTCGAATGGCAAAGAAACCCCCAGTCAGGCAAACAGAGATGAACTGCCTTATCTGGGGTTCCTCTTTTTTCCTGCTTTATTCTGTTTTGTTTTAATTTCTCTCTCTTTTTTGAGGGAAAATCGGGGCTTTAGCTAATTGGAAGGCACGTAGGGTGGGTAGAGTCTTCTGTATTGATTTCTACTCTCATCACTGAAAAGGAATAAAAAGATAAGGGGATATTTTGTACAACTTTACACGTGGCAGGTCCACAGTGGAAGACTGGAGTCCCTATGGGATTCATTAATTTTGAGGAGTTGAGAGGAAACGTTTCCTAGAAAATTGAATGTATGTGTTGTAAAAATCTGCATTTATGGGAGGTGAAAAGAGGGAAGAAGAGCTTCTTGCTTCTGTTTCTTTAAACCTCCTGTTTTTTTGTGAGAGCATTTGTCAGAGTGTGTTGAAAGTTTGTTGGGAGGAGAGCTGAGAGACGTGTTTGCTCTTAAACACTTCAGACTGCCAGTTTGATGCCCTCAGACAGTCCAGACACGCAGCTTGCTGTAATCAAACCGCCTCTGATGTGGTGGAACAGGTGAGCGCTTGCCTTACCAGTCTGCCAGCCCGTAAAGGGGAAGTGTGACGAGTCTCCAGCCCCTTTCAGATTTGGGTTCACTGGCTGAATGCCACAGTATGCGCTTCTCCTCGGGGCCTGTCCTGTTCTCCACTATCCACAGAGACAGCGACACCATCTGTAAGTCTTCAGAGCACAGCCAGAATCTCACCTGTTGAAGAAAGGTGCACACAACAAAGTTTGTTTTATTCAATATGCTGTAATAAAGTTGGATTGTTGATTTTTGAGTAAATGAAGTGTGTCAGTGTGTAAAACACCAGAGTAACTTTAACATCTTTTAGAATATAGAAGAAAACCAATGAGGTGTGCTCCCAGTCAAAGAGGAGATGCACCTAAAACTGCACTGAGATCACTCAGTAACAGCCATCTGTTCAGTTAATTATTCGAAGATTAATAGAATACAACCAGGATCATCATTTGGGTTATTTTGCTGTCCATGTTGCTCCTGCATGCTTCAGCACAAACCAGTTTCATTCCACTCTTTCCAGGGGGGATATGGTGGGTGTAAACCTGCTTCAGATTTAACAACAGACAGGCCATAGGAGGAATTAAATAGGAAAAGGAAGTCTGAATCTAAAGCTTGCTAACAAGCATGGGATGTGACCATGTCCCTCTAGAGCATTTTACCGGAGCCAAGAACATAATTCTTGCTCTACCATTTAAGTGGAACAGATGCTGGCTTAAGCCTGATGAAAAGCACACACGGATGCAACACTACCCAGACAAGTGAATTCACCACTTTTCTCGCTGAGTGCTTGCATTGTGCTCATCGATAGCAGGTTGTGGTCCTTATCATCAACCGCGGGACGGCATGGTGACCGTTTAAACATCAAGATTACAGGCGCTGCACAGAGCACAGTGGGCACGACATGAAAGTGAATGTGGTCTGTAGCTAATACCCAAAACTAATATCCTCAACATAGTTGTCCAAGAGCAGACAGGCTAGATTGAACAGCACCAGTTCAGTGTAGAGAGAGGGATTTAGAGTGTTAATCTGGAATCATGGCTAATCTTTGGCTGCGTGCCAAGTAGCTGGGAGGCGAGGCCTGCAGCGGTGCAGCTCTGCCTCCACTGCTGTCCAGAAAATACCAGGCACCTCTAATTCACACCTGAGAGGCCGCGAGCTTCTCCTCCTACGATTTCATTCTCTTATTTTCCTGTTTTTTCTCTTTCCTCCTCACAGCCGCTTCCTTTGCGTGTTTGTGTTGTTGGGACCAACTTTATTTCCTCTCTTTTATTATCTTATTTTCTGACCTCTTGACCTTTGCATCACCTTTCCACCTATAGCCCTCACTTCAGTCTCAGCTTCTCTCACCTTCAATCACTCCCTGCTTCCACAAAGTACACATGCAGGGGGCCAAAGGTCACTGTGCTGAGCGATATTGAAATAACTAACACGACTCTTATGCTACATGCCAACAGCATCAGTCAAGGCTTCAAATACACAACCATCCCCTGAGACCTTCTCTGTGAGCAACACCATCTGAATAATGCATGACTTCTAATAGTTTCACAACTAAGTCAGCAGATCTGACCTGTGATTGACGAGGTCAACCTCATTGTCTGTCAGGATCTCTCAGGAAATGCAGATGGCACAGTGTTAACCAGGTGTCTTGGCACATTGTCATGTGATTTTTGAGCAGTTTCTCAGGCAATTTACATATTGGATAGTTCCGTTTTCTGCTCCCTTAGGAACAACAAAAAGGATTACTGAAAAACTGAAAACTGAAAAACAGTTCTAAAAAAATGCAACTAAATGTCTTTCTATTTTGCACATTTTTTGCACATAACCACAGCATACTAAATACACATATAAACTCAAACAGCCTATTGTACATTTAAAATATAATAATGATCTTACTGTGTTTAACTTGAGCTGTTGTCTGGTAAAGAGAGCAAATAAAACAAACTTCCTTTAATTCCTGGTGATCCACTGAGTACACTGCAGAGAAATCTAAAGCTTGGCAGGTATTTTACCTATTTTTAAGACAGTTGCTGTTTGGGGCCGAGCTTTAGCTTTAGCACTCAGCTGGATTTGAAACAGACAGCTATGTGAGAAAATATTTATGCTGTTATTTTCATAGTCATGTTGTGCATGTGGCTGTAGTAAGAGTGGTATATTTTATCACCTTTCTGAAAACCTAAAAACACAAGAGCTAACGTGTAAGGAATGAATGAAACAGTGTGTTTAACTGCTTGGCATTTCCTCAGGCGAGGGGCTTGTCATGAGCAAAGAATATTATTGTGCGTTGTCACGGGTTAGAAAAATGTTTGCTCAGGACTGAACCATCGCTGCATGGAAGCCATGGTGCTAATGAGCAGAGTTTAAAGGTCACAATGTTCATGGCTCTGATGAATATTAAAACATCACTCTAACCACTGTGTTACCTATCTAAAGTGTGTTTTCTATAGAAAGCTGTAAAGCCAGCCAAGAGGAGGACACTTCTACTTGGCTAACAAATCAGCTGTAAATGTTAAAAAGAGTCTGGCGGAGAGAGAAAGTGTTCTAGCATATGAGCTGTTGTGTGAGGATGGTCATCATCTGGAAATAAAGAGAAGGCTGCTTTTATTTACTTCTTTGTCAAATCTGTGACCCATCATGTCAAAATACTGCAGACCTAGACTGGCAAATCTGGCATGTTATCTCTGAGCACGTGTACCGTGTTAGACCAGAGAGCTTGACAGACGTTGCGGCAGTAAAAGGTGAGAGAAGCCATCATGTGTTCATGTGTTACTCCGTGCAGGACACACTGTGCTTTGCTCACCGTGCATGGGGAGTTTCTCAGAGGAGGAGGGAAGAGAGGGCTCCTCAGTAATGGAGAGCCACGCTGGCCTTTGGACTGGCCTCCCTCCAAAGTGAGTACAGTACCTATAACAGCGCACACATTAAACACATAGAAGAAGAATAACAGAGTCAGAAATGATGCTTACTGTGCACTCAACACAGTCATTATCAAATCATATTATGAAAATGAATTAAAATCTCTTACACCACACATGAAAGTTTTGATTGTAGTCAAAGTGAGCTGTTAGCACATTTTGTCGTCTCTCTCCCTGCTCTGCTTTGACGAACAACTTAAGTGATCTAACAAAAGGTTTTTAAAATAATGCTCCAAGAATAATGTTTGAGAAAAGCGCTGTTGAACTGAGCGGCAGCATCAAAGAATGTAGTTAACAGTGGTTATCAGTCATATAGTGAAGGGGAAAAAAGTCATATATAAAATCACCAAATGTGCTATCAAATCATCATGCTCCATTTATAGTTCTCCCATGCTGCCTCGGAGACTTCTGTAAATAGTTGAGAACAAAAACAAGCCTCAGGAAACCGAGACTCAATACATCGAGAGACACTCTTGAGTCACTGCACTGACGCTGAACTGCAGATGTAGGACTCTGAATCTACACGCTGGAGCTCTCACACCCAGTGGGACTGTGTTTGTGGCGGCGCACTGCGCTCCGAACAAGGCAAACACGTCCGTGTGTGACGCATCAGAGAGTTTTGGTTATCTTTCCACATTCACAAACAGTTAGACTCAAATATTCAAGGTCATCAGTTAAAAATTCCCCAAGTCTTGCTTTTCTGTAAAATTTCCCCCTTTGAAGTCAATTTTAATGAGACATTAACTCTGCTGTATACACACTAAAGAGAGCCTGCAAATAGGCCATGTCATCATTTGATCAGAGCAGTGCTGGTGATATCAAAAGAGACACGTATGAGCCACCTGATGATGAGCAGGTCTGTCTGGCTGCCTTGGATGGAGTCTTGAGTCGTCTCCAGAAGAGGCCGCGGCCCGTTACTGACTGCCAACTGCACTTGCCCTCTTCAAAAGAGCAGTAGCTGCCATTGAGAAAGTGGCCTGGAGAGAGACAGGGAGAGAGAATACATCAGGGGAGGAGAGAAGGAGATGATAAGGAGGGGTAGGGGGGCATATAATGAGTGGACGTGCCCAGCAGGGGGGTGAGAGGAGAGAGAGCACTGACAGCCCAGCTGCCAAGGAGAAAAAGGACGAGGGTGGGGTGGGGACTGGGGGATCAAGGAGTTGAGCGACAGTGAAGGCGAAGAGGCTGAGAGGAGAGAGACATAGGGGGTGCAGACTAATAGCTCACAGGACTCAGTGCGCTGGTGAAAATTAGGGTTGAGGTGTGGCGGAGGGGGGGTGGGGAGCCTCTCAGAGCAACTCTAGAAACAGAGGCAGAAAATGGAAAGGGCCTGAAGTGTCTAGTGGGGGAGATAGGAAAGAGTAAAGGAAGAAGGAAGAAGGTCTGAGGGGAAATGAGAAAGCTGAGGTGGTGACATGATACGTTCTGTGGGTGGCAATCAACTTGAAATCACTTCACAGAATGGCATGAGCCTCTAAAGCATTTGTCCCGCTGACTGCAATTTACAAAGTTAGTCTGTACAGTAGCGATACAGTGAAAACGGTTAACTGCGTTGTGTGCTTCAGTGTTTGTGTAACCTCAAAAAGAGCTCTGTGTGCGTGTTGGCTTATTTCCACACTGTGGCTTAACGTAAAGTCCTTGATTTGCAAACAAGGTTTCTTCTTTTATGCTTGGTTAAATAACTGATGAAAAGAATCAAATACAGAAAATGTGCACATATTTAACCACCCTTTACTTTGCCAGGGGCACATTTTTTCAATTTCTCACTTTCCAGACTATTTTTTGTTCCATCTCCACTTACAGATAACAGAGCTATATATCTACATATCTATGTGGTTTCACTTTTTTGAGGGAATGTCACTGAATCTTAGCATGGAGCTGAAATGACAACACTGGAAATATGCCATTCAAAGAAATTCTGTTGCTTAAATTCAAGAGAGAGAAACATGGATCCTCTAGACTCAATTTCTATGAACTAAAATGAGATATAATAAAATAGTTTTTTTTACCTTGCTTGCCTAGATCTATGATGACCAGTACTGTTAACATATCTGCTGTTGGATTATTCCTCGTAATGATTTTCAGTGTTCATGAATGTTTAAAATGAATAAAAAACAGTCAGTTGACAGTACTTGATAACACTATGGTGAGTTTGAGTTTTCTTGCAGTGTTTGAAAGTGTGCTTTATGTGCCTTTCATCCCGAGCTGCTGTCTGTGAGTGCCCATTACCTATAAGAATCTGTGAGTTCCCTGATAACAGTGTGCTTTTTTGGAAATGGCATCATCCAGATAATGGGAGTGAAACTGGCCTGAACAGAGATCATAAAGCAGGTATTCTTCAGGAGGAAAAGCAAGAAAATGCTTCATTTATCACTGATACTAGTTTTAAAAATGATTTTTCCTGCACACAAAAAGCTCCTAACAGGTTTCAAAGACCAAATATCATGAAACTAATACCATTTAATTTCAATTTTAAAGTAATACAAAGAGAAACAGCCAAATGGAAGATATGTTTTTCTCTAATGTTTTTCTCAAGCAAATAAAAGCTACTCTGAACTTTCTGGGAAATAAGTAAATTTCATTTTCTGTGTCTTGTGATATCATGAGTCCCTTTTCTTGTTACATAAACCCATTAATGTCACTTAGATGTTCTTCATGCAGAGATTAAATGCCACATCTCATGATAGCTGCTCATGATGACAGAAATGAAGAAGTCAGTAGTAATGTCACATCTGCGTTAGCTCTGTGCAGATGTGCTACTTCACTTTGTGGCGCTTGCTTGTCAGGCTATCACTTACGAGCGTCTAGCTTTGGCACTGTCAAATAGATTCCAACCGAAACACTTTGTTTAATGAGGTGTGAATAAGGCTGGCATAACAGTGTCATTAGTATTTTATGAAAACTGACGTGAGCATTACTTAATCTTTATGAATGCTGAGTACAGTGTCATTCAGTTACACATGCCACTTTCAATGTCGACACCACTCTGCTGATGTCATGTCAACTTGACAAGAGGACATGGCCCATAAAAATATTTTTGTGGCTTGATGGCAGGCTCACCATAATTAAGTGTTATTACACTGGCATATGCTCTTATAATGTGCCATGGGTAGTTTCTTTACCTCATGGTTGAGTTAATGAAGATATAGTCAAGTATTTATACACTGTCAAATGTAGACTTAAATCACACTGCCAAACATTGAAATTACAGCGTTACCACAGCACAAGTTTGGAATCAACCAAAAAAAGGCATCACTGCGCTGGTCTCACTGTGTAATGAGATGATGTTTGATTTCTGATGTTGCAGCAACAACAAAGTGAAAGAATATTGCAGATTTCTACTTTAAATTCCTGCCTGCATCCACCATTGATGCAAGTAGCCTGTCTCTGTAGTTGCAGGGAGACTGTGGTGTTGGAAAGCAGTGGGGTGTCTGCAGAATTTAGACCGACTAAGATCCACCAGAGGAAGCTGGGACTCTCAGTGAGCGGAGGATGTGTTTATGCATAATGATGCCGTGGTAGGATAGTGAGAGGGATCCACAGGGACCCGATTTTCCTTATATGTCAGGAATCTTTGTGATTGACACAAGCTAAGTTTGTTCCTCCTGCTTCTCTTTGCTTTTTTCCTGTTAATGAGCCTTGGCACAGCTTATGAAGGATTTAAATAGATCAAATCATAAGAAGATAACTCGTGGATAGATCATAGAGAATAGGGTATCAGAGAGGGAACACTATGTGATTTGGTTAGCAGGGAGTAATTGTGACGAGTAGTGGAGATGAATATGGAACAAATATGGAGCTGAAGGTACAGTAGTAGAGTGTGAGTGGCAGCGAGAGGCACGAGACGTTCAGGGAATTGTCTAAAGTGGTCTGATGGATGAACTATGGATCACTGGTCCTTGTCCTTAATCAGAAAGTCTAAAGGTTATTACTATTTTTAGAACAGATTGAGAGACAGAGAAAAGGACCTGCGTCAAAGCAAATGACAGCTGTCCTTCAAGCCTCCGTGCACTCATTATGGAGGCACACAGTGGAAAGATGAGCAGAGATGTAGGGAAAAGAGAGGACAGATCTTAAACATTTCACAGCCGACACACGGCAAAAAACTTTTCTGCAAAATCCTGTCAAGTATTCTACAAGACTTTCCCAGTACCTTTTGTTAGTGGTATAACTATACAGATATGTGTTTTATTATGGTCTTTGCCACATAAATATGTTCATAATGATCCTTTACCATCAATGATTGCCAAATTTAAGCTGGCTCTGTGTTCTGCTGATTATTTCTGATGCTCAAATATCCAATTCTGGCTTTTACAATCAAACTGTTACACACAGACACTTATTACGCTCAAAAGGAGATTATACCCTTGGGTTAGCCTCTCAGGCCAATTAGCCCTGATAAGCCCTCCCACAATAGAGAGGGAGAAACTGCGCCTGGCTGTGATTCTCACCCTCTCGTTACCCTCTCATCTCTCAGCCCCCATAGTTTGCAAATGTATAAGCGCAAGGGAGCAGCCATCATTCTAATAAGCACCACATGGGAAGTTCACCTGCAGTGTGGGTAGGAGCAAATGAATTCTGGTCAGTTTAATATGGGTGAAAAACTCCACTACAGTGTGATAAAACCTGCAAGGGGCAAGAGATTTGAACTGTGCGGCTATGAGTTGTGAAGACAATGTAAAAATTCATGCATGCAGGGAGGACTAAAAAAAGATCCTTGCCTCTCACACACACACACACACACAGAGCAGGGCCTAGGGGACCTGACTTGTGAATAAGATGTCAGCATACTTGGCTAGTGTTCCTCCTAGGCCTCGAGAAAAGCACAAAACAAATGTGCAAAGAGATAGAAATAACAACCATGGAATATGTCAAGGGTGAGAAATGCTAGCCAAGCATAGCTATGCTGCCTTTTTTTTTTTTTTTTTGCCTTTCCCTTTGCCTCTCCGTAAGGACAGCTCATGCAGGCGCTCAGTTGTTGCTCTGCTGGGCCGGATGCAAGGGCTTCATTAAAGACGACTCATTGCAGCTGACCAACTCTGTCATTTTGATCCAGAAATGAAGGCAGGAAGGCGGACGCGTGAGCCTCTTCTCACTCTCATCAGCAGCTGTGCTCCGGTATCATGGTGTACTCACGACATAGGTCGCCTTCGTCGTCGCCGAGTGGACAGTCTGTGCTGAAGTCACACAGTTTGTCCAGTGGGATCCCAGGTCCCTGGTGACAGTGGTACTGGCCCTCCAGTGTGATGTTAGGGCCGGGTGAGGACACTGCACAGAGCAGAGGAGAGGAGAAGAAGACAAAGAAAACCTATTATACATTACATTTATATTAAACATTTGCTCACACAGTCAGAGTTTAGGAAATTATTTGCTCGTTGGCAGTGAAATCAGAAAGCGAAACAGCAACAGCAACAAAAAAATCTACTTTTGAGGCTGAGGAAAAAAAGCTCCCGATTATGTTCCAAGTTTCCTTATTGAGCATCACTGCTAGATTTATATGTAAGACACAAAACACAAATCAGTACCTTGGGGAAAACATAACTTATAAACAGTACAAAATATACAGTTGCTGCATAAAAGTACATCAGTCAGTGACAAAGGCTAATATAACCCCTGACTGTAAACCCTGTATGACATCCACAGGCTGCCTGTAACATCATAAATAACTTGGCCCAGGCTGCATAAGCATCTGGCTTTGAACACGGTACATATCCATCAGACAAGGAACGCAGGCAGCAAAAACAATGACCTAGATACTAGCAGGTAGCACAAGGGGAGGGAGCACACACAGACACAGACACCAATTGATATCACCAGTCTCAGCAACTCAACTGTAACCTGGGACATTTGCATATCTATGCAAATCAGAGAGGCGATATCTCCAGATTGTGGAAACTGACTCCTCACCTCTACCTCAATCAGCAGGGGCCGATCACGGTAAAGTGAACCAAACAATAAAATGGAAAAACTGCCCGCTGATGGGGATCTCGTTTCTCTCCCTCTCCCTCTCTCATAAGGAAAAGAAAAAAAAAGAGGAGTGATTCTTATCATGAGTGACTGGCTCTGCTTCCTGTAGTTTGCCCTTGATCTGTATTATGTAGATTTGTTCTCCAGTCAGACGAACTTGGAGTCGGAAGTCTGATAACGTTGGAGGCCATGACGGGAGAGGCAGCGTAGAGCAAATGCTGTTAGCTGAGCTGACAAGATAGGCAGTAATGCTACACTAATTTTAACACAAAGTTTGTAATGAATGTAGTCTTTGTTTTTTCAGATTGCATAATGTTACGTGTCACAGGATGATACACCTTCTGTGCCACTGTTCTCAGGCTCAGGCTCACATTAGGGTGGCGAGACATGATAAAGAGCAGCATAAATCAATGCAAAACATTTCTAATGTTATGTGCCACAAGGAAATAAACAAAAGAACGAACAGTGAAATGTCAAAGCCCATTAATCAGCTACATTATTCCTGTATCTTGGTGTTGGTGCAACTTGCTTGCCAGGCTAGCACAATCTCCAGATGAGATAAGACGAAACAATATGAATCCAAGTGGATAAAGGTCATTATGGATGATGTCCGTTTAGCTACTATTATGAACAGATGAAAACTTTCAGCGATGCAGTATGTTTATGTTGCTGCTTACTTTAGCGGGTGAGATGTAGATACACTTTAAGGTCAGCCGTTTCATTGGGCAAAATGTGTGGGTATACCTGCTGCAGTGTAAGGTATAAAGTAACATTTGGCAGTTAAAACTAAATAAGAAAATGCTGCGAAAACATCCATCTAAAAAGTCACAGTTTACATATAAAGAAGCACATATAAAGTCCACACAGAGTGCTGGGTTTCAGTAATGACAGTTGTTGCCACTCTTGCATGGTAGTTGCACAGAAATTACTCGTCTAGTTATAATGCAGCAGAGGGCAGAAATTTCACAGCTATGCCTGATTTGCAGCGCACTTCACTCTCACTGTGTTTGAGAAACCTTAAGGCCCAGTGGGAAACTGGCAAAGTCAGCTCAATGGATTAGAAAGAGGGGGTGGCATTTTTTATTGGACAAAAACACATTAGTCAGGGGCCTCCCACAGTCCACTATTGTGGCAGGGCCTTAATGGCTGCAGAGAGCCACATTAACATGTCAGTGAATAATCCAGTTCAGATTCTTTGAAAATATATTAGCTTTACTAAATGATTCCGATATTGAATGGCCTTTTTCATCAATGCTGCGCTGCACACCGAATGAATCGTCTCTCTGCGGTCTGAGGCTCGCACATGTTAAACTACAGCCTCACAGACAGTAGACAGTGACAGAGGACCACAGAAGAAGGCAAACATACAATTTTTATTTAAATGAGGTAAGGCAGAGGCTTGTTTGTTTATGGCCAACTGTGTGGGTATAGATGTGGTCTTGCTATGTGTACTGAGTCTTGCATTGCACATACATTATGCATCCGCTGTGCTCAGTAGCTTCCTCCCCATATAATGTTGACACCGCAAGCAGAGCGATTTATCAAGAAAGAGAAAAGTTATCTGGAGTACGCTGAAACCTTTGGGCAAGGTATGTAAATTCATCGATTTATCTTAGTTTGATGACAGTGGAGTAAAAAGTATCAAAGTGGCGAGGTTGCTGAACTTTAAGCTCCTGGGGCAGGTAAGTGCAGCCAGACATGGCCGCGGCACTCCTGGCCTACCGCAGTTCTTAAATCACACTTGTCAGATTGTGAAAACAAGTGGGTCAGTGGGGGATGAATTGCCTGTGGGAGTAAGTGAGTTTTGTTATCCGTGCACTCAGGGGGTTGGTTTGGCTTTGTGAGGGGAATGATGTATGAGTGGTGAAGGAGCTTCAGAGGTGACTGGGGAGGGCACAGCAGCTGCTGACAAATGACCGAATAGACGCTCAAACATGTGAATCGAGGCACCTGTTGGATTCGACCAAATGGCAATTAGTGTTTCTGTGCAGTTATTACAAAACTGGAAACACCTACTGACAAAGAAAGGGGGGTTATTTTCCCCTCAGCTACAACATGTTGGCTTGTCTTATGCAGGTGTAAGACAGTGTAGTTTTATTCACTAATGCAATGTAAACAGCTGTGCAGGAGGTGCACGCTCCACTGAACTTGAGCTCATTTAGATCATTTAGTTTCAGGCTATTGTTCCTGATATACTTTTGACGACTTTTAAGGAAATATTGTTTCAGGTGTATGTGACAAATGTTCAAAGGTGTGAGGGAAGAAAACAAACCCACCAGACAAGACAATGAAAGAAAGCTTTCATGCAGCAACAAAGCGCACCTATTCAGAGATCAGCAAAGACGCTGTATTTCAGTCACAGGAAATAAATGCTGTGGGACAACAAGCTTTCATAAATTGACACATATAGTCCCTTAACCAAAGTCAGACTCTGTTGTCAATTCAGACAACCCTGTGTTTGCCTTTTATAGCGGCACATTATATTTCTGATCTAAAGATCTTAAAGATCTAAAATCAGCACAGCATCTTGTCCAGACCAGCTCCTTCCAGATTTGCTGGGTTCCATAACAAATGAGTTTCCAAACTAAAATATCTGTCAGCTGCATCTCGTTCTTTTTCGAGGTGCACTGACTTTTAGAGTTGCAGGTCTGTGCTGACATTGATCTTCTGCTGCAAAGCTGAAGAAACAGGAAACACGATGAGACAGACACGCCGCCATTCACTGTACTTCTCGATACTGTTGCCTTTGTCTAAATGTCAAGAAGGAGTAAACAGAGCCGGCGCCATCACTCATCATCCAAAGCGCTTACAATCAGAGTCAGCTTTATTGGCTGTAGATGGTATGAAGTCACCAAGTGCTGAGAACAAACAGTTCAAAGGAAGACATGCAGCCCAAGCAAGGGCAGCTGAAGAAAGTTAAGAGAAAACAAACGTAACTCTCATGCACATACATGTGCGTAAAAAAACAGAAGAAAATGAAATTGTTCCTTTTCCTTCTTTTCTGTACACAGGGTCTGTAAGTTTCCAGGATTGACTGTTGACAACATTCAGTAGATAATTGCAAAGTAATTAGCGAGTAACCAGACAAGAGTCAATTAGAACATGTAAATGCCATCAATATATTTAGTAAAAGCTGCTGCTGCCACTGGTGACATCCAGTAGGCGGAGACACTAGTTTTCACTTGTCTATCACTGTTAACGGATCCCATTAAAGCATGTGAATGGATCATTTTGTACTCCGGTTTTATTCTATGTCCTGACAGTGTGAATACATTTCTGCTACATGACGCCCTGAAGTCACGTTTGAAGAATACTTTTTTTCTGTAAATTGGCTTTGACAGTATGTATTCTGTAGACATGGTAACATTCCCATAATTTACCACAATTATGAAGTCTGAATACAGTGCAGTCACAGTAACAGATAAAGCAGCCACACTTTATAGCCTAAATAAAGTGTCTTGAAATATACTTAAGCAACAGTTTAATTTACACCTAATTTCCCAACGTTGACCTAATTATAAGTTCTTTTGCCCACAGAAAGCCATTTTTCAGTTAAGCACTCCCCTAATGCCAGGTAATGTGAACATGTTTTAAAGATGTGCTCTCACTAAAGATATGTTTATTTTCCCTTTATCTTCAGAAAATACCATTTATCAGAACACAAGCCAAGTCACCCTGATTTTTCAACTTTCATTCATGCCATCTGTTTACAGAATGAAAATCAGCAAACACTTTACCTACAGTGCAAGATCAACAGCAAAACAACTGACCAGAACAGGAATGAAATTACTGCCAAATTTTTTTAAAAGCTTTATACCAACTATAGAGAATCAAAAATCACTGTAAAATTTGATTAATCTAATGAATGTTGAACTCTGTGAACATTTCTTTTTTTGTTACAGAAGGTGGCAGCTGGTGACTGGACAAAGCATCAGAGGTATAATACATACAAAATAAATAAAATAAGTAACATTGATTTGACACTGAATGTAAGAAAATTGTGAACCATTAAGTGTATTGTCTGGTCATAAAAGCAAATTTGCATTTTCCTGTTGGCTCAAGCCCAGGAATCATGGCGTAGGCAGAAGAAACAAAGAAGTCTGGTTCCCCTTTTCACATGCTACAATAGCAGAAATCAATTCAACACTTTTGTATTTTTTGCATTTTTGCATAACAGCGCCATGCCCATCAGGTTTCAGAGATTCCACTGATACAGACGTCTCACTCGGAGGGATTAACGAGATCATGCAAAGCAGTTTGTCTCGCTGTTTGAATGAAAACTTTCGCTATGGTTTGATGGACACTGCTTGTGGATTTGAATACAGACAGACGTGTCCTTGTTGAAGTCGAGCTGCAGAAACAGAGTCTGTAATCACGAAGAGGGGCAGGCTCATACTGAAATTAATATGGCTTTTGTTTTCCTACAGATGAGCAAGCATGTCAGTCATATCCTGGAATCCCTCTGTGTGCTCTGAAACAACGGAAAAAGGGCCTGAAGAATTGGCCTGGCTTGCTTGTGTGTTTTGCGTGTACAGAATTGAGATAACTGGAAACCACACACAGAAATGGAAAACACAAAAGAAAAAAGACCTTCACAGACTGGATTGAGACTTACATTACAATCCAGCAATGGCTAGAATTAATTTTTCCTTTTCTGCATTCAGTGCTGTCTGTTCTCTGGTCTCCTGTGACTTAAAAGGAGGACTGTTCTCTGTCAGGGGGAGGAAAATCTCAAGGGACCCAAGCAAGGGCAGCGCCACTATCTTGCCACCACGCTGAAGGCAGAGTCTGGAGACATTCATGGAGATTTATGCTGAAGATGGATGCGGCTGGGTTTCCCACTGGACAGTCGACAGGACAAGAAGTATTCGCTCATGAATTCAATTAACTGCACACTGCCACGCTCGATTGGTCAGAGCTCTGCCCAATCACCATCACTATCTGTCATGCTCCCTGCTGGAGAGACAGCGGCGCATGCAAGAGCAGACTGCTGGAGATGGAAAATGAAAATAATATCTTTAATGTCTATTCTACAATCCAGAGGTGCTTTTTTGGTCAATTAACTTGGTGTATTGTTTGTTATGTTTATGTGATATACTCCTTGTCATATTATGAATAAATTAAAGATAAAATAATAAAATACATTTCACTCACATGTAATGCTTTAAAACCTGACCCATGCATTGTGTACAGTGTACAAGGCAGTTATCAGTGATCTGAGTGTGGGAGGAGATGGAGCTTATAGGCACTCAGAGGAACTATGAAACTATTTAAACAAGACATAAGAAATACCGTATTTTTCGGACTATAAGGCACACTTAAAATCCTTAAATGTTCTCAAAAATCGGCAGCATGCTTTATTTTATTTTCTGTGGTACACGGTGCTCAAGAATCTGTCAAAATGTTTTAGTACGACTTTGGTAAGCTACGAAGCTGCACTGCTTGATGGATTGTTGGAGCATTACGGCCACCGTAGTCAGGAGCCTCGCGGAGTGATACGTACTGTGTGTGATGTGCCTTATAGTCCGGTGCGCCTTATATGTGAAATAAGATCGAAAATAGACCATTCATTGACAGTGCGCCTTATGATCCAGTGCACCCTATGGTGTGGAAAATATGGTAATTTCCACATGATGAGTTCACCTATGTAAGCACATCTAGTTGCATCAAAGTAGGAGGAGTCGTCAGCCATGCTGGCAGCTCTGTGAGGCTGTTCTAACAAAGTGTGTGTTTTGAACAAAATGCTAGTATTGGCAATGACAGTGCAAACATGCTGTTCAGCAGGTTAGGGTTAGCCATTACCATTTTAGTTTAGGGTGTGAGCATGCTCTCATTTGCTAATAAGCACTTGACAAGAAATACAGGTGTGCATATGCAGGTGTGAATGTCATTAGTTTTAAAAGTCTTCAATCCTGAAAATCTGAAAATTCTAACACGGATGAGCTACATGAAAAGCAGATGATAATGAAAGTTCACTGGATGGTTTTGAAGATGTTTCATTCAGTACCCGTAAAGCTCTGGGTGGTGCTAAATCTGGTGAATCTACAGAGTTTCCCTGCAAAAAACAATAATATGTAATATTTCAGTCAGAACTTGACTGACCAGTCTACCAACATCACCCTCCCCAGATCCAAGCCTGTGACTAAATAACTATGACAAAATTAATGGTACACAGCATTGCTCAGTTTGACATGAATGACTGAATCATTTTAAATGGCTATTTTCATGAAGAGAAGAAGAGATTGAAACTGGTTTGAGAGGTTTTTGAAGCTGTGTTTACTGTCGTTTTATCATTACTTTGTCATTTCCCTGAAATAAAGCTGCCATTCACATTGCACATCATGTATCTCACTCATAAATCACAAAGCGTGAGGAGGCTTTTTTCACCTTTGAAGCATCTTGATGACCACACCTACTGTGTGTCTGTCTATGAGGCTCAGTAATGACAAAGTTTACAATGCGGCTTTGACATCAGAGCATCCGTCTAATGACATGGTGGCCATGATGAGACTGTAGCCTTTACTTTGCTTAAATCAATCAGGGCTGCACTGGAGGGCTTTGATTCCTCAGAGTAAAGTTGTCCTTCCTGCGTAGTTGGTTTCATAGTTTTGTGGTTTGATCACAGGGTAGCAGGTCTGGATCCATTACAGACAAGTAATCAACTGCGGATAAATGTGTGTAACTGATTTTTTCATCTCAGATGGAGGAATAACTATGATTTTAATCCTCCACAACAAATATGACAAGAATGATGAAATGACAAGGTCTGTTAACATCACTGACTCCATGATTACTCCAGCAGGCGCTGGGATATCTCGGAGGCAACTTTCTAAGAAGTTTAAACAAGCTGTAAATTGAAGTCAGTAAAGGGTCAAAGGAAAGAGAGTCCTCTTTAGAGAGCATGGACTATATCTCTCTAAATTCACATACATTGAAACCACACTGAGGCAACAGAGTAATTATCATGTACAACACTTTAAAGCCTGTCATTTGAAATTAAATGGATTGACTCAACAGCCAGAAAAAGTATTTCATGCAAGCCTTCTACGCACAAATCCCCTCTACAGAAAGAAATGAGATTTGGGATTGCTGTATCTTAATGACTGACTTTTCTTCAATTATGCTTAAGTCCATAACATCCAGAAATGTCCTCTTCCCTGCCAGGTCAGGGTTGATTTAGACATCTGTTCCATTTGGCATATGTATGCTGGGAACACTCTACTCGGTGCCCTGGGCCATTTAACACTTGCTCAATATCTTAAAATGAAACTGCCTGTGTAGATTGCCTTGGAAAGGTGCCTGCAACAGAAAGCCAGTTTATGTGTGTTGAGGGGATGCTGCTTGCGGAGAGGCCTAAGGCAAGAGATTAGAGGTAGAATGTGATGAAGCTTAGGACTGTCAGATAGGGCCTTGTCTTGCCAGGGCGCATCTTCTGGTAATTGATGAGCTCTTTTTTTTTGGTTTTTAACTTTTCTGTCATTGGGTATTCTCTCTGTGTGACCTCCAACATGTTCAGAGGGGATCCTGAGCAACCGAAGGGCCGACAGAAGCCACAACAAAAAAAAAAGACAGATATCCATCAAATTACCTCGAAATCTGGCAGGTAGATGAACTGTGGAGTGCCTTCTTTTATTTTAATGTAATTGCGAAACTGAGATGCAATGAATATCCTGTGATCAAAAATGACTTTTTAGTTCTATTCATTTCAGTCCAGGCCCGTAGGCAGAAAAGTTCACATTGAAGTCGATAAAAGAAAAATAAAGACAGACCAAAAAACGTTATATTGACTGGTGTAGAAAAAAACAGTAGATGGAAACAGTTGTAGTGCATATGGTGGCCTCTTGATGCTCAACAAAACGTTTGAGATTCCACATGTGAATAGAAGAGAAAGTAGGCAGCCAATCAACGTGTAACCTGGTATTTCTATTGATTCCAAACAATAGGAGAATTGATTTTTCAGCACTGGGATGTTTTCTAACAGCAGATTAATTTGGGTGAAGTGAAAAGGGATGCACCAATCCAATACACTAGATCTGTATTCTCTCCAGTAACTTATCATTACAGTTTTACAGATATTCTCATTAGAATTCATCAGAACCTGAAAGGACATTACTGTATGTTGCCATTATGTTGTAAGAGTTACCTATGCAGAAAATGAGCATGCACTTTCACACAAAAGCTATGGAAAAAAACCAACAAAACACTGCTATTGGATAGGTTTCCTGTGTCCTAAATTTAATTAAATTTTACTTTGTAATTGTGCACACACTTTTCTTTTCAGGAGCACTATTTCAATTTATTTCCTATGGTCATGCTCCTGCACTTTAACCCTGTATTTCAACTACAATGGGAAATTCAAACAGCAGTGAAGCGTGAGCTATTGTAAGTACAATGGAGTTTGAGAAAGTGGACACTCATTGCTGTCGACGAAATAATATAATGTTCAAATGCTGAACATGCAGTTTACCAGTGTGAATGAAAAAATGTAGTCATATGTGGGCGGATAGAAAGGCAAATCAATATCTTTACAATGTTCTTTACATATACCTGCTGTCCTTGAAACCTATGTAAATACTAAATGCTGCCCAGTGGAAAAATGCATGCAATAATTACCCATATGGCTTAATCCAGCATGTCTCAATCTAAAGAACAGATACACTTGGAATGATAATATGGACACAATTATGTAACCACACATACTGAAATATGGCTGCGATTGCTGTGACTTCACTTCAGTACCAAAAACAGCACACATGGCAGTTCAGATCGTGTTTCCGAACTGATGAACAGTTCAGTGTCAGCTCTGTGTGGTCAACTGCAAGATGCATTGAATAGTTTCTCCAGTCCATAATAGAGCTGTGCTGCAGGCTTGAAGTTTAGGCAGAAGAGTTTACAAACCACCCAAGGTAGCAGCACTAAACCACAGTTAGAAATCACAAGAGATTTTGAGTGAATCCTGGCATTTTTACAACATAGTCTGGTTGAAAAGAAATGTACCATATTTTGCTTTTGTTGTCCAGCTAACATGTACCCTCCCAGGAGACTGGGCGTAACATTTAAAAGAAGGTGTTGGGTGTTGGGTGACATGGGCAGTCTATCAGAATAAAGTGGAGTATTCAGCTTGCGTCCGACTTCATTTTTCCACGTAGCAGTCCTTGGATAGAAAATTCAAAAACAGTTCCAAAGTCTTAATTATACATTGATTTGGCAATACTTGAAGGAAAAGACACATTTTAGTTGCTCCTTCTTTAAACTGCATTCTCTTTGTGGCATGTGATAGTTAAACTTGAAATTTGTTTTCTGTAAGCAGCTTTTTACTATCTTAAGCTAAAGGCTTTATGGCAGTAACTGTTAATATTAAATATGAGCACAAAAGTTTGTCCTGCTACTTAAAGTTTACTAATTTCATTAAAGTATGAATTCAGGATGAACGCTGCATGATGTAAATGTTAAGAAGACATCTTGTTGTTGAGAGTTTTTGAATGTCAGGTGAAAATTGGGATCACAATAAATAAATATGATGTGGTACTATTTTGCACACCTGCTTGACATCACCAAATGTACACATGTATGGATCTATGGACTGATGAGCATATGTAGATGTGTCTTTACAATTTTTACAAGATTGATGAAAACAAATCAGTTATACTCTATACTCATCCTTACGGGCCACTGACATCACTCCAACCTTATATATATACATGTATGTATATATATATATATATGTATATATATATATATGTGTGTGTGTGTGTGTGTGTGTGTGTATATATATGTATATATATGTATGTATATATGTGTACATGTATGTGTATGTATACAGATAGGTGACAAAGGAAATCTAGATAAATAAAAAACATATGTATATTCTTTTCCATAAAAAAATTATGTATAATTTTTTTCCACCTGTGCCGCTTACAATTTTATTTTATTCATGCAGTCAAAATAAAATTGAAAACTCAATTAAAGGCTTATACTGGAGATGTTCTCCGTATTTAAAGGCAATGCTGTGGCACTGAATGTTTTTTTTTTCCACAAAACCACATTCCCCATCCATCCACATGTCTAACACTCTGTCCACTCCACCAGCTTTCTCCAAACCCATTTCCCTCATTGCCTCTACAGGGCCGTGTGTGATTGATGGGCCTAGGGACACCCTCACGCTGCAGTGTACCTAATCGCAAAGTATAGACTCGCCGTAACGCTCCATTAAGGGCCTGTAGCAGCAAGGTGTAATGGTTAGGGAAATGGACCAGGGAAGGGAAGGTCACTGGTTCAAGTTCCCACGGGGTTCACTGCTGTTTCCTCTCAGCCACATGTCCGATTGGAAAAATGAATTGTGACATTTTGCGGGGTAATACATGCACGCAAATATGAACATGCTCTTCAGTAGGCAAACATTGTTTCAAGTGGGAAGGCAAATGTGACCTTCTACCTTGCCACAGTACTAAAGACAGTCAAAGTCATATCTGCTATTGACACAATCTGGTAATGAGCTTGTCAGTCATCACAGCAGTCTCTGTTTACTTCCTGGATGAGAAGCTGTAGGAGGTAAAGAGTGTCATTGACAGGTCTGCTGTGCTTGAATAATTACGTTCTCTACAGGGCTGTACCACAATCATCAGAGAAATACCAGCACAAGGCGGGATTCTAACTTCCTGTCAGGAGGATGAGCTCCAGAGATAGGCATATAACCACACAAGTCACTTTAGGGGCAACAAATTGGATTGCTTGTTGGCCCTGTGACTGATGAGTTAATTAAAGTGGAAGGGTATGGAGAAAGAAGTCAGACACTGCTCCATTTATTTATCCTTTATTGACTATATCTCCTCGCACTTCACTGGCTTGAGTAATCGCTGCCTTTCTGCTCAAGAAAACAACTGAGAGGGAGGAAATTGTTAAATTTCCAGCTCAGATTCGCAAGATCACAAAGAGAGCTGATTAAGACTACATTTATGTGTGATTTTGACTAATTCAAATCAGCTTACACTGCGTGGGGAGCATTATGGTCTCTGACTGTTAACGTATTTTTCAAAGCAGACGTGCTCAAAAGACAGCAAGAAATAATGCGCCACAAGAGGTCGGAAATGAAGTTAATCATAGGATGTTTCTCTCTCTCTCTTTCTCTCTCTCTCTGGTTTGGGAATCCTCAAAATGAATCATGTTTTTTTCCCAAATTTCCTCCAAGTCTGCAGGAAACCGTTACGCAACCGTACCATTGAGAAATACGGAACATTTTGTTGACTTCCATTTGCTGAAAACTTCAAACCTTTGGGACCAAATTAAGTCCAATTATACAGACCCAAGTTTGGATCAGGCTTTGCACTACCCACCCCGAAAGCTGACATTAGAGGTCATTAATAGCTGTAATTAGCTCATTTTGAGTGCAGGAGCCTGGAACAAATAAAGCAAACAACAGTTTTTGGTTTTTTTTTGAACGAGAGCCTTATTTGAGTGCCCTGGCTTCATGCTCTTTACTGGGAAGGAAAGAAGGTAATTCGAGCTCAGGTTTGTGACAGGTGCTGGAGGGGAAAGTGGGGGAGGTTTAGAACACCGCGAAATGTGGCGAGGCCACACGACGAGCGTGCCGAGACGGATTAGGTCTTAGTTTGGGAGTGGGATGTGTGTAGTGGGTGTTATTGGGAGACCAGGTGGTGCCTGCGGAGAGAACAGCACGTCTGCGCGCCTTTTTTCTCCACTGGCCACAGCTTATGAGCTGCCTGGCAAGAGGAACACAGTGAACCCAGAGCCGAGAACAATTAGACACCGTTCAACCGAGGCTGGATTTGCATGAGGGCCAGCGACCGCTCCACTCTGTTCTTACAGCAACAGAGAGGACAGTTAGACAAACAATCACTGGGATAACTCAGACTTCAGCAGGGCGGACTGGTTTGTGTGCGCCTTTTTGACTTACTTTGAATTTTTTTCTTTATATTGCACTTTTCTCCACATGCAAAACTACTCAGGGGACAGTTTAGGGAAGTGACTCTTTCTTGGTGCTCACTTTGGGAATGACTTTAGGAACAGGATTGAGTTTTGGTTCAAGCTAGGATTAAAGTTAGGAAGATAGTGTTGAAGGTTATGTAAGAAATTTAAGGGAGTTCAATTTCCCTTCTCCTTGCTTTGTCATTATCTCTTTCTTTCTCCTGCGCCTCCACTGCCCCACACACATTCACTCACTCACTCACACACACACACACACACACACCTACACACACACACACACACACACACACACACACACACACACACACACACACAC
>JBAJHX010000115.1:18552591-18590171 GCA_037176925.1 Amniataba percoides
ACACACACACACACACACACACACACACACCTACACACACACACACACACACACACACACACACACACACACACACAAACATTTACATATTTGACAAACAAATCAAGGTGATGTAATGGGGGACTCAGGTGTTGCTGATTTGTTATTAGGTTGCCAGTGTTGGCTGGCTCTGAGAAACTCAGCTGCCTCAAATGAGGAATTGTTCCCTGTAACGAACTGCTCTGACCTGACCTCAAGTCCAAAACCCCCATTTGTGCTGAATTTGAAGAATTAGAGCTGGTCAAATAATTCTTGTTGAATGATGTTCTTTATTCATCTGGAGCTAAATAGTGACCCAGAAAAAAAGGTATTTCATTGTGGCAGAACTCAAAGAGACTGCCTCTATAAAAGCAGAGGAGATTAGATTTGCTGGACGGTGTGTATCTCTCTGAATTCAAAAGGAGGCCCGAGAGAGCGATCACCCTTTTTAAGAAAGTCTGTATGGTTCCATAGAAAAATAAAAAGTAAAGCCCGCTTGAATGCCTTATGGTACGTAACAAAGCACTATCTGGAACAAAGTGTGTTAGTGTGTTTGAGGGGAATAATAATTTACCAAACAACAACTTACTCATGGGAATTGTTATTGTAAAAAAAGAAAAAATAATAAAACACAGACATTTGTGACAGTTTCTGTTCCCTCAACTAAGAAGCCTCTCATTTCTCAACATTTAACACTGTCTAATAAAGATGTAAAATATATAGATACCTTATTTGAAATGTAGTCTGAGAAAAATGCAGCTTTGTAGGGATAATGTTGTGCAAGCTGAGCTATTCCAACGTACAGACCTCTTTCTAGCGCTGCTGCTAATGTTAAGATTTGATTTAGTCCATGATAAGAAACTACTGGTGGAGCATTTCTCTTGGTCATCCCTTTTCCCTTTTATTCCTTTTTATGTGAGTTCAGCAGACTCTAATCAAGTTGGGTAACTTTTCTCACACAAGCCTCAAATTCAGCTACACTCGCCCAGAAAATCGGGCCTATTTCAAAATGTAGGTACTTGAAAAATAATGATATATATCAATTACATCTGGATACTTTAATCCAAGAACAGTTCGACAATACTTTCCATTAAAACAGCACCTGCCTGGTTTGACATTCTTCATCTCCCTGCCTACCAAACATCTGTTTGTAAGAGGAAACACGCATTTTATCCATATTTCCTCTGTGACACACACTTGAAATGTTTAAGCGAGGGGTTGCTGTGCTTCTGCATCTCGCTCAGAGGAAATTGAATCAGCTATATTAATCCAATTTCAGGAGCTTTCGAGGTTGACAGAGAAGGATATTATTTCAGTCTCAAGCAGTCTACGTATTTCATTGCACAACATGGTTTAATTAAGTTAAGAATCACAAAATGTAGCTGAACAATTTCCAGTGTGACATGTTTGAGCTCCTTTGGGAACTCAGTCACTCTGCAGACATGTGAGACACATTTAGTCCAGATACATATAAAAAAAACAGTACAAACAAAAGGGGGATCCCAAAGGTTGTCATATGATACTGTCGTCAGTACTCTGAGAAGAATGACATGGATGTGCCAGCTTACCCATGGTGCAGTTGGTGGTGAAGTAGGGCTCGATGGTGGCCGCGTCATCCTGTGGGATCCGCTGATCGTAGCTGCCTGAGACCCGGAAAGGCGATCCTCCGTGGGTTCCCAGGGTGAGGTCGACCACTGCCCAGCTGCCAAGGAGAGAAAGCAGGAGTAGGGTCAGTGCGAGGAGCAGACACCACGGCTTACAGAAAAACCCACAGCCCCCGTGGGGGTCGGGGGTTAGGGTGGCACGGGCCTGCTCTGCCTGCGCTCCCAGAGTCTCAGAGGAGGGACTGTCCAAAGCTTCGGCGGACTCCGACATGGGGGACTCCTCGTTCCTTTCCATTTTGTGCCGGTCCCTTTCTTCCTTTGTCTGTTGAAGCATGGCCCACCTTTGAGCCCACCCAGATGCCCTGGGTCTAGTGGAGGTTTAGAGGTGGCCAGGTGCAAGTGGGTCCCTCACTCAGGAGCTTACAGCTGGTGCGCAGCCAGACTAGAACTCAAAGCCGCCGTTACAGCAGGTGTGTGGTCGAGAGACACACTCGGGTCAAGTTGTTGTGTGTTGCCGAGCCGCAGTCCTGCAGTGAATGCGTGTCCTCCCTCAACCAGCGGCTGGCTTTGTGTAGTTCAACTGTCCCTAATTTTATTAAGCAAATTGTGGTGATTTCTCTCTGCCTCGGAGCTCATCAACAATCGCGCTCTCCCTCTCTCCCCTCCCCCTGTCTCTTGCCCATCCCTTCATTTTTCCGTACAAGGCATAACACCACATATAGCGATTGTAAATACCTACTTCCCTAATGAGAAAGTCAATTTATGAATGCCATACCTTGCACACAGACACACACACACACCACAGCATGTGGCAACAATAGCTACTGATTAGAGCACACACATCATACTGTGTGCCTGAATGTAACCATCATTACA
Organism: Amniataba percoides; assembly: GCA_037176925.1. NCBI lineage: Eukaryota > Metazoa > Chordata > Actinopteri > Centrarchiformes > Terapontidae > Amniataba > Amniataba percoides. The sequence continues at coordinate 18,555,090 of JBAJHX010000115.1, forward strand.
ACCACACATGTGCCATTATACCCTGCAACAGAACTGTTTTGCCAGTTTAGATTTACAGTTTTACACTTTCACCCTGCCAGTGTCCAGTTTGCACAGACATTCACATCAATAGCTCGCATGTGAAACAGTTTTAACATGATTCTCAACAGACGCCACCTTCTTACTTTACCATTTTTACTAAAATGTCTATAAACAATGATTTTAAATGTGAATGAAAAAACTAATTTCTTCAATATAAAACATTTTTTGCACATCTGAGCCAACTTCAAACAAACCTATTTGCATACAGGCACTGGTTCTTCCAATGTTATTTGTCAAGATAATAGGGACACGGAAAGGTTAAGGCTTAGGTTAAAGGAAATTAAATCAGATGTATTTTTAGCCATGTTATTTTGCATGAATGCAATCAGACATAAAATCAGGAAAAAGAAAATAGATGTCCATACGGAACCAATGATAATGTGTAATGTAAAGTGATTAGCACATAGTGACAAATCCACAGAGAATTACAGCATCAACATCTCTGCCATTGAGAGATGGAAGATAAAGAGGCAAAGTCAGCACCTAGAGTACATGTGGTACAAAGCTGATAATCTACCGTATTTGATTAGTTGGGAGTTGGTGCAGACCACACTGGAGTTCAGATGAGAGTGAACAGTGAAAAAAGTAATCCGTTAATCAGATACTAATGTTGCTCTGTTTCTGCTGGATCTTTAGAAAGATAGCTATTTGCTAATACGTTAGCAACAACATAATGTGATATTTTGTATTTTCTGACCTCTAGTGGACAGAAATTTTATAATTACATCCTCAAGCTTCTTTGTGGGCCTTTTGCTGATTTAAAGGTTCTTTCCTCACTGATCTGTCTTGTCCTGCTGCTGTAGAGAGTAATGCTGACACATGTTCAGTAAGTTTAGTGGGATTTTCCTTCCTTCATGAGCTTGTAGAATCATCCCAAATGTACAAAACAATGAATTTCACCTGTAGACTGGATATATTCATCACAATATAAATGTAAGAGTCAAAGACACTGTATTAATATTTGCATTCAACATCCAAAATAGTTTCTTTCCTTTCCTACACACACTAGACACTCTGTCACAGTTTTTCCCTGTGACAGAGTGACATAGTATTAGGTCCACCAAATTGGAGCAACTTCACAATTTTCTTGAAGGTTTCCACCAGCTGCAGACCATCGGTGGCGATGTTGTTCTCACAGATCTCAGTAGAGCTCAACCTTTCCATTATGACAAGTGTGCTGGGAATTAGGAGGCTGTCTGCAACTGGGTTTATTTTGGGGTTTATTTTGTGTTTTGTTTGGGTAGAATTGTGCCCGTAAGTGCCCGTAGTACGGCAAACATAAATGCATGCACACGTGCACGCACGCACACACACACACACACACACACACACACACACACACACACACACACACACACAAGCCCCCACTGCACAAACAGGCTTTGAGCTTTTCTGATTTCCCCAATGTCTGTGCTCTGACTCAACAGGCTTTGCATTACTACCTTTGCCAGCTTCCCGTCTTATGTTCTTTTTGTTTTTTTTTTTGTTTTTTTTTCATGTCGCATTGACTCTCCTCTATCCTCCCTCTTCTTTCTGCTCTCACCTCTTTCCAGTGCCTTTTCACTAAACCCTCCTTGCCCTGTCTCGCCCTCTCTCTGCATCCAGAGATTGCTACCCAGACTGAAGGGAGGTGTTGACCAGATGGGAAGTGATGTTACAGTACCACAGTACACCGTTACAGTGGAACCTGCTCCCTGACATATCCCATAATAGAAAGGAAATGAAGCCCTAGATAAGAATTGCCACCTTCTCCTTGATAACCTTGAAATGATTCACGACTCATGTACATATGGTGCCGCTGAATTCACCACTGGCTCGGCTGTGGGCCAAATTTAGAGCTGGCCTTTCATTTAATCGAGTACTGGGCATGATCATAATAGGCTTGTATTATACAGGAATGTCTGTCTCCTTGTTTGTAAGATACCTTCAAGCACATGCGCTGCAACACCATGCAATCTTCAACCTGGCTACACTGGGACAAAACTGCTCTATATTCAAATATGAAACACACGAGGGACCCGCAAAATCTATGATTGGAGAGATGGAGACGTATAAACAAAGGAACCTGTGTTTGGCATTGAATATGCTCAATGTTCTGCTAATAAAATGAACAGAGCTGTATGGCAGCCAGTCAGTAAAGTGATCAATATGAACCTGATCTCTACACACAGTGTAATATTGTACACAAGTGTACAGGACTAGTGAATTATTTTTATGTCTTATCACGCTATGTCTGCGCTGGCACTCACAGGACTGATTAACTGAGCAGTGGATCAGAGCAGAGCTGCCAGAGCACATCACTCAAACACTTAAACCTAATTAGTAGTATACCATGCAAGGCACAGCGGTCCTAAATATAAATAAATAAAATGAAATGAATGATAAAGACTCCTCATGCGGGAATTAGATATACATGACTAATCCAAATGCGGATGCTAATAATTCTCATTATGGTCCTTTGTGTCCCAACGGCCTGTTGGTTATTTAAAATCACCTGACCTTTGTTCAGAGCGCTGTTTGGTGAAAGCCTCTCCCGTGATGAGAATGTTTTTTTCGTCATAGGAAAATAAAACAAAGCAGCTCAGGCCAACTAATCTTTGCTGCCAATTGACAATTCTCATTTCATAATGCTATTCATTTATGCTCCCCTAGTGCTCTGCTCTGGCTAATGTAGCCCTTTTAATTTTCATTTGGTGTATGTGTGTGTTTGTGTTTCTTTGTGAGGCTGTAGGATGCGTATGTCCTAACCACATAAAGGCTTGTTTGTCTTGTGGGCTCTGGTTTGCATTAGCTGTGATTCTCATCCATCAGGACAAACAATGCATGAAGAAGCGTGTTGCGTATTCTTTTCAGGGTGGTAATGTTTCCCGCATGCTGTGAGGCCTGGTCAGACACATCATGCAGACTAACTGTGTGTATAACTGTGTGTTCATGTGTGGTCTTGTGCTGCTGTTCTCAGACCAGACAACATCTTGCAAGCTTTCTGTCCCTCACATGTTCAAGTTCCAACTGACACATGAAGTAGAGCTGGGGTTGGTTTGGGGTCAGGAGGAATTGATCAAAGGCCCACACAGATGTACAAGTAACATAATGTGAGAGACAACATTTTAAAAATGATCTGCGGGTGAGTGTTGTTTTTCTTTGACTACCTTTTGCTGCTGAGCACAAATTACAGTCATTTTGAAAATAATCACCCAGCTTAAACTGGGCATTTTGTTTCAAGTACACAAAATGGTAAGTAAAATAAAAGCCCTTTCTGGGAGAAACATTAATTGTCCAGCAGTGGTGGTTTTGTCTTGTGAACCGCTTGGACCTGAAATAATAGACAGGTCAATACAGGAACTGGCTGTTTCTTTTCTTTAATGTTGTGACATAGTGTTCGGTGCATGCTGGGTCAAGAGAGAATGTTCAACACGTCACCTGAGAGACATTTTAAAGGGTTTTCAGGCAAACCTGAAAAATGCAGAACATCACAAATGTGTGGTTAGTGTTGTTACATTCTTCAACACAAATTTTTGCAACACAAATGCCTTATTAGGATGGTCAGGAACAATTACAAATGACAAAATTAATAATAAGATATATGGGGGAAAAATGAAATGGAGAACTAAGATTTAAGCTAAATTCAGTCTTAAGGTGGGAAACAAAGCACACTGTGAAATGGGGTCAGACCTGCAGTCCTGACAACACAGTTAGCCAAAGGTTAACACAGTTTTAACTGCTTATGTTGTTGTTATGTCTGTGTGTTGTTGTTTTTCACTTTAGCACAATGTAATTTGATAAACATCACTAATGACAATCACTTTTTCCTGGGGATTCATGCTGGACAATGCTCCAAAGCATCTGTTAAACATAAACATGTTAAGGTAGAGATGCAAATGTGAATTTCAGTTGAAATCAGCACAAATTTGTAAAATGTAAAAATAGAATTACTTTGAGATATGGCTGTATGAATATGCTATGTAAATAATAACAAATAAAGATGTTCTTGAATCTGAAAAAAAGGAAAATCTAAATTTTCTTCTTATCTCATCCAAATAGTCATTCACAAACCTGGTGATGCTGTGACAAAACACTTCACTAACGTGTAGTATCAACAACATATAGTGCATAGTATTGACAAAACCGTTTAACTCACATCTTCAAGTTGAAATACATAAAATGGAAAAGGTTTTCAATCGCTCCCAGAGTCCAAGTAACCTGTTGAATGCATCTGCAGTAAAACTAAAGGAGCCGGAGGACAGAAATGGAAACTGCTTTACATGGTAATGGAATTTTTACCCCCTAAGAGACATCGCCATAGGTTTCGATCACGCTAGCTGTTTTAAATTGAAGTGGGGTTTTTTCATGGGGGAAAGATGAAATTGATTGAAAATGATGCCATGTACGACTCGGTCCGCATTGGGGCATCAGGGATTAAGGAGTTAGGAAGTAGGTGGGGGCCACTGACGTGACTGCTGCTGGATCAGGATCTCTACTTAAGGCACATTGATTTTGACTGTCAAATGGCGTAGTGCACAACAGCCGTAAGCCAATATGTCAAGAGGAGTGCAGATTAGATTGAACGGCCTGACATGGCCCGGCTGAATGAGTGCCACTTCCCCAAACTAAACAGGACACATTTGAATGCTATCTGTTGAGAGCAAAATCTGTTACGCCATAATGCAGCTGGAGCGGCGGGGTGGAGTTGGGGATACAGGGCTGACTTGTACTGGGGACATGTTTCTGGCAGACTTTAATGTTTGTTCAGCCAAAGTGGATTAAATAAAGGTTTAAAGATATTTTTCACTGGCCTTAGACTTAGTTTTTCAAGTACTTGATATGAGAAAAAATCACAACAGTCACAGAAAACTCTATAGTTTGGTCTCATTACACATAATGCCTCACAGGCAATGAATAACTAAACAATTTCATTATGGCAGTTTGTGAACGCTGTAAACTACAATATAGAGGAGGGGTTTGGTGGACAGCAATTGTGAGGCTTTTACACGATTTTGCTGACTAAAACTTGGGACTGCTCTCAGCCGTTGTGTAATGAAACATGAGTCACACCTGAACACGGATATCTCACATTTTCGGGGTTAGGCAAATTATTCTGTGACTGAAATATTAACAATCTCCCAAGAGCAAATTACAGAGGATGAAAGCGACCCCAACCAAACACAAAGGCCCAGATGAAAAAAAAATGTGATGCAAGTGAGTCGAGGATTGGTGTCAGCATGGTAATTACATATGTCCTAAATAATACACACACAAGTTCCCTGCAAACCAGAAGTCTGGTGTGAGCTAAGACCAAGTGAGTAATCATCAGTGATAACAGGCCGACACACCCTCTCCTGAATACCTACTTGAGAGATTTGCCTCTTGTCATGATTGTAATTCCAGACGATTGTTCTTTGAACATATCTTCACAAAGGAATGTCTTTAAATGCAGGCTGTCATCAGTGTGTTACTGTAAAGTGGGATGTGTTTTGACATAATTATGGAAGGATTTCACTCGCTCAGTCAGTCACTTGCCTTTGATGTGTGTAGCTCTCCTGCCGCTAAGCTACATGAACCTGTGAGAACTGACCAGGTTATCTGCTGTAAAACTAATAATCAAAGCAAAGAAGCATTCACTGATGGCATTTGTGAATACATATGCATGTACATGCATGTACATGCACGAGTGCACATAATGTCTCCATTACACAGTAGATCCTGTTCATTTACACAGAACTTAGTTGTTGAGGAATTTTTCAGAGACCATAATTTGTCTAAATTTTCCTGATCAGTATCTGGAAATCAATTACATGAAATCTACTTTGACATAATACAGAGAGATTGTGGAAAAAAGATGTGGAAATTGGATAAATAAATCAACACCAACCACAATTTCTCATGTTACTGTTGACTGGTCTAAAACTTACATACTGCATAAGAGTTTTACATTAATGACTCCATATTTTCTGCCGTTCTGAGACACCTCATATACAGGATTTGCTGTGTCACATAGTAACAGGATCAAAATACCCTCTGGCATAATGTCATGAGCTTGAAATGCTAAACTGCAATGTGTGTTTCAAATCCAAACAGAGTAAAAGTCTGCTCCATATTATCTAAGGTCGAACTGATATTATATTGGCTGGTCATAACAGCTTAGATCAGGAGCTATGAAAGGGAAAGTGAAGGCTATGCCAAGACTGGTAGAAACAGATGATGCCTCAGTATCAAACGTACACAATGGCAGTGTTTCAAGGGAATGACAGGTCCACAAAAAACCCCTCTGCAGTGCCTCAGGTTTGGCTAACAGATTTAGCTAATGTCTTGAACGAGCGTTGTATCACAGCTGATCCTCAATGCTTGAGAAAGTCCTGTAATGAGATGAGGTCTTTGGCATCCACTGTTCAGCATTTCATCATGAACAAACTGTACGACACACACACACACACAGACAGATATAGATATACATACACACACACACACACACACATACACACACATATATCTATATACATATAAAGAGAGAGATTGATATAAATAACGACGAAAAAGGATGTGCGTCAGTGACCACACAGTCATAATAATGCTCACAGGATTCAAGGAAACCAATCAAAACTACATAGCTAATGATTTTGGTGTTATGAAGAAGAGGGGCAGTGGAGCAGATGAGTCCCAAACAGCTAATGAAAGAAGGCCCTGCATCTCGTTGTTCACTGATTGGCCGGTGGCTTCAGCTGACTGCCCATCCGCACTCTGACAGCGCTTTCTAATTCTTGCTGGCCTCAGTAACGACATAAAAAATATCTGAGGTTTAAAAAAAAAGCATGTAATCCTTCAACCAAGACAGAATAAGCTCAAGAACCAGGGGCAGTCTGGCCATCTGGATGAGCAGGAGTTTTAACGTTGGCCCATCAATGTGTGGGCCGGCAACACTAATACAAAAAAACCAAAACAAATGTCACATTCTGTTTGATTCTGCATTAGACTGGCCAGCTGGCTGTGTGTTTGTGTGTGTGTGTTTGTGTGTGTTTGTTTGTTATGCAGCTATAAATTCATTATATCTGATGAATGCATCACTCTCGTGAACTTTACTTCAGTAAATTTTAACTCTGCGTCATCTAGCTCTGTGATTGGCCACACTGGTACATTTTATTTCTTTTCTAGTGTGCAGTATGAAAGAGAAAACATGAGGGTAGTTATCCTCTGCTACTGAGGTGCCTCTCTTTAGGGAATGCTCTCTCTGCATTATCCTCAGAAGCCTCTGTCATTAAACAGCCAGCCGTCGAGGCACAGCCCCTTGTCTCCTGTAAAAAAAAGAAATTGGCGCAGTGTCACTCATCTTTCAAGATAAGCCCACCTCTTCCTGTGTGTATGCAAGGTTGATGTCTCTGGTGAGACACCCTTCTCATGTTATCACAGAACAGGGTTTTTAGGATAACCAGCCCTCACTTCTCTAAAACAGTCGTACCGCTGTATCACAATGGGTCTATACAGACAACTCTATGGCTAGATAAGCTTATCTGAGCGTCTGACTGTCAGCCCAAGGTTGGTTTCCAAAGAGTCCTAACTCAACTCAGTATGCCAGGAAGGGCGCCCGCATACACATTTAAAAAACATAATTAGATAAAAAAGAGAAATTTTCAAAGGACAATTGTGAAACCCAGCAAGACGAGGAAATTGAATTATGAGTGATGCTGCATTAAAATCCAAAGATAAAAGACTGCACAGTTTGCAAACAAGCAAAAGGCACAGACGATGGCAGTCACGGTGGTTGTTTGGGATGATATAAGAGATTGCAGTTAATTTGCTTGAGTGACAAACTGCAGGGTTATTGCAGGGATTACAAAAATACACTTTACTTAAAGCTGGAGGCAGCAGCCCAATTGACTCAACAATGTGCTGACGCTGTTTTTCATAGCTACTTACACAGAGCGCAGCGGTGGCATCTTCACATATCACCAGCTCACAAACAACCAGCAGTGCAATCATCAAACAAAACCACAGTGCTCAGATAATATATGTGACAAATAATCATCATGTATGATAGAGAGGTACAACGTGGCGACAGCTATTCCAGCCATTTTAGCGCTATTCATCACTGCGGCGGCTTACTCTCTCTTTTCTCTCTCTGTCATCTAATTTCATTTTCTATAGTTTCCTCCATTATCTATGCGGCAATCTGTTATATCGCCTCATTCTCTCTGTCATTCTCAGTCTCTCTCGCTGACTCTTTGAGTCTGTGTTATCCCCCAACACCACTACCATTCTGAATAATTCAAAGTTTACGACTCTACTGTTGCAGTACTATCTAATGATACAGTGCTGATTGAAATATCACTGCTGTTGTGATGGGGAATATCAGGGCTGGGGGCTTCAAGGTACCATGGAAACATGATCAACATGCTCCTATAGGGGAATGAAAACAGAGGCTCACCCTATATCCACTTCATCCAAGCCATGGGAAAAAAAATAGCTTGTATACTGCAGTACGTCTCCACATTAAACTGCTATACCATCTATTAAAGCTGTCATTAATACAGTTTTCCTGCCCATACCCCACCCAGCTCTCTACGACTGATCCTTAACTCATTGGTGTTTCCTTCCCGTCAACGTCAAATTAAACTGCACATCCAATTTAATAAGGTTTCGGCTATACCTCACATGGCACATAAAGCATAGAAGACCACTATACATTACTAATTTCAGCGATGAAAGCTTTGCCTGTGAGACGCAAACTACTATGCTATTACAAAGATGAAAGGCATGAGGGGAGAGATCACATGGCTACTTGCACTTTTTAATTATGACCCAAATTCAATTACTTTGCAACCTCATACTTTACAGAGCCACAGGAAATTGCTCCAATCAAGTGACAGCGCTTGTGATTAAAACATGTTCACTGTGTAGCATAAAAACACTGCTGCTACAGCTCGCAGGAAGCAAATGATGGCTCGAGACAAAAATGATGGCTCAAAGCAGTTACTCTCTCCTGACCGTCATGTGGCACCACACCATAATTCATGTCAGATGTGTGACTTGCATGTAAAAAAAAAAGCACCACAGTTATGAGATTGTTTAGTAAAATCTTCAACGGCATGACAATCACTATTTGAAAATGGTTTTTTTTGCATGGAATGAAGTGACAAAAGGAGTCACTTCAGCAGTGTTGGAGTCTGTCTTCTCTTTAGAACAGACTCAGAGGCCCTTCATACCACTAATCACCCTGTAGGAAGACAGATGCTTTGATGCTCGCAGCCCTGAGCGCCTGCACTTCTGAGACGCTGGCAGCGGTGAAATCTAGACTGTCGCAGCGGCCGCTATGCAGCAGAAAACAAAGACCCATACAGGAAGGGGCCAAGACAAAGTGAAGACCAACAGAAAACCAAGCTTAAAAGCTTTATGTCAAGATTAAGAAACTCAAAACCGAGAATTCAATTTAAGGTAGTTCAGGTGTTCCCAACCTTTTTGGCTTATGACCTGTTAGGATGATCTCATATCTATCTTTGTCTCTATCTCTGTCTCTCAGTGCAGAAATATGCTCTCTTGTTGTCTGAAATCCCTAAATAACTGAATGTATCACTGTGCAGAATTGCAAAATGAAGATGCACATGTAGGTTCAATTAGCAAGAATAACAATTTCTTTATTGCTGTCAAGTGAGAAAATGCATCTGGGCCTTCGATTACTATTCACCAGGTGCTTCACATCCTTCCATATTCAGCATGTCTGTGGTTCTTCTATTTTAATGTGTTTACCAGGATTTGGATAATGTCCTGGCTTCTGTGTATAGAGAACATTCATGCATTTCATTAGAGAAGACAAAAGAAGGATGAATTTTAAGTAGGTTGCACGCTTTCAGCTGCATGATGGGAAATACATTGCATCTGCATGTATAGTATGTTCATGCTGCTTTACTTTTTCACTTAACTTCAAATAACTGTATTAAAAGGGAATATGCAAGTGGTATTTACTTGAGGACCTTAGGCCTGGGGTTGTGTATAAGGAATGTTTTCCATGTTGAAATAGGACGCACAAGGGAATGTGTGTTTGGCTGAGAGCTTGGAAAGCAGAAATCAATGTGAATGTGTTATGATTTGCTTTTAGTGAGGAATGCTAAATATTAGCAGTTGTGGGGACTTGGTGCATCTTCTCGGATTAAAAAGGCTTCAAAGAGGCCTCAAGACTCTCAGCTTAACATAGTGTTTGTTTAAGCATTTACACACATGTGACAGCATGAAAAAAACAGCTTTTCCTTTACGTTTAAAGTTTATAGATCTTAGAAAGTTCACATGATGTGAATATTTGGAGTGGTTTAATGAAGATGAGAAGTTAGGAGGAGGAAGCAAAAAGATGCTGACATTTTGGATATGTATAGCTGTTTTGAAACCATCAAATTGAATTATTATATATCTTTATTTATCCCAAAGGAAATTATTTCTTATCATTTTATTTTCTATTAGTTTGCACGCATATTGAATATTGTATATGTGCTGTTTAAAGTTATTACAAGGGTTCATGCAACAAAAAGTGTTTTCTGGTATATCAAAATGCAAACCTTGTCACCTACCTGCCAACCCTGTCTCCTAAAAATTACATTCCCACACAACTAAACGGTCTGGCAGCCTACAGACACCATCTTTACCTACAGAGAGCACCAGACATGTATTTCTTCATAAAAAAAATCACATCACATTTAAGTACAAAAAAGCTTCCATTCAAGATAATTGGCATTCATTAAAATGTGATGAAAAATACTTTTTAAGAACAAAGACAACAAAAGCAAGACCCAGATCTGAGACAAAGAGCCAAAATGGTAGTCATGCAAGAGTACTGGAACCTTTATTGTAGCTTGATTGAACATTGTTTGTAGGAAATATATTCTTTATGAATCAGCACATGAAAATGACAAACAACAAATGTATAATCAAATGTTCTTTTTGCTCCTGTGTGTAAGACTCTGCATTTTATGCACAAACCTCCTAATGTACACATTTTCCTTGAGATAATGTCTGAACGATTGCATCTAGATCCTTTTATGAGTTTTATAAAAAGCAAGCCATAATAATTAATGACAGTGAGAAAAGACTGACTCCAACAGCTGGACTATTTTGCAGTTATTAATAAATAACTGTCATTTCATGCCCAAATTTTGTTCTGCCTAAATAAAACTCACTGAATTTGTGCCAGTGATGTGACAAACTCTGCCTGTGACCATTCAAGCTTACCACGTCAGGGAGTGCCAATTTAATTTCGGACAGCGCAGTGCAATTTTACTGTCCAAAAATATGCTTGCACCACTGCCTACGCTGATTCCATCTATGCTGTTTGGATTTCTCTAGTTGGAGGAAGTAAACTGCTCCAAAATATCATGAATCACTCTAATGTATGAAATGTTTGTCCATATCAAAATCATTCAACCATGAAACAGTTTACATGCACAGTAAAAAGTGTTTTTTATGTGGCCTAGCCAATTACATTGGTAATGCAGAGTTGAGTCTGAACTAAATCATAATCTTCTGTTATGGGTCATCCAAACTGTCTTGCACAACAGATAACACCCCAATTTTTGGTTGATTACATTTCTTCAGCCAATCAGAAGACAGCAGGTCGGGTAAGTTTGTTCCAATTATAGCCTCTAATTTGAGGGATGCTCTGCACATTACCAAAACAGTGCCTAATTATGCTCACCTCATGATTAAATTTTGTGCATCTAGGGGCTGCTGCTTGATGACGCATACAACAGCTGCAGGAGCTGTCTCCCTCCTTCCAATAAATGTGCCAAGAGTGGAGCCTGATGTATTGAACTTATCATATCACAGACATTGTGTTTGTTGTCTCAGCTTCTTGCTGCCTACAGCATACAGTAAAGCTCAGCACAGTCGTCACCTAACTCTACACCGGGGGGGGGGGGACTAATAAAGGTGATGCAAAACGGATTCACCTAAGAATGGCAATACATTTAACATAATCCAGTAACTTATATTAGTTTTATAAATGACTAATTTTATGGTTTCTTACCACTATAAAGGTCATATCTACAAAATAACAGAGACATAGGTCACTCAATCAGACAAAGGTATGAGTCCTGTTTCTGCCAGCGGTCAATTGCAGCTTCACTAATCACAATGACAATTTTTCAGTAGCCACCTATCAAGCTCTGCCCATCATCCATAGATATTTTCAATTAATCTAATGAAGGTTTTTTTCAGAACCACCCACTAGCAACATTCTGCTTGGTGAGCTGGGTTGATGCAGCTAAACGAAAAATTATTCATTCATACATGATATGTCATTATCTATTATTCAGCAACAAAGTTGTAACTGCACATGTGATTATTCTGTGCATCTTTATCTTTCAAATTAAAACTGCTGGTGCACACCATTGCACACCGAAAATGCTTGTGGGCTCCAGAAATGTGAATTCATTTTGAAAACAGGGGGAATCGTTTGCTGTTGGCACCAGATTTGTGGTAAAATGTATTTATATTTAGGTAATATGCACTTCCATGCACACTGGTTTCAACTTGGGAGACGCCACCAAGTAAAAAAAAAAAATAGTGGCAGAATAGTGTGTGGTTCCATTATTATCATGATAATTTGTGATAATCCATGATAATCTCTCAACTAAGATCATGACAGATTATCATGCTGTACAGATGGTGTGTATTGTGGATTTTTTTAAAAAGCAATCTGTATTAGCTCATTACATACATTTCTCTTTGTATGTGTAGTATCTTTTCTCTTGCATTGCTTTACCAGCAGTTCTGGGGAGTACAGTAAAAAATGCAGTTGGTAATGACATTGGAATGAAATGAACTGTGTGGAATAAATAGGCTGGGGATTGGGGTTTATTTCATTGGCCTCCTCCAGAAGGTTCTCTGTGGTAAAACAAATTTAATTACTGACTTCAGTGGGATTGTTCAGTCCCATAGACATGTTTTGGTGTATGCCGAGTCGAGTTCCACGACAGTGTTGTTCAGACTAATTTCCATCACGGAGGCGAGGGGACTTGATTTCCAACAGTACGGGGTAAATAGTTCAAATTATTCCAATCCTTGAAGCAATCAAGTAACATCAACAAAAAAAGTTTTTGTTATTACTGTAATGACAGTTGAGAGGATGAGCGAGAAAAGGGCAGTATGTGTGTTTGTTGTCAGACTTATTTGCAGTGTTCTGGGAGAAAGCTGGAGAGGAGCAGTTAAAACATGCTGGATCACTTTTTTGCATGTCTTACATAAACACTCCTGTAAATAGCAATCATGAACGCCACCTCTGCTGTGTTCCATCAAATCAGCCTGTGTGTCTGCACCTCTTTCATTCAAACAGAATCAAACCTCTGTCATTCAAATGCAATGAAACTGGGCCAGGGTGACTGACGTGCAGCACAGTAAAAAAGAAAACCTTGTTGTGAATAGGCAGTGGGAACACTTTGCCATGAAAACTTTATCTAACTAGGGGGAACATGAAATAAATAACAACTCTATTTTGCCATAGCCTTTGTCATTACAAACAACAGCTCCACAGTCTGTCTCTGATTTGCCTAGTCTGCTTGCAAGACTAGAGGGAATCTAAGTTTAACCCCTGCATATCAGACAGGCCAAAATGTAAACCTTGTAGTCTTTTTTCATCATTAAAGTGTGTGAAGTGAGTGCGTGCGTACGTGTCTGCAGGCCTATGATTTGTGATGACTGCATAGAATTTAATGATGAGAAATATGAACTCTTCGGGGCTTACAAAGTTTAAAAAACATTTCCTCTCAAAACAGAAAGGCAATTCATCTTCTCTTTGTTACTGAACCACCTCCCGTATTTCAGACCGACTTGTGTAGATCCAGGAGGTAATGTTGGTAAAAAGAATTGTTCATGCAAGAAAGGAAAAATTTTGGAGCTGGTTACTGAAACATTTCCATTATTAAAATGCACGGGAGAGACAGTGGTCTAACATTCCTGCTGAGCGCAAAACTGATCCCGCAGAGTTTTAATTACTTCTTTCACGTACCGGAGTTGTGTTTATATTGCACTTCTTCAAACTTCTCCCCAGCTGAGTCTTCTGCAAACTTCTGTTTCAAAAAGTCAAGTCCTTGCAGAAAACAGGTATGAGTCACATTTATCATGTCTATATGTCTGTGCATATATTCCTGCGTGTTTCTATTAAAGGAGCATTCCACCAATTTTATGCCTACAGGTCTACACATGGTAACATGGTCTAATGATGCCAGCTGGGGTCATCAGGTCAGCTTGGCTCTGAGGGCCTTTGGAGTTTTAAAGAGATCTGTTATTGACGGTAGGTATGGAGGTACAGAGGATGTAACAAAAAAATAGACAATCTTGTGCTTTTTGGAGCTTGACCCACAGTAACAGTGCGGATAGCTCAGCATTTGGTGGAGCAGTTTTACCCCTTCTGTTAAAAAATCTATCTTTAGTCTCCCAGTGTTATGTTAATACAAAACCCCTGAAATGTCCCCTGTGACACATTTCTTGATATGTATGAACCACTCACAGAACAAATGGGCCGTGCAACCAAATATCATGTCAAGTGTAATTATAAACATGTCTCTTTCTCGTCATGGCATTCAGAACTATCCTTAGCTGATGTCCTGGCAGAAGCTGTGGCGATGCCTCTCCCAGCTGGCCCCATGGTTGAATAACTTGGTGGGCACCAGAAAGCACGTGGCTCTTCTCGGAGACTGCACCCATCCCCTCCCCCCAGCCAATACTGAGCTGCTTTACATTCAACGCCAGTGCTGAGGGAACACTCAAGCATAGTTTAGCGGTAAGGACGTGATACCCATAAAACACACTCAGTCCCAGAGAAGATTTATCATCAGGCTCCCTCTCTGCTGCTGCCTGCAGTAGATTACATGTCAAAAGTGGCACTGCGAGCAGATATTTCAGCCAATAAGCACGGGCGGAGGGAGAGCAGGGCTCGTCTCGAGAGTGACATTGCACGGCCTCGCTGAGAGAAGGGCTCAGGCTGACCCTTGATCCTATTGTTCTTAAGAGTGATGGCTGACCATAAACCTGCCTGACATCATTGAGGTGAAATGTAGCAACAGGGAGGCAAAACAGATTACAGGCCTGAGGGATGAAATAGTCAGAATGGAATCCTCTCGCAGACTGAGCACATAACTGCAGACGTGGTTTTCATCTCGCGGAATAGCTGCACCGACGTAATGAGCCGATGGTGAAAAAAATCTGAACGCGATACAAATCACTGCAGACATTGAGTTAATGGGAAATCCCGTTCCCGCCCAGCTCACTATATGTATTCAGATTGGGCATGTAGACTATCTGGTCATGATTAAAAGAAAAAAAAATACTGCAAAATTAATTTCCTCAAGGACAGAATATTTCAATCAGCACAGTCCAACAGTCCAGGTACTGGAGGACTACAGCTAAACCTGGATGATCTGGATCAAAAGAAATCCTCAGTATCGACCACACACAAATAAAAAGTCTTCGAGGCTCACCATTCGCCATAAAAAAAAACAAAAAACAAAAACGTTCACATCACCAAGATTTTGACCAATCATCTGCTGTAAAATGATGCGTGCTGCTGCATGTGTCCTTAAAAAAGGTTCAAATCAAATTTCACATTCAATAGCTGAGCTTCCCCCGTTTAATCAGACATTCAGTCGGGAGCAGTCAACACATTTAACATTCTCACTGCAACGTTAGCTCTCTCATGTAGACCTGATTATTATGCAGTTGGTTTCAAAAATAAAGTCCCAAAGATCCGAGTATGAACAGTGCTTTAGTATGTGAGAGGATGTTTCAGTCAAAGCTGAGGAAAGGCAAACAGCACTGTAGGGACGTAATAAACTCCACACACAGGCACCCTGCATTGTCTGTCACCCGTCTTATGAGGTTTCTGAAATGATAAAGCAGAGTCCAGGTGCAGTGCCTACAGTGCTTTAGTTAGCTCCGCTTTGGGAGCAGACAGGAGGCAGTTGTTTATTCTGCTCTCCTGTGGAATTCTTTTGGCTTGTCACTTACCATCAAGGGAAGAGGGGCCCTCGCACAAATGATCTTTGAGAACCGGTGCTGACTCATGCATCTGATGTGTAGTGACAAGGCTGCAGTTACAGTATTTCTTCTGCTCCCTGAATCTCTCATGGATATCTCCAGCCTGTCACTTCACATCGAGGGAGGTGGGACCCACAGTCATATGATCTTTATGAATCACTGCTGACTTCTCTGTAAATGAAGTCGCCGCATTGGGAATGTTTTAGACAGATCAGTTCAACAAGTGACAGCTTCGGACACAGATTTGCCTTCAACAACTTGAATTTTATATTAGGAGACTTTTTTTTAAAAAAAATGGCTGCTATGCCAACACTACTATGTCAGTTTTTATAATCTCCTTTCAAAGAGCCATGCGCCTAAAAATGATCATCATCTGCCACTGGAAGTCTTTGAAATATAAAAAAGTATGCTGCCCTGACACAATCAGCACTTTCCAAACAGCAAAGGAAAAAAAGGTGAAATATTCGGAATCTGGAGCAGATGCTCACTGCAATTCAGACTACAAAGAGACAATAGTTGAAACATCTTTGTGAAAGATAAAAATCAAAAGGTTCATCTCATTCCCACGAGGCACAACACATGCGGGTAAAACATTTTGGGTGCTAAAACCAAAAGTTGTAGAACACAGTATCACTGTTAACTCCTATATGTTGCTTAACACTTCATCTAGTTCAGTGATCCAACATCTCAATTAAAATACTTTTAAGCTTTTAGGATTTGTTTGTTTGTTTAGGAGTTCTTTGAGCCCGTTCAGTCTAAATGTAGATCTTATAGAAACACACACACACACACACACACACACACACACACACATACTTTATTGTACATAGTGAGTAAAATTGTTACAGGAGCAGCACAATAAACACAGAAATTAAAAGCACAACTGCGGTTCTGCAGAATATCAATAAAAAGGAGTAAAATGTGTTTAATATAAAGAGTATGTCCAGATGATAATGATGATGATGACTGTTACCCAGGTATAAACTGTTGCACAGTGTTATGGTAAAAGTTTCCTCAAACGTTCTTTATGACAGTGGAGCTGAATGAGCCTGCTGGGAAAAAAAAGCTCTGTTGTCTTTGAAGAGTGTTGTGGAGTGGGTGTGATGGATTGTCCATGATGGAGAGCGGTTTGTTCAGTGACCTCCTGCTCCTCACTGACTCAAAGGACTCGAGGTTTTATTGAAACCTTGCTGCTCTTACTCAGATTATTATTAGCCTTTTCTGCAGCATTTTAAATGTTATTTCCTTGGCTGAAATGGATGAATACCAAAACGTATAGTGCTTGAATTAAAATCTAAATATTTGCAGTTAGTATCAGTAAAAAAAAGCGGCTCTTGTTATGACATTGCCATGTTCTTGAGAATCATTAAATATGATTTTATAGAGTACATTAACCTACAGATTGCTTGTGATCCAGAACGTGACTGTCTTCAAATCACTGAAACGTTAAATATTTTATACTTTCACAGCACCCACAACACTTGAAATATCGCCTTTTAAAAATTTCAAGTATGTATTTTGTATGTTCTTCCAAACATCCTATTAAAAACGCTACGATAATGGCGCCTCCAACGACCGGAAAAATAAGGTAATAATTTGTCACATTTATACCATATATTTATGGACCCATCAGACTAATGTGTTTCAGCATAAGCCTTCATTCAGAATGCTAATGGAGGCCGTTTGTTGTTTTTGGCAGCGCACCAGGCCGCAAGGTCATCCAGAGAGGCCTGCCCACCATAAATTCTTCACCTCGTTTATGTGGAGGATCCCACTTCTCGCTTCAGCATTTTGAAGATTGTTCTCCATATTTAACATTGTACAGTTACCGTTAACAAAAGGAATGATGCCCGGGAGAAAAAACAATTTGTCTCCTTCAATCATGTCACAAAACAATGTATTAGTTTATCAGCGACAGCAGGGAACGCTGTGATCATGACAATCTCTTCCTTTAATTTAATTCAATTGTCTGGCATTCAACCAAACGGCCCCGGTGTGTCATGTCTCTCTAATTTTGATGCGAATCCCTAGACAAGATTTGATTTGATCGCTATCTGAGGATTCTGTTGGAGCTTTCTCTTTTTTTTCACTGACAATCTTGGATATTTTATGAAAAAACACTATTGGATGTGAAAGTATTATTGAGGGTGGTTTCATGAGGATATGAAAAGAGGCTTTTAAGAGTGCAGAGTGCTTTCACACAGCACTGAGATGGACACTATAAACACGGCTGTTATTTTTCCTCAAGGGCACCCTGCAGCCGTCCTGTTTGGCATACATAGAACTTCTGTGATGAGTTATACAAACCAACCACCCTTAGAGGGTTTTTTGGGTGAGTTCAGGTGTCTTGTTATTCTCGTGGCGTCCACATTTACCCGCATCATACTTGAAACGCTGACAATTGCTCGCCTCTGTCCTCACAGGGGTTCCTCATCAATGCAGCAGATCAGCTGCTCAGAGCCCGTCACGGCCGAGTGACCCGCCGCGATCCATCACTGACCATCAGCCTCTCGTCTCACTCTTTCCACCTCTCCGCCTTTCTCTCGCTCCACTGTCTTTCACACATCTCTTCACTGCCTCTCTCTCTCCATTAAATACCATACCCAGAATTCCGTGCTGCCGTACAGCTGCGGCGGTGTAATCCAGTCCAAGTTACATCAGCACTGCAATCAATCACGCGCGTCCGTCCTGCCGCCTCTCACTCACCTGAGGAGCGACTGACATGTGAGCCGTCAGCTCGCTGTCATTCACAGAAACCCCCACAGAAATGTACGGGGTCTGCAAGCACAGGTCGCCGGCTGGGAACAATTCATTTTGTTCTCTGGGAAGCTCCAATGCTTAATGCAGAGATTAAAAATAACTTTTCTAGGTTTATTTCCTCATAAGCCATTAAAAATGTGGGTAATGGAACAGTGCTTAGACAGACTATTAAATATGAATACTGAGCAGATAATGAGCTAAATATCCTAATGTTTTTCTGAGGAGCACAATGGCATTTGCGGTGTCTCTAGCACCCTCAGATATCCAGTCAATCTATGCGGGAAGGTGAAATTTCACGAGCCAAACAACATAATGACACCCTGATGAACAGTTATCAGGACGTTGCATAAGCCACTGTTGTGTGGTTGCTGCATTATTGATTGGAGAAGCTGACTGTCTAAATCCAAGACACACAGCTGAGTGGAAACATTATTAGACTCTGAACACTCATTCTGAGCAGAAATAATACATCAATTCATGGGATTCGCACAGTGTGTACAGATCAACGAGAAATCCAAGTAGATTGGATTTTCATGGAAGACAGTAGCAACCAGCTGCTCATGAATGAAAGGTCTCAGTACAGGAATATACATGATTTATTAAATAAACGCCCCGGACATTTGCTGCGAGACTTGACAACTGCTAGAGGTGTTCATCTGTCACGGACTGTCACTCACATTTGAGATGCAGTTTGTTGGAATGAGACTGGCTAGCTGCACTGCCTTACTGGAGCACAGCAGAAAGCCACTGAAGAATAACACGTGCCCTGTGATGATAATGGTGACATTCAAATGAAAATAAATGTATGTTGATGCTCTTATGTGGAATTTGAAAGAAGGTGAGTTATGCAGAATATTTCAGTGCAGCAGTGGTGTGGCTTTAGAAAAAACAAGGATCTCTCCTTTGTGATTTTTCATTCGTGATGTGGGATATGAGTACTTAGAAGAAAAAAAGGAATGCTATAAAAATCTACCATGATGCTAAATGCTATTGTGCCGTAAGCTTAGTGGACCAGATGACAAACTGTAGGTGAAACGGTTGAGCTGTCCGTAAATGTTTTTGCATGGCCATGTGCATTTTGTGATGACAGCATACTTGATCTTCTAATTCTTTTAATTGTGGCCAATGAATCTTTATTTCTCCTCCATTTCAAGTGTTTTTGAACATTAGTCATGAATATGTGTTGCAGTATATTAACTCTAAGTGATGACAAATGGCCTTGCTCTACTACTCTTTGTGCACAGTAGATTACATTTCAGCTAAAAACAATGTGTAGTAACAATTCAGTAAAAAACAGTGATTTTAAATGATGCAGTGTATATCTGAAGGCTCAGGCAGTACACCGGCTGCTTCAGTAAACACAGAATTGTGGTTAGTTGTGTGTACTGACCCAGAGGTTTTGAATAGTGATTTGGAGTTCAGGGCCAATATCAGCCCTTCACCTTTTTTGGGCATGCTGCTCTTCAAAGCTGATTTACAGAGAATAAATTGCCTGCAGTGTGGCTGTTGAATCATGGTACAGATACAGAGCTTGCTGCTGTTTTCCACAGTGACAGATGTCTGAAAGGCAGACTAGTAAAAAAAAAAAACTGTTTCCAAGTTTTATTTTTCTCACCCCAAAGTCCCACCTTGTGACCTCATTCTGTTACTGTGACCCCTTCAGGTTAATGTGCAAACAAACAAGCAGACTTTTTCTTATTCAAACACGTGGAGACTAAGTAACATCGAAATGGCAATGCTGCATTGGCAAGCAAGTTTTTTAATTTACATATTGCTGAAAATATCACTCTTGACCCATCGTGTTCCAGCTGCAGCAGAAAACACTGCAAGAAGGAGGTGTTGTAATTGTGTAATTCAGTGGCAAGAACATGAACTCTCAGGTTATTTTAAAGCAACAGTTGCATGCTGTTTTGTTCCTAAGGAGGTAAAAACTGATTAAGTTTTCAATATACTGCAAGAATCTCAGAGAGCAGTCATCTGGAACATTCTGGAAGAAGCTATTAAATTCACTTATACTCTTGGAGGTATAAGAAGCTGTAGTGCACAAAAACCCCTGATGTGTGTGCTTCCTACAAAAAAAAAATCCCAACACACCAGCCTTTCTTTATATATAATGAATACAGTGATTTCATTTGTCATTTTGGATTACTCTATAAATAATGACCGATGATACAGTACATGTGTTCCACCCACTCAGCACAGCAGGTGAGCAAATGACATGTTGGAACTGTCAGCTGTTGTTTTTGAGGCCTCTGTGTGAGGCCTAATATAAATATAGCTCTTAATTATTTGTCTCAGATACATTTTTGCACTTGACAGAACAACTGATAAGAAGTACTATGACTAGAAGGCATTAAAGGCAGCCATTTTACCTTTTTAAGGTTGGGGCTTTAAAAATGGTGGATAGCTAATAAAAGCAAGGGTACATTGGGAATTGGTTCCTTCCCAATTATTCCTCTTTCTCTGAGTGCCAGAATGGAAGTAATACATTATTGAAGGCAGGGTCTAATAGTTAGGCTCTGTTGGGTCTGCTCACTTTAAATTAACTGGGAAACAGGCGGGCTGTTTTACCTTTATTTCAATATATCAGAGCCTGTCATGCTGGGCGCCCATGGTGAACAGGACAGCACTCACTTTAACACATTTTTACACATCTCAGTCCAAAGACAAAAAATAGTCAATTTCTAACTGCGTGTTGGTAAAATGTGGAATAAATAAAGATTGGAGCAGTGTGTCAAAATCTGATTTCACTGAACAGAAATCTGAAAAATTGAGTTTAGTTGAAAAAGTGATTTTGTTTTAGGTGCGCCCAGATGAAGCCTCCATAAAGGATTCTCTGAGTCGTATGATTGGTATTACAAGTGAGAAAAATAACACATATTTGATGCTTGTAAATCTTGTATAGTGTACTACCTCTAAATTTCTTACAACAGCCAAGCCCCCTCTGTATTATTTACCTGACTTATAGCAGTCACACACCGCATGCACAACATTTCAACACGCATGCGAGACATCTGAGCAGCTTCTTGCCTGGAGAAACGTGCGAGACAGACAGGAGGAGAGAGTCATTGCTGTTCCAGACTCACCTTGACAAGAAAGTGCACACAGCCATGCACAAATACAAAAAACGATTCCTCCGAGTCTCTAAGTCTCAAGCGAGGAAATACAGTCAGAAGATGTTAATAATGGCTGACATCAAAGGCCGATTCGTCCTTATACACCATTTACAACATCCATTGGAAGCGGTGAGTCACATTCAGACCTCTGAGAACAATGCTGAAACAAGTCCCGCAGATTGCCAGAGGTCATGCAGTAGTCATTGCATTGAAAATTCACTCAGCATTAAGTTGAATATATCCATATTAATGTCCATGCCGACCCGTGGCTGACCTGTTGGGGATAAAGTATTTGTTCATAATACTGGCAGAAGACATTCTCTATTCTCTAACAGCACTTCCATCGGTGTTCTGATGGAATATACTTTATCAAGGTGTTGGATCCACTGTCACAGTCCCTCTCTTCGTCCTCTTTCCTTTTTGTTCTTGCAGATGGCTTTCATCGCCAAGCCTTGCACGTTGCCTTCCTCCTTGTCTTTGCTGCACTTCTCTTTAGCCACAGTTTTACATTTTTAGGTGTGAAAGAACTGACATGCCTCTCCAGATGCACACGATACACATGTTCATATTGTTAGGGAAGTTTTACACTTTGTAAATAGTGTTAAAGCCTCCAACTGTGAACACACTGGCTTTATTTATTACATGAGAACTAGATCAGGTGTGAGTTAATGTGCACACAGCATGGCTGGTTTAGACAATCTCAATCTGCTTCGACATAAAATAGGTTGTTGCGATAACCTCATTGGGACAATCCCCAAAATCAGTATAGCATTTAGTGTCACTCAAAGTGATAAGACATCCTAGATGGAGAATGGAAAGTCAACACTAATGTAAGGAAGTTGTAATCTCCATAAATCTGTCTGTCGGTGAAACACACTGATAAAGATAAGCATGAAAAACTCCTGGAGCAGTATTGCTGATGGGATGTCAGTCAGTGGTGATGTGTTAGTCATGCAGTGTCAGTCTGACTTTCCATAAAATACACTTACGTGATGACTATAGAATAATGAATTAAATGATAAAATACTTACTTAGTTTCAAAGCAGTGGGGTGTAGAGACATACAGACTTGTATTTAAGCACTATATTGTGTTATTGTATTTAACATTACAGTGCATACATAGGCGGAGAATGCTGGTTTGTCAATAGTCTAGTTTATCTGTCCTTAATACCATATGAGATTTAAACACTGTATGTTTTATGTTTGATTTAGCTTCGGGGGTCTGTATTTTTGTTGCACCCATTTAAATTTTTATGCCACTTCCTGAACAGTATAAACACAAAGTAGAGCAGTGTTACGGTTGTTAAATCAAATATTGTGTTGAACTCAGTGTTTAAACATTTTTTGTGGTATTTTACTACAATTTCATAAATTTGTTTTAGAGGATATGAACAGGAGATTTTTTTTAAACTCAATGCTTTGTTTTTGCTTCTTGCACATAATGTCTCTTTCATGCTTTCCATGTGAGAAATCACAGTAATTGTGTGTTGCCTTTCATTTTACTCACAGCTGAACTTTGAGATTTTCAAACAAGTTGAATGTTGAGTAGCGAGAGTCTGACTCTGTGGGTGGGAAAGCAGTCTGATTTACAGTCGACTGACACCAAACAGCTCTTAAATGTGGACAGTGGGTGAAATTATTTATAATTGATATGAACTAAACAATAAAAATAATCCACAGTTAAATTCCTGCTTCACTATGAATGTTTAACTTTCTGCTCGTGTCAGCTGTATCAGATTTTATATACTATGCAAATGGGGTTTTTATTCCTACTCATTTCTGATTTGCAGCCTCAAGGCATATTGAAAAATTTGCTGATGGCCAATTCTAAGCTTATAACCATATCCATTTGTTTGAGGGATAATAATCCGAGTGTGTGTAAAACCACAAATGTGTTTTATGAATGAACAGCTCTCCTAAAGCGACTCGCTATGTAAATGTCGAATGTAATCACGTGCAGTCTGCGGGAAGCTTCATACATAAGGCCACTGTTCTTGCAGACAGCTAAATATTTGCCATCACAGGATCTGTGAGAACAGAGTAGTAGCGACTTTCAGGCAACTGAACACGTCAAATTCACACATCTGACGATAAGTAGTCCAATAACACAGTCTTCCATCTGCTGCCTGAATCTGCAGCGGCTGTGCAGGATGGACTGTTTAAAGATAGTTAACTAGGAAAAGTGCTTGTGGCAGCTTGACCTTTGAATCGGGCCGACGCTTGAAACGGCTTCACCTCTGATGATCCTGGGCATGCCTCGTTGCCTGAATACTGAGCAAGCTTCAAAAGAGCATTTGATGAGTTACAAAGACATCCGCCAAGGGAGGCATCCAGTTGCCAAATAATTGCTCAGAGGACAGGTGCATCTGCTTCGCTGAAGCGCTGTGTGAGTAAACAAAGCAATGACAAAGAGAGTGGGAGGTGGGGGATGGGGGGTTGAAACACCAGGAATGAACATGTGGGTGGAAAAAGGGGTCTGGAGGAACAGCAGGGTTGTGTGTGTGTGTGTGTGTGTGAGTGTGTGGCCATGCTGTGGCTCCATAGCATGAAAAGATCACCGGGGAGAGAAAAATGTATGTTCACTGGGGTGCAGCTGTTGCTCAGGTTTTAACAGCTGTGGAGACAGGTCCCTGGCTATTTCACACTACAGTGGACCTTCTCTCGCCCACCTTGAGTGTGTGAGGACTCCACCAAGACGACCTCTCGATGCCAGGTCTCTGCAGGTGAATGAGAAATGTGGCTGGAACAGGTTAGTGAATGGTGCATCATTCGTGATCCCAGAGGAACCTGCAGACTCTCTGGACTACACAAATGAACAGTGAAAGGTCTCTTGGTTCGAGTAATGAATGAGGAGAGGAAGATTCAGATTCCCTTATCGGGGTCTGGCGGCCGAGGCTTTTGGCTCACCAGACCTGTCGGCTCCTAATGATGAAAAAGGTGGCAGGGGCGTGTGTGCAAATTGCACATGATGAGGTTCCTGTCTCTTCAAACGTCTCCGTCAGAGGAATTATACATGGTGGTAATCTAATTGAGGGAGCCACAAAGACAACTTTGACAAAAAACAGTATTTACTCCACAGGTCATTATGTGTCCGAGGCTGCAGGAGGGTCTGTTTATCTTGTGCCAGGCAGCACCTTGCACCGATATTTAGATTCCTGCTGCTCAAATCAGCTTAATCTTGTTTCAGATCCTATGATTGCAGACAATGCTGGTTATTCTGCTATGTTTATTCCCATCTGCCAGACAGGGAAGTTGCACCACAGACTCGCATTGATTCACATCCCTTACCAAGTGTGAACCAATAAAAAAAAGTACTGGCTTGGGTTCAAGCTGCTTCTTAAAGATTGATCTTGCAAGCCTGGGGCACTCTGTGTTTTGAGACTAGTCCTTTTAAAGGTAGTACGCATCCAACAGCCAAAGGTAAACACCAGTGTGACTAAGGTATTTGTAGGAAGAGAGCGGGTGAAACCTAGTTTCCTCAGGTTTGCTTTTTCACAGCAACTTTGCCTTAAGGCCTAATCAACTGCTCATATGTATTTTCAGTAAGAAATCAGATTCAGATTTAGAATACACAAATCCACTTTAGGTCTCGCTTTACGATTGTCTTGCTAAAATGTTATTTGTTCCATGTGCCACAAACAAAAGTAAAGTGATGTGATGGGAGCTGAAAACTTGGATGTTCTCGATTGTTAACAAGCCATTCATAAATTTGCTGTAAACTACAGTAAAAAGTACAAGAGCCTGCCTCATACTTGGCTTCCAACACTTTCACAAACATAAAAATGCTTTAAAGATTAATTCAGTTTCTTTGGAACTTGTCTGCTCACATCATGTGTTCTCTCTACATGAATTATTTGGTATACCTGCTTTGTCATTGTATTTCATCTGGTTTGACAGGGCAAGTAAAACCAGCTGTTCCCTTGGAGAAGTTATCAGCCTTAAGAGGCCCGTACACAAACAAAGAAAATTGAGTTCAGCATTGGCAGTGGGTGATATATGTTCAGATTTAACAAGGTGAGTGCATTCTTGTTTTCCTCCGCACCTTTCCGTGTAGTTATCAGGGGGAATTCATGTAATAAATTGTGCTATCAAAGGAGTTGCCATGCTTTCATCTTCACTAAAATAGGCCCCTGGGGCTGATAGGTGACAGAACTTTAATATAAATACAGGGGGAGGTCTGCAATTGCGCATAGTGGGGGTGCATAATTGTGGTGAAGAGGGCAAAAGGATGCTGAGGAGACAATACAGCAGGGACTTATGTATGGGCCACATGGGAATAAGGAACAGCGTGGTATTTCCTTGAGACTGTGTGAACCCCTCTTCTTATCACTGCTTTTACAGAGTTGTCTATTGATGATTACATTGGAAACACATAAACGAGCCACTGCTTTCATCAAAAGAAAATAGAAGTAAAAATCTGAAAAAGCAAACGGGTCGATCAACAGGCCTTTCACTCCATAATCCTCAAAGACTCATACTTCCTGCTTGTGCAGAAACATTCCCTCTGGTGCACAGTAAATCAGAAAGTTAACTGATTTCACAAGCTTTTTCTTCGCTCATTGACCCGAACAAAGATAGAAACTAGAAAGAATAAAAGCTTACTTGTCGCATTGACGGAAACAGCAGTTTATCTCTGATTCAAATGTAACCGTCAATACAAAAGTTTCACACGCACAATCTACGCCTGCAACTGATAAAGATTCTTATTTGCTCTGTAGCAAAGTGCACACAGACTCTGGTTTGTATTCGTGGCCAACTGTAAGCTCAAACATTAGATGGCCTTGAAGTCTCGCTTTCGTCATCTGTCTGGGAGCATCATTCAAGTGACAGTTTGGTTTCACTGAGCAATCGACATCAAAGGAGCACAAAAGTGGTAGGATCTTTCTTCACTCTGAAATTTTAATGGTTCCTGTGAACCCGGGCTGAAGGGTGACATAATAATGTAGCACTTGGCTCTGGAAAGCTGCTGTAATGATTGGGAAATGACACTAAGGCAGAAAGATCTGTGTTGTTACAGTGAAGGAAAAAGACTGAACTGGAGTTTAAGCTGAGGGTCTTTTTCTGAGCCACCAGAACACATTCAAACTGGGTGTCACACAGCCGGCAGGGAGACGGAGATTCGAGGAGACGCTGACCGTGTTTTTTAGCTTCCAAGCATGAAACCAGACACTAACTTTTGGTTGTTTGGGGTTTTGGTCATATTTTCATAATTTGTTTAATCACCAGTGCTTTTCATTGCTTTGCTTTTACTAAGAAAACAACAGCAGGGCATCGGATTGAGTCTAGAGTTTGCAATAAAGATCCTTCAAAGGGATCATGTGCTTTCACTACCTTTCATTTCCTACCTGTAAAAGAAGTAACATAATAAGTATCTGGATGCTACGAAAATATAACAGGGACCTTTGTGGCTTCAGCAAAAGAACACATATAACATATTAATGCCTGAGAGGAAGAATTCAGCTCCTGTTTCAGAATGATTTTGTATTGTGGATATTTCAATAAATAATGGATGAAAGTCTGGATGAAAGCATTTCATCACTTAAGTCAAATTTGGTTCCTAGTGTCCCTGTTAAAATCACCAAGAACACTATCAATGGTTTAAAACAAATCATGTGAAATGCAGCCGTCTTTCATGTAGTAAATTATAGAAGCTGAATAATTACAAAAGCCTGATCAGACCTGGACTTTTGACAGTTGTTTTAATCTGAATAATTTCTGCAAACAAGCATGCAAATGTGGCAAATCAGCTTAGGTTGTTGTCATTTACCTGGACAGGCCAACACACTGTGCTCCTGTTCTCGAGAATGGTGTGATTGTGCCCACTCTAGCACTCTCGAAATAGTCTGATTTCTTAGCAGCTCTCACCTGTTTATGGTGTTATCTGATGGGCTTCTTTGAATAATAAAATGTGTTTTCTCCCAGGTGGAGGCATCTGTCGTACAGAATATGTAATATCATTTTTCATCTCTAAGACTGCAGCAGTACTTTTGCCTCAACTTTGACTGACAGAAAGTCTACACACTTCGATCCTGTGCACAATTTTGTCATATTGATTGGATATTATTCTTTGTAGATTTAATTAATTCGTGCAGGTTCCTTAATTGTTCTCGATACTGCAACAATGCCCATGGTGCCCCTCATGCAATGATATGTACATATACACATCATAAACTGCAAGCCACAACATATAGCCTCGACGTTCGAGAGCCATCAAAGCTCTACAGCATGTCACACAATTGCATCACTTCATTTTGTGCTTCCTCCCATCTGGTTTCGCTCTGAAACCAAACACGGTTTCCTCTTGTCATGCCCATGTTCCATTATCAGCCCTGTGTCTGAAAATGTGCCACAGCAACACAGCATGCGTCGCTTCTAAAACCAAATGCTGTTTCTGTTGCTTTCAGGTAGTCAAACCATGCCATGTCCTATCATGTCAAAGAGGAGTTACAGAGTACTCAGCACTGATTGAGGCTAATTCTTGTAATGGAGCAATGATGAGCAGCTGGATATTTTTATGCACTATTAATTACTGAAGGGCTATTATGTATCAAGGCCTTGTCTCCAATTGCAAATTTCAAGTACTCATTAAAATAGCTGTAGAAACAGCAGAAAAATACTTTGGAGGTAAGGGCCCATGGTAATACTTAAGAAAATTAAATGTTAATACCACAGCATTATTCATACATTTGCAGATTAATATAAAATGCAATGTTTTCATTGGTTGTGTCCATATGAGTTTGTTGATCAAGCACCAAAGCCATTGTAATTCGAAATTCTCAGGAATTGCATGGCCCCATTGCAATTTACAATTACAATTTCCATTACACTATGGGTGATATTTGTGTGTGTGCTGATGTTGTAGCACTATGATGCAGTGAAGTCGTGGAACTGCTAAAGTGGGATCATTATCACATACCTGTTTCTTTTGCATAAACAGCTGGGCTCAATAGAAAAAAGGTCACATCTGTCTTATAGAACCAAGGCGGCCATGTGAGAGCGTGGAAGTAAACAAAGAGCCTGCCAGTTCTTAAACCACAAAGCCAAAAACTACAAGAACAAGAATATCCACCCTAATTCCCAATGCCAGGCCTCTACAGTATGCTGTATAATAAACAACCTCAACAGCCTAAGGGCACGCTGAAACAGAAACTAACAACCTCATACTCAGCCTTTATGTAAAAAAAAGAAAGAAAGACAGTCAAACAGGATGCAACAGACTTCTACATGATTTGTATGTATTACCATTAAATAAGGGAACTGTTGGAATGTAGATTCCAGTTTCCTGTTTTTTGCACAATAAAGCAACTAACTGACGAACTAAAGAGATTATTATTATGATGATGACGATGATGATGATGATGATGATGATTATTATTATCATCATTATTATTATTATTATAGTAGTAGTAAAAGTATTAGTTACAGAGGTACTGTCATATTAAGATTACACATTTAACATTTTCAATAAAGACTCCAGGATACTCAACTTCTAGGTGCATTGAGAGTGCCCGGCCTCAACATTGTTTAAGCATTGTTCTGGGGAGCGTGACATTTAAAAGATTTATTGTAAATGACTGCTTCACTGTGACTGTTGTACATGTGACAATAAAAACAAAAAGTGTTTTCGGTGTTTCTCTGCGTTCTGACATTGTTCATACAACCTACAGTAAAACCTTCTTGAACAGCAAAATTCTCCATTGCTGGCAATAACTGCTAATAAAAACAAAAGACTGACGTTTTATTTGGGCTTCAGAGAGAAAGCTCATTAAAGTCGCAAAGCCTCTTCGAGGATGAGTTGTCTGAACTTTGCTTTGATTTTGTGAACACCAGCGGCTCTGAAACCATGTTTCATAATCACAAGTCCCCTTTCAGATTTAGTCTGTGAAATATTTAAACAGGATGTACTCCTCAAGTTTAATGCCCCAGCCACACTCTTCTCTTGTATGTTTGTACTGTGTGTCATTTTGTCTACATGGCATGAGAGGCAAGAGAAACCCCTGAGAGAAACATGTTCTCTGACTGTGGCATCATTTCAGCAACAATGGCTCTATTTCTTTTCATATACTTGCCAAGACAAGCACATGAGAACCAAAGCATGGCCATCACAGCTCGTGATAAAAAAAAAAACTGTCCATAGCTTGGTCCCTGGAGTAACCAGGACATTATGACAAGACAACTTTGCTGTTACACTTTCTTTTTAACGCTTTGAAAACCATCATAGGCCATCATAAGTGAGGCTGTGGCTGACAGAAACTGAAACTGTTTGAATGATTATGTGTCATTCTGAGACAAACCATGAATCACTTCTTTAAGCAGTGTAGTTTTTAATTCCAGATTCATGGCCATTTGTTCCACGGTGAAATGGCAGTTTGCAGCCCTTTAAGACAAAGCACAAAAACTTTTTTTTAACTTTACATATGAAATGACTATTAAACTAATATTACATATGACTATAGCAATATTACATATGACTATTGCAATATTACATATTAATGTTACATATTACAATAGTCTGAAAAATTCCCCATTGTACCATCTGCTTGACAGTTCATGCCTCCAACTGGCCATTATAGTGAAAACAAATTTCCATTGCTCTGACGGCCCATTTATCCAAACATACACACTCATCCTGCAATTAGGGTTAGTTTCTCACACAAACAAAAGCACACAGATAACTATTTTGCACAAGAGAATTATGTATTGCACTGCAGCAGTGATATTATGGTAGTAAGGGCTCTCCTACGAAGAAGTGAATGTGTATTTTGGGATGAATGCGCCCTCAGAGTAATGGGATTTTGTTTCTACGGTATCGGGCTGTGAGACAGATGCACTGTTGGCCCAGTGGGACAACACTATTGGGCCGTCAGACTAATGTTAGAACAATGGCATGGCACTGTGTTTTTTTCTGACATTTGACGTCAAAGGTTATTTTTTAAGCTATGCATGAAATAAGAATTGTGTACTGAAAATATGGGAAGATATGATATTTATAGCACCACCTCACATCCCCTTACCGCTTGTTGTCCCATAATGCCGTGTATAATGAATGAGTTTGTCTTTCAGTGAGCGTTGTAACCAAATGATATCTTCTCCCTTTGTACTACAGACTGTGTCATTCCATTGATGCGCTAACTGTAACATTTCATCAACGTGCTGAAAAAAGACCTACTTCATGCTCAAAGAATAATTAGTTGACACTTATCACACTTTGATCCACTTGCACAGATCTAATCTGATGCAGAAATGAATGACATCCTCATACCAGGACAGCAGGCGCCTATCTCACTTATATCTACTATAATAACCTCAGATGCTGGAATAGCAGATTAGCTCACTCTTTGATCCCCTCGCTTTGTTCAAAGTCAGTTGGAGGGAAACTGGGCAAGTGTGCTCAGATTCACAAAATTATAGATTTCATTTAGTTTAGTTGTTAGTAGCAAGGGTGAAACTCACAGTGAAAACTAAAATGTTCAGAATCTCAGTCAAAGTCTGAGCTGCATGGATTTAAAAAGGAAGATGCTCGGCATATCTATATACAGTATAAGGTATCACTCTTCACCAGTCCTTTGCAGGAAAATAAATATAAATATAAAATGCACAGTCAATTATCTCTGAATTTATTTAAAATAACCATCACAAAGTGTCCTTAATCCCTTAATCATCAGATCATTGTGGTATGGCCTTTCTGTACTGTATCCATATTCATTGCTGTAAAATCCCCTCATACATTTTGCATATGTTGGGAATGAAAGACAGTCAGTAGAATAGATGAAACCACACTGGTGCTTTTTCATTCAAAGAAGAGGCTCAGCAGGATATAATAATAGTTATAAAAAACCCAATGGGAATGCTGAGGTTTCACACTTTGCTGCTATTGTCCATCTTCTTTAACCCATATTTCCTTCAATTTCCACTAAATTTTAATGGACATAGTAAATTCACCTCCTTACATTACTTAATTTTGGTTATTGTACAATAACGTTTCTTTTTTTGACTCTGAGTTGGTAGAACAGCTCTTTATTGTTCACTTTGTTCTTTTATGAAGGAACTGCTGCAATGCTTTTTTAACCTCTTGACATCATACAATGCTGATGGGCAAGAGGAAGAAAAATTACCGACAACAGCCCAATTGATTATGAAGACATTCACCAAACCACAATTTGTGGTGCATTCACCTTTTGTGTGCTGTCGGCAGGATTCCCCACAGGAAATTGTTCTGCTGAGGTCTGGTACAAAGGGGTTATTTGTCTTTTTGTATAAATGTGCGCAGTACCATTAAAATATTAACATAACAGCTTAATTATTAAGATTACTGACTCAATCAAGGGGAGGAAAGAACAAAAATAAAATGTGTGTAATCAAGGAAAAAAGAAGTAAAATGCCTTTAATCAAAAAGGAACAGAAATGTAACAGAATCCTCCCTGTTCCTCATTTTATTATTTGTCTGAGTCAACATAGTCAACTTAATGTTGATTTACTGAAAACAATTGGTCCTAATAAAAAAAAGTTTCAGTTAGTTTGTTTTGTTTTGTTTTGTGTTGCTCCCTTTCATAAAGCCAGCAACTGATGTTATATCTGGCTGCATGATCCATTTGGGATTTCAGCCAGAATCAGGTTTTGGAAGAACTATTTCAGCTGTTTTGTTTGTTGAATAGTTCTTTTATGCAGAGATGTCTGAGATGAGAATCAGAGCAAAGGAGACGCTCAGTTGCGGTCACATTGTTGCCGTAGTTAAATCAGATTTCCCTAACACACTTTAAGGTTTCAGAATGTGGGATCATCTTGTATCTCAGGACCTAAATCACTCTGCAGCAGTAGAGCTGCGGTATCTGGCGGAGCAACAGATAGCTGACCTGCCGGTTCAATTCACCTTGTCCAGCGAGCTTCTGGTTGAAGCAGATTGAAACATATTGTCTTCTGCACACTAACCTAAAGGCAACCTTCAACAGCTTCCACAGTGACCCACTGGACTCTTACAGTTCACTTTGTACCATAATCACTGCCATGTAATGTATGTACTGACTCACAAAACATGGTCAGTTTTCATCTGCTGAAAATTCAGCCAATTTGCAAGCAATTATTAAGCTTAGCTGATGTACATTGATGTTTCTGGTTGATATGGGAGTCTAAAAGCAGAAATCATATGCACATAAGTTTTTGCAGCTGCCGGAGAGTAGCGGGCAGCACGGATGCCAGAGGCCATGTAGTGGAGGAGCAATTGAGTGCTTGGAGATAATGAACATATGTGTGAGTGCAGCTCAAGTGGCAACTACTTCTGGGGAAGTAACCCTCAGGAAGAGGGGGCAATAATGACCATCTGTTTCTTTTCCAGATATGAGTTGGTGTGAGGATACAGTATGAATGGAAATTTTCCTACGCCGTGCGCAGTGACGGCTGTGCATTTAGTTTGGTAAAAGGAAATCAACAAGTAGACCAAACTTATCCCAAAATATTAACTTCTATGTGTATGCAAATCTCACACTCATAGACACTTTCTTTGCTAGAGATTGTGCATGCTAGAAAAGCCAATGGCCTATCAACTGTTGAAATGTCTGAAGTTCAGGCTTTCCATTTTTAACTGTGTTCGATTATTATCTCAAAAGGTACAGCAGATCACTTTTTGTTTTTACAAGGAATCAGTGACAAACCTCTATGAGCCATATGGAAAATAAGGAATGTAAATCAACATCAACAGTATGCACACCATGAATAGTTACATTATGGTTGTTAGATCGGATGAATGACCTGATTGTCCTGTAGAGCCTCGTTCTCTTGGGACGCCAGGCCTATCCTGTGCGTGCAGGTTTTTCAAGGTTTTGGCAAAGCGACCTCTCATCTCCCCATAACAGCCCTCTGAGGCACCTCAACAACCAAAGTGCCATTCTACCAGATGGTAATGCTGACTGGAGGATGGCCTGATTGGAGGTGATTATACATCTGGAATGGTCCAACAAACCTGGGGATCAGCCTCCCGGCGGACAGCTGCAACTAAAGCCTATTTCTGAATTGCAAAACAAAAACCTGGATGATCAACCTGTGCTGTCCTCTGAACTGCTATGTCGTGTGCAATTATGAGTACCAAATCATCCATCCTGAAGCAGAGTAACCAATTTTGGAGGTGCCAAGGGAGAGAGCAATGAAAGGATAAAAAAAAACATTTTTCATTTATGCCCTCGCTGTATTAAAATGTGGACTCTCAGGCCAAAGGTTGCTTTCTGGTGCTCAGGCTGTTGCGCAGGACATCTGTTCTCTGGCTGGGAGCCAAAACCAGTGTGTTTCACAGTTTGGTGCATTTCACTGCAGTGCTTCAGAGCATACAGATTTAGCTCAGTTAATTGTCTCCCTTTTGTATGTACGCCATGTTATCTATATAATGACTGAATGATTGAATTAATGTCTATTATTAGAGAATAAAGGAGTAATTAAAAAAACTGACTGTCCTGGGCTTAATCAATTCTTGGTTCAGAATTCTTTGTGATTGGTTGATTTAAGTGAAAACTTTGTCATTCATGTAAGATTTCTTAAAATCCAGGTATTACTTAGGTATTGCTCTGATACCTGTGTCACTGTTCTTCGAGACTGACAAATCAGTCAGCTTACTAATTCAGAACAAGAAGAGGCAACATAGAATTTTTTGGAAGATTTTCACCTATTAGCGATGTTACATGTGTAGTCATGCATAGCAGATAGACACCCAGTGACCCAGATGATTGAACAATGGCACGCTCTGCTGACAAACAGATCAAACTCAATTTTGAACAAACAATCATACAACTTACAGTGAAGTGACAATCTTGCCAATAGTTTTTTTATCTTACCATAATTACGGTGATCATACTTAATGTGATACAGGTGGGTCACACATAAAAACAATTTTCATATAAATTGGACTGTCAAAACATGAAAGCAAAAATACAAAAGGACAATTTTCCCTTGGATTGAACAGAATGAGGGGTAAATGTTTTTTGTGTGCATGTATTTGTGTCGCAATGTGATTTCGCAAATGTGATTTCTGCAGAGACCAATGTTAACAATGTTAAAGCACAAATAATAAAATCCAATAAATATATGTTTCCTCCCCGAAGCCTAAAGTACCAAAGGACAGCTGCAGACAGTGGGA
>JBAJHX010000115.1:18590271-18618274 GCA_037176925.1 Amniataba percoides
ACAAATAATAAAATCCAATAAATATATGTTTCCTCCCCGAAGCCTAAAGTACCAAAGGACAGCTGCAGACAGTGGGAACATCTTTGAAAATCTTTCTAAAAGGGCTCAAAGACATCTATGACCATGTCAACCTTACTGGAAAAATTAGAGAGTTATAGCTTTGATTGGCCTCAGTACCAGGCATTTGGCCTCAGATCTCGGAAACATCTTGAACACTTAAACTGAAGAAGCATCAAAAGAGCAGACATAGTTCAAGACAATAACATAAGGAATAAATTCAACGATTCAGATTTACTTTGTTTGCCTTTGTCTTTTTTTTCTGACATTTTTACATTGGATGAATGCCCAGTTCCGTCTGACCTGCATGATGACACTCAAATGGCTCCTAGAAGATTTATGCCCTCACTGCAGCACTTGTATTGAGCTCTGTATTTCCAGTGGATTGCCACTTCAGTTTGACACTTGACTAATGGCTGCCTGGTTAGATGCCTAGAAGCTACAGATAAACTATTCAATATCTCTGAGGCAAAATGCCCTTAAAGTGCTAGGCATTTAGTCAGTGTCAAAACGATGTCAAAATGTTACATTTACATACTATATTACAATATTGATAAAAAAGCCTCTTGCGTCTTCAGGCCACAGGCTACAGTGCAGTTTGTGGACTAGGTAAAATATGCTTGGTGTGATATATCCACCATTTCACTCTTGTTAGGCTACTCAGCAAAGAAAACAGTAAAATATGAAAAAAAACTTTCAAAACAAAACAAATCTTGTTTTATCTTTGCAAGCAGCATGGCTCTGGAGATGGCAACAATACTCAGTCGCCACTTTGTTCAGGACGGAAATAACAGCGATTGCACAGACTTGTGTAAAAATTCTTGGCCCCAAAAGAACGAATCGTAAGGACCTTTGTGATGCCCTGAGTTTTCATCAAGGACCAGCGTCAGGTCACAGTTGTAATGCTTTCCATTTTTTGCTTTATCTATTTAATGGTTTGTTGTTCTCCAGCAAGAATTGTGGCCTCGCAGAGCCCCGTGTGACCGTGACTCTCTTTCTTTTACATGTTGAGAAAAATTGTGCTCGAAAGTTTGATTTTATTCGACTTGACCACAGACACACATTATAACATCCTATCTGCCTTTTTAAACAGGCTTTCATCAATATAGGAAATTATTCTGAACCCAAAATGACTAGTTTTCTTTTACAAAAAAAGATGCAAGGCAATTATTTTGACTACTTAATCACTTTTTATGCTAGTATTGCTTTTAAAAAAATTAATCCATTTTCTTTGACAGAAAGGAGTCAAATAAGAGGAGATAAAGATTGTTTGCTAATGAGACTGGTGTCTGAGCAGTGAACAGTGAGAACCACCTCTGCAAAAGTTGTCAAACTATGTGCACAGGAAATTTACCAATTTCAATGTAGTTTGCATGCATTTATCCACACCAGCTGATTTTCCTGATAAGTACTCTCAGCTCTCCATGACACATGGCTGCGCATCTTTGGCCTGTATTGATTTTTATGGGAGGGTAATAAATGTTGTTTGACTTAGCCAAACTCCCGTTCGCTACATAAAGCTATAAAAACCTTACAACTATCCTGCTGTGGGATGGGAAAACACATAAAAAGACACAAGATCTCCAATGAAATCATTCTACATGTCAACTTGGGAATAAAAACTTCAGTATTACTGGTCAAAGCTCTTGTCCCAGTGTTTTATGTCTAAATAAGAGCCCTTAAAGCAGCCGCTGCCACACTACATTCTTTACCAGCTGTGACACATTGTCATACAAAACACAGCAATGTTGAGACGAATGTTTCCAGTGATTGTAATTTTAAACCATTTCAGTGTCTGTGTTGTAAAGCATTAGAGTGCATTTCCAGTGACATTTCATTGAAAAAAATAGTTGATACTTGATTCATTTTTGTCTGAGCTGCTGCCATCTTTGTCATGGTGGGGTATCCGCACATAAACTGTATACCTTTACCTGAGAGACATGCTCTTCATAACACAAGCCGCAAGGGAGATGAGGGCAAACAGGAGGAAAAAACACTATCTCTATCTCAGCGTTTGCTTTGATGCAAAATGTGCATCACAGCAAAAGGGCTTTTGTGATTTAGGTGCTAAGCTTTTAATGTCTGGGCTTGAAATCTTCCTTGCGCTCTTGCTGTAGGTGAAAACTGAAATTCAGTCTTGTCATAAAATAACTAGGCCACTGTTGCTTTTCCCAAATTTCACCTTCCCCTACTCCTGTGTAAAACTTCAGCTGTCAGGAATGTACAATGCAACTTTGGGGAAATATGATTAAAGATTCTTAGATGAGACGGAGGGCCTGTGAACACAGGGGGAAGGATGGGAATAAAAAAACATAGTACCTTATGTAACCTGTCTGTAGAGAAGAAGGGAGAAAAGATGAGAGGGAGAGCAGTGTGGAGTATGCAAGCTGAGGATGACAAGATATAACTCATCTGTGGATAGGATCTCTTTTTTTTTTCATTTCCACAAGTGTCTATATGAGGCACAAATGTTTCATTTCTGAAGCTTTTTATGAAGTCCCATCGGGAACTGCCACCAAAACACTACAGAGACGCCATAATAATATTTTGTTGAGATAGAGAAAAAAATGTGGACAACCACAGGAGAGTCCAGTGAAATAAATAGATAGAAAATATGTATCACAATGTTCTTATTATAAGCAGTCGAATCAGGTTTGAATGTCTAATGTATTGTATGTGATTTTGCATTATCTTATTTTCCTACTTAAATCTTCCAAAAGACTCTCTGACACATAGTGTAAGTTGATCATAGACAGGCACTGACGCATTCTGAATGAGTGCTGTTTCACATCTATAAGAATATAATGTTGTGTCACCTGTCACATAATAAAAGTCGGGACTGACCTTATGAATTTTTGTTGCCTTTCTATTATCATTGTGGTGTCTTTGCCTGAAATGATTATTATTTTTTTTTCACAGAATGGTTGACTAATGTGCAGAAAATTGCAGGCTTAGACAGGGAGAATATATTAGCCAATGAGAATAATGCCGCTGCATCTTCTCTATGGCAAAGGGAGCGAGAACAGCAGTGATGCACTGGTGGCTGATGCTATAAGGAATCTCATTTGCATTTGAAACGGTAAAATAGCAAAGAAGGCTGGTGGGGAGCCAGAGGAAGACGGAGATGGAGAGTATGTCAAGAAATATGAATGTATCCCCTTAGATTTCATTTTAGCCACTGTGCCTGAGCAATCACCCACAATGTATGACTTCACCACTTTCATTTTCCATGGCAGGGATGAAAACTTTCATAGTGTTTATGTTCTTTTTGATCTGTTACATGAATAAATACTAATTAGTGCTCACATGAAGACAAATGGAAATGTGTCAAAATAAAACGCTGAATGACTGAATAACACATAATAAAATGTGTCTTTTAAACTACGCTTTAAAAGCTTCTTTCAGGACATTTGCACAACAGAGGCAGAAGGGAGTCATGTGTTTCTAATTCAGATGGTCAGTGTAGGTCAGTGTTGCCTGTAAATGAGATTAGTATGCACAGCGGTATGATGCAAACCAAGCTATGAAAGGTAGACTAAACAACAAAAACATAGATTATTACAAAGGATAGCTATACATTTCAAAAGACAAAGACTTTGTATTTGAATCCAAAATCAAATTTCCAGGCTCAGCGTCCACCAGTCAGCTCCCCTTTGTGTAGGTCGAATAGTTTGCTGCAGATGCCTTCTGATAAAGTAAAATAGCGCAGACAATCCATTTTTTATTGTTACAGAACAATAAAGCCAACAAAGCTTTCGCTAGGGAACGAGCAAAAGCTCCGCGGTCTGAGAGCGGGAGGTCAGCTCTGGTGAGCGCTAAGTGGAGGAGAGGAGGAGTTGTAAAGGCCTGCCAGGGATGAATGCACAGCCTCTCCAATGAAAGGCCTCGAGGTGACCTATTTCTCTTGCGCTAGTGTAGCTTCACTCATTGAAGGATGCACAGAACATGGCCATCAGAGACTCTGTTGCTTAGGTGAATCATTACTTCTGTTTCATAGAGATCTTTTCCTTTTTTTTTAAAAAAGCAGCACTGAGAAAGTACAAAGTGCCGTCTGAATCGGTGCAAAAAATAAAATGAGATGTTCCTGTCATGGAGTTCACCTGAT
Source organism: Amniataba percoides (assembly GCA_037176925.1). Classification (NCBI taxonomy): domain Eukaryota; kingdom Metazoa; phylum Chordata; class Actinopteri; order Centrarchiformes; family Terapontidae; genus Amniataba; species Amniataba percoides. The sequence continues at coordinate 18,594,434 of JBAJHX010000115.1, forward strand.
ACTTTATTATTTGTTTGTTTGTAAAAGTATATGTACATCTTATATTTATTCATTTGTTTTCAGGCTACTGGTGGTAAGTGGGCTGAGATAAAATCCAATAGCTTTAGATGAAATGCTGCTGAAAATAGAAAATAATCTATTCTTTACCAAAGTGGTTCTTATTTTTTCAGATGCCTATTTAACAAACAAACTGTAAATGAGAGAACTGTGCCTCTTCTGCCTACTGCCACCATTAACAGATGTAACAAGAACCGACTTTGGAGAACAGCTTCTTCAACGTAATGCAAATGTGGATTTAAAGACAAAGATTTCTAATGGAATGATCAAAGAGTGAAACCTGGTTTGTGCCCATGGAAACGCCACAGTACACAGGATGTTAGGTGTTGTTGTGCTTATCATATACCAACACATGGGTCCTGAACTAAGAGAGAGTTAAAAGCATCTTCAGTCTAAACTGACTAATACACAATTCATATTGATTCCTTCATTTTAATTTAGAAGCTAAGTAATGCAGCAGTTGGCAATTATTCAGCCTGCTAAGTGTATCTACTGCGAATGCACAGACGCATATGATGATGTCAGTGTTGAGGCTGCATTTTATTCCATTTATGGGACTGTAAATTGAATAATTAGGCGAGTGGCAAGAATGATCCTTTTCACTTACCGGGATTATGGATGCTTCAGTCGGAAATAAAACATGCAGCTGTGCTTTTGTCTCTGGCAAACTGCCTCCATTTTGTGGGACAACTTTCATTGTGACCATTACTGCTGCAGTGAAAACCTCTAAACATGCATGTACATACCAACTGTATCTACTGCTGGGCCTTACTTTGGTTTATGCATTTAAACTTAAAAAAAAAAAAAAGACTGGGCTGATTTTATTCTACATACTCTAATATTCAGCAAATCACTTTACTTCTTTTCAAGCTTTGGTCGTGTCCTTTTTCTCACACTACAGCTGCACTACTTTAATGTGCAGGCTTTTATATTATATATCACTCGCTGTACTGTTCTACTATATGTCAAAATGTACCATTAACATTTGCCTCCTTTGATGCTTGCTTTCCTCGCATTACACAAGCTATGGATCAATTTTAAGATGATACTGCTCTAATACCGTGCTTTAACTGACATCCAACACTTTCCACACCAACGCATGAGTGCATTTTGTCACACAGGGTGGTTCTGATACCTGCAGTCATCATACTGAGTGTCACATTAATGCACCTTGCAACATTAATAAAGCACATGAATGCATAAGCATACAAAATTTTTTACGGTACCTTATCCATGTATGTGCACATGGATGTGTGCATAATGGATGGGGTGTGAGGTAATATCATAAAAACGCAGAACAAAGTAGGGCGAGTCCTGTGATGAGATGCAACGCATTACCTGTGACTGCTTCAGCCGCCTCGCTCACAGGGACGATAATTTACCGCCGCCTGATACAGTCACGGAACGTAAAATGGGTGAGGTCATACATGCATGCGCTCACACATCCAATTCACGCGGGGAGACTCGTGAAGACATGACACTGTGACACACACACACATCTCGCCTCTTTCCCGTGCTGACAGAGGCAGTCGACGTGCTGACATTCGCTGTGAGAGCTGACACTGTTTGATGAGTCAAGTCCTTCGCTGCCTGTGTTCAGAGGTCCTAAATATGCTTCCCTCAGGTGCAGTTCCACGCTGTATGATGAAATCTGTGGCAGGAGTCTGAGGGAAGGCGCAATATGAAGGCTAACCATAAAACTGTACCTGCTTATGATGCTTAGAGAGATTCTATCGGAACATTAATCAGTGATGTTAGAGACGTGGTTCGGTTAAGTCATGTGGTCAAACCAGATTGACTTTTCCCCTTAAAAGTAAGGCTGAAATGAATGAGTGATTAATATTTTTAATGGACTAAACCTCAGCTCCACGTTGCATCACAACTGGCATTCTGTCAACGTGACATTCTTCCTCAGGCTGCTTGTTAAAGTTTTATACTTTTGGTTTCAAAAGAAGGCTGAGGCGTTGGTGTCTGGTTTTTATATTCACAACTATCCAGAGTTTAGAACGGTGTTTTTTCTTCTTCTATCGGTTAGCCTTTCACTACAACGTTCAAAGCGCTTGTAGAGGATGAAGCATTAGCTATTGAGAATTAACCCTCGATTATTTTTTTTCCGTGCTTGGACAATTCCATCAGATGTGACGCAATGTTAGCGCAACGCAGGCCGGGGAGCAGATCGCAGTGGGTTTCAAAGCAAGCGCTCCCTCTGCGGCTGGTGGCCGTGGTGGCTGGTTGTTTGGTTAATTACAGACCTTGTGACTGAACATGTGGTAGGAAACAAAAGAGAAGTTGTTTAACTTGTAAGAACAGCAGTATTTACCGGGGCGCCCTTATATAATTTTTAATTCAATGAATAACTTCCCTGTTAAGAAAAATCCTCAGAGAGAATGAATGGTTAGCTGCTGGAAGATTGTGTGGGCAGCTTCCAGATAGTGCCTAGTTATTTCTACTCTAGAGGGAACATGCTTGTGATGTGGATATTTTTGTTCTGTTGGCTGTGGCTGCGGTTTGAGTCCTTTTAAAACAAAGTTTACCTGAAAGTGAATTAAATTAAGCCTGATATATATATTTTTTTTTACCCTCAAGTAAGGAGACCTTGTTAAATGACCATTGTACGAGGATGTTTTGTTTCCCTCTTGGCTAACCTTGTGCTAAATGCCCTGACTACTGAATTGCGCAAACATGTCAAAACACAGGATTAAAATTCAAAGGCAAGTGCTCGGGTTGGCAATTAGTAAGCTGACTGACTCTTCCAATGTCCGCGGGTGGTTCTCTTTGCTTGTGCACCCCCACCCTTTCTCATGAAATGAGCGTCCTCCCGTCGGAGGAGAAATGTGGGGAGTCTGGCTGAGTGGGTCTCCAAACGGCAGAGATGTGGTGTGGGCGGATGGCAGCCTGACTACAAATGAGAGCACGCAAACACACGGTCTAATCCGTCACACATGTAATGAGCGCGTCCCTGATATGCTCCCCTATGAAGGCACACCGGCGCGAGTGTTTGCATAAACACACGCACATAGAAACCCTAACACACATTCACTCCCACACAGAGACACCAGTGGAGAGGGGGGAGATGCATAAAGCATGACATTCATATGATTCCAAAGCCCTTAAGAGGTTACACACACAAGCAGCATGAAACATGTCCGTAGCAGAGTTCCTCTTTGTATTCTGACTTCCCACACGTGAAAACTAAAGTGCAGCAATGCTAATAAGAGCAGGCCGCACATCGATGGAGAAGCCACAGTGAGAGGAGCACAGACCTGGTGTTAATTAAGGATTAGTTACACAGAAGGGGGAAGGAATGCTGATCGGTGCCCAGCTGCAACAAAAGCGAATCATGTGTGTTTCAAATAACCTTTCTCCTGACTTACCCAGCCGGCTCTCTCTTCTAACTTCTCTATAAAAGGCTTTCAAAGCTGGAGCCATCCTTTGATTCTGCTGAATGCTTTCTATCTCTAACTCTAATGGAACATATTTACACAGGTTTGGGTGCAGACTTTTCCATTCACTCTGCACTGTCTGATTCAGTGAACCCAGGTAGAAATCCCATAAATAAAGCTGTGCTGAGGGAGAAGTTACAGGTGGGTAGTTATGGAGGCATGCGAGGACAGGTAGAATTAATTAATGATCACTTATTCTCTTTACTCAGACAGTGTAAGATCAGAAGATCATCCGAGTGCACTTCACGTGAATGGAGGATGTGCTTACCCTGTGATGCGTGGCAGGGTGTCAGTGGAGAAGAGGGCAAGGGGCGCTTTGTCCCGCTCTATGAGCCATATGGTGTACTGCCCACTTTGCTTGGGGTGGAGAAACACGGCCATGTCCAGGCTGCAGGGACCTTGGCCCCCCCACAGCCAAGGACTCAGCACCCAGGGGCCACCATATGCCGAACCGTTGACCCAGAGGAACTGACCTGAGAGAGAGAGAAAGACAAAGCACTGAAGAACTGTGGAATAATAAGAAACAGAGAAAGGCACTGGGTCAGAGACAGATGAAGGCGCGAGTAATGGCAAGGAAGCTGAAAAATGATCAGGAATGATAATCTCGTGAACATGATGCTCTGTTACAGTATTTACAGAATTCACATGAGTGATGGGCTATGATTTGAATGGTTTCAGGCAATGGCTGAGAAAAGTGCTTGATGAAAATGCATGAAATAAAGCTGCTTTGAAAAAGAGCAGTCAATGACATCCCTTGCACAAAAAAAAAAAGGAGCGGGTGAAAAATCAAAGCACAGTTTTTTTTTCTAGCTTTGATATGAAGTCCCATTTCACTTTCAAACCTATTGCACTCATTCAAGCAGGAAGTTCATCAGAAGCAGAAAGAGTGTGTGTGTGTGGAAGCACAAAGAATCTCAACTTGAAAGGAGTGAAATTCATTTTTAGTATGTTCAGTTAAGAAATGTAGTGTTGATGAGGGGAAGTTAAAAAATGCAAAGCAAAAATATGGAGAAATAAGAGATTCTTTTTTCATCCTTTCATTTTTCATTAGGAACCATTTAGGTGAGCTCACCCGGATGTCACATCTTATTTTATTTGTCAGTGTTGGAGTCACAATGAGTGCAGTTACAGTTGTAGAAATGCATCTTAAAATATCTTTAAACCTGGGGTTGAAGGTTTCCTTATCTTTCCCATTTTTGTTTTTTTTTAAAAAAACTTTTCTATTCCACTTCCAGGCTGCACTCTTGCCTCTGGATAATGGTTATACCAGCTTCCCAAGGGTCAGATTGTATTAAAGATTCTCTAACTGGGACACACGTGTCTCCTTGTGTATGTCAGCTGTTGCTCTCAAACAGCTTTTTGCCATTAGCTGCATATGAAATTTGTATGTCGGCACTGTTGGACAGAGAGATGATAGGAAAATAAGGCTGCACAAACTCCTGATTGCCTGGTGAGACTATAATCTACTGAATCTGGGTTTCTCTTTCAGCCTTGAATACACAGTATATGTACTGTACATATCCATCTATAATTATGTATGCAGTATTCTGTTTGCATGCCGAAAGTGGAGTTTGATTTAACGGATTGGCATTATTTGCTACGTTTCCTAACTGTTTTGCTGGTCTAAAATGCAAAAGCTGTTGCAAGGGTGAAAAGAAACATCGCTTTAATTGGAAAAAATAAACATCAACAGAGGCTTTCATTATTATAGACATGAGCACGGGGAAGTGAAGCCATTAGTCCGAGTCTGCACTCACACCTTTTTCCACAATTTTCACTCCTTCCTTTTATGCTTCCCTGATATCCCGTGCTTTCCCTTATCCCCCGAGGTTGATAAAAAAGCTGGCGAGTTTGGAGGCCTTCAAAATTGGAGTGCCACAGTTAAGCCTCATTTGCTCTCCCTTCCACATTTGCATGCTCCTTACACAGAGGGTCCAGACAATTTGGCAAGGACAGTCCCAGTGCTTACAACAAGTTTGCAGGCAATGTGGTCCGTGCGCATTTTCTACACACCCAACAGCGATTTCATATAAAGGTTTTAAGACTCAGCGTGGAAGGGCTTTGGGCCTGAAGGCGGAAACCTATTAACTCGCCTTTCCTGGTCCAAATAAGATGAAGAAATACCTGCTTGGGCGCAATTATCGGGCGGGTGCAAATTATAAGAGCAAACTGGAAAGAACAGACTGTAATTCCATTAGTAGATTCCTGCCTCAGCTTCACCTGTGAACACTGCTGCCTAACAGAGCTTGATGCCCTCATTTACTGCATCACAAGGCCTGGTTCAACTGACTGTCTGCCCCAATCTGCATAGTGCGACATGATCACTGACGGGGGTTTAAGCAGTGTACATGGAGATGATCGCTCAGCAGCTTTTACTGAAACCAGCTCTGCATTTTTTTTCTTAATCATCCTAATACAGGAGATGTAGCTCCATGCTGTGGTCGACAGCTGTCTTTTACATCAGTTTCCCTGAGTGTTGCCTTTAATGACAACCTGTGGGGATCAAATGGAAATACACCTCTCAAATCATCTGCACAGTATCATGCTAAACACAAGGAGCGTAAAATCTATCAAAATGGTATCTTTCCTTGATCACTATTCTGAGTGGAGACATTCACAAAAAAACAATTACATGACTTTGTTGCTGGAAGGAACTTTAAGTAACCTCTAACCACTTTTTTAAAAACCCACACCAGCGCTTGTGCCCTAGTTGGCCTGTTCGGCTGCAGTTAATGGACTTTGTTGGAGGCAATTTCTCACTCATCTGTGAACTTAGGACTTAGCACAATCAACAGTGTTTGTAAAATGGCCCTCGATTACTGCCCCTCCAAGAAAAGCCCCCAAGACAAGCAGAGGCAGAAGCATTTCAGTCCAAAGTGATAGTTGTATCCTATATCAATGAATCAAGTCTGTAAACACTCTCCACACTCTCCGTGCAGTTACAGATTCAATCAGGTGAGACTGGTTGACATCGCGTACCAAATCAGCCCAACTCTTGGTGAGAGCCGAATTCCCTCAGATAATAAAATTGCAGCTAAAGGCCTGAGAGAAGGAGGAAAACAAACAATTTAAATGGTATTCTCTCCCAAATCCGGTTATAGCATAATGCATTTACCCAGGGCCAGCCCAGGCTTTTTGGGTTTCCAACGGTTTGACTGCCTTACATTTTCATTTACAGCCCATTCACTGGTGCAACACTGTGACAGCTTCCACTGTTGAGAGATTTAAAATAGGTGTGAAAATATGTTTATTACCAGCCCTCTTGTGATTGGCAGTGGTTTCTTCTTTAAAATTATTTTCTGCCAATGAAAATAACTATAACATTTTTTTGGGCCATATGGGGTCAGCTGTAACAATTTGGGAACACAGTCTTGGTATTTCATCACCCGTGAGATTGATATGGTGAACTTGCTAGCACACAAGTCCATCATTAACCCTCTCTTAGCTCTGTTTATACTTCCACTAACACCTGGGGGAAATATCTGTCTCTTTAGCTGTTAAACGCTTAACTAAGTTCACCAGCTAGTCACTAACTATTTGTATCTGTGGTTTTAATGCTGGGCAAATACTGTGTATATTGTATATATACTGTATACTGTGTATAGTGCATTGTCCTGCAAACAGAGCTGAAACTCACTATAAAGCTCCATAAAGCCAAAGGAAACAACAAATTTGGGTGATAACTTTTCTGTGTCTCCAGTGTCTTCACATCTTCTTTTGATACACTATTATAATAAAAACACTCATTATAGATGTTGTAAATCTGGTTTTAAGGTAAAGAAGAGCCTGTCAACTTGAAGAAAATGAGTATAATTACTCTTAGGCAGTTTTTAAACTCTTTGGTGACTTATGGTTAATATCACATCTGTCACCATATTTAAGGATAGCAAGAGTGAAATATAGACTGCATATTACACTAAAGCACATTTACTCTCCTCCTTTGGGTGCAAAACCATTGTCACATTTTGATGATTTTTGTTGAAGCCAAATTTAATGGTCATAGAAAAAAACTCATCCAATAGAATTTGAAACAGTGAAAATAATGAAAAAGACCTTCCTCCCCCCAGAGTCAGTAAGGGGCAACAAATATGTCAGTAAGATAAACTTCTTTGCCTCTGCTTATTTTCAACAGACTTCACTGCATGTTTTGGATTATTAAATGTTTCGACTGACCAGTGGAGCAGGTACAGATAATCACTGCAAGGCAAGGTGTTTTTTTGTTTTATTTTTGTTTTCGTAATAACCAAGTCTCACTGGTCCAATCAACCCTGGACGAGCACAGTTACTGAATAAGATTAACTCATCTAGAAAAAAAAACTCATTTGAACGACTGAATAACACCAGAGAGCGTTTACAGACATGTTGCCCGCTGTGAATGCAGCTCACTCTCTGCTGCTTGTCAGGGAAGAAGCAAAGAAACCGAGACACGAGTGCATAAAAGCATATTAAACATCTGCAGTGGAAGTTACTGAACACAGCACACTTTTTTTTTTCCATCATCTTTGTTTCATATGAGTAATTTGACACATTTCTGTTTCGTGCTGTGCTTTGGTTTAAAAATGGAATACTTTATTGTGAGAATATATTGGAATAAAGGCAGAGAGAGGGGGAGGGTGCATGGGTCATGGTCTCCACCCCCTCACCGAGTGCTGTGCAGATGTACTACCTGAATAACATAAAAATTGGCGATTGTTGGATTAAAAGTTGCATGCAGACTTGGATATGTCCCCGTTGTCTCTTTGAAAAGATGCCACATTAAATGTGAAGGTAGATGATTAGCCTTCATTTATACCCTTTCTTCAAAGAGTTTTTTGAAAATTATTTCTTACTAACCCCAAGAAAAACAAAGACAATGAAGGAAATGAGTGCTTGTGAAACTATCCAGTCCTGTATATTTCTAACGTGGTCGGTTAAATGCACATTTCAGATGCCTTTAATTGTAGAGTGCTGCATAACTAGAAAGCAGAGGAAAATGCTGGTACACCACTGGAGGCAAAAAAAAAAATTCAATTGTTTCCTCCTCAGAGCCTCACTTGTTCTGTCACAAAGACAGGTCCCATGGCTGCAGATTTGTCCCCGGGTTTGTTTTTCTAATTTTGCATGTATCATTACAAAATGAACTGGCATTGTACTCATGAAAATAACATACAGTCCTGAATGTACCACAAGCAGGGGAGTGTCAAGAAGACGTGGCTTGTTTTTTCCCAGAGATGCTGGAATCTCATTAAGTGTTTTGCATATTTAGCGGTGGATTACAGCTCTCTGCAATGAGTTCGCCTTCCTTTCACCTGTGCAAACACTTTTAATACATTATAAGGCTGGCCACTCTTTCAAGCCCACCCTAATCAAATTGAAGTCAGAGTGTTCATCATCTTTGATTTTATACCATAAGGTGATTTATGTGGGAATTTCCACAGCCTTCTAATATGATATATTACTTATGCTTGAGCTGTTATGCTGTAGTGTTTGTTTGATGTGCAGTAGTTAGTCCCAGGAACTCTGCCAACTGTGCCAATCATGTTCATTTGAGTCATTTTTATTCCTCTGTTTGTGTGTGTGTGTGTTTTATTCCAAGGCATTCAGCTACATCAGGACCACTAGTTTGATTGATTTACTTCTGTGTTTTTGTTGTCAGTGACAGAACAGCTGGAAGACCTGATGTTGCTGTGGACATGCTGAGCGCTGACAAAAAAACCTTGATGCCGACAGCAACAGCGTTACCACAGAGCAGGAGAGTTCAGCAGGGTGCTTGCTAAAAAGCAAAAAAAAAAAAGGAAGTTGCTGTGCACGACTCGAGAGCAAGCTTATAATAAGGGCACAAGTCCATCACCGCAACCTAAAAAAGCCCATCATATTAATAACATGTCAGCATTTCAAGGTACAAAATATGTACTATTGATTATCCCAAACAACCCCTCTTAAAATCGGCGCCTGGCAGTGAGTTTGTTGCACTGCTATTTTTGCCAACAGGAATTTGTTTTATCAGGCTAAATAATGATATGCTGACTTGTCATCACACCCACGTTTCATGAACAAAAAGGAAGAGAAGTACAATAGACTGATTAGTAAATGAAAATAACTGATTGCAGTGTTATTACTCCTAATTGTAGTGAAATAGCAGCAAACACTACAACATCAATGACCCACACACGCTGGCTTTATGAAGTTCAACCAGGAAACCTTAAATGCACTCATTTATTCACCTTCTTTTCTCTCTCTCCTCTCTCCTTCTTCCAACACTGTCAGCAGTTCATGGCCATTCACACTTTCTCTTTCACCAACCACATGCTGCCAGGATCTCCCCGAGCCAGTCATCTCTCTGTCGTCACATTTAAAATCATTCTCCTCTCCGCTGCTATCAGCTGTCGTTTCAGTGTGGAACTGAGATGCCCAACATCACATCCATCCAGATCTCCAGCCACTCTCCTCATTTCCTCAGCACCACCACACCAAAGAGGGATTTTCCTGAGGATCCACCTTTACCCACATCGTTACCCACATCTATGGCATTGTCATGGTTTCTCTCCTGATTGAACTGTAACTCTTCTGCATTTCTGACTTTATAAAAAAAAAGACACCTACAGAGACAATCTAACGAGTCATGAAACTCAACACCCCCAGTGAACAAAAGAGCCCACTGACTGACTGTGTATGAGAGATAAAACATGAGGCCTTAAAGGTTTAATGTTTGTTATGTCTGTATGATCCAGTTTATACTTACTGTATCTTAGCCACTAGTATTTAATGAGATGCCTGCAGCACGTTCCCCTCTGTGATCCCATTATTAAAGTCTGAGAAGTTGGTATGTGGTTAAATGACTCTAATGCATTAGACTGCAACACAAACCTCCACCGCTTCACACGTCAGACAGGCCACTATCCTTTGCTAATTATCCTGGTTATAATTAACCTAATATTCTAGCTATCCCACAACATCTCTGCTTCTGTGTTCTCAGAAGTCCATTAGTCACTGTCACAAGCCTTTGCTCATGACGGGTAGCTATTACTGTAGCATGTATACTAGGCAAGGCAGTCAGGTATACGTATAACATATTTTTGATGCAATTTTCTTGGTATAAGATGCTTGATGATACCTGTTCTTACTGAAACAGTAATAATTTCCAATGAGGATATTATTTTACAGCAGGAGACAAACATGTCAGCAGGACATAAAACAAGAGCTATGAAGTTGTGAAATGGAACTTGAAAAGCACAAGGTGTCTGAAAGTTTTCTTGACAGCAAGCTAAATAGTATTATCAAGCAATATCAATTCAGATGAATAACTATTATGTTATTGCATTTTGTCTTGGTATTAGGGAGGAAATGATTTCTCTTGCTCTATATTTCTGTAATCTTTGCAGGAAGAACAATGTAATTTTGAACAACTGTTCAGAGCTTTAAAGTGTTGATGTTAACATTTGTTAATCAAATTCCTTAAGTGAATAGAAAGTGTGATCAGTAACAAAAATAATAATCTTGTGCAGGTCTCAAGTATCATATATAGATTAAAATCAACCCAGTATAATACTTATTACTGTGACTAATGAACTTATCATATTGATCGATGGCCTGGTACCATCAAGATGCTGCCTTTGTTCTTCTGTGTTTTTAAAAACACATTTCTGTTAGAAACACAATTTGACTCTCACCATCAAAGGCACAAATCTCTGACGGAGTTAAATACTACTTCAATAGATCATTTTTCTTCCCCCAACCATCCAAATTTGCTTCACAGCAGTCATATCAATTCTTCTGTTGATGATGCCTCCAGCAGCTTTCAGCCAGACAGTACACAATTCATTAATCACTTCCCTTGAAATATACTGAAAACAAAATACCAGATCAAAACAACTCTTGGACTCTGGCTTTCATCCTTTTAATGCAAGTTATCTTTAAAATGTTTTAACTTTGTCTCTGTCAGAGGATTAAATCTGCCTTAAAACAAATATGCTGATTTCACTTCTCTGTATTTAAAGATCCTTTTATTACGAGCTGATGAAACCCTGAACTGTTTCGTTCATAGACAAGACCTGCTGTGCTGCCAAAGGGATTGCCACTTTTGGTACAAAGTGCAAAAGAGTATATAGTGTATTTTTAACAGGGTTTATTCAAATGAAATACCTGCAGAGCACTGCTTTTTTTCCCCTGACAGTCCAAAAAAAAAAGACAAAAATGATGTTAAGTGAGAGCTCTGTATTTAGTTATTATGGTGTAAAAGGTCTCATCTCTATTGACAGAGCTGCTGATTTAACATTTACTTACTAATAACAAAAAATATGACAACAAAATGATCACACGCAGCCTGGATGAAGTGGAAGCTACTGTCTGTCACCCAGCACACATCGGTCTAATCCTTCTGATGGCGATGGAGAGCAAATAACACATCCGCTGAGGAGAAGGAACTCTGTGGGAAGTGAAAATATTGATCAAAGAAGACAGTCCTTTTCCATTTCTGGAAAGAGTGCCCAGGAAAAACAAGTCTGTGGCACAATAGTCTATACACAATTAAAAGAAAACAACCTTTTGCAGTGTTCAGAAGGTTAATAGAAAGTTGTGATCTTGTGAGTTGCATTGAATGGCTTCCTGAAGACTCTGAGGAAAGAACATTTCTTGGAGCAGGCTGCCTTCATGCTGTTTGCAGCGGGTTAATACTCATGTTTCTATTCATGCCATACAGATCTGATGGGTAAGATGGCCACGAGATCAGGGAGTTGAGACGGCAGACCATTACCATCGTGTAATCTGGCCAGCGCTAAGAAAAGTAAACAGGCGAGTCAACAGAGAGCCTTCGCAGTGATTTAAAGAGGGTTACTGGAGACCTCAGCCTGAGGGACACAATGTCTGGGCCCAGCAAGCCGACTGATTAAGTGGCCCTGTTTATAGATGGAGCTGATACAAACACAGCCAAAGGGTCTCTCCCAAATGACTGAATGATGCCATGGCCCGTCCACTGGGCTGTCAGCCACCGCTGAGCTGTTTATTTGCAACAGGTGCATGGGAGAAGTAAACATGAATGAGGATTTTCCAGCATTGTCAGATGATTGGTGTTAACACAGCTTCAACAGCTACACTGACATAAAGAGTAGTTTAGGTGCTCGACAGTAAGTGGATAATTAGAAGTGGATGATTGTGTAATTTCTTTTTTTTCCATTTCCCCATTATGAGAAGTCTTTACTTGCGCGTGTATTTATCACAGTGAGAAGATACTCCTGTCAGGTCCATACCGCAGGCTCACTGTACCTTTGGTCACATGCTTTAACTGTTCCATCCAAAACCCATAAACAGTGTGCACAGGACATTTTGTTCCCCTGACTAACAGATTTCCATTCAGATCATGCACTTCATGTTTTTACTAACAATTTTATTAGGCACCCGAGCATGCAGTTACCTGGGAATACCTACTTTCATTTTCTGCATCACCAACAGGCACGATATCTTCATATTATATTCTCGCAGAGCTGAATTTTTAATACAGTACAATTCTAGCTGCAAAAGCTTGTGACATTATGAAGTTACAAATTCAGCCAAAAGGCAAAACACTCGCCCACTACTGCAGAGACCTGGGTTGAATTTCCGGCAGTGGCTTAGTTGAGCATTCAAACCAACAGCACTATTGGCAGTCTTCACATGCTGCACTTGAAAAGAAACGGCTGGCGACACCATGCATATGTGTGTAAACGCCACGATATAGGATCCACCTTAAGTCTGAGCTGAGCAGCAGAGACAAGGACACACAGCAGAACTTTCACACATTCATTTATGCAGCTGCGCCCTGAACAGTGTTTGTGGTTGGAAATAACAGCCAAACTTGGTCTCAGTGACTGAACCAGCAACCATCCCTGCAGCAAGCTCACTTAACTGGCCTCTATGCTGTGAATTACAGCCAATAGCAGAATAGCTCTGAATGAATCTTATTTATTTTACTAAACTCAGGTTATTCTTGTCTTCCCACTGCTATATTAACTTTCTTAATCCACAAAACACTCGTGCACACACAGGTGCACACACAACCTTTATAGAGTTGATAAAGGGTTAAAGAAAAATCCAACACTGAAAGATTCAGTGGTCACAGCAGCAATGATTCAATGGTTTCACAATGGTTTCACTTTTTTTCAGTTAAAGTATATCTTGACTATTAACACTAAGTGCTCAGTGTCAATAGTCTATTATCACCAATTACACAAACAAAACCATCAATGGCAATTAAGAGAATAATTGCCTCTAATAAACTACCATTTCACAAAAGTAATAGTGCCTAACTTAAGTAGCTATTAGGAGTAAATTTGATTTTGATATGTTTGTTTTCAACTTACAGCTAATTGGAGCTTATCACCTCGACTGACTTCATTTAAATTTCTTTGTAAATACTCCAAAACTTAAAAAGGATTAAAAAAAATAACAGAAAAAAGCACTAAAATTTTGCTTTCTGTCTCTAAGCTTGCAATGGCCTCAAAAATCAAAGCCCAGGCCAACAACAATCCAGCAACGCGCCCAGAACAGAATGGTCCATTTGACAAACTAACGGTGGTGAACCACCAGCAAACGCACTGAATATGGATAACCTCAATCCACAGAGGCTTCAAACGCCACTGCCAGAGAGATTTCTTTGTATCCTGACTGGATTGTTTTTATAGTGTGAAGTTGATATTTTATTTGTCAAAAGTCCAGCAAGGATTATTGCTACATTTTGGGTCGGTCACGCGCTTTTTTCCATGTTGGAGAAATTCAGTGGTGCTGCGGTCCCTCTAAACTGTGTGCTCCGATGGAAAGTCAGTCAGTAAACATTTCATTTCAGCAGGAAGGTCATCAAAGTGCTTGAACAACCTCTTGCTTGCCCAGAAGTGACTCAAAGTGAGTATGCAGCCAAAATAACACTACGTGAGCTCACATACCAACTGGACACTGACAAAAGCAGAAGAAGAAGAAGAAGAAGAAGAAGAAATAAAAAACTCTGGGCGGTCCGGTCCTTAAATAATCCGTATGGGCGGGATCAGTTTGCGCAAGTTACGCGGTCTCGCCTGGCAAGAAGGCTCCAAGATCCAACAGCTGAGGGAAATATATAAAGAACTAGGGCACGTACTGCCTTTGTAGTCGAGACAAAAAGGAATGAATACATAAATTAGTAGATCCTCTGAGCGGAAAAAGCACCCAAGTGTTCATGAAAAAAAAAAAACCCTCTTGGCAACAGATATCCACCCAGTGAAACTAGCAATCATGAAGTCTGTGGGAAGGTAGATAAGATAGCTTGTTGATTACTCCCCCAGCGAATGCTGATCGTATCTCCTGGAGTGAATTCCTTAAGGCTAGGATATTATCAGATTATGGAACATTAGAGGGAGATGCTTGTAATAACTCCATTAAGGACCTTTGCTATTTTTCTTCCGCCCTTGACTTTCTTATCTCTTTTTGTACTTTTTTCTCTTTCTGTTTTGTTAAAAGTCTCTCATGTGCATGTGCTAATGTGAAAAAAGCAGTCTGCACTTTGTGTGCATGTTTAATTAATTTACCCACATTAGAATGAATGTGTTTGTGTTTGCATGCGCACAAGTGCATGCGAGCGGCGCGGTTTCACCTGAAGGCAGCTTTGCTCCTCGGTGCTGGTTTATGAATAAGTGTAATGGTTTAGGATGGTTGACAAGGGACTGGCTACGGACGGAGGGCCAGCCAGCCCGCATGCAGCCTCTCAGCTATGTAAAGGGAGCTG
Organism: Amniataba percoides; assembly: GCA_037176925.1. Lineage (NCBI taxonomy): Eukaryota > Metazoa > Chordata > Actinopteri > Centrarchiformes > Terapontidae > Amniataba > Amniataba percoides. The sequence goes on from JBAJHX010000115.1 coordinate 18,609,638, forward strand.
ATGGATCGCAATCCGCTGGGGAAAGTCAACACTTCTTTCCCCTGCCAACACCTCCTGACTGGCCTGCTTGCAGGCAGAAATCCCACAGCGGCTCTCAACAAGAGGCCTGGAATCGCTACACCACGGCGGCAGCCAAGCACCACACACAGGACGGAGCAGGTAGAGTGTCTGTGAGCTTGTATTTGCGTGTGTGTGCGCAGCAGGATCCATGATAGACTGTGCGCCTGTTACCTGTGTGCTTTGGAGGAGATAAGCAACGCGGGGAGATCCAAACAACAGAAGAAAGAGAAGCATGAGATGATGTAATGTATAATTCCTGAAAAGAGTGCTAGACTTTAAATTATAGGATATTCTGTCTGTCGTCTCATTTTGCTCAGTCTGAAAATAGCAGAAAGCGTTATCCAGTGTTTATATTGTCACAGACTATTCTTTTTTTCTTTTTGAAGGAGTCTGAAGTCTGATAAAAACCAGACTGACTGTCGCAGAGTTTCGCTGTGGAACAAAAGAGTGGAGATTCAGGACACTGAAGGGAACTTAATATTATGACAGTAGAAAAGATGTATTGATATATTTCCAATAAGATTCAACAGATGTCTTTACTGAGCACCAGCTATAGAGAAATGAACATCCTTTCACATGTCTGTGCAAAGTTAAGCTATGTTTACAGTGTTAGATGTTCTGAATTCTTGTTTATTGACAGAAACATGCTGAATATTGGAGGTGGCTCACTCGTCTGTAAGAGAATGGATAGTGAGCTCATGAAGGGATCAACCTTTTCTTTGCCTGCTCCGTTGTTGTCCCTCTTAAATGAAACATTTAGACATTTGTGGGGTACAAAGGACAAAAATGTTCATACGTGCTTTACTCTGCTTGCTCGGCCACCGACTGGCAATGAAAACATGAGCTCTAATCAGTGCTCATTGTTGCATATGTGGACTGGGAAAGTATGAGCAGGGGAAGAGAAACATAAACAGAGCAGCAGCCTAGTTCGTGAGTGCTAAATTTCACAGTAAAAGAGCCGAAAATGTGACGAGAATCCACTACATCTTGTGGCTCAGTGCTCCGTTACTGGTTAAAAACTGGTGCCAGGAGAGTGGGAGTGAGAAAACAAACAGTGATACATCCAGAAACAGCCTTTCTGTGACACATCTTAAGAGTTTTATTTTTGTTGTTGTTGTGGTATTACAACAGTATTTAATTTGTTGATATAAAAAAGCAACAATTTGGCATTTAGTTAACAGTGCATACATCTGCCACTGCAGTGCAACTGTTTCACTTTCACTTTCTGAATTGCACCAAATATTTTCTTCTAGCATCATTACAGTCCTGTTCTTAGGTCATGATGTCTTCATGTACTGATGTGAACGTCAGATATGGATGCTAACTACGTATTTTATTTGACCATAGTGGCACTACATGATTGGTAAAGAACAAATATTTATTTGTTTCCTCTATATTACTAATCTTTCAGGAAAATCTTGTAAAAATCAATTTATCTGCAAACATGAAAAAAAGAAGACCCTACATAAGACCAAAGCACTAACTAGTGTGGGTGACGGTGGTCGCTGTTTTCATGTTGACTTCACCTCAGGTGAGAAACAAAAAATATGACAAAGCACTATGAACTCTGAAGAAGATGTTGACATTTCTCTATTGTTTTAATTAGCCAGCCTATTAATCCCAATTACAAGAAAGTAATTTCATTTTTGCCCTGCTGCTACTGTGTCAGCTGTGCTCGAAAACTGTGCACAAAGAGTTCATTTCAGCTGATGCACTTGCGAAACTGCCACAGTTCAATTGTAATTAAGGTTCCACTTACTTAGTCTCACTTGATATGGGCGCGCTATTTAGGTAAAGTTTTGGCAGTCCTGTTTGTAAGGCTGTCAGTGCTGTCATTACACAGCTCACAGTCTGAAGAAAGCCCACCGACACTATCCCAGGGGGTGTGAGACTGCTGATACCGAGCAGGCTCCTGCAGGCACTCGCCGCTGCTGAGAGAGACAGCGCGGAGACTGCGGTAATTTAAAGGTATCCTCCGTCACAGACCGAAATCAAGTGCAAGAGTGCTCAGTCATGCTCAACAAGTCCCTCTGTTTATTATCAGATGGCAGCCATCACTTCACGCTACGGGTGACAATTTCCCTGCCACATATAAACACATGGGGTGGCTCGCTGGGAGAGGCATGTGGGTGTCTGGCATGCATGAACGGATGCACATTAACACTCACACACTAACACAAATCACCCTGTTTTTCTGTTTTTCTTACACTTCATTTTCAAACACCCGAACACATACTTTCAGACTTCCAGGAGGGGTAAAGAGTAAACACTCGGCATGTGCTCACAGCCTCAGCTCCTCAGGGAGAGGGCGGTCCAGAGGTCACATGTCTGTGCTTGTGTTCGCGCGATCAGATTTGAAGCCCTGTATCGATGCTGCTGTTCGGATTATTTAACAACCGGACTGTGCCACGGACGCGTATGGACAAACTCAAACGTGTCATTGATCACGCAGATTTGGCAAGCCTGCTTTCAACTGAAATAAAATAAAGATAAACAGGCAAACGCGTTCACTTCAAAATGCTCATCCACCCAGTCTCGCAGGCATGGAGCTCAAAGCACCATCACAGACACACACGCACACACACATATTCGCACACACAGCAAAAGCTAATTTAATTAGCTATCCTGCCAAACAGGCGCTTCTTTTAATTACTTGTGGCTGCACCCAGCAAAGTCTCACACAGCTTGCTGAATAAGAAACTCACCATGGATTTCCTTAACTAATGACTGTGGCATATATGTTGCTGAAGACTAAGACCAGTCAAAAGCTGCCTACATCCTTCCAGACAATTTGGTCCCAGAGATATATTAAGTAAACAGCACACAAATCCACCCCTCCGTCTGAGTCGAGCCAAGTTGGAGCATCCTCTGTTACTGTGCTGGAGGTATTAGTGGGCTTTTAGTGAGCGAGCTCTCGTGTTAATAGATCACAGAAACGAGCAGATATGAGAAATAAAGCAGCGAGGGTAGGGGTGCACAGAAATAAAAAAACTATCAGTTTTGTCATCAAGCATTGTTACACAAGTCGGCCCAATTACAGACACAAACAGGTTCCACACGATATGCCAGAATGAACAATGATTACAGTTCGACTGGCGCAATGACGGTTATACTGGTGGAGTATATTGATTCTCCCTTTTCCTAGTCAGGGCCGGCCACCGCTGCACTTAGTGTGACTGAGTGGCTGCTGTTTGCACCCTTGCACGCAAAAAGGCGCGTACAGTTTAGATGAAAGACTTAAGAAGCTGTCGACTGAAATGAACCCAATACTTACTGCATGCTGCACAATTATATATAATTCATAGATGATTGCACGTGTGCCGTTTGGAGAGCTGCAGAGTTGCAGACGGCAAAAAGATGTAACAGATCGAGACCGGATGAGCAGCAGTTTTGGTTTAATGTATGATTAGGATGCTTATGAATGGATGTATAATTATACATTTTAAGGAGATTTCTTAGAATCGGGGACTAATGAAACACAGCTCAGAACCCAGTTTTAGATGTCATCATAGAAACAAATATAAAGCTGTTTGCTCACTGCCAGGAGCCTAAATTATACCCTAAACTAGAGCACCGAGGATTACCTTTAACAGTCTACGATGCCACCTTGGTTTCCACCAAAGGCATATTTATATTTCATTGCAATAAAAAGCACACCCACAATTTCTGTATTCATCTGTTTAAGCATCATTAGTTAAAATGGATGTGTAAATATGCAGCATAATGAATATGGTGTCTACTATATAGGACAGGGGAGGGGAAGCACTGCCCAGAGCTACAAAGAGTTCATCAACATGGCTCATAAACAAGGCACTGGCCTTTTTTGTAATATATTCTGTCTTTACAGGAGGCTATATATTTCTTTATACACTAGCAGTGAGCCAAGCCTAACCCTGGAGGCCTAAATCCATCTGTGTTGCTCTCTGTTTTAATGTGCTCCTCTGAGAGCTACTCATCCCTCTCTCCCTCTCTGCATCTCTGCTGCTGTCGGTCCGTTTCTGTTTGAGGGAAACAGAGAATGTGATTGCCATGGTAACCGAGCCTACTTCCACTGACACGGACACTGTTGGGTTGCAACTAGCAAAAACAATTCAACACATCCGCAAAGCCCAGAGTGTACTGAAGGGCAGGGGTCAGATCACATGGGGGGGAAAAAAGCAGACCAGCCCTCCACCATCAGTGCACCGAATCTTTGCTACAGCGGTAACTCATCGTGATTTCTATTCTATGAACGTGCTTTAACCTCCCGGTCCTGATGCAAAGCGGCTAGGGCTAAAGTAATCTGGCTGTGCAAATACTGGGAACAATAAAGCTGTTTATAAATATCATGAAATGCAAAGTATTATTTTCCCCAGAGGTTTAAGTGCTGTGTTTGATTGCTGGGACACTTTTTTTCCATCGCTGTCGTCTGCCAGCCACGCAGAACAATTCTTCTGCTGAGTCATTTCTGGCAAATAGAGAGAGATGTTAATTTATTTGAATTATCCAAGCCCACTAAGAGAGAAGGCAGGCACGCCTGCTGAAGAAAAATACAGGTCCCCAATGTCAGAGACCTGTTCAAGTGTTGCATACTCGCAACTGTATTTCTTCAGTTTTCCCACATATTCACAGGTAAGCATTCGATTTCAACTGAAGTGCAGCATTTTCCCCCTTGATACCAGAGAGAATCACGTAAATGAACCTTCAAATACAATTCAAATTGTTTTCAATAAGAGTTTCTATTATCAATTCAGTTACTTTTTCCAGCATATAATGCATCCAGTGCGACTTCTTTGTCATATAATTAATCGAATAAATCCACTACAGTGGCTCAAGGCAAGAAGACTTCACAGGTCTACTTGGATCTGCATACCGTAAGTGGCCATTAAAAGCCAAGCTTCAGAACTGAGCGTGAAAAGGAATTAATCTAGTGTGGAGGGAGTACTGAGCAAAAAGGCGACTTGGTTGATTTTTCCATCAAATCTTTTCTGGCTCTCCTGCCTGCCGTTTTTTGGAATGATACTGTACTCTTGATTGCAGGCGCTATTACACCTTTGGCTTGGGGCAGCAGCTCAGCTTGGCTTCACACACAGACTGGCAGAGGAGACGCAACTAGCAGCGCATAGATCTCTCCTCTCCCTTTGGCATCCAAACCTGTGGTATTTCCAAACAGTTACACTGTCAGTCTGGCATTTAGCACAGCAGTTGATGGACAGTAATAGGGGCTTGGCTGCTCCACTATTACCCTAAAGAGAACTCTTGTCAGCAACTATGTGATCAGTTGCCTGATCAAGAGTGTCTAACTACATGCCTGATTGATCCAAGAGGTCTTAAGGCAGATCTGTTACACAGCTGTGTTATCTTACTTGGAAGGTGTTTTTGAGTTGGAAATGATGTTCCAATGTTGTAGGTTCCTCGCCTACTCAACCACTTCCTTTGTCGCGCTCTATTTCGATTTATGCAAAGTTTGTTTATGCTATCGTGTATGTGCCCATGCTGCAATACAGCGCACGTGTCGATTATTGAGGTCACACATCGACGCTCCCATCAAGCACCATGCATCATATTGAAAGATGGCAGAAATCCAACTCCACCCACAAACAATGCTGGTAACTTTGTTTTCATGTCAAAACAGCAGTGAGTGGTTTGCTGGTTTTGAACTGTTTTAAATAAGATAACAGCACATTTCATAGTCGTAAGAAACCCAAGGCAACTTCGGAGATGGGACAACATACCTGTATTAGAGATTTACACCTTCTGTAATAACTGTCCTGCATATAGATTTATGGCAGAAACATGATCATACTGTGTCAATAGATTGCTTAAACAGTGATCACTCAGTAGTGTGGTGTATGCAATTTGTGTGACTAAGGTGAATGCAGCTGGAAGAAATACATTCAGTCAAACACTGAGAAATACACTATTCATCATTTGTGTAAATTCATTTGTGTAAAGTCATTTGTGAGCTTATCTGAAAATTGCTGCAGTAATCAGGCTCCTACAAACTTCATTGCCGCTCTGCAACACCTGCAGAGTAACTTCCTGAAGTTGTCGGGACCCACTGACTGATTGATCTGCAGTAGCTTTTGGCTGCAGCTCAAAATGGACAAATCCACATTTCTTCAGACTCCTTCAGACTGACTGAATTGTGTACATTGCTCACAGTGTTGTGAACTACATCATTGTGTAAAATGGCCATAATGTTTCTGCAAGAGGCTGATAGGGCGGTTGATCAATACCAGTGACTCACTGATTACTTGGCCGTTTGCTGAGATGTGTGGCTTAACTCCCCCACCACCCCCCCATCCACAACACTCATGGACCTCATGATGAACTTTGACAAACACCCAAGAGTCTGCAGTTTTCTAATCAATCATTACAGCAGTCTGAAGGCTGATGAGCATCACTTCAAAGAGAAAAGGGGATCTAATCAGCGAAATCAGTAGCTATTTGGCAGTTCTGAAGATGACTGAGACTCGGTGTCCCCGCGCTGGAGGGGCACCAGGCTGTTGGAGCCTGCAGGATTCCGGCGGCTGACTGGGCACTGATTCTCTGTGATTCAGCAGGGGAGCGAAACGACCAAGGCTGGAGTGACAGGGGTTGGAGCTTTGATTTACATTACATACTGTATGCTGCTCATCTCTGCTCAATAGTAGCTGCCCATCTAAGAAGTGACATGGACTCTGCAGTGCTCCTGAATACTCAGCTGTGTTCATCATGTCTTTGGTCTACTGTTTGAAAGTCAGGTGTCCCTTTTGACCAGACATCAACTCCTCACCAGCATGTGAAGCGTTTGATTTGTTCTTGTGTTTCTGCAGCTCAGCGACAAATTTGGGATGGAAACATGGAGCTGATTATTTACATTTTTCCTCCTGGCTAGAGTGTTTCTCTTGGTTAAGCAAGAAACTGGATTGGCTGTGATGTGGAGAGTCACAGCAGACCTTTTCACCAGGTCCTCTCATGTGAGACCACTCTCGATGTCTTTACAGTGAATCCCTGTCAGATTCGGAATCCATTTTAAAATCTGTGTGATCACTGAGGTCTTCTGATCAAGGCTTCCTGGTGGTTCCCCTCTAAAGGCTTAAAATCTCAGCAGACTGCGCCTTTGAGGTTGTGGCTCTTAAACTTTGAAACTTTGGACTTTAGATCTACAGAGCCCTTCAAAAAGCAGCTCATTGTCTGTTGCTTTTATCTGTTGTTGTAGGGAAAAAAGGAAAATATAAAGAAAAAGTTGCCTCTCCAATAAACTTGAACGATATGAAGGAGAAAGCATGGTCCACACTGTGCAGCATGATTATGGCAGTTATATTTGTGGAATATTTAAATAAGGGGTCATGAAATGGTAATTACAAAAGGTCACCTTATATTGCATCTCATTAACATATCTTACCCACATTTATCACACATTTCAGAAATCACAGTGAAAGTGATCCTACAGCTAAAAACACTCCTACCGCAGAGAGGGACTTGAGATATTTATGGGCTCATAATGGGCCTATGAATATGTTATGTAAATATGTTTCACATGGGCTCACACTTCCTACCCTGGCTTTCAGGACGACTGCTAGCAGAGTGTGATGTTGTTTTACAACAGCCTCAGCCATGAAGTAACAAATATGATGATGTTTTGTAGTTTTATGTCAGTTCCTGGTTGTAGTAATAGATGTGATTTACTACCACAAGCAACCCCCATTTCAAATGATCACATTGTTTTCACATTGAACATTTGATGTGAATACCCACTGATTGACTGATTATACCCACTTTAAATCTCATTATGGAATTTAACAATTTACTGTTTGTGCTGTCAGTGAACAATGCCCGGCAACTCATGTGGCTTAAAAAATACATTTACATAGCATTAAAAGTCATAGGTAAGACATCTGCATGCTCACGTTGTTATATAATACCTATGACAGTGTGCGTCTTGCTTATACTGTGCTCTGCTGCATGCTGTATGATGATGTTACAAAACCTCTGTGGCACGTCTCCCCATGGAAAACATGGAAACTTCTCTTCATCTGTCCAATTCCCCTAATGTGCCTTTACAGATGGAGACAATTAGTTATTTCTATCATGCCACTCTCTCTTGGGAAATAGACCATAAACATAACGCAACTCTTAAATATTATCGCCCCATCATTGCTGTTATTAAATGAATAAATAATAATAAATGAACATCCCAGTATTTGCACGATATAGCTTGTGGTAATGAATGAATCCGCACGTCATCTCATTCACTGTAAGAGCAGAATTTGATTTCTTACTACTGACTAGTGGCTGTGACAGATTCACGGTATGCTTGGTAATCTTTTTGTCATCACTAAACGTCTGTCCTCCCACAGAGCGTCACCACCTAACCTCCATCTCCCGGTGACTCCTTACGCCTCCATGTAGTCCTGCCAAAAGCTGAATAGGAGTCCTTCCCTAAGTTAAGGGGCGGCAGTAGCTCAGTCCATGGGGACTTGGCTTGGGGACCAGAGGGTCGCCAGTTCAAGTCCCCCCCATGGACCAGTCTACATGGAGGTGGACTGCCAGCTCACCTCCTGAGCACTGCCGAGGTGCCCTTGAGCAAGGCACCGAACCCCAGACCTGCTC
>JBAJHX010000115.1:18624726-18646866 GCA_037176925.1 Amniataba percoides
CAGGACACGCTGGAGAGACTACGTCTCTCGGCTGGCCTGGGAACACCTCGGGGTCCCCCCGGAAGAGCTGGAGGAAGAGTCTGGGGTGAGGGAAGTCTGGGCTTCTCTGCTTAGACTGCTGCCTCCGCGACCCGGCCCCGGATAAGCAGGAGAAGACGACGATGACGACGTCCAATGCTTACTGAGATCAAACAATCAGCAGGGACACAGAATATAAATAAAAGGGAGAAATTTGGATAGATGGAACATTTGTATTTTACGCACCTCATTTTAGGTGATTACTTAAAGTACATAAAGTCTCTGATGAGTTTCATATTGATCAAATGTATCATGTTATTAATGTCCTTATTTTAGAAAGCCTGTTGTTAATGTGTGAGAGTTTTCACCAAACAGCATGGCTCTGAGTGATTAGACTTATATTATATTATAAATATTTTCATTTTAGTGAATTTTCAGCCACTGGCCTGTTGCCTGGTGATGGTATGTTGTGAGCTGGGAGTAAGACTGCAGTGGCTGCTGTTTATTGTCAGCGCATTACAAAAGCCTGAGCAGGTCTGCACTGACTACAGACTTTGTTTCTGTCTACTGTCACGTCTGGAATTTCTAACCTACATTACTATGATGTAATGTAAAAAAGCACAGATATAACAGACCAGGATGTTTAAATGTGAAATGAAATCCACCGTGTGTAAAATGTGTTTGAAAAAGACAAACATTTCCCAACTTGAACGTGTAGATATTAACACACACCAATGCAGGGATTATTCTAGAGAAAATACAGTAAAAATCTCTATACACAGTAGAGGGGATGAATTTTAAAACTAATGACAAAGATGATTTGGTACAGGCCTCTCTGCACAGTGATGTTTTCATCTTGTTTGAGGACATTTCAATGCAAAATCACTAATCTCGACCTTAGAACTGGTAATTTAAGGGCTGCACAGACACAGACTTCATCAGAGAGGAATAATCGTGCACAGCTGAATTGGCCAAATTGATACAAAATGAAAAGAGAAAATCCAAGAAGAGACATAGAGGCTGAATTAAATGTCGCAAGTTTACAAGGGGAAAGGTATACAATTGTAATGTTGTAAACTATATGCAGACGGTGACAATGTGGTTATAGCATGGTAATACCAGCTTTATTGCTGCAAAAGCCAATAAGTGTGAAGGTCAAAGCACTAAAATATGGCATTTTACTGTGGCATTTGACTGCAGCTGCCTCTCATGGTATCTTTCCTTCTCTCCTCTGCACCTGGTCATTTCAGTCTTCCTGTCCTTTCACACGGACATTATTACATTCATTACATATCAGCAGGTGGGGTTGTGTGTTTGTGTGTATGAGTGTGTGTGCACGCGGAGTGGGAGAGGAAGTACAGTCGGAGCTAATCAAGTAGGAGGCCACCCATCTTTATCAAACCATTTGACACTAATGCCATTAGGTGAGATGCATAGCTATGTGAGTTCATAAAATTATGGCTGGGGCCAGCAGCTGAGCTAGTACAGACGCTACGGCTCCCATCCACAAGCAGTGAGATGAGATTAGCATGGCGCGCTAAGCGCTGACAGGCCTCATCAGTTCACATCAGGAGCAGCAGGATGGGACCACTGAGAGAGAAGCCATACCACCCTTACTGGGCTTACTGCAGGGGCTGGGGGTGGGGGGTGGGTCACTGTGTGTGCGTGTGAGAGAGTGGGTGAGTCAGAACGAGAGAGGGAGAGAGACAGCGTGACTGATGGTGGGCTGGGTCAGGCGGCGTGTGTGTTCAAACCGATAAAAAACCTATCAACAATCAACAGAACCCAACATCAGCCTGGGAGGGCCAGATGTTCCACGGGCCCCCGTGCCAATGCCATTAAGGGCCGAGCCAAATACACTCGCAGATTCATGTTACTGATGGCGATGCTGATAGGTCAAATTGAGTGTTACAAGTTCCAGCAACAAACGGACGACCCGCCTCGAACACTGATTACAGCAGACAGGCACTGGAACGTGTTCTGAGGAGAGCAGACGTTCGGACTGAGCTCTGTGTTCAGGCCAGTTCTGTCATCCCGGGACACGGTGACCTTGCACAAGCAAAGCACATTAGCAGTTGTCAAGGCCAGGAAAAGAGCTGCTGGGAGCGCAGGCCAGAAGAAGAGCTGCGCCGCTCCCTGTTGAAGGCTGACGTCAAAGGCTGCGGCAGACTTTAAAACAACGGCACCCTCAGGGAATCCAGCTGGTAATTGCGTCACCATCTCAGCGCCTCAGCATGAGTTTTCAAGTTCAGGAATTTTTATTGCACACAGTGGACGCCACAACTTTGTAAGAGTTCATAGGACCCCCAACTACAAATACATATCATGCATCTTTTCCTTCCAAACTAATGAGGTTACTGATGCTACACTCAACCCTTCTGCAGCGAGCAGTGTGGATTTATAATCATTAATTAAAGAATATTATTTACTTTTTACCCTAATTATATTATATTTACCATGTGCTCTCTTATTTCACAGTGTGAAGTAAAATGTTTGGGCACATTTCGTGGTTTTTCTTTATTTTCTATAATTTCCTACATTGTATATTAATGCAAAAGTTGGCAACACTAAAAAATCTGAAATATCAAACATTCTGGTTTGTTTATCACTTTTTTCTTTACTACATAATTCCATATGTGTTCTTTTATAGTTTTGATGTCATCAGTATTAATCTACAATGTCAAAAATAATAAAGAATATATAGAAAAAACATTGAATGAGAAGGTGCATCCAAACTTTTGACAGGTAGAGTACAAAAAAGGTGCAGTAAGGAGAGTTGAAAGTGTTAGAAAAAATAGAAGAGCAGAGAAATGAAACATTGGGCAGATTCATACACATTTTATTACAATAGTCACTGTGCTAACTGTGATTTGTCTGGATAAATATGCACAACAATCTTGTCTGAAAAGAGAGCTGGAAAGCCTCTAGTGGGCTGTGGTGAAATTTCCATCCCCATAAAGAGACTTTGCTCAAGACTGGATCTTATTACAATTTTCACCGTGTAAATCCCTGAAAGATCCATGGGATTGCTGTTTAAGTTGAAAGCAGCAGCGAGAACATTTGTATTCCTCAACTAAACTCCCCTTAGGTTTCATTTTATTTGGACCACCTCCAGAACCAAGAGAAATAACCTCGAGAGAGCGAGAGCAATTTTAACCCTGTCCACAGATGCCACTACCTGCTGCTTCAGATCGTCGGGGGAAATCAGACAGATAACTTTATAATTGTGGCTTTATTAATGCTTAATCACTGGACAGGTAAGCTGTAATGAATCATCAGTCCTGACAGGGGAGATGCAAATGGACTCTTTATAGTACAGGCTCAAATGAACGGGACCAACAGATAAATGATCCCTGCCCCCGCCCCCGCTCCCTCACCCTGTCCTGGACAAAAAAAAGGGACACATCCCGACAGGTGAGTTTGATTTTTTACTGCCTCAGCCACAAATCGAAGGACATCAGATGACAGAAGAACAGGGGCGGACTGCACTGGCTGTGCTATGTTTGAAATATTCCTGGATTAAGTGCAGAAGCAGATAAGGGATAAAGAGGCATTATTGTTAGCTGGATTTGAAAAGCAACTGACACTTTGACAACGCTCAGCGTCTATTAGCTCAATAGTTTGACAGGCTGCGCGTTCATTTGTTAGACAGAAGAGCAAAAAGAGCTTTTGTTTGCAAAGGCCTCATTAGCTCAGTAACCTTCGACACAGATGTTTGTGAAGCATTAGTTCTTCCAGCCAATCTGAGGGCTGACTGAACCCCCCGAATTATGTGCCACCGTCTCTTTATCTCTCTGTCAGTTGATGTCTGGTTGTTTCGGTAAACATGCAAACAAAAGCATCCCAATTCTGCCTCCTCAAAGAGCAACTGCAAACTAATTTATTCTCCGTGTCGCTCCAAAACCGATATAGTTGACTGTGGAGCCGGGCGCCACTTTCTTCCGCCATCAGAATACACGCGGTTTTCGTCGCTATCCCGACTTCGCTGTCTCAACTCCAGTTGTTTTCTGCCTCATAAATTTCCCTCAGCGTCTGAAATTGACTTCCTGGAACTGGAAATTCCATCCAGAGAACAGTAAGTCATATTATTTTACAACGAGGAGGGGGCAGAAAGACGTCATTAAGCTCTCACGGGACGGAAAAAGGCCACCATTATCCATCTTTCTTAGTATTCCTCTCCATGAGCAAAACTTAGTTATCCACATTTCCTCTCTATATTTACTAATCTCCTCCATGCATATGTCAACTTCAGAGGAGGGAGACGAGTGAAAGAGGACAACTAATTGAAGCGCTCCTGAGCAAGAGAAATGTATCTCTCCCCACTGTCAGAAGGGGGGAGTGAGGGAACGTATTGACCACGTAGAGATGGATAGAAGTTTAAGGACTCGGTCTTGCTTTGGATATGAATGATGTTCCAGCCTACAGGTCAGCAGCCTTTTTTAGACACTGCTGAGCAAACTTGTGTTTTAACAGGGTTTAGGCCAGCGAGGCAGGTGTGAAGCCGGTCCATAAGCCCGTAACAGGTTGACTTCTTCCCACTCTTGGAAGAAAAGAAATAGAACTGAATTACTGGGGATATAAATGAGTCTTATCAAATGCCAGGCACAATTTTCTGTCATCTCCTCTGTCTATCGGTATCAGAGGCGATCTCTTTCATCTTCATTTCTCTCCTGCTCCCCATCTGGTCGAGCTGGTCCTCTGAAGCCGACTCGCCCGCCGTATCTCTCTTCGCTTTTCCTCGAATATTCCCCCCACTTCCCCTAATCCTTCTTCCATACTTATCTCGCTCAGTCTTTGACACTGTCTATCTTATTCTAATACTATTTTATTATCTTTTTAGCATTCTTGCTCCTCCACCTCCTTCCCGGTGCCCTTTTCTGATCCATCATTCCCCATCACCGTGCTGCCAGCGCTATCATGAATAATGAAAAAATAAGATGAAATAGAAAACAGAAAGTTGAAAAGGAAACGTTTCTTTCTTTCTTTTTTTTTAACCTGAGTCAGCTCCCACAGCACTGATGGTATTTTCTCCTCCGGGCGAATATGGAGCCTTGGAGGGACGAGTTCGTACATTTGCTACATGGATGGCTTGGTTACAGAGAGAGCGGTAAATCAGCTGATTTCACTTCATGGATATGTGCAGACTTTGTCATCTCAGAATTTACATCTTTACATCTTGTCCATGAGCGTGCACACGAGGGGAGCATGCCGTGTGGACGTGTGCTCTATAGCTTTATGTCGCCGCATGTGATCAGGCCGGGGTGACTGATACATTATGAATATCATGTTGTCTTCACACATTTTATTCCCCCGCCTGATAAAAACACAGCAGTAGTAGAAACAGTGAATATCATCATCAAAAGATTTTGACCCTGGCACAAAATCAGCAGCTGAATACATAAAAAACGCTGCTTATTGGTTTCGTTTAATAGCCTTCAAATCCCAAATCACGAGCATGCATTAATGTGTTTGTGTGAGTAAACTTGTCTGTGTGAGCCGGCGTGTGCACGCTCGCGGAGCATTCAGGTTTTCGCCTGCTATCAGAGCTCTCTGTCACTGCAGACTGTGGTAAGCTTGCTTTTCTGATCCATCAGATTAGCTGTGATCTTAATAGATCCCGTCTGATCCATGCTGCACAGTGGTCTCTAAACATGCCCCTATCTCCTTTTTAACACCAATTCAAAGAGTAGCTTAGACTGCAGTTGACAGGATCTTCATAAATAATGCAACATGCAGTGCGTGACAGAATATTAATACAGTATAATATTTAAGGAATATCATAGCTGAATATCAAAGTAAACTAACTTTATTGTTTTATTTTCTAAAGACGTTTAAGGTTAACCAGCACCAGTACTGACTTCTATCCCTGCGTTTTTACTATACCCACCATCAGAGTTCAGGTTATTACCATAATATATAATGTAATTAGTCATAATTCATAGAGAGTGCACTTTTGATGTGACAGGTGGTGTAGAAATGGGCTGCACTTATACACACATGCACACACACCTAACTGAAATATCTTTGATTGAAGTGACACATACAGTAACATGATATGACACTGGCCATGTGCTGCTGGAAAAAATGGACCATGAATCAAGAGTCCACTTATATAACATCAACAGGCAAAAAGACCAAAGTCAAAACCCCTTTGCAGACCCCCATTTCAAAACTCAGTACATGTGGCCGTCCAATGTCGAAGGCCTCCAAATGCAGGACTCTTCTGATATGAATAGTGTATCGTTTCCAATTCTCAGTACCCCACAGTCCATAGCATGCCATCATGCCATGAGTTAGTTACTGAGTATGTTTGTGTTCCAGTGGTAGTATTGTATGCTAATTGAGATATAAACGAAAGAAGAAAACAAACTACAGTCTCTAAATAATATAATGCATGCAACTTCACAGATTTGTCCTGTTTTCCGCATTAATGTGTTGATAATGACCTGATGTAACAGAGGCACTGTGGATGTATGAGATTCAATACAAATGTTGAAAATCCAAGGCAGAGCAGTTCAGGTTACTGAAAAAGGGACAAAACATTTCTTGAAGATATTTTTGTTTGTCATGAGTGCCCTTAAGCTTAGCATCATCCTTTGTTGATATGCTTGGAAATTGTGGATGCAATGAGTTGACGAGGGCTTCTGAACTGTACCAGGTTTCTGTGGAGTTCTGTGGGGCCTTCAGGTCCTCTCATGAACCCACTTTTGTGTGTTGTGTCCTTCACAGTCCACTCCAACGGTACTGACCAGCTGCTTCCATTTATCTCTGGATGTCTCTCACTCTATTGTTACATGTGTTTTTCCACTTCCTGTCATTATCTTGGATGTTTTCATCTCTGTGTGTCGGTTTCTCTCACGCACACACACACTGCAGATTTAGCTTTCAGTGTTCTCCCACAAAGCCTATTTGCGATGGCGTCACTACATCAAAAGAACATGATGTTTAAAGATGTTCAGACCAAATTACGTATTTACTTGGTTGTACCAGAGCACTGAGCAATTACGTGGCCTCTGGCGTTTTCAAATCTGCTTGAGGACGAATACCAAACATGACTCCAACAACCTAGCTGCAAATTATGTGTATTAATCATGGGAGTGACTGTACACTGCAAGGGAATTAGTGTTTTTCCAAATCCCCAGCACTAATGCGAACTTCCTGCCTTTCATTTCGTGGCACGTCTCCACAAGTTGTCGACTATTCAACAGAAGAAGGAAAAGATGATGTATGCACGGATGGGTGCTCTAACCCTGAAGTGCCGAGGTGGAGTGCAGCAAGAGGCAAAGAGAGATTGAGTCAGCCCGGGGGTGAATTCGAGCACGAGGCGATGGAACCATGCTGTCTACCATTCAGTTGAATAAGCACTAGAAGTGCACAGGAGTGTAAATGTAATGTGAAACTGTACAGTACGGGGGCTGCGGGGGGATACCACGCTGAGACTGTGGACAAAAGTTACAAACTGCAGCTCAAAAACAAAACGCAACCTTTGGCGACTGCTGGAAGGCCCGTGGCTCTTTCTATATTCATGTGAGTTTATTATAGAACGAGGTGACGCGCAGAGTCATTACTAGCTTGCATTTGCAAAGTTGCTTCAGTAACTTTTTCAGCTCGCGTTGTCAGGGTACAGCGAGCTCCAGTTGTGAACTAGTTTGAGGTCAGAACGTTAGAGCATCGCATTAAAACAGCAAGTCTGTCTGTTAACGCTGTGCTTACGCCCACAGCTTTCACACTATGTATGTATGTATATGCTTTTTTAAATCTTTAACTACTTCTACTTGTATTGTCATATAAGCATGCGCGGGTGGACTTTAACTAAACTAACTTAACTTTAACTCAAGTTCCATTTTATAATTTTCAGATACTTTGAATTTTACTTACTTTGAGTATTTTCATTTTTTGCCATGTCTCTACATTTTAAACTCAGATACACTACTTTTTCATGACTTAACTTTCATGTTTGTCAACCAAAACACAAGTATAATGACCTTTTAATATTATATGTAATAATATAACTCTGACATTGTGCCACATTATAGGTACAATTACTTTTTATATTCAAAGTACATGTCGGTGATTATACTTAGTCTAAGTAAGATTTATGAATACTACAACACTTTAACACCAGTCAGATGAAGCAGGTGTTTTTGTAACCTGTTCAGATTTGTCCTTCGCACCAGGTTACTGTTGCCTCTTATGGCATTAAGAAGTCTCTAGAAATACCACGCAACCAAGATTAAATTTGGATACTCCTTCTCCAACTCCAGTCTGAACTCTAATGTGCTTGTCGTGCTTGTCAAGCGTCAGTGACGTGGTCTTGCTTGTAAATCTCGACGGAGGCGAAGACGCTCAGTCATGCAGCTGCCGGCCAGGATCCAGAGCACCTGACAGAGGCCCCTCTTGGCAGCATGAGGCCGGTGTTGCGTGACCTCAGGCGTGGTCAATGTTCATGGTTGTCTTACGACCATCGGAGAGCGGCGTCCCTTCCAGTTTTTAACACCGTGTAGCCAAACGCTATCCAGGAGACTTAGCCTAGACTTTAATGATCCCTTGGGATGACTCCCTCAGGGACATTTAAAATTGGTTGGAGACAGCAGTGCTATTCTATGTGTTTTTCAACTTTGTAAATCAGCATTTATCTAACACAAATTCAACCCAAAAACCTTAAGAGGAAAATATCCTCAGCAACCCTGTTACATCTTGCTGTAAATTCCAATATCACACAAGCTTGACTTTAAACAAATAATGCTGTTTGCACGACACAGAGGACAGTCCCTTCATCACTAAAAAAGTGAATCACACAGAAAAGCATTGTTCTGATTCAGGTATTTAATAAATAAACTGCAGAGGAGCTCAGTGGGAAGAAAAACTGTCTCTAAGCAACATTTGACTTTTCTTTAGAGAAGATGATGACAATGAATAACAAACCAGTCAAGTATGACAAATGAATTGTGAGCCCATACACATACACAAACAAAGGCACATGCGCACAAACTCCTGTTTTTAATTAATTCAACCATGACCACATAATTCAACAATAGACGGGAGCGCAGTGTTAATGCATTTTTAAAGTCAAGAGCTGTTCTTTTTGCTGTTTACTAATTTTAATCCTCCCTTTTCTGTCGAACACAAACAGCTCTCTGAAAGTTTCCTTCAAAAAAGTCATTCTCAATTATTCATGCTAACTTTTCGAAACTAGCAAGACAGCATTCCCCCGTTCCCTTTATTGATAAGTCCTTCACCATCTTCTGCCCTTCACCATCATGTAGGTGAAGGTGTAATACCTGAAAAAATGATACTATTACAGAATGGCAAGTAAGTTTCAAAGATCAGTCCAAATACATTGTTAGTGATCTGCAGACGCAACAACTAACTTTTAAAGCTTAAAAGGTGAGAAGATGTAGGTTGACCCAAAAGTAGCTTTAAGCAAAAAATAGTGGAGTGATGGGTCGTTACTGTACTTTTTGAAATCCAGCAGATTACTGTTAATAATAATAATAATAATGATGTTGATTTTAAGTAATCTTTGAAGTACTCTGTAAATGTTACTATAAGACATTTCTTAATAAAGTACATTCAGATTCATCTTCAAAAAGAACCTTACATTTCAAACTTCATGACATTAAACCTTTTTTTTTTATTCCTGCTAGCAGTGTGTCTCTGTGGATACCAAGCTCACTCTGCTGGGACATCACTATGGTCCAGACATAAATAACAACAACTACAGGAAAAAAACACTCATGCCCACCTCATGATGAACAGTAATATCTTTGGAGATACCCTGGTAATTCATACAAATTCATATTTTCAATCGAGATAATATTTTTATTCTGTTGTCATGGCCATGTAGTTGGGGATAAATTAGGTGTGGTGGGAGGTGGACCGATCACATACTAGAACATCTTGTGGTAGAAATCATCAAGGCTTTCAGGAATGCATGCATATATTGTGGAGAAATGTGGTACAAAGCAGAACATTCCCTGCAAACTATCCCATATGTGTTTCCTGTGCCCACAGCTACATATCTACTGGGGTGGTTTTTTGTTTTTTTAAACTATGACCTGTCTAAAGCCATGTCCACTGTCTCTGTAACTCTAACAAAAGCAAATAATCATCCTAACGTTTCTCATAGATACACTGGAGCACTGCTAAGAGTTCCTCCATATCCCCATGGCTTACAGATTCAGTGTTTTTCTTCAACCTTGAGAAAATAAAATATACGGTGAGAACCTCAGGGGAGAAATCTAGTCATAGCAGCCCTTTATAACCTGTTTCAATGTTTTGCAGCATTTGCCTTCTGATTAATCCCTGTATGTACCTGCCTACTTATGCATGCTTGTTTGCTTGTTTGTTCTTTCAGTCTCTGTGTTGAGTTTGTGTGTGTTTTATGTGTGTTATGCCAGCCACAGTCAGCTGTGAGTGTGTAAATGGGGAGGGAGCTGGTGGGGTCTTATTGTTATTATCATCTTCTCCTTATTCTTATTACTATTGTTTAATAACAATTATTATTATCACTATTAATAATATTATTATTATTGCTGTTGCTGTGATTATTCATTCATATTTGATTTGATTTGATTTACTATTGGTTTCCATTTTCCGGTTTTGAAAAGATTCACTTTCTGCCATGCTGGTGCCTCATCAGTAATGCAGAAAGTGAAGCTATTCATTCATTCATTCATTCATTCATTCATCTCTAGGTCTCCACCATCTTTTTTTCTCCACATCTAGGCTGCCTTCTACGCTGTATGTGTGAAGCTGTCACAATCATTTTTCATTCCTCCACTCTTTGCATTTCAGCCCGCCTCCTTTACAAGTTTGATCGCATATGAAATCTGCTCTTTTTTTCTTGTGACATTTTGTCTGTGGTGTCTTTGGCGCCGTTATCTCTCTGCCTCTGCATTTCTTATCGGTGGTGTTATTACACTGCTTTATGCACCGAGGAGGCCAGAAGGGAAGCCAGTGTTGTCTCAGAAGTTTCAAACTGGCTGAGGACCCACTATAATTCATCTTCAGAATCACTGTGTCAAATATTAGTTTACATTCTTCTGGATTCGGATATTGTGAAACGCTGGTGTTTGAACAAAGCAGCTTGTTTTTTCTCCTCTGCTGTCTCTTTTCATTCATTTACTGTGATTTCTACCTACAACACATAGCCAAGCACACAGGGTACTTTTAAGTTTTTCACTGGCAGGACTCCATGTAATGCTGCAGTGCACAAATAAGCCTTCAAAAGAGGTGAAAGGTTTAAAAATGTAGAGCTTTATCTTTATCGGGGTTTCATTTTTAAAGGATTGCAACAATTTCGTGGTGAGACTGATACTAAAGCAGGAACGAATGAGCTCGGCTGAGGGCTAACATTTGTCACTGAGCTTATGTGTCTTAATCTTTGCTTCGAACGGCTGATGTGAAAAACTGAGGGAGGAAAAAGTGTACAAAGTGGAAGAGCAGCACGCAAGCTGAGAAACACAGAAGGATCTCTGATGTGAGGTGCTTCAAAGATCAGCAGGTGAACCAGAACAAGAGCCCTGTCCAAGATGGAGGATGAATCAGACCCGCACTCACCTCTGCAGGTCCCCAATGAAAACAGAAATGTGTCTGATCTGAGCCACGGGGAGTCCTGCACCACCACACACAATGTCTGAAGGGGTGTGTGTGCATGTGTGTTTGTGTGAATGCATGCGTGCTCTGTGTGAGAGCGTGTGTGATCTTGTGGATGCGCTTTCACCAAGGAGGAGCCTTCGGGGAAACACCATTAAAAGAGCCTAATTAATCAAACGTAACACAGCTGGGGCGCAGGTGGAACAGTAAAGAGGTGTCCTGGGAAGGCCCACACTCGTGCCACCCCGCCACTCTACCCATCACTAACATCGTTTCACCCCGTGACCTCCAGGAACTTGGTTCTCCGAACTGCTGTTGGTGGGAGTTTACCTCTGTTGTACAAATGGGTTTAATCTGTTACGCAATTTAGCCAAACCCAGGTAACAGATGAATGTGTGTCTGAGCCCACTTACTTCAACATTACACACACACACATCCTCATTGCCCTCATGTTCAGGTCAGGATCAATAGGCTGATTGATTGAGTAAGGACAGATGTCTTGGCAGCAGGCAGGATATGGGTATGAGATTGAGTATGGACGACACTGGCCCTCAAGAAACCAATCGATCTGACCTTTAAGGATCGATGATCCACTCAAGACTAAGTGAGAGGCGTCTGGCAGTTAAAATAGGTTCACCTAATATCAGAGCAGGAAATGCATCTCTGTGGCCTTATGGCAAATAAATGAAGGAATAATTGACTGACTGGGTGTCGAATTCCAGACTTTTAAAGGTGTTTGGCTAAAAGTTCTTTAGCTTTCATTCAGCATGCTATTTGTACAATTAGAAATCAAGATAGGCGCCTCCATGCACTGACTTTTCTGAGAAAGCAGTCATTTAATGTGACTTAATATTGTACATCACAAGGGACAGCAAAGACAGATTGGCTGGATAGCTCCATGTTCCTTCCCCCTTCAAGCATTTCTGACAATTGGAACTGCAGGCAGTATGCAGAGTCCCAAAACAACACACACATACATATACGTACACACACACAATAGACAAGCTTTGGGGGAGATGTCAACAACGTAGCACAAGAATACTAATTGGATAGTCTACAGACTGTATCCTAATTACATCAGAATGAACGGTGAGTAATGAGGGTTTTTTTTCTGTCTTTGAAAAGGTATGGTGTACTTGTAATTGCTTCCCTCTGTTTTATTTGTCTTTTAACTGTAGTTCATTAAACGAGCAGGAGAGTGAGAGAATGGAGAATGACAGCGTCTCCATAGCGTACACAGGTAATTATTATCCCCGGAGATGGTTTGCCCAGAAAAGCATCAGCCTCTGTTGGAGTGAGGAGCTGATCAATCTGCAGAGGCCACAAACAGATACATGAAGGTTCTGACACTAAGTGGTGTATCTTCAGTGTTTCACAACAGTAACGCATAATTTACCTCTCCATTCATCTACAGTTACAAAAAAAAAATAGTGGCCTCCCATGAGGCAGACACAAATATCTTGTTGCAGTTTGTTTGTTATTGGAGGCCGAGGTAATTATGTTGCGACTCCAGACAATCAGGCTAGTAATATATCGTCGAGACAGCACAGCAAGTAAAAAGTGATGAGCTCAATGTAGTGCCGATACACTCTGTTGACCTTGCCTTTATAGTGCAGGGCAGTTCATTAAAGAAGCGGGGTTGAAGGTGGGCCATTTGCTGGATTATTGACAAAGGAACGATTGCCGGGCCTTCTGATGGCATACTTGACAACAAAGACGGAGGCGATGCAGCAAGCGCACTGGGGCCTGGACTTCAAGGTTAAAGGGTGCATTAAAATCTGGTCTTTCAACATCCTTTGAGTCTCCATGATGCGTAACCTCCAGGCTCAAGAAGAGCCCTCAAGGTTTACTCATTGATAAGAACAGAGAGGCAGCCTTGGCTAATCTATATCAGCTCATTAGCAGCGAGGTTTCCAGTGGGCTGGTGTTTCTGAGAAATGAGGATTGGAAGGAAAAAAGACTGGGGGGAGTCCCAGGGTCCAACTTCAGACACTAAACCCGTCAATCCTGCTTGGTGCATCTGATCAAGATACATTTCACATGCTGTGTTTCATGTCTTGCTCTCCTAGCCCCCTGTTAGCCGGTCCATACTGCTGAATGATTAGCATGACCTGAAGTAAGAGGAAAGTGAGTGTGAGGGGCTAATATGCGACAAAGGTCACAAGCTGGATTAAAGGCCCTAATGATATGATGTGAATCTGATGTAATAACACAGAGAAGTACAGCCAACCACACCTGAACATCTGCAGCAGTGGTGGAACTGGATATTTAAACCCACAGAGGTCAGTACGGTTTTAATATTTCCAAGACTTAGTGAGGCATGCTTTTTAAGGTACACTGACCCATCAGGTTACCTGACCCTTAACCCTCAACAACAGCTCAGATGTCCCCTTGTTACTATGGTAATCAGAGCGTCACCTCTCTGAGAATAGCTTCCTCTGCGGAAACCACATTTCCCTAAGGTGTACTCCGATGGAGAGGCTTTTCAGTGTAAAGTGCATTCCTCTCATTAACCCTTAATCCACATCCGACGCTCTACCCTTCTTGACATCAAACTGTTACTGCGTGCTGCATATCGTAGTCCATTATCTCTTCCTAATCTGCTTCATAATGACATAATGGAGCCCCTACTGTTAAAATGCATGTAAACAACATGGGGCAAGAACACAATGCAACAAATAGTCCTCCCTATTTCATTTGAGGTCACATCAACTCCCTTTGGAAATATGTAAGTGGCCTCATTATACTGTTAACTCAGAGTGTTTATACCTGTAGGTGCATTCTACAGTGACATTATTCAAAGTGTATTTGGTTCCCCAGGTATGAGCAGCATTTTTAATAGCATGTCCTGCTTACATGAGGGGGTTCAGTACATTTAATATCACTACAGACTACATAAGCCTGAACATATCAACAACCAGGAAGATATCTATTCCTTTAATGAATACAATTTCCTTCACCCCACACTAAAGGGATCATACCAAACAAGACTGACATAGGAACAGAAAAAGAGGAGGCAAAGGGAAATTGCGAATTGCCAGTTTTTCTGATGTGCAATTCAAAACATTTAGCTTCTTCTTATTCGTGGCTAGGTGACACATTTTCTGTATGTTGCATAGTTATGTAGAAATCTTTTTTATCACACATGCTCAGTTAGTATTAATGTTGAAATATTTTCTGGGTGTTTAAAGGTTTTGGAGCAAGAATTGCCACCTCAGGTTGCCACTGAATTATAAACACAACAACATATTATGCAATAGTGATCACTACTTGAATATGTCATAGCACAGCTCTTGTTCTATTGTCCCAGTAAGTTATTCCAGTCATCTATATGAACCATATTTCCCAGAGTTTGCCATTGTGTGGCTCAGAAACAATGGTGTGGCAGATAAAAATGCTTAAAATGTGCTCATTTTTACGGTACAGAGCATTGCACAAACTGAAAATCTTGCCCTGCCGGGCAGGATGTATCCTTTGAAACATACATGAAAGGAGGGCTTGTTGTGGACAAAAGGTCATGGGTCAAAAGTTTCAGAGTCAACAATCCTCCACTGGTTCAATCTGTAGTCTAGGTGAGCTAGACTTGCCAGGCGGCCAAGTTTTGTTGTCTATTTGTAAGACAACTGTTCCAATTCCTAATGCCTTGCTGTTCTTTTTTTAGTTCCAGACACACACAGGTCAGACAGGCCAAATGTGTTGCCATGGAAGGAGCCATTTCTCTGTCCAGCTTTTGCCAAGCATCGCAGGTCAGGTTGGAGATGTAGGAAACAAAGCCAAGGCACAGCTTTGCTTCAAATGCCAGGGCTATTATGATCCGGCTCCAAAACTGATAAGTAGAACAAATTGCCTCTCATCCAAAGTAATGGTTCATAATTATTTGCTCAGATAAGAGGAGTTCTGGGTGCAGAAAAAGTCATTGGATGGCTTTCCTGTGTGCGTCGTGAGTGGACCATTGATCTGTCCAGATGCAATCTCACTGGGTAGATCAAATTTGTGAAACTTGGAGAAACTTTGTGTGAACCTTATAATAAATAAGCATCATCAGCAGTGTTCTTCCAATTTATGTTTTCTGGACCGAGCAGGGCTGAAGTCAGGCCAGGCTTTTCAATCCTTATGAAAGAGTCCAGGAAGGTAATCCCAGAAGGCCTCACTGAGGCACTGCAAAAGGCACTTTAAAGTTTGTGGGCAGCTATGTTTGAGTACCTAGCTGTACCTTTGCTTTGCCCCATGTTGCTGCTCTCTTTTTCTTCCCAAATAGCACATATATAGTGACTGCCACTTCACAGTTGGCTGAAAAGATGATGAAGAATCGTCTGCGGGTCAATGTGCTCGCCAGGACTGACAAAAAACAAACCCACCATTTGCCAGCCAGCTCCACACACACACTGTTTGCCACCTTTCCTTCATGTGTGGGTGTTTTTCTATGTGCCGGTATGTGTATAGATTTGGTCAACGATTGAAAGAGCCACCTAACTTCACCATATTTAGAACCTCATGGCTGCAGATGGATTTTAGTCCTCAATACCATTCTGGCTGCTCTGGATGAAAGTATGAGAATTTATAACGCAGCAACACAGGTAGAGTTTGAGAAATGAAATGGTACATGGATAACACTGAAGTTTCAGGTGCATTTCTGTAAAATCTGGAAGAATTTTTGTATTTATTGGACTATAGGACAATTCTGTAGTGGATCATTTCCAGGTCAAAGTTAGAGGCTTTTTTTTGCCTGCTATGTTATGTTAATTGAATATTTTTCACATTCAATTGTACTGTCACCTTTTAATGACAGAATTATTATTTGATTATTATTTAACACAAAACATAGAAAAGTAGATGTAATATACATGATTCTTGCAGATATTCTGTCAGAGAGGAGAGCTAGGTGATGACTCCACTTCAGAGTCATAGTTCATTTTAATGAAAACTTCAGTCTGCCACAGCTGGAAAATCTTCTGTTTTTAAATGCAAAGAATGAGATCCATACTCCCGACATCAAAACCTCTGTAGGTTAAGAACATTAGCTCCTGTAAGCCAAAGCTCCCACTACATGTTGCCTTTTTATCCTGAATCCTATAATGCACGGCCCAGCTAAGAAAATCCAGATGACTCCCTGAGTTGGCAGATGACAGACAGCCTCGGGGCCACTCCATTACAAACAAACAAATCAACGGCTCCAGCAAACAGCGTCCTACTGGATATCTCCTCCTGCCAGTCGTGCTCTTCTATTCTGTGTGAGAGCAAGAAATCAATGTGTAATCATATTCACACTTTCTTTGGCAGGAGACATTGGGGGCAGACATGGAATTGAGATGACCCGCTCTGCGCAGAAAGGGCACAGGAGAGGCCAAATACATTCAAATAATTTTCTATCTTTGTTTCGCCTCTTCCACAGAGTCCCGATTCGAAATCTCTCTAGAATGTGCTCGACAGAGGTGACTCATTTTCAATCAACTCGATTAGTGTCACAGAAGAAGCGTTTGGCGCTGAGATGGTTTTTGCACGGCATGATTGAGTGGATGTATATATTGCTTGAGCTTTACCTCCCTCCGCTGATGCTGCTGCGTGTCACCACCTGTTAGCCAGCCACTGAGGGGAAAGCACTTCACTCTGCCCTTTCGCAGCAGCACGACTTCATGTGCCAAACCAATCCATGATTATGTCCACCATTTTTCTTGATCTAAATGTTAAGCATTGTCTTTTATGCTAATTGCCCTGCCAAGGGCAGCGTTGCCTCATGCTGCTCTCATTACTTACTTTACTGAGAGTACAAATGTGGCTAACCGCCCCCTCATATCAGCCTTAGGTGGAGGAGCAGGGTGCACAGCATTCCAGCGATCAGGGACACAACAGTGACTGACAATGTGTACAGTAAAGCCAGATTTAATTTCACACATTCAACAAAAAAAAAGAATACATACGTCATAGTAGGTTGCATGAAACAGGTTGCTAAACTGTAACGGCATCTACGGGATAAGGGCAAATTCAATACCGCAGACAGCCACAGTGGGAAGAGAACCTTAACCCTAGCTTTCCTTATTGTAGTCTTGTTTGTCAAGTGATAGCAAATAGTTCTTAGCTGGACCTGCTTGATGGAGGTAACCTCAGAGATTCATCAACACACATGCACAACTCTGCACAACACTAACTACCAGGATCTCTGGATAAAAGAAGCACTGTTTACGAGCTTCAAAGTTGAACATCTTACAGAGGGTGAGTTAGATACTGCAGAAAACAGCTCTAGCAATTCCACAGATCACATCCATTAAGTATTCATCCCTTATTTCCATCCCTTTTAAATTGCAAGCGCCAGTGAAATGTGTGGAGACAGCAGCTCGCCCAGCTCAATTATTCAAAACACGCCAACTGTATTGTGGCTAACTGAGGGCTTGAACATGATTATGCACATATATTTCCTTTGTACTCCACGTCGCCTACCTTCAATCATGATCAGCTTCATTTTTTTCTTTTCTTTTCTTTTTTTTGGCACATACATGCATCACTTTAACTATGACCCTTTACATGGTCAGAGAGAATGCTGCTCAAAGACTTTATGTCCCTTTAATTATGCTACTTTATAGATAATCCCTTTAATCTGTGAATATCATATACATTTTAAACTGTATCACCCTGGTTTTGGGGATTTAGTGTGCTTAAGATAAAGCCAGTAATGATGATTTTAGGCAGGCAGAGAAACACATTTTTTAAAATTTGTGTATTTAAAGTCTTTAACTGGAAAGTAGTACTGGTGGGTAGGGAGAATATTTCTTTGGTCCTTTTCATATTAAAGAGCTGTTAGATCCATATCCAAAGCATGTATGGAAATAAATTAATACATTAAAGCTGGTTTTCATATATATTAATAAAAGTGTTCAAAATGCAGAATGTAGCAAAAATTATACAAATAATAAATATAATAAAACTCATGCAAATGGATATTATTTTTTCATTTGTCAGAAGGTTAAATAAACATCTCAGTTAAAATACTACAATTTTCTAACAATTATTTCATGGTTTGGGCTTTGCAGGGTTAAATGCAGATAAATACGGGCTTAATGCATTGTCAGTATTAATAAGTTTTGTGGCAAGAAAAAAAAAATTATGATTAATCTTGAAGACAGAAAGAAATCACATGACAAGTAGTCATTTTTTGGGCTGCTGGGTGTTGGACTGTTGCTGTTCTTGCCTCAGTTTGTTACATTTTATAGACCCTACTAGTGATGCCTTAGACACTGAGCTAAGCCAACACACACACACATATGCCCACACACATGCATGCATACATACGTCCTCTACTTTCATTTACATCTTAAACTAGATATACAGGATGGCCATCAATCATTTCTACAGTCCATTCACCCCAACTACTTTCTCTTACCAGTCAATATATTTCTCTTTTCCAATTTCATCCAGCACTCCACCCATCTGGTCTCAGACTTGTGGCTCATGATAGAAAAAAAAACATTTAAGGAAATAAATAGACCCCTCTGTCTCCCTCCATTTCACCATCACCTCGGGAGATAAGACGACAGAAACAGTTTTCTCATCTTCCAAGGTATGAAAATGAATGATGCTGGAGGATATGGAAGATTTGAAGGCAGGGCCCTACAAGATGTTGCAAGCTCAGTAAACTATATTCAGCTCTTTACCTGAGAAAACTTCGTGAAGAGTCATCATCTCAATGGCACTTTTAAAAAGAGTAAGTCTTTTCGGGCCTGTTTATAACGACCTGCTGCATCAACATAATTAAGTGAGCAGACTGGTGCCCCTTAATGCACAGCAACAATAAAGCCTGCCATGACAGAACTGGGCAGAGTAATGGATGATGCATTCCTGAAAAAGTGCAACATGGGCAGATAATATCAAAGTGAAAAGTGGTAGATTGAAAAAGTCTGTTGAAAAATGAAACTCCCGTGCAACGCGGGAATGTGATACCTTCGTTCTTACCTTCCTCCCACCCCTGGGGACTTCCCGCCTTCTTCTCTGTTCTCTCGTTCCTTTCCTCACGAAGGTCCCCGGCAGCCACTATGCTCCAGGTGAACTCTGGGACACCGTCCAGGCGCTGGTCACAAGTTCCACTGCTGTCAGTACATCGGTGATCTGGTAAAATGAGATTTACATAAAGGGATGTGTCTTTGGCGACATGCTGCTAATATTTACACTGCAGCATCATTAAATATGAATGAGTATAAACAGAGAAACTCTTTACCAATAATTTAAAACAGGTTTCAACAACTGGGACTATCATATTACAATTACTAAATAACGCTCTAACAAAAGTGAAACTCAAATTGTATTAATCCAAACCCACTGGGAAAGAAGACTGAGTGCACCAGCAAAATATTTATATGAATGCTTTAATAATACTGGGCAAAGATGATTGGAAATATGAAACACAGCACAAACATTTCAAAACACCTTATTCAGTCTGATTAGCAAATGAAACTTTTAATTATTTGTACTGCCGGGGGAAAATAGGTGTTCAATTAAACAAACATAATATTGCCGTGGCAACGGTTTTGTTCATCTTTTGACTGAAAGTCCACACTTTCAACAAACGAGTTATTGCTTCTTTACACAGCTAAACAGCTTCACTTTTTCAAACAGCTGCAAAATCTAATACTGCTAAATATGCAGCTGTCTTCCAGATTTGACTACAGCACTAAAGGAGAGGACAGAAAATGTAACAATATGCTCAGGGAGGAGGAACTTGGTCAGTTGTATATTTTCTATTTTCAGATTTAATGGCCTCATATTTCTGGCTGCACAACATCGTGTTGTGTCACCCCACGAAGCAGGAAACAGCAGCTTTAATAGCAGCACCAGTCTTGCCTCATAGTGCACACTTCTCAGCTGGGATGAGTGGAGGGAGTTATACAAATGCACTGTTCGTGTAAAAATCGCTGCTGTCAAAACTCGGGCTGGGTGCAATGAGAGTTAAGGTATTACTGCTGCAATACCCTCCCTAAAAATTTGCTCGGAGAGAAAATTAAGGGTCAGCTCTCCTCCCACTCATCCTCTCTGTCTCTATCTTGCCTCCATCTGTCCTTCCCTCCCTGTGGACAGACCTCGTGTAGATTCATCCCCGTGGCTTGGTAAATCGCTGTTTGAGGGCGCTTGGTCACTTTCAAATGACTTCTCACACTACGCTCTGGAGGAAAGGAACTTGAGTGTTGTATAATCATCTCTCTATGTCTACCAGTTTCCTCCTCTGCTTTTCTACAATAACATAACACGATGGAGAAACTGGACTGAATCTAACCAATAGCCACCTGCCACCATCAGTCAGTACATGTAACCAATATTTCAATAATTCTAATATTAAACCTACAAACAATGATAACTTCAGGCTGACCGTTGTGGTGCATGTAAACACAGTGTGATTTAACTCAGCAATTCTGCGCACCAGAAAGGTCACAGAGTGAAGTGCAAGCAGTGTTTCTAGCAGCTGCATGACAGCAACTAATCATGTTGCAGCCCATGAACAAACAATGTGAATCCATCAACAGACTACAATCAACAGGACTAATGAGCCAGCATTTTCCCTCTTATATTTTACAGGACTACATTAAAATTGGGATTCAGAGATGTCATGTGGCTTTACAAATAAAACATGCCTGCCGGGAAAATTCATGTCACATAATATATGGAGATAGAAAAATAATTGATCTGCCAGTGTGGGATACATATGAGCATGATAAATAATATACACAAGCAGGCCTTTGCAAATAAAAAAGATATTAAGCAAATTTAGTGCAGTGAAATGTAGTTCAAGAGTTTTGATGACTGTGGTAACAAGAACATAGTTGCATCTCTCAGGAAGTGAGAGATGTGTCACCCGTTATGCACCTCATGCCAAAGACCTGCAGCAACATATTTTGTTTGGTGAGGTCCTTCTATGAAACTTCAAGTAGACAAGATTAACAGTTAATGTCTTTAGATCAATACAGTAGCTTTTACCACTATATGGTTGAGAGACGCAGGGCCACAGCTCCAGTCGAGATGCACACCTCAACTGGGAAAAGCTACTTTCTCAGCAGTTGGATAGTCACACTGTGCTGAGGTCTTGGAAACTTTCCCATATTGTGCCTATCTGTGAGAAATCAGAAACGATTTCATGTATTGATTTTAGAGCAAGAGCACTCACTTCTTGTGTTTGTAAAACATTTTTTTATTTTAACTCAGCCTGTAAAACCCTGATACCACACTTTTTTTACTGCAAAGCCTGTTAGTGTGAGCAGTGCTGTGCCTCTTCAGATAAAAGACTTTCTAATGGGCCACAGAAAGCATGCACCAATGTCACACCGGGCGGCTGCGTTTGATCTCAGTTTTGGGTTTCACACACTAATAAACTAATGTTACAATAGGCCCTGTTTAAGACATAGTTTGGGCTGACCTTTGGTGTAAAGAAAACTTAATCCAGCAGTCAGTGAACAGCATGTTCAAATTTCAGAGACAGTTTTATATATACGGAAACAATGCAGAGTAACTTCTGAGTTTCTCAGCTGACATATACATATATATAAG
>JBAJHX010000115.1:18657750-18685036 GCA_037176925.1 Amniataba percoides
CACACACACACACACACACACACACACACACACACACACACACACACACACACACACACACACACACACAGTCTCTCTCTCTCTCTTTGTCCTTAACTAATGGATAATTAGTACACAGTCACAGACCAATACACTGCAGAGGAAGGAGACTCCTGCATAAATCCTGCAGTCATTTTAAATGAGCCTTAAAGAGCGATTAATCGTAAAGGCTGCCTTTCATGGCACTGAACAGAGAACAGTTGGCCAAAGAAGACACAAACTACTTTGGGTTTATCCTTCCTTAGCATGACTTACAGTGACACAGACAGCAGATGACCTGAAGATGTTTTTAGTTTTTTCAAGCACCCTCCTCCTTAATCTAAGACTTAATATGAGAGACAAATGTTACTTTTTTTCCACACTGAGCATACTGTTGGAGATATACTTGAGTAGTGCTATCAGGAGAGGTCTTAAACTTTATTTTCTTACTTTGCTAGCAATTAACTTCAGAGTCTCTTATATCTGTTTTACCTCAGCAGAGCAGAAATGTGTGGTGACCTTCCTGAGATGTACAAAAGCTCTGAGCGAGCCTGCAGTGTGTGCATGATAAGATGTCAAGTCACACTACTGATACAGGTCATTTCTATACTATTAATTATTGATATGTCAATATGCCAAATAAATAGCACAAGGA
Source organism: Amniataba percoides (assembly GCA_037176925.1). Taxonomy (NCBI): domain Eukaryota; kingdom Metazoa; phylum Chordata; class Actinopteri; order Centrarchiformes; family Terapontidae; genus Amniataba; species Amniataba percoides. The sequence goes on from JBAJHX010000115.1 coordinate 18,658,424, forward strand.
AAAGAATGTAATTAAGTTAAAAATAGTCCGAATTTCAGGGAATTGATTACCTTGCTCAAAATAAAATCCTTTACCCTCTACTAAAGGATGGCTGCCTACTTTGGTGTGAAACTGTAATATGGAAGGACATCAGCAATGACAACGTGTGTTTCTTTCCAAGCCTTAATGTACAAGCTGAGAGCAAAGCCACATGTGCACATGGTAGAAGAAGGGTCAAGCCAACAGCAGCAGAGTGTGACAGTGTCCAATCGTCACGTCTGGGAAGATAGCAGCTACAAAAAAGGACCAAAATGGATGAGGACAAAATAAAGACGTGATGGAATCAAAGGAAAATGAGCTACACTACTGATTAGTCCCTTTCCCAGTTGAATACGACCACTTTATAATTTGATTGCACATCTTGGAATCAGGAAAAATGTCCTTGACAAAAACTTTCTGTTTTTCTGGGTGGGCCTTTCAGAATCGGCCATCACCGCATGCTGCTGTGACCCCTCTTTGCTTTTCCCTGATGTTGGCCAGGCGAGAGGCGCTGACTGTGGCCTGTACGGAGGGCCTGGTTTGGGGTCAGCAGCTGTTGCTGCGGGGGGGTAAGCTGGCTGGTTGAGCGGCTGGCCCTCCCCTCTGATTGGCTGAAGAGCTTTCAGACAAACTATATGCCGCTGGGGGAACCGACTTACTGGCTGGCCGATTTACCAGCTGCTGTGAGAGGTGGCTGGCTTTCTGACTGACTGGGGGTGAGCAGGCGGAGCTGAGTGGCTATCACAGAAGTGGCATTTCTGTCTGTTTGCTGGGCAGGTTGGCAATATGTCCTGATATTAGAGAATTGTGCCCTTTACTCTACGAGCACAAAGCCTGAGGCAGAACTGTGGCTGCCCTTTTTTCTCTCTTTTCTTTGTTTTATTTTTTTCACATTTGAATAACAGGTGAATTGGTAGTGGAGATAAAAAGAGAGCTGAATCTAACTAACTAATCACCTTCCTAACCCAAGCAAGAGCAGGCTGCACACTGGCCGAGCGCTTTCTTGTTTCTGCAGTTTTATTAGTTATTTCAGGCACATGTGGGTGTAGCGTGCCAACATACTAACAAATGTCATTTTGGATCATTCAGCATGTGATCTGTTACATCATTAATGAACTAATCACTCATTAATTCATTATTTGTTGGTTATATTCAAATGCAACTCACAAAATGTTTATTTTGTGGGCTCCCATCATGGTTACCCGCTAGTTATAGATCCAAACTGCCAAACAGGAAGTGACAACAACCGATGGGTTCTATAGTAGATGAACTCAGACTGTACCATTCTGAGTAGAGTGCAGAAATGTTTTGTAGTCTTCCTGAAGTACCCTAAATGATTCAGAGTAATATTTCTTTGTTAGGACAGTTAGCATACTGAAATATTCCATTATGAAATCAATTTTGCTGGTCTTTAGAAAGAGCTTCTACAAGCAAAGGGTGGGAGCTTGTAAGTGGAGTTCATGGTTGAAGCTGGGCGTTTGCACAGCTTCATGTTAAGATCTGCTGGAAGAGACTGCTGACTGTTAACTGACCACCAGCCATTACGTTTCCCCAACCTCCCGAGCCAGCCTGACCTGCTTGTTTGTGTTAAATAAACTTCAAGTAAAACATGCACCAGTTGAAGATGACTCATGTGTTCTCCTTTCCAGTCCTTTACAGTATCAGCTCACCCTCACATGGCGTGCACATCAGACATAAGAGGGGAGCAGGTGTCTGTGTGTCCTGGTGATGCCGTTTGGAGGGATTATAGTGTACTGCGTCCTGACTGGCCTGGAAACACCTCAGAAGGCCTCAGATGGAGGCAGAACGCGCTGCTGGGAACGAGAAAGGCTACATTACCTTGCTAGACGTTGCGTTACAGAGCGGAAATCATTGAACGTTTGGATGGATTTAATTTGGATCCACATTTTGTGATGAATTACTGTTGACAACAAACAAAGAGTCCAATAAACTTACGACGTAAGGACTGGTGGGTAATTGCTGTTGAATTTTGCCAATAATCATAAAGTATGTATGAGCTGTGGGATGCATCGGAGTAAGTGCAGGTTAGTGCAGTGAGTTACCTTTTTCTCTTTACAGCAACCTTGACATTTACCACAATTACACAAACAATAACACTCAATTGATTTTGACGGCCTTGTGCATCTGACTGCTGGGTTCGTTTTTCAAAAAGTTGGTTGATGTTTGCAAGCTCTCATCTGATGCTGATGAAACTACACTCCACAGAGAAAGAAGGACGGTGACATGACCAGCATAACCTTACATTTATACACATAATGATGACTGCAAGAGTTATGTACTATCAAATCTCTCAGATCAGTGCTACTGTGCTAACATTTTGTGATCCTTTTCATTTCTGTGATCCTTTTCATTTTCTCCAAATAGAAATAAACTCAAAATATACCAACAGAAAGCTTTTTCTACTCTAGCTGTTTTCTACTCTAGATTTTGTGTTAATATGCAAAACTGAGCAAGGTTTTCCATACCTATTTAAATCTGTGAGCAACCAAATGCTAAAGATTGAGCAAAGGACCAAATAACCCAAAACAATAATAATGAGAATCGTCTGATTTTATTGGAATTTCATCTAACAGGACAGACATTAGGCTGTCATACAGAAATTATAAGAAGACAAGTGTGGCAGATTCTTGTTTCCACAGTTGAATCCAATTTATTAATCCAATCACGGTTCGTCTAGATGTGTTGTGACAATTTCATAAATCAGCCACACAGAGGTTAGTATGTCTAGCAGGTGAGTGACTCAGAGCTAATTTTGAGAAAAGTTTAATAAATCAGGGCAGCTGCATCTTTAATTAACCATTTTTCACTGTGAAATCTCAAAAGATAACATGTCAACACAACTTCATATACAGATTTTTTTTACCCCCCTTGTGCCTTTAAATTATTCATCGGTTGGGGTTTTTCAGTTTTGTCCGTGCCAATAAAACTCCTAGTTGTAATAATGTCATTCAAAATGTATTCATGAAAAACATTATTTCTGGCAACCCTGTCACCAAATCAAGTACGGCCATAACAAACACTCAGTCAGCACGCCACGTACAATTCGGCACTACAGAGGAGCGTTAACTCGGCTCAGTGAACAGTTTAATTCTGTCCCACCCACACTCTGAAATCTTTCAAATGCTTAGTGGATTAATCAATGAGGCTTGACTCAACCTGTCACTTAAGCATAGCTGTGCATGACCATATACAGTGTACCTCTCAGACTTGCACGTCCCTCGTGTCTCTTCTGAACTCTAATTCACAGAAAGCGTCCGGGTCCATGTCTGTTGTTCGAGTGAGATTAAAGTGGAGAGTTTCAAAGGCCTGCAAAGTCCTTTAAAAAAATGGGACACGAAAGCACAAGGGGGAGACAGCTCGCGAGGTAGGAGAGGAGCAAACGCTTTTAGAGGGGACAGTGGTAGACATGATGTATGCGGCGCTCGTGGGCTTTGTTTCACCATGGTGCAGTGATCCATAAATGAAGCCATTAGCCATGAAAAGCGGTCGGAGGGGATGTGCACAGGTAGTGGATCTGTAGGTTTGAGCCAGCCCTGGCAACTGGTGTGGTCCTCGCTGGAATCACGTGGATTCTGATACGTTTGCGCTCCCAGATGTTCCTAATGTGCCGGCCGGCGAGCCTCACCGAGGTGAGAAGGTCAAGCTTAACAAAGACGTTTGGAATCGTAAATGAAACCCAACTGGAGTGTCAAGCGCTCCCAGCTAATTAAAAGAGAAATAAGGAAGCCATGCGTTTACACTGTTGGATTTTCATACTCCTTGGGCTTCTGCATCACAATTGTCCTCCTCCTTTTTGCCCCTTAATTAAAGATTTACCTTGGGATACATACATTACTGCCTAAATAAATTGATTACCTGTCCAGCCCGGTGACGCGTCATTAAATGCTGGTCTAAGTCTGCCAGCGCAGGCGTCAGGCAGCTGAGCCCTGGAATTGGCTGCTCTCGCTCTCCGCCACAAAAGGCTGCATTGATTTCCATCAGAGGAGCCCTCATGTCCACTAAGCACTCCGACTTTCATTAAGACCTTCGCAGAATTCCATGCACGTCGCTCCCCGGACCCAAAAAACGCATGTGTGTGTACACAGTAACAGTAGGCACAAACACACTTTTCTCCTGATCGCACTTCTAACTAGAGAACTATACTTCCAACAGGAGCAGAAGGCAGTGACCACCACTCCAATTAAAGTGTCTTTAAACAAGAGGATGGTAACTCCAAATCTTTTTTAAATGTCTTTCCACATTAATAGAGGTGTCAAGTTTTTCTGAGGCTTAAGTCTGACTATCTCCCCAAGGTTAAACAGGGTTAAACAGAGGAGACAGATTTAACGTGCTCATGTTAATATGCCACCTACTGTGCCTGTTGTTAGCTTTAAGTGGGGGGTAAGTTGTTTCTAAGAGGCTTTCTGTGTTTGTCATAGCATGTTGGTACATGATTTTCTTTTGGCATAAACCCTGTCTTGTAAACAAGCAGGGATTGTGATCCAACTGTCGGATGCAGCTTATTAACTCGGAGTGCTGTTCGTGAAACCTGACTTAAGGCCTCTAATAATGCAACCCCTGCCGAAAGAGGCTATCTCAGCAAACTGCCTTCTCCACATTGGAAAGCTGTCACTGAATTTTAAAAGCGAGATGACAGCATGGATTACGACCGGCAGGGAGGAGACGTAATGAACAATAATAGACCGATTTTCGAATAAGAACTAAAGAAAGAGAGGGCAGCATATAGTAGTTTAACATTGCAAATGTTTAATTCTCGTCTAATAGCAGCTATAAATAATGTTGGTTGAAAAGCACTTCTGTTAACTGTAAACTGTCTTATGATCAGACACAGGAGTCATAGGATATGATGAAATAGCAACTATGCCATGGTATCACATGAATGCCTTCTGACAGCACCTAAGAGGGCCCCCAAAGTAATGTATGTTCACTTGACATGTGTACCTGGAATTCACAGTAAGATCAAGCACTGTTTTGTTTCTCAAGGTGAACAGCAAACGATCTTATCAAAGAAATGCATCATAAAGCTTCAGTCTGAAGCCATTATCCAGGGGGAAGAAAGGGCTGCGCAGAGACAATGAAGATGTCAACTGGGATTCGCTGATGCTCATTAAAGAAAATGAGTTTGCTGTTGTACACTGATGCCCTTTTTTTTTCTTTGAGGTTTTGTTACACCCGTTCTAATGTCAAACATGCAGTAATACTTCTCAGCATAGCAGGCAACCCAGTATGCACAAATAATGCATGAAACGAAGTAAGTAGTATCTGCTGTGAAGTCGCAGAGAAAGTTACTCAGTCTCATTTGCTCTGCGCCATAAAATTTGTTTGTGGCCGCAGGGTGTCTGATTTAATGATGGAAATACAAATTAAATAAATTATGCTCGATGCCTTCCCTGTTACTGACATGTTTTGTGCATGCCTACTGTGAGCTCCTGCAGTCCTACAGTGGAAATATTAGGATGTGGTGTGTCAGACTTTGGAAACCTGCCACTAAATTATTTGTCTCATTTTGTTCCAAAGTTTGGCTTTTCCCCACCATTTGTTCCTCAAATATTCCAAAAAGGATGTGAGCCTGCTGCCCTTTATGAGCAACTCATTAACAAAAGTTTCCAATAAAAAAGTGGAAATCAGAGAGATTGGACGGCGCCTGCTTACACTTATTAGTCCTCCTCCACTCTGACAGCTCATGCTGGGTCTATATACAGTAAAGTTTCCAACGTAATGGCAAAAAAACACATTTCCGACGTGGAAACTCAGGGGGAATTATAATTCTGAACCCCACTGTTTGAGCAACATAATATGAATTATAGAGCTCGTCAACTCTTCGTGGGCTTCAAAGTGTCCGACCATGATAGTGGGGTGTTTGTTTTGTTACATCATCAAAGCGCCCACCATGCAAGATCTGAATTGGCCTGACTCAATGACTGCGGCATTGATTAATTGTGTAGCCCCTCCATTACCCGGGAGACAACCGACGTATCGGTGTGTGTGAGTGTAATGAATTAGCTGGTTTTATATTTCATGCACATATGAATCATTCATCAAAGAGCAAGATTCAAAGGCCACTCCGCTCAAGAGGTGATAATCATTAAGGTGAAATGACTGTAGGTTCCTGTGGATTGCACCGACAGAGCTATTACCACATTCAGGGGCACAAGATCAGAAACGCTATGTGATATGTGAGTGAAAAGAACAATATGAAGTTAAAATGACACACTCTTCATTTTTAGCTAGTGTTTTATGCATGTCAATGGAGGGATACATTTAGCAGCACAGCGGAACAATGTACTACTGCTCGGCTTTGCCTCTGACCTGAGTATTACCCATAAAGTGAGCTTCATTCCTCACCACAGGGTCTTTGTCTTTACAGATCTCCCAGCAGCCACACGTTTGGTGGAACTTTTACCCCCAGCTACAGTTACCAGCCAGCTGATTACAGTTTGGGCATCTGCTAGCTCCAAGATATCAAATGCAATGTGATGAAATAAGTAAAAAGAACCTTCCTTTTAGTATGGGAAGGAATTTCATATTTTAACTACTGAAAATATCGCATCTTTAAAAACATTCCAGGCTTTACAACTCAAATCCAACGCAGAAACAGCCTCCATTTACCTGACTACTTCGACCCAAATCATCATTAAAACCATTGTTTGATCTCAGCACATCTAATCCAGTCGCAGCAGTTCACCTATGATAAGATGAACAAAAAGTTCACTCGTGCACAAAGAAAGAAAAACTTGGCCACTGAAAGAAAAGAAATGCCCCTCTAAAGATGGCAGCCCAGTTGCTTGTTGAACAAGAACCTTTCAGGCTTTCTCACAATACTGATTATTGGAATAACAATGGCAGTAATAATTATAATATCATAATTATTATAATTGTGATTTGCTCATTGACTGCCAGAGGGGCAAAGAGAGCGAGGAGGCAGCGGCTTCTGTTACCGCAGCGACTGTGCCCTGCTTGTCCCTGACTGCTCACTAATCAATCACCTGCAGCTACAGCGGCTGATGCGACACCGGCGTCACATCAGAGCGAGCGAGCACACTGAGGAGAGAGAGAGCTGCCAGTCTTACTCAGAGAGGAAAATGTGGAACACGTCACTTACTGTCCAGATCACACTGAGGGTTTTTTCATGTTAAGACAGGCAGGTGGACCTCAAATTATTTATATGAAGCAATTCAGTTCAAAAATGAATGTAAAGGCTCAGCTTGCATCTTAAATCCTGCTTTATGCTGAAAAATATTTCACCAAAGAGGACAAGTCTCTTTCCTCTGCGTGTCATCAGATCATACAGACATTATGACTCTTTGTACATTAACTTTTTTTCCAGTAACATAATGCTCAGTGTCACTTCCCTCTTTAATGTACTGGCCCTCATGTTCATCGTCTTGTTCAGGACGCGGGTGCTTAGTTTCACACTCCTGCAACATTTTTACAATGTATTGCATTTGATAAAAGCGCTTCAACATCAGGGAGAGGTCATTCTTAAATATCTCTTTGATTTCTGGCAACCTCCTGCCTTCTGTTCTGTAACCAGGCAACAATGTTGCAGACAGACGCGCCGTCACACCCAAGAAAGAAAGCGCACCGCGGTGAAAGTGGAAATCTCACAGGTCGCATGTTTCTCTGTTGTGTGTGGCCATGTTATTTACATAGGTGCGTGGACAACATCACAGTAAATAAGCCAATCATCTGCACTCTCACTCAGTGAGGAAGAACCCACCCATCATGTGTTAATATTGCTTGCTGTTCATGTATTTAACAGCTGATGAGGATGTTATTGCTGTCTAACAGCAGATTTCCCCACCTGCAGCGTCTGGCAGCATTTCTGTCCAAACCACTGATTGCGCATCAACATTTTATACATTGTTGTGTACACAAGCCTCCACTTACTTTTGTCAGCTACCACTTAGAGAATGACAAATCCCCTTGTCGTCTTTTTTTTTCTTATTGGCACGCAGTACATCATGTCGACTGATCAGCCATTTCAAACTTTCTCCTCCGTCATACAACAAAGGGGCTTGCAAGCCAAAGACTGGCAGCTGCATGTCCCCAACATGACAGCGTGCATCAAAGGGATCAGAGGGACTAGTTCCTTGATGTTTAACAGTTTGCTCCAATAGCAGCAGCGGGGAACTCTGCAGGAGCCATGATCATTGCAAAACTGATGGAGATGAGTGCTTTGAAAAGGCCTGTGTCAGTGTCACATGACTGCCACACTGGACGCGCTTCACAGACAAAAAACATTAAATTTGAGTTTTAATTCATATATGTTGACTGGCTTCCAATAGCGTGGATTTATTCTGTGCAGATTCTTCCATGTAAAGGACTGCAATATGCTGAACGTGGTGCAGCCATTACACATTTGAATATAACCTGAATATTTTGCTTTGTAAACAGAGGAATTTTATCTGAGGGAAAGTGGAAAACAGTAAATCAAGGACAAGTTAGATTCCTGCCCTTGGATGTTGGAGATGACTTATTTTGGTATTTGTGCTGCCATTGTAATGTGCAAAACTTCCCTCCCTGAAAAGCCTGCACGTTTCCTCTTTTAGCTCCCTCCCATGAATTCAGAGTATTGACTTTTACCTTCTTGACGAGGTTCTCTCCTTCTCTCTCTCTCTCTCTCTTTCTCTTTCTCTCCACGTGTCTGCATCTGAGTGTGTGTGTGTGTGTGTGTGTGTGTGTGTGTGTGTGTGTCAGCAAATCTACATTTACAGCCCAGTGGGTGAAATTTGTAACATGCTGGCAAACACTTTCTTGGACAGCTGTGACAACTTTGATGCCTTTGCTGCAAGTCACAGATCAGGCGAGAAAACATTATTTAAGAGGAGACACTCAGCTGACTGGCCTGACACTGACAGTCTCTCTGAGCTGCGCCAATGCAAAGCCACAAATCAAATGCTGCCTGAAAAAAAAAAAAAACACAGACATACAGTCTCTTTCCCTTTTCCCCTTGAAATTTTTGCTGTATCTCGGTTATGTCGCCTGCATCCCGCACAAGGCTCCCCTAACAAACACAATCCATCAAAAAAAGAGCTGCTGCTGTTTGAAAGTGGACATAATTTACCACAACGCCTCCCCACTCCCCCTATAATCACTTGAGTTAATGTAATGCGGGCAGGCTTTTAAAAACTGAAATGGTACTCTATAAATCTGCCCCGTCTCTTGACCTGCCATCTTTCCTTCCCCTCCTGTTTTCACCAGTTCTTGCTTGTTTGCCCTCTCTCCTTCCCACACACACACACACACACACACACACACACACAGACACCCCTCTTCAGTGGTAGTTGGTCCTTCCAGCTCCATCTTCACACCAGTGGTTCTCTCTTTCTCCATGAAATCTGACTCTCACCTGATCCTTATTCTGTGCGATTCCCCTCCACTACAGCAGGGCAGCCACTAGTAGTAAATCATCTCTGTTGCCTCTCAACAGTTTGTCCCTTGACATCTCTTCAGTGGAGCTTTGTCTAAGTGGGCGTCCCACACTGCCCTCTACCTACTTTGAAACACTGTTACTCTGTGTTGGTTTTAGTTTCTGACCTGAAAACATATTCATTGTAATTGTGCAGGAGTATTATAGTATTGAACTGCACTGCAACAGTACAGCTGTGATATGTAATGACTGAAAATGGGCATTTAAACAATATAATCATTACTTGCATGCTATTTGCTATACTGCTTTATTCTGTCTTCAGCAAAATGAGCTTTTACTGTAAAAATATAAATATTAATTTGATAATGTTACAACAAACATGGGTGGATTAAAATGATTGAAATTACTCATAACTCAATACCTGGTGTAGGCAGGTGTCTCTTAAAGCTGCAGCTCAGATGTGTGATGTATTCATGAGCTGCGGTGATCCAATCTCTGCACGTTCTCACATTGCCTGAGCTTGCAACTGAAAGTATGCAGTGAGTTAAATTTAATTAATTTTTGTGTGTATTTGAGTAATTTATATCACAAAACTGTAGAATTTCTTATCTTCCAGATGAGGCTGCTTGCTGAAGCAACAGGTAATTCGACTGGTGGACCAGTCACTCAGAAACTCTCAGTCTTTTCACAAAGTGGTGGCACCTCCTCTGCACCTGCTTCAGCCTGCAGGATGCCTCCACTTTGCATTAAACATTAATGCAAACATCCATTTCACATGGAAATGACAAGTTGAATTTGCTCTCAGCGCGGCTCTGTGGTTAGGTCTCGTTTGCACTACATTCTTGCTGATCTGAGTGGGAGTGTGTCTGTGATGTGTGCAGAGGAGGAGAGCTGTGGTTCTGCTGGAGCAGAGAGGACCTGGGAGAGAGTAAGTGTGTGTGTAGGCAATGTGGCCTCATTTATGTCTATGTATCCTTTCGCAATTTTGTATCTCTGTGTATTTCTATGTATGAAAGTCATTTTTGGAAATTTATTTGGTGATGTGTTTGGATTAGCCACACTGAAATGTCATTTTAAAATCCAAAGTGGGCTACTTAGTTCACCAGGCTTATCATTCCATGTGTTTCTTTACTTGCTTGTTTGCCCTCTGCAAGATTTAAATAAGAAAAAAAATGCAGTTCTGCTTTAGCAAATGGTCTCTGGCAAATAATCTCTGTGTGCAGGAAATGACAGGAGCAGCTTCGTGCTCCAGTAGCGGAACCGTGTCACGTCAGAGTGAGAGCAAAAAGCATGACTGGCCTCTTCAAATCCAAATGTTAAGCTTGGCAACTCCATTTCTATAGACTGGCTGTTATTGGCAGACTCTGCATGCAACACACTATCTACATAATATAATTACAACCACCACCGAAACCTTAGAATTAACACTGGGCAATGGAAGTGAAGTGGTGCGTGTACTCCTCTCTGATGGAGGGGGGGGTTGGTGAATATAATCAAATCAAAATAGGCCGAGCTGCGTCTGTTCTGATCAAGGCTGCAGAAGATAATCTTACAATCTCTCGTGTAATATATGGCATAAACAGTAAAGGAGAGACTTTTGGTCCTTGCCTTAAGGCGGTGTCCAGATGATGGGTGTGACATGCTGGGTGGGCGCAGTGCACCCACCGAGCAAGACGTGATAAAAGATGAAAGGCACAAACTGGGACTAGACTACATTACTAGTCTGGTAAAGAGACACTTGAAAGACACAGAGTTCACTCCCTTTCATTCACATAAGAGCATATTAATATGGTTGAGATAAGGAAACAGAAATCATACGAATACCACGTCAGTGACATTTCCCTTCCAAATTTCCACGTGTATTGGGATATGATGCTGCCAATATTAAAGAAATCCCTGAGATATTACGCCTCTTATAAAGTTTATACTCCATCAGCTGATATTTGAGGCAGCCCATGTTATTGATTAGCTGTTCAAGCTTTGATGTATTGGGTGTTTAGTTTTAATTTGTGTGATACACTATTGTAGTGTGTTACTTGTTCCAAGGTACCTGGGGTGAACAGGTGGACTGTAATTTTCCAAAGTAATTTTGTTTCCTTGGGGAAAAAATTGCAATGCAGCACATCTCATTTATACATCCACTCTTACAGGTGCTTACAGGTGGATGTTATTTTCACCTCAGAGCTGCACAGTTTCTGCTGCACGGTTCACCGAGTTATATTTGAGACTTTTAATGTCACATTAAATGTCTGACACAGAAGTCATTGAGAGGAATGTGTTTTGGATTTTGTTGTTTTCTGTAAAAATAAATATCAAGACTTTCACTTTGTTCTCTGGGTCGATCTTAAATGTGTGGTCAAATCCTCTTTATAAGAGCACGGTAGTCCATATCTGTGATACACAAAGTGAAAATAATCAATTGATACTCAATTAAAAACACTGTGCATGGTTACTGAACCTGAAATTTAAACCACTGATGTGCTGGAGACATGATATCACAGAAACATTTAGCTTAGGGATTTTTTTTTATCTCATTTGTGAAACCAAAGCTGAAAAGCAACTGATGTTGAAATAAGGCTTTGAGAGCACTCGCACGCTTTACTGACAGACTTTGAAAGAGCACTCCCTGGTGAAGCATCATGACGTTGACTGATGTCATGCAGGGCATGTGCGGGAGCTCAGCCATCGTTCTCTTTTGCGCCACAGATGCGGAGGAAGTTATGTAGGATCCGAGTTGTCACACATTGGTAGACTGAGATAAATGTCCCACTGATACATCCTCCACCGTGAGGATAAAGTGCCAAAACAGCACTCGACTGTTGACCTGGCATGACTGCTCTCTCTTGAGATGTGGGAGCCAGAAAAGGGACACATCAAACACTTCCTCAGCGTGAAGCCATCGCCCATCACCCACCAGGAGCTAGTGGAGTTTCCCTTGATGCGCAGCTCCAGGGATTGTTTCATCTTCGGGCATGGTAAGGGTGCCAGCTACTGGCTTTGGGAGCTGCAGGAGCCAAATCAAGAGTTGGATAAAATCCCATCGTCATTGGTCCTCCTATATGCCCCCATGTTGATTACCCCAAACAGGTGATGTGCATGTGCAATTGATAGTTGTTCATAGGGGCTTGGATCACTACATTTTTCTCATCAGTGTCAGAGCTCTCCCCCCTTTCGGGTTTGAAAGAGTGTGTGAACCCGCCATCAGAACGCACGAATGGAGGACGATGGAGAACCACGAGTACAACGGCTCCTTTTAATCCATGGTGATATAGTTAAAAACATCTGGACCCAGCTCTTCTGAGTTGAGAGGCTGCTTATCTGTCATTAGTTATCACGTACTTTATGGTGTTTCCTTGGTTACACTCATGGAGAAAAAACAAGATGTCAAAGTTAAAGTTACCTTTGCAGAGCTACAATAACTATGACATCAATCACTACATAGACTATTATCTACTATAATAATAAAACAATGATTGTTTTTTGTCTGTTACATCTAAATATCTGTATATATATATATTGGACAGGTTCTCTGTCTGAATGAGCGCTGGATGAATTGAAAATGAGAATGGCATGTTCTCTCTGGGAAAACAGCATGATTAATATACCATGACTGATACAGTTATCATGTCACACCTCACAGTACTGAAGTCTTTAGAAATATTGGTACTGCCAGACTCTAGGAAATACTCCCCCTGTCAAATCAGAGGGTTATTCCAGTCTTTACAATTCTGTATTGATCTGTAATCCCATTACCTTCTCCAAGAACTCTTGAAGAGTTGTGTGTGTAGTGCAAGTAGGATTGCTTGTCAGTTTCTCCTCACAACCCCCCCCCCCCTGTTATTGATCAGTGCTGCATCCTGCTGCACTGTGCCTCTCATATTAACACTAGCCAAATATGCAGCTAAAATGATGGGGCCTCCATGGCTGCCCTGCGCAATCCCTCCCATTAGTGTCAAGCACTGTCTAACAAAAATATGTGGCATTCCTTGGCAGAGGATGATGACCATACCAGTGGAAAAAGGACTAAAGAAAAAACAAAAGACTCTAATAATAAGAATAAATAAGAATAAATGGTGTTCAAGCTGTTGATGTGTTTTTGAATGGTGTAGCAAATAACAACGTGACTTTTATTGGATCTAGAGAGAACTGTAGTTGGGGCTCCATCATCATTGCATATTGGAGGAAGCAAGCTGGTCACATACACCATTAGCTAATGCCAGCAATCAATATTAACCAGAGGTCAGACTGTGTTGCATGCTGCCCATACGTAGCAGTGATTATTCATAAAAAACATGCTCTTATATATACACAAAGGAACAATTCATGCTGAGCCCAGGAAATGGTAAAATGAGGGCTTACAGGCCAGATAAACAACAGGAGGCTTAAACCAGTCTTTTCCAGACACACTGTGATGTTTAAATGGCAGCCTGCTACTTCTCTCATTCCTGTGGTTCCCTCCATCCACCCGCTGGTCATGCACTGTGTGCAGTAACTCATCAGAGAAGAGACTAGGCAGGGTGAAACACAATTACCTTGCCTCCATCTGTCTGCATGTGAGCTCCCTCCCTCCATATTTGCAGACACATACACACATACACATACACACAAAAGCAGCCTCTGAGCTCATCAAAACACACACACACACACACACACACACACACACGCACACACACAATGCATTATCACCCATGCAGAAGCCACTAACTTCCAACGTTGTCCTCTTTTCTCTCTCCCCCTTGTCACCCTCCAGATTTAGGGCATCCCACTGTCATTACCGTCCTGCCGACCCCACTCGAAGCAATCTGCAACATCCTCATGTCCCTCTCAACAAGCCCATCATCAACATCACAGAAATCACCACAGCTGGCTGCTGTGTGGAGGCTGCTGTCCGTGTGTCACCAGGGCTGAACATGTTTGTTGAACCCAGTTTAAAGGTGTGCTCGGCTGAAGGGGATGGGGTGGGGGGACCGGAATGGCACCTGTGGTGGTGATATGCCATAACACGTGGTTAACTCCCACTGACCTACACTTAAAAGAAGGACAACAAAACAAAACTTAATTTTGTCAATTTCCAGCAAATGCTAAAAATAGTAAAAAGTCAAATCTGGGCGCTGCTATTGCTGCAGTACAGCAATAGCAGTTTCTGTGGTTACGCTTGCGGCAGTTGTCAGTCCATTAGGCAGGAAAGAGCGTTTGTTTTTTAGCTGGGAGTCAATGCAGCAGTCTCACATTAAGAACAATACCCCCTTTCTCAATGGGAGGCCTGTTTGATTGAGGCGAAAGAACAGAATCTTTAAAGCCTTTTGCAGTTTATGGAGAGCGGTGGAATTCAGACACAGCTTCAGCAAAAAAAAAAAAAAAAGTTTTCTTTTTACTTTTATCCAATATGCAGTACTGTACAAAACCTGTTCTTTCTCCATTATCATACTTGTTATTACTGTCACTGGTCATTCAAAGAGGCTTGTGGTTTGCAGTCTCACCATGAAAACTCACCCGAGGGCAAGAAATAAACTGACAGCCTGACTTATGGAAGTTCACTGTGCTGTCGTTTGATTATTTATTTGTAGCACTCATAAGGGTGTGGATTATCACTTGAGTCAGCATATTAGCTTCCTGGATGCTTAATTAATGCATTTAGTTCCTGAATACTTCCTGAAGGGTGCCATTTAGAGTGAATGAAACATTTAAGTGTGATGCTGCATTATGTATCAAAAGGAAATGTTCAGCAGTTAGAATAAGCCTGTTTAAGATATGAGGTAATAATGTCCTCTGCTAAAATATTTTTTGTCCATTTTTCCTTCCTTCTTTAAGGTTCAAGGTTTAGACTGCGTCCATTCAGACACATTTAAACTCTGCAGTCATAAAACAATATAGGAGGTCCTCGAGTGCTTCAATATGTTTTCATCAATACTGTGTCTGATTTCTGTCCCTCATGAAGCCGTTGAGCTGCTGATGATGAGGGGTCAAAAGATCTTTAATAAGACGTTTCCACTCACACAGGCACCTGTACAGTCACCCCTGAGGTTCCCTTAAACAAGGCTTTTGTGAGTGAAACAGATGAGGAGGCGACGCAGGGATCCTCTGATCAATATCTTCACATGAGCCATGATTGTGGTTATTTTGAGAGGAAAATTGCCCATGATTGAACGTCTATGCATGTGTCTATGTTTGAGTGTGTGTGTGTGTGTGTGTGTGTGTGAGAGAGAGAGAGAGAGAGAGAGAGAGAGAGGGAGATTAGACTGTATACATGAGTCTTTCATGCGTACGCTTATGCACAAGTGACCTATTACATCAATCACACACTGACAATAGCAAGACTGACAAGCAGTCAGAGACAAATCCAGTGGGAATCCTGCTCATCCCCAAAGCGCAGTGAATGCAACACTGGGCTGAGATTGGGAAGCTGGAGAGGTAGAGGGAGATAAGTGTAAAATCACCTTGCCCAAGGGTACGGCCTGCATAGATCAATATCTGTGAGAATTGATGCCAAACAGTGGCGACTAGGTACATGCATGGAGTTTGTGTGTAGCTGTGTGTGTGTTTGTGTGTATGTGTGAGTGTGTGCGAGTGCAGTGGCCATAAGGAGTCAGAGAGGCTGAGGACGAGCAGCAGCTCCCCCTGTTGGAATGAAATAACTGCTCAAGTGCCTGAAATCAAGACCTCAGATTGGGATTGCAAATGGGACCAAATAATCTGCAACACCACCAGAGATCTGCTGCTTCACATTATACTCATCCTGCAAAATCATCACCAGTCTAAAATGTCAATGAATTTGGAGAAAAAAACAGGTTTTACAAACATCAGGATTTTAGGCAGATTAAAAAATTGTTTTTTATTCATCTTTCAAAATGAAAAGAAGTTCAAGGCTAAATGGATTGTTTAAAGAGTGAATCGTGTTTTAGAGGCTTGTATTTTCTTTCAAAATAATCAATAAAAATGTAGAATAATTGATTACTCTCTCTGTGAAGTGAAAAAAGCAATGTTTCCTTCTAAAATATGGTGAAGCATAAATATAAAGAAACTTATCATTAATATATCATAAAATAGTTCAAATAAATGTTCTTGACTACATTATGAAGTCAGTGTGTCAATGGGACTTTTCATAATTACAAAAAGTATTCAGAATTTCCATTTTACTAAAACTATATTATCATACATGTGAAACTGCTTATTACTAAAGGAACAAGTAGCTACCTCAGTGTACAGTACATGCATACTTTGTTACTTCCCAGCACTCCTGTCAGCTGATGTTCAGACTTTAGGACAGATCTGGTTTAATTACCTTGAAGCTCAGTTCTGAAGCTGTTCCCTGTTATAAGCCTTTATGACCCCAGTCACACCAGATCCAAATGATAATCTAATATGTCGATATGTATATACTCCGCGTCAGCTCTCATCACTTGATGTTAAGCTGGATGCAGAATGTTTCTTTGTAAATAGCCTTTGAAGCAAATAAACAAATTATTACTTGAGTCAGCATATTAACTTCCTGGATGCTTAATTAATGCATTTAGTTCCTGAATACTTCCTGAAGTGTGCCATTTAGAGTGAATGAAACATTTAAGAGTGATATTACATTATGTATCAAAAGGAAATGTTCAGCAGTTTAAATAAGCCAAGGTTTAGACTACTTCCACAGACACATTTCATTTTGTGTCTGTTTTCTGCTCCTCATGAAGCCATTGAGCTGCTGATGATGAGGGGTCAAATGATCCTTTAACAAGATGTTTCCACTCACACAGGCAGCTGTACAGTCACCCCTGAGGTTCCCTTAAACTCTCTAAACACAAAGACTTTGTGAGTGAAACAGATGAGGAGGCGACGCAGGGATCCTCTGATCAATATCTTCACATGAGCCATGATTGTGGTTATTTTGAGAGGAAAATTGTTCATGTTTGAACGTCTATGCATGTGTCTCTGTCGTCTATGTTTGAGTGTGTGTGTGTGTGTGTGAAAACCTTTGGCCACTTTCAGGCTCTTGTACAGGCTACTGTGCCCTTTCCCAGCTTATTTTAGTTTTCATGACTTCACATTTGCTTTTGGATATTTGGACATTTTATTTTTTCATTATATTGCTGCTCTTTTCCATCGGGGTGCTTGTTAATTGATAGATCATTATGCTGCTGCAAGTGTTTGTGTTCTAGCTAAATTTGGGTCCATTCAGGTCGACTAAATTTCCAGAGTGGGTCTAACTATGTGTTAAATGACCACAGGTAGTATCCCAGCAAAGAAACCCACATGCACATTGCACAGATAGTGAGACAAGTGGGGGGGCAGGGGGCAGAAGCTCATCTTTGCCGCGGGGCACCCCAGCAGCTTAATCCACCAATGTGTGTGTGATGTTTGGTTTATGTGCATGTTCACCAATGCACACACTGCTTTAAAGAGCATGATTCAATGAGAGCCTCAGACCTGATACAAAACTGATAGAACCCAGCTTGGATTTGGCTTCTGAGCATTTACATTCATTTTCTGCAAAATGCACATTTTCTTGCCACGCAGACATCTTCCCACCACAGGCATCCTGCTAGTATTTATGTTCGGCAGCAGTCATAAAACCTCCACCCCGTCCTTGCACACCTTGGACCCATTGATGCGTTTGATAGGTGCTGCCTTCGGTCTGACATTATTTGGCTCATTTTTCATCTTTTTCGCTCTCTCTGCTCATAGCAAACACCGTGTGTGTCGGGATATTTTAGAGAGCAAGCAGGAAAGGAGGAGTACAGAGCCGCGAGTGTACGCATGGATGTGTGAATGTCAGTCAATGTCAGCGAGGGCGTAAGAGTCCGGGTGTGCGTGTGCATACTTGTACATTTATCTATGTGTAAGCAAGGTGGCAGAGCAATATTTCAGCCAATGTAAACTGTCTGATGGAGTGACAAGTGTCCTTCCCCGCTGAGGTGTGATTGAGGGGACGGCTAAAATAACCACGCCACACTACGGCAACGCATATAAAGTCTCCAGTGTTATCGCAATAAACAAAACAATGCTGCGAGTGCTTCCGCACCAGTGAATTGAGCACTGAATAGCTCTCCCAGTCGAGTGGCACATCCTTAGCTCCTCTCCTCAGGTGGCAATTTTCATCGGGTTGCAGTCAACAAAGGAAAAGGTGCTCTGCAGCCCCATGTGCGTTTGACTGATGGGCCCGTGCAGCTGCAGCACAATGGAATGGAGAGCAAATTGAATGCAGGTAATCACGGACATTGGTAGTCTATTCTGCGACTCGTACCCAAGAGACGAGAGTGGACAAATGGAGCAGAGGACACGGGAAATAATAATCAGAGTTGTTGTCCGTCCATTTGCCATTAATCTGATATGGGCCTGTCCGAGAGTAAACTGAACAGCTGAACTACTTTATCTGTGGCGGCGAGTCGCTTTCCCCGACTCCTTTATTCAGTAATCGCTTTGAACCTCTGAGCTCCTCTCCCGGCACGCACATTCATCCTCCACCATTTCTCCGTCAATGTTGACCATCACATCAGATATTACCCGTGTTCTCTCTCTTTTTTAAATGAGATGCTGAGAAATTCCTCCCACTCCTGGGGTTCATTCGTAATTTTGCCATTTCGTGAAGAGGAATGCGACCTCGGCCCCAGCGTGGTGATTAAGGCCATATTGACAGCTGAATTAATTCCTGATTGGCTGGCACGAGGGTTGCCTATTATTTCCACACTTCCTTTCTCTCACCTTTGAGTCCCAGGTTTCTTTTTTTTTCTTTTTTTTAAACGGCAAAATACGTCTCCAGGCGTGAGCTCATTTCGCCAACCAGAGGGCATCGAAGGTTGAGTCATATAATTCCACATTTGTCTTAGAAACAGAGGGAGACAGCATATGAATCACTTTTATGGCCTCTGGTGTGCATGAACCATTGTCGCTACAGCTGCTATAATATCTTGTCATTCACACAACGCTGAATGCCAGTGCACTCCTGCCACTTTTGCTGCGAGTGCTTCCATGTTCCAAGGGGAGAAAATGATGACATCCCTCCTCATAGTAATGATAACATTTGGAACCCAGGCCACGGGGAAGCTGGGTAAGAGACTGTCAGGCTGGCAGCCATTGTCAGTCAGCTGCTGTCACAGAGAGAGGGCAAATGCCAGGATGTCTGATGCCTCGCTGCATGCCACTCCATGTCTGACAGCTGCCAGCGCTGCCCAAGAGCTGGGGCGGAGTCACAGGGGGAAAGTGACGGGAGACGTCATCTCTGAGACGAGCTGCCGCGTGAAGGCCCGGGACTGGGACGAGGTGGGTGACGGTGTGCGAACACATGCTTGTCAAGATGATATCTACAGGAAATGCACTCAAGCTGGGACAAACAGCCAACGGAAATAGACTCCACCATCACTGAATGTCATAAACGTTTATGTTGGCATGTCTGACTCAAACTTACATGTGCATCATCAAAAGCACACCAGCAAAGCGTGATCGCTCATCTGTCATAACACGGCCCAACATGCCTGGCTGCAGAGGGATGCACTTTCCTTTAAGCTGCTGCAATTACCAGGCTGATGGAGGGTAAACGGTGTCCGTATTACTGCTGCAGGGACATTGAACCTCCTAATGCCCTGAATGGGAGAGGGTAAAGAGTTGTACCAGGGTGTCAAAGAGTCTCTTAGGGATCCTTTCAGTCGCACTAGAATGCTTTTGAAGCCAATCAAAATCAATAGTGCCTCAAAAGCTCCCCTGGACCTATAGGCATGACTTTTAGGAAGAAAACAAAATACAAAAGAAAAAAAAAAGAAGCTACATCTGAAAAGTCATTGCTTTTGTGTGCAGGCTTCACACAATAAAAATATCTCTTTAAGCGCCGGTAAACAGAGCCGACTGTCAACAGATACTTCACAAAACCTTTTGTGATCTATTTTCATAATTTATCAAGAGTGGTCTCTGAGGCTAAAGCACACATTTTTCAAAGTACTAGATGAGAGACTATTAGATTCTTTATTCCTCTGAGTGCCCTGCAGAGAGATTACATTATGGAAATAAATTACATTATGGCAAATGAAAGAAAAGCACTTTTATTACACTATATGTGAAAGCATAGCCATCAACAAACCTTTAGATTGTCGACAACACGTAACAGAGAAAAATATAAATTGCCCTTGCCATGCTGACTCCCACTGTCCTCATTTTCTGTGTTATCCATCAACCATTTAACTCTTCAACATTCTTATCCGGCGGGCAGCTCTGTGCACCAATTTTGAGCTTGGGCTTTGTGCAAACTTTGCATACAAAAGTACAGCTCAGTCAGGTCAACTGAGGCATAATAAAGCACCCAGATGTCCTTCTGTCAGGCTATGCATATTTTTCTCCCCTCGCTCCTTCCATCATTTTATCTCTGTGTTTCCAGGGTGGAGCACATCCACTCCAAAATCTGTGCATGTCAAGCTTTCACTGCAAAGTCAGCACAGAACGGTGTGAGTGGATTACAGTGATGCATGTTGTCTTTTTTGAGGAGTGTAGTGAGTGTGCAGTTTTCAAATCACCAATTTTGATAGAGGCTGTCCGAGTCCCATTAACTATGAGCAGGCAATTATATCCAGGCCATGCTATTTACTTCACATTCACATTTCCCACAGTGTGTACTAGGTGGCTCATTTAAAGCAACTAATTAAAGTAAGTTTTTACAATATAAGCAATTTGTTTTCAAAACTTAATTGTGCTTACAGCAAATGGATATTAATCTTTTTAAATTGAATAGCTTTAGCCATCGATCTATATTTTGACACAAGCCACTGGAGGCCCAAGCAGAAAAATGCATATTAATTTTTAATATTGGCAAAGCAGTGATTTTAAACTGTGGAAACGAGGGACATCTCAGTAGTAGACTATGAGTTACTGGCAAATGTAGTATCGCATTACATGTTAGATTCTTGCAAAATGAAAGGAAATAATCACCCTCATTTGTTCTGAAATTTGTTTGGGTGCATGATTTATATTCTGAATGCGTTATGGGGGAAACAAGCACATCTTGGAGTTCTGCGTGTTTGCAAAGCTGGCTGTTTGCTTATCATCAGCAAGAATTTGAGAGTAAACAACATGCAGATGTAGGGCTTTAGAAATTTGCTAAACTGATACTTTACACAGTCACATGTCTATTCACAAAGCAGCCTTTTTCCACCATTTATCGAGAGTGCAGGACATGCATGGGCGTGGTAAATATACAGCCACTATGGCATGAAATGCTTATCTAAAGTCTATAACATTGCAAAAAAAAACAGAGAGAGAGAGAGAGAGAGAGAGTGGAGCATTTATCCCACCAGTGTCACATTAAAACAATCACAGATTCTGTTTGAAGAAAGATCCTCCAGGACAACACAAAACACTCCTCCCTTTGTGCATTTAAATGGAGCTGGGTGTTTACTGAAGCATGCCCAACTGACTTCCCCCTGCCCTTGGCACCAGCAGTGGGTATCCCTTGGCGAGGAGTGAGTACACAGTCCAGCACCCGTGATACCGCTGCGCCACATCCCCAGCTCCCAGCCTCTCGCCAGGCCCAACCGCCACCATCTGACTGCCTTTGATGGGAGGCAAGGACAGAGTCCAGCTGCTCTGCGGCAAAGGTTGCATCTTCAGTGAGAGTCAGTAGGTAGAGCGCTCCTATTGCCCTCCTCGCCAGCCTCAACAATCTGACTTGTCAAACAAATTGCTCTTAGCAGCTGTTCCCCAATCTGCCTGCTGAGCTGAGTGCTGTGTGCCGCTGCCACCACCAGGCCCCAGTTCCCCCCACTGCTGCGTCCCCGCTCAGACGCCATAAGCACGGCCATACGTGCAGCACCTGTCAGCGGAGAGTCGCCCAGACACAGATTCAACATGTCTGCGGTAAAGAACGTCTACTGTAGTTTCGCAAGTGCTGTCGATGATGAAGTATGGCGGCAGACATTCTGTCCTGTAATTTATGTCCGAAAATGACACACTTCAGCTGCTGCAATTTGTGGAAATTGAACAAGCTCCCACTGCTTTGTTTCGCGCCTTTATGGCAAATTGCTTGTTGTAACACAAATGAGGGGTTGTTTTCAAGAAGGGAAATCATGTATTTCAGAGAAGTCATGGGCAACATGGAAAATAGGAGCAGTTAAAAGAATTGACTATACTGCTGCTTCACCCCGTGGATCAAAATGTTTAAGCAGGGTCACAGAGTAATGGCAGCAGTCAAGCTGCAGAATACATATTGAATTAGGCTGGAAAAATGATTTTTTTTCACTGGTGGCGCACTGTCAACAACAATATACTTTTTTTTTTTTTTACTTCTATAGATAGAACAGGCATAAACAATGTGATGGAGGACCTCAAAGCAACACAGCTGCTTTCTCTCATTCTATCCTGGCATGCTGAATTTAACGTATGGTCCAAATGAGTCCCAGTCTGCGTTTCTTGATACATTTTAATGAGGTCCCTGAAGGGTGGTATAGATGGATGACATTCCATTATACCACTCCAAGACCCTAAAGCAAATCTGCTGCTCTTACTGAACGCTTCCTCTAGTTCAGTATTTTCTGTATTCCATTTTACTCCCTCTATCTTATCCCACCCAATCTTCCCCCTCTATATCTTGTTTGTGTCCATTCCTCACTGACCTCCTCTGGCCTGGAATCCCATCTCTTCCGTCACCCATTCCACTATCTATTTCTCCACCTCGGTAAAAGCCCATCCTCCACATTCCCATATCCTCCTGTCCCCTTGTCTTTCTCTATCGTCCCCTCATCCCTCCGTTCTCTCCAGTCGGGTGTGGTTAAACTGCTGTGGTCTTTACTGCGATGGCTCGTGGTGTAGATTGGTTACCGCGAGAAACAGGTGTTTAATGATGAGCAGTGTTTCAGATGGCAGACTGTGGACTGAGGGGAGATCCCAGCCAGCTGATTTAATGGGCCTCAGCTGGGCCTGGGTGATGATGCACTAAAGGTTTTCCAGCAAGATGGCACAGACGACACGGTGTCCCTATTTTTCATTTGAACACTTTGACGAAGGAACAATTATTCATCATTTATCTTGATTATCATGCATACTGGTGTGCCATTACTAAAGTGTGATCTTTGGCTGTTCTTGGACTGGGGAAAAACCAAGTCTTGTTTTTTTTAAATTTGAGATACCATCTCCAGAAATACTACTTGTTCATTAGTATATTGTGAATATACTTAAAAACTAATAAAATATACTAAAATATAGTCAAACTACTTTTCTTAAAAAAAAAACAAACCAACTCATAATATAAAAATGTGAAATACAATACTTCTAGTAAAAAGAGACCATTGACTACAAAGCTACAAGTGAGTTCAAGCTGTCTCTTGTCCCAATGGATTATTTTACCAGCAATTATGTGACAATAATCTTTAGGTGTGTAACCTCAAGTTAGTTGACAGACCCATGTTAAATTGAAAGTATTCATCAACTGTTTGGCTATTTGGGGCAGTGACACAAACACGGATATATTATTACCATTTAACAGTCAGTATAGCAAATGGGTGAACAAACAGCTCTCTATTTAAGCATGAACAAATAGACAGCTGTTTGTCTGTCGGGTGCTGGGCAGGTGAGTGGGTGGTACAGTGGATTTAACACAGCTTTTTGGCTGAAAACAGCTGCCTGCTGTGGCTGCTTTGCTGTGAACTAAAACAATAAAGGGCTGCAGAGCTTTAGAGCTGCGGTAGGATGAACTGCAGAGCTGGGTGATAATTCTCTGTGGGTTCATATTACACATAGTCATTTCAGAAAACTACTGATATGTGCAGCTTTAACGATAGGCTCCTAATTCTGTTAGAGCCCAGATCTTCCAAATTAGTTCTCAGCTCATTGTCTTGAAACTCAAAATGATTCACAGTTGAATTTCCAAACATCAAAAGTTGGCTGAGGAGTTTTAATTTGGGTGGCTTGTAACTGACGACTACAGAGGCCCAGATACACATTCGTAGTTATAGACAGATACTTAATTTTAAGGATTGGAAAATTCTAGTTGTTGGAGGAGAAATATCAAGCAGGTGCTCAAGATGTTCAACAAAAACTGTTACGAACTTCAAGCAGTCCCAGTTCTCCGTGTCAGTCGTGTAAGCACAATCTATATCTTAATGAGCCAACTTCCTACAGACACGGGTCACCAAGTCTTAAAGTGATGATTCACATGTGCATAGTGACGCATGGTGAGTATATAAAAAAAAGCACTGGATCACAACACTGACAGCTCACTTGCACTGGCCTGGCAGTCAGCGCATGCTCTGATCCATAATTGGTTGTTCCTGGTAACTGTAATGATGTTGTTCACTTGGCTCTGCTCTAATGCAGAAAGCCAGTCAGTTTCCCCTGGAAATATGAAAAATAAAGTAGACTGACCAAAAGCATTTTACATAAGACTTCCTTGGAAGCAATTTGCCCATTTTCAGTAATGGACACAGAGAGGCCGCAGAAAATCCAGAATGTTAATTATGATTCAACACATCAGGGCCAGCAATTGCCAGCAGTTTACAGCCCATGAAGTCCTGCCACATTAAGTGCTTTAAAAGATCAAATTGTCTTGCTTATGCAGAAATCCGTTAAAATATCTTTACGGGGCTGCTCTTCAAGGAAAGGAAAATGTTTTGATGTAGCAAACCTGCTTCTGTCATGTTTTCTCTGCATACACCTCAGCCATTTCAGCTGGAGAAACACTCCTGTCACCTTTAGCTTTGCAACGCTGCAGCTGCTGTGAAATGTTTGAAGTGACAGCAGCAGAGCACTAGTCAACACCTATTCTCTTGAAAGTGTTGTTGTCCCATTGTAAAAAAAGAGCTTATTTCACCGAATTCCTCCCAACAAAACTGCCCCAGCCTGTCATTAGTATCCTTCCTGTTTGACAAAATGTTCAATCAGTGTCAGCAGTGCTTTTAGTCATCGCTATGTGGAGAAACTGTGACAGTGCTTATGGAGCTGCTTTGTAACAGAAATGATGAGTCCTGTCTAAAAGCATAGCCTTCAAAAAATAAATAAATAAATAAAAGAAGAAGCTTTAGGCCCGGCTATTACGTTTCTTATCATTTCTCTGTTCATGCTTGTCATACCTAACTTACCAGGCGACTATTTACTATGAGCTGCTGTTTCTATCTACCACACTTTACCATCTCCTATCTTCTCTTCAAAATTGGGACTGACACCCACAAACTGGGCCAAAGAGAAACAGATTAGATTAAAGAAAAGAAAAGTTCAAGCACGCCACTGAGAAACCACCCTGGACCTGAACTGTGCCCGTCTAATAACTGAATCCCAACAGGACCAAAACCATTATTACACACATTTGACTGTACTTGATTGCATTAAGCTCCCTAGAAAAATAAAAGATCTATGTTAAAATGGTAGTTTTTATACATACATATAGATAGTATATGTGTGTGTGTGTGTGTGTGTGTGTGTGTGTATGTGTGTGTGTGTGTGTGTGTATGTGTGTGAACTGTCTCTCTGATGTAAGCAGCCTTGGGAGTGAGTATCGACCACGATCATTCATGCTTTTGTTGGATCTAAAAAGGAGGTTTACTGATGAAAATAACAACCTTGGATGAAGATGGTGAACATATCTGCAGATTTATTGTCGTTGTTGATGATTTATTTGCACTGCAAAAATGCTCTGAGAACATGAATGAAGCTGCAAAGCTGAATAGTTGCTGAGTAACCTTGCATGTAAAGTTGGACGACCTTCCAACCGGAAAAAATGCAACAAGAGAGTGCTGTTATTATGTTTAGCTGTTTTTTTTTTTTTTGTAAATTTCCATCATTTCCTCTGAATATCTGAGTTTCTTTAACATTTTCATTTTAACACATCGCTGCTCTCAGGTAAAAACTACAAAGTGAAAGAGTGGGCATTCCTGCTTTGCTCCCTTTGCAATGTGAATCTTGATGTTAGTCCATTAATAGAAACTACCTTAGATGCCTTTGGTGAAGCGTGACTCATTCATAAAGAATTCATTACAGGCAAATGTATCTATTATCACTCCTGCTGACTTTATCTGCCCCTTTAGAGAGAAACTGTTTTTTTGTTGGCTGTCAAGACAGGATTCATGTCAGCGAGGAGCCACCAGTCACATTTGTTTGATATGTACAAACTGATGAGTTTTTATAGAGTTCAGCAGGGAAGTCATCAGGTGATCTTAATGACTAGCCATTAATCCACCTCCATCATACCGGTACCCAAGAACTCCAAACCATCAAGCCTCAACGACTACCGCCCGGTAGCCCTCACC
>JBAJHX010000115.1:18690925-18709445 GCA_037176925.1 Amniataba percoides
TCTTATATATATATATAAACAGACAGTACAAAAGCCGTAACAGAGAGAGGAGAGGAGAGGAGAGGTTGTGAAATGTGTCATTTGCTCATCCATACAGACACAGAACAGCGAGTTGTATGGAGGCCAAGCTCACAGGTACACTCACAATCAGGTGCTGGGGGAGTAAAAAAAACAAAAAAAAGGAAGACTAAGAGAGTGACAGAGAAGAGGGACAGAGTGGGAGAAATGTGAGGAAAAGCTCTCACCACAGTCTTCGCCCATTCAATGCAAGAGCGTCATCCAGCAGCCAGAGTGTTATCTGCATAATCCAGCTATCATTTTCACCCACACATTCGTGGCTGGCCGGTGGACACACTATGGATTTACATGGAGGATTAGGTGGTGATAGTTTCTGGGAGATGATGATGATGGTGGAAGTGATGCCAAATGAGGTGACTGTGGTGAGGTGACAATATACGGATGCTGATAAGGAGCATGTACAGTATTTATGTGTATGTACAGCTGTGCGTGTATTGATGCATGCCAGTTTTCACCTTATAACATGCAGCAAGGTGTCAACATAAAGGGAATCTTGGGAGTTATCTCTATATAAATGAAAACCAGGACTCAAAGCTGCCTCTCACTGGATAATTTACAACACACAAAGTGGATTACTTGACAAACTATAGCAATTATATATTTTACACTGTATGCTGCCATGTGGGATTGTAAAGAGTGTTTTGTCGCTCAAAAGGACACAATGGACTCACATCCTTTACATATAGAACAGAAAGCAAAGCACTGTTACATGTCCTTCATTCAGTATGAATATATACATTTCCCAAAGTAAGTACAGATTCCTTATGAAAACAGAAAAAATGCCTATCTTTCTACTTTACATACACCTCCTCCATCACACAGTTGGTCCCAGCTGTTTAAGCGGGCAGTGATTCTCACTTGCTCTTCTCTTAATAATTCATTGGGTCCAGCGGCATATTCCAGGCTGACACTGTATTTACTGCAGCTGCCTGAAGGGATGCCTCACTCATGAACGGAACATGTGTACATGCATATGTACATGTTGCAATGTGCATGCACATGCGCCTCTAGGAGGTAAGAGAAAGAGAGAGTAGAGTGAAGGAGGAGTGGAAGGGGGGGCGTGGAGGATAACGAGTGACAGCGTGCGGTGGATGTGGAGTGGCTTGCTGCGCCACGGTGCCATACCAAGAGTGATTAAAACAACGCCTCGGGGTCAGCGGTGGATTGGGACGATGGGAAGAAACGGAGACAGCCAATCACCATCTGCTAACAGTGTGCTGACTTTGCCCGCCCCAGTAGTTAAGGAGACACTCCTACAGTCCCCCGGGGTACGTGACAGCATGTGGCCTACATTTTTAGTCACTTTACTGACACACATGTCCGCACACACATCTTTAGATACACCCACCCAGTGTAAGTATTCAAAAAACGAGGCTCTGTGCTAATCAGAGGTGGTAATTATATGTGTGAGAAAGTATGCATGCTTACTTATGGAGAGGAGAAAGTTGAGGACACTTTGCCACTGCTAACTCCTTTGAGGGTTGATGTTTGGAGTTTGGTCCAGTTTAACTAAATGATGAGGGGGTCCTCATATGTTGGGTTATACTGAGTGTGTTTGTGTGTATATATAGCATGTGTCTGATTGCAGAATTATGCAGGGAGTGTGATTCCGGCAGTGCTGCATGCTATTTTTTTTGTGCCCATATGCAAATGGCTTTCACACTGCTAACATGGGAGATGGCAGCACTTCACTTTGAGGCAAAAGAGGAAGAGAGGAAGCCACATTGCGTTAGCTCATTTGACCAACCCTGCTGAATACTTTTATACACAGTGTCACTCTCCAAGTGTGATGTGCACCTTGAGAATGTCACATTTGCTGACTCACATCAAAAGGAGGCATTCTTCTGGCAGTGAGTGACCCCGAGAGCACAATGGGAGTTTTGTCTGAAATGTTGTTTCAGATGAAGCAAAATTTGATTAATAATCCATTAGTAGAGGACGTGCCAGCGTTGCAGAGTGGAGGCAAACAGCAGATGAGCTGCAATGGTACAATAATGTTGGGCAGAACACATTGAGGGGAGAATATGCTGCATGCATGATGTGTTTGTTCCAACAGATTTGATCTTAGTTGGTCCCTCAGTGACGAGATATTCATAAAACATCAGAAAATACTCTTTACAAAATCTTTTGTATGTATACAAGAAGTTTCTTCTGAAAATGTCAGCAGAGCTTTCTCCCTTTCTTAATGACCGACTGATAAACTTCATTAAAGAAGATTCTGACAAACAAAACAGAGCAAGACAAACCAAACTGCTGTAATCAGCTCAACATGCAAACAGTATTATAGATGTGTGTAGTGTGGATAAATAATAGCAGTGTTGTTCCAAGAGGACCAGCCAACCTTTTCATGCAGGAGACAGTGATATGTAGTTATCACCTGTAATAAAGCGCTGTGCAGAGTGAGCCGGGGCCAATCCCAGCATGCACGTGGCATGAGGCAGGGGAAGATTTATTGTCTACCAGTGGGAAAACAAAAATAAACAGCCAATCACCTGCTTCTACATTATCAATCACAAAACCTGTTATAATCAAAATTTGCCGAATACAGAAAAGATAAATATAATTCATAAAAGAATAAAAAAAAAGAAGTTAAAGCAAACTTTGGGAAAGGATGTCAAGAAACAGATTTGAATGTGGATTTCAGCACCTTGGACAGTTTGTTAGCCAGCCCAACCACTGTTTCAGCACCACGGACAGCTACACTGCTCTGAGACGCCTTCAGGACCAGCGTTGCTTCCACACCAGCCACAACACCACAGCCACCCTCCTGCTTCCAGCCTCATTACCAGAATCAGTCAGCATAAAACTCACTATCAATTCCTGCATCATGGACAGCAGCACTTCATCAGCAACATTTCTTCACACCCGAGCCCCACTCTCAGCAGATAAATAGTTCCCTTTTGCCAAATCTTATCAGTTCTTCTTTTTCCCGCTGCTGCTGCTTTGTAAACCTGATGCTTTTCTCAGAGAATGGAGAATATGGTTTTAGAAGAATCAGACAGTGAAATCAAGTGAATTGATGCAGTGATAAAGATAGTCGATTGCACAAATTGGCCCGAAGACAAAGCTAAATAGTGTTTTTCAGGACTTTGGTGCCCTAATGGACCATTTACCTGTGCCCTATTATACTCTTTAACAAAGGACCACCATTAAGGGCAGACAATTCATCTGCGCGGGTAATAGATTTCAGATCAGGGTAGTTACACTGCACTGCTCAGTCTGCTTGTCAGAAGCATCAAGTGTGTGTATTTTAATATTTGCATTCTTGCATGCATGTGAGTCTCTGTGTTTCTTGTCATCAGTACTGGGAAGTTCTCAGCCTTCACTGAAAGGAAAGAGGAATCTGTTGCTTGTTTGTCTATCTTTTTAACCAGGCTGCTCTCTGATCAGTGGAGTGCTTGGGCTACAGTATTTTGGGGGCAGAGTACAAGGCGGGTCTGAATTCTGTCCACAAAGCAGCACAGGTCTGTGAGACCTGGCAGCACTATTGATTGAACCTCTGAGACGGCACTTCCAAACGTGAGGGACATGCTAAGAGCTGCCAGGTAAGCAGGGGAGGGTGTGTGTGTCTGTGTCTGTGTGTGTGTGTGTGTGTGTCTGTGTGTGTGTAAAAGAAAGGGAGAACATGTGGTACAGGATTGGATGCCGCCTTGCAAACATGTTGCTCAATTGAGAGTGCATGTGGGGTGGACTCTGAAAGCAGGAGGTGAATTGGGAAAATGCACGGGGATGTGAGCGGGTGTGAAAAACAAATGGGTGTGGTTCCAGGGAAATGAAATTTAGGAGGTTGTATCAAACAGATTATAAAATGCATCATACATGCCAGTGGTCCATGAAACTTAAATTTCATTTCAGCGTGAGCTGCGATACACAACGCGGATGGAGAAAAAAAACAGCAGCTCCACACTGGACTCATCCAGTGTTTTCAAGGTCTACCAAAGGAAAAAATCCAAACTGAGAATTGATGAGGGTAACATTAAGGTGCAGAGGTAAACAGATCTTTTTCCTTTGAAAGCAAGGGAAAGGTAACCCAAATCCTGCAACTTTGCTGTGTTTTGCTAGATCAAGTGGAAACAAGAAGGAAAGGGCAAGGCACATGAGACAAGGTGAGTCAATGAGCAATAAAATGTAGAACAAAGACCAAAGTTTTAGCAGTGGAAAAATATGAAAGTGTACTCGCCTGAAAAATCAATTTAGTTCCATTGATTTTGTTCCTTTTATTTTTCTACTGTCTTTCAGTCAATGATCTCCACCCCTTGCAGAGAACAAGAAAGCCTCCACCCCTGGGGTACATTTTATTCTCAAGATGGAAACTTTGGAAGCTGCGAAAGTGAGCACAGGTGTAAGATTTATGTTTCACAGAATGTAACTCATGCTGGCAGAGTGGGAGCAGCCATACAATGTTTTCTAATTATGATACCATTAACTATTGACTTCAAAGTGCTTCCTGTGATCATGCTGTGCTGCCCTCTTTCCACCACTCATCCTGTGTGTTATGTGCCCACAGTATTAATGTGCAATGTGAGCAACGGAGGCCCATCTTTGCCTTTTTTTTTCCAATCTCTCATCGGGATTGGCTTTCACACGAGCTCTCAGTCAGTCAAGTATCCAAGTGCATCGCAGAGCAAGAGCAAGGTAACCTAGAGCTGGACTCTGCATCACTGACAGTGCATGCTCATAGCTTCATAACTTTGTGGGGTCAAATACAGATACCTGGAAATAAGAAGTGTCATTAAACATGTATGCAATGTTCTGAGGGAAGCTCCAGTGTGACATCCCGTCTCATCATTAGTAATCCTGATTCTTTATCTCTGCAAAGGACTTTTATAACAAAGGACAGTTGAAATCTTTGAGATTTTGGTCCTGACTTGATTTCCCAGCACATGTAGCTACTGTGGCAACATGATGTGGTTTAATAGTGCAGCAAACACTCCGTGAGCAGCTACTTTGTCAGAAATACAACAAAAGAGGTTTTTTTATGAATACAATAGGCACTGACCTACATTACCTTCTTGTGACTACTTCAAAATAAAAGACACCAGAGTTAGTGCCAGTTGAATGTATTTAATGTTAACTGGTAACAGCAGGAAGTGTTGATTTTGCATTAGCAATAAACTTAAAACATCCCTGCTATGACTGTAGGGTAAACAGTAAATGTGCTGAATTGTTTCCTGTGAGAGCGATCTGAACTCAGTGTGGGAATGGTGGACTCCAGGACTAATACTGAAAATATCATCATACAGGAAGGTTAATACTGAATATAAATACATTTGCAGTATAGAGAGGAATAGCCTTTTGTAATGTGTGGGGCTCTACAATCAGAGCCCCATAAAAGTGGCAAGGGGGAAAGACTCTCAAGGTTTAATCATTTCATTTAATAGTTTTCAAATATATCCCTGCTTATAAATGTACCATTTTACATTTTGTATGAAATAATATACTTAAGATGTATTATTATTATTATATCAGTAGCAGTAGTAGTAGTAGTTGTAGTAGCAGCATTAGATTACCACAAATCTCAATGAAGGCAGTAAAAAAGGCTCAGCTCAATTAACAATATCAAGAAATTTTGGAAGATTGAAATACATTTATTTTAATATGATAAAATATTTGCAGACCTGGGAAAAGTCAAAATTGAAAAGGTAAGAACAGTTTGCCTTTTTATAACACTGTATCTTTGACTTGTTTAAATCTCTAAGGTTTGCTATTGCCTGAAGCACACAGTACTGCAGGAATGAAACTAACTGGAATTAATGATTGCACTATTTTAGTTTGCTTTCACTCTTAGGTTTCTTCTCCCTCACTATGGTTACCAGTGCCATCTTTCCGTCCACCTTTTCTTCTTTCTATATCCCTGAGATTCAAAGATCCTTGATCCCTACCAGCAGCTCCACTTCATTTCTCATTTCTCCTTGCTTCCCTTCTACTGCTTCTTCTTAATAGCATGTGCTTAACATGAGGAAAGAGGACATATGGAAATTAAAGCTACCCAAAGTGGGTCATTAATTATCCCTGAGCTCCACTGACTTATTTACATCCCTAAAATGTGTCAGTGGAGAAACATCCATATATCGAAGTCTAATCAGACGTGTCTGAAGGATTGACGAGGCAGCAGCCAATAGAGAGCTGCGTGTCTTTTTGATTGTGTTAATTTCTTGTGCACTAAGATTCCTTGCTTTGTTTGACCCACTTTGATACATATTCTCTCTTGAATCTGCAGGATATTCATGAGAGCAGGGGAGCTGCCAGAGAGAAAGGTCGCCCTACTGGCTTGATTTCCAGGCCCTCAGATTTCATTCTCAAGGATCGATTAAGCTTTCCTTTCGACTCCCTCCACTGCTTTGGCACCTCTAAGCGCCCAGTGGGAAGCTCAGAGCAAACGCTTGGCTTTTCATCCTCTGTTTTCAGAGCCAAACCCAAGCTTGGAAGAGCTGAAGGTTCCCATTCGTATCCTGACTGAGGTAAATATGCAGGTCGCTGTGTTTTGCCTCGAATTTCTGGTTTCCTCAGGAGGGAACTGCCAACCCCCCAGCTTGCCGTTGCCATGATGAAAGGGAAACAAATGCAGAATGAGGAGTCTACTTTACAAGAGTTGCTCAGATCATTTTGCCCTGGGTGGCTGTTTGGGGAGAGGTGTATGGCAAGGAACAAAGAGGAACAAAGAGACCAGGTTTGAGCATAGAGATGTGCTATATGATTATGCAGAACATAAAGATACATTTACATCTCCTCTAAGCATAAGAACGGACTGTTTGCTGTGCCACCAGCATCAACATTTCATTCGTCTAATATTTTGCTTCGTGACCAGACATCAGTAATTTGCATGAGCCTCAGCTGTAACGTTGGAAACATTATATTGGTTAAAAATCAGCATGATAGCACTGTTACAATGAGCATGAGACCGCACAGAGCTGCCTGCTGGCTGAGGATTATTAGACTTGTAGGTTATGGTTGAAGCAAAACTGTGTGTTTTTTATGCTAAATATCTCAAAATGTGGTTCTTTCTTTTTTTTTTTTTGGAAAAACAAAAGTTCAACACCACAAGTTTGCAGCTGCCTTGGCAGCTCTGTAAAATGTAATAAGGCTTAAATTCTGAAGTCAACATGCTATGCTCAGAATAACAATGTTGAAACAACTATGTGCTGAGAGTTAGTGAATTTAGTGTAGTTTTGAGTGAAAACATTTTCATGAACTGTGTATAGCACTCTTAATGCAATGCATCACATACAAATTTTACAGTTGTGCATTAGTGTCTGGATGCTGCTTACCATAAAGTAAAGTGAAAAAGAAATTAAACAAATAAAACAGACTTTTTATCATCTAAGTAGCAGCAAATAAATGAATAAGTGAGTGATCCAGACACATGCTTCCTTTCATATAAACATAAATAATAATGGAAATAAGAGAAATTGATCCCGCCGGCTCATTCAGCTGGAGCACACACAAGAGACTTGTGCCTGAATGGATTCCAATGCAGGCTATGTTGTGTCACTTTAATTTACTCACTGCCTATTGTGTTTGTGCTATGACTGTCACTAATAAATACTTAAATGTGTGTACTGCCCACTCTCCCAGAAATATTTCTCTCTAGGGCAGCACTTTTGATCACTGCATAAAACCCAGCGGAAACTTAAATCAATTGAACTTTTATTTTGTTCCTGGCAATAGCTCGGCCGAAGAATTACACAAAACGCAATAATAAAAAGCATGTGGGTCATACATTTTCACCAGCACCAGAATCCGGGAGCCAACCCCGAACAACAGCCAGCACCGTTTCAAAAGCCACGCAGCTCCCTCTTTAAAAATTTCAATTACCATTTGTAAAACTGGGTCAACAAAAGGGTCACGCATCAGACATTTAGAAAAAAATCTAATTTGCGTAGACCTCCTCGTGTCAGGATCTGCTGTAACAGTGTCAAACTGCCAATATTACAGTGCGCTCGCAGTGGTGCTACAGAGGAGAAAACACATGCGGGCACAGTTGGTGGAGGCATGCCTATTAAACTCAACTCCTTCCTATACAGACTTCCTCATCTGAAGGAGCAGCCAGCCAGAGGAAAGGCATGCTGGGTTGGGAACGGCTCCCTGAGGTAGCTTTTGGCCAAGTTGATTATGGCACATCTCGCCCGCTCCCCCAGAAACGCGCAGCAAACCACATTAAGCCAAAAATGTTCACGTGGAATGGAGGAGGACCTGACGGCGGCGACGGATCCGGGGCAGCCCCTCTTCACCCGCCGCTAGATCTTCTTGGTGGATAACATTCAGGCTTGTTTGCCAACACAGACAGATGGAGGAGGAAAGGGAGGACGGCGGATGGAAGGGGAAAGATAGAGCGAAGGAAACAGAGAGGGAGAGAGAGCACTGGTAGGAGGCTGGCTCATGGGGTTACTGCTGTCTGTCTTTGCTGGCACACACATTTGTCCTGATGGGGAGGTAAAAAGTCTGGCATGGCTCTGTAAAACGAAGGCCTTTGGATGTGGTTACCAGGCAGCAGTGACTTGATTTCATGCGAGTTCAACAAATGGTTGCGAGATGAGTTTTTACAGAGTGTGGAAAACAGGGGGAGGAATTGTTTCAAAAAGGCTCGTAACAGAAGCCATTTGTAACAGTACAAGCGAAACGCAGTGTGCCATAAAATGTTTCATTTCAGCGTCTTTGCACCTGTTACCATTCTGTTCATGTAATTGCTTGATGCATTAAATCCCGGAGAAACAAGCAAATGATTTGTTGGCTTTTATTGAGCAGCAGTAATACTATAATCAAAGTATTACGTCTATGAGATGATGCATTTAAACAATAAACCTCGAGGCAGCAACTGTCATGAAATATTGATCAGTGCGCACAGGAAAGTGGTCACGTTTTGCTTTTTATTATTGATTTTCTTCCCCCCAAAATTAAAATTCTCACTTAATTGTCATGCTCTTGGAATTATCAGAATAAATAAAGAGACCACACTTTTTATAGATTCTTAAGGCAGTGAATGTGGTTTAAAAAACACTTCTATAATAATAAATAAAATGTATGTGGTGCCAGTAATGAGCTAGACCAAGTTTTTCACCTTTGACACAGTGGATTGGGACACTGGTGAGACACATCAAACAATCTAATTACTCCAGCAGCTTTATCAGGGCTGAACACCACCGCAATATGTTCTCTGCGCTTCCCACTTGTCCATATCTCATGTTGAATTATCTCCGATTGAGATGAAGTATTTCCCTGACAGATGCCAGTCTAATTGAGTGTTGCGGCTCCAGTTGGTGGGGTTGTAGCTTGGCTCCATGCCTCTCTCTGCCTCTATGCCTTACATGACGCTGCAGAAATGTAACGTCGGAGCACGCAGCTCCAGCAGATGCACAAACACGCTCTGTTGTTTCCTCTCTTGTTTGTTATGTCTCTTCTATAGTCGACGCAGCAGCCTCTACAACGCAATGCAAATCATTTCTCATGCCTCTTAATGCCTTCGTATCTCCTTCGGTAGATGGCATGAACGTCGTATGACTGCGAGTACAGCGGATCATGTTTCCCACTGCCATGTTCATCACTCTCCGTTGATCCAATTACTGTGCAAAGCCCAACAAATAAGAAACAGTATGGCTGCTGTAGCCGACCTATTAGATTCCATCAGAGTCCATTTTCATTATATACGGCATGCTCCCACCAGGTTATGCTGTACATAAACATTATATCTGTTCATGTTAGTATTCAGACAAAACACAATGGCCTGCATCCCTTCATGTCGACTGTCCTTCAGTGTCTGAATGTCACTAAAGACACTCTCAGCTGAAATATTGCCCTTGTGACCTTGATTTCAACTGACTATTGTACATTTGATTGCTTTTGAAATTAATATAGAATAGTGTATATACACAGAGCAGACAACATCTCTGTCTCTAAGCCTGTTTTATTTATAATGGACTGTACTGGTTAATACAGGACTGAGTTAAAGTAGAAGTCTTGATATGTTTTATATTTTTCTTATTGTCTACTAATTCTATTAATCTTAAGTCCCAAAAGGCCAGAACTAACATGGACCTTTCCAACAAAAAGTGTGTAACCAAAACCTGTTATATTCATTTCATCTGTGCTTTAGAGTTCCAGGGTGGAACACAGTGGACACACTGTTGCACTGGCTGACAAGTTCCTTCATTACAATGGACCAGTGCAGTGGCAGCGCAGCACACACACCATCCTCCTTTTATAAATACTCATATCACACCAAATCCACCAAGGAAAAGAATACAGAATATACTCCTGCTTGAGAGCCATTTATATCAACTACAGTACCCAGCTGTTTCAGGAAACATATAATGACACTGTACATCTAATGTCGTCGGTGCAAACCAGTGAGTTTGGGACCAAGTGTCGAAGGCATGAAACATGCTCAGTGAAACAACCCATAACCACCCCCCGGATTAATCCAATTTATTTGCAAGACGGAACACGGGCGGAGGGGTGAATTATTTCTCAAACTGAGTGCTGTAAATATCCAGAGCATGACACAGACCCACTTCCTGGTTCAACTGGCCGACTGTATTTACAGTAGTTTTGCACACACTACTTTGGCTTTTCCTTTTCATTTTATCTCCAAACCAAGTGTTACAATAACATGACTTGTTGAAATATACTGACTGCTGACAAGTCACATGATCGTGTTGAACACTCATGTTGTTTGGCCTGCACAATTGGTTGCAATGCTGCTGTGTTTCCAGATTTCAGCCTGGAGTACAGTGTTAGAATGGAAAAGGTGATGGGTAAAAATGCAGAAAATAGTATCCAGTTTTACCCCATGTTTAATAATTAGCATCAGTATTCAGCACCATTTTAAGTTCATTCATATTTAAGTTCACTCTTCCACATTGCCAAATTGGCAGCAACTTCAATACATCAAAGCCAGATTTTTCACGGTGGTTTGGATCTAATAAAAAAAGTGTATGTGTGACTGCAGATTGAGGTCCTCAGTTGGAGGACTGGCAAGCACCTCGAGAACTGGCATTGTACACTATTTGAGGATTTATCTCCCCTGTCCCTGGTCATGCACTACTGGCTATTGTTAACAATAAGAAGCCAGGATGATTCACACTGACTGATTCCTCTGAGCATCAGAGACTAGAGATCTCATCCACCTATGATCTCCCCCTTCCATGTCAGCGGTCTGATCGGCATCTGCAGAAACCTCTCATGAGCAACTGTCAGTCACATACATAATGTCATTTGGTTTTCGCCTGGCTTCAGGAGGAAAAATAACAGAACAAGTCTGGTTTTATTTAGGTGAGAGACAGCCTGAGGTGACACATCACATTAAGTCTAAATGCTAGGTGACAGGCCGGGCTTGCGAAGAAAGGCAATGAAAGGTGAATGTTTCTTTTCTCCTGTGGACATCTGGACATTGCGTTTTTGACAGGTAGCAAAGAGCTCTCATTATTTTTGCCTGCTGTTTGGCCACAAATACAAATCTGCAATTTATGACAGAAAAATTAAACTGCACTTGGGTTGGAATTGCACTTAAAAAATATCCTCTTACTGAAATTTGACCATAACATGTGTAATCTCTACAGTTGTAGACTTTATTTGAGTGACCAGTTTGATGTGAGTAATGTTTTCAATTTCTTCCATTCCATGAATCCGGTAAGTTCATTTTAAAACACAGTTGAAGGTGAATGAGAGGACTCCAATATTTATCAAGGAAAAGAAAATTTGACCAGGCAGGTAAACACAGCAGGCTGAAGAATGACAAGCAGTCAGCTAATGGGAGACTATTGACCATCACAGAGCCATTACTTTTTTTTGTTCTTTGAAAACCTAATAGTTGCAACCCTCTGTAAGTCTTTGAAAAAGTCAAAATAGTAAACACTGTAGTAGTAATTAAGGATTCCTCGATGTACATTTAATACATTATTAACTGTTACAGCATTGCTTTCAGCAGCACCTTAGGTATCAGGGATTGCTCTTTAAAACTGCTTCCCACCAATGAAATGAAATATCCACCATTGCAGACTGACGATCTCTTCCTGGCTACTGGAGACATCAGAAAGATGACCCTGCAATGATACTGGAGCTATTGTGCATTTTTTCAAAAGAACATTAAGCCTCTGTGTGGACATTTGGCTGACTGACATTTGAAAGGTGCTGCTGCAAGACACCTTGTCAGCTTCCACATTTGCCACCTACTTGAGCCCCGTCGAGCCTACAAACCTGACGCCTGTCTCTAATGACATTCAGTATGTAAGGGGGAACATCTTGCTGTTAAGTTGTTCGACTCAGAATAAATTAGAAGCTAGCAAATTTAGTTACTATACAGTAAAGTTCTCTACACTTTGTCTCAAATTATAAGAAGAAGGGGGTCTAATCAATGTTAGTTGTGTCTTTCATGCATCCAGTTTAAGTTAGAACAAATGAAAACACTGTCAAAACTGTCTCCACATGGTACACAGAGTCGAATCACACAAAGTATGGTATAAAGTTATTGAGAGACACATGAATGTCATGGAGGAATGTGGGCCATGCTTAAATCACAGATGGTACTGTAAATTAGCTACATTTCCATTCAGACATAATCTCATTTTATCTGAATGTCCAGAAAATTGGCAAATGAAAATGTAAACAAATGTATGTTTCCACCCACTGCCATTATGCTACAGAAAGATAAGACAGTGGAGGAAGTGTGATGGAAATATCACACTTCAGTTAATTTGAGGAAGATCACCATCTTCTCATTGGTCCACACGGATCTGAAGTTCTGATGATCTGCTACTCATTTTTGTTTCTCCGGTGAAACGGAAAGTCTCTTTCCATAGTGCTTTGTCACATCTTAATCAGTTGTAGAGTTGTATTTGAATTGTCAGCATTTCCACTAAGGTTTTACAGACATGTTGAAAATATTTATGAAAAACAGATGAATGGCATGCAGATATACCAACACTGTGAGTCAGAACTAAAATAATTCACACCCCTTTGAACAGGCACTTCTGCTACAGGGCCTCAGTTAAAACAAAAAAATTATGACTGAATAATCAAAAGGGCAAAACATGCAAGGACATATGCTGATTTCCTTTTCTTTTAATCATTTAAAAAAATCATTTCAGTTTAACTTTAAGGATGGATTGAACATTGTGGCAATAAGGTTATTCATCTTTATGGCACTGGCCATTATGTTGTACATCTGACCTCTTTTCACAATGAAACGATCTACAGAGGCCTATTGAGAAATAAAAGCAATACAGTGATGCAGGCATACCTCTCAGTGTCTTATCTACAATGCTGAGAAACCATTTGCTATATGCCCCCCCCCACCATCCGCCCTGTTTCCGACCTTGTCGTATAATGGAGTTGTGAAGTCTTGTCATTTAGAATTGGGGAACATTTGTCCTTTATGGCCTGCCTGTTGTGGGTAATCTCACATCGCTGATTGCTCATCTCATCAACTGTACCTGACTGACTTTGGCAATATCGCAGTGAGGCTGTGGAAGCTGATCTAACAACATCACCTATACTCCCACTCTGTGGCATGAAAAACAACTCATCACACTCCCTCCATGTCAACTGCAGAGGTGGAAACATACTCCTAATATTACAGAGTAATTGCTATTTAAAGGTATTGGAGCACTGGCGTGCTTTCAGTCAATTCCGGATGTAACTGTGTTGTGAAAGAGACAAAAAACTATCCATCCGTACTACTGAGCTGATAATAACGCGGCACACAGTTTTCAACCACGCAGTCAGAATGTGTAATTCTTCTATTTTGCAGTGCATTTTTCACACGATACAACTCGCTTGATGTTCCACTTCAGCTCAGCCTTTCAGACCTCTGAGTATCTGTGTGTGCTATTTGAAAACCAAGCCAGCGAATTGTCCAATGACTCAGCGGCTGCCGACTCAAGAGGCCGGAGCTGGAGAAGAAGAAATCTCCAGACTGCTTACTTACAGCGACCCGCTCCTCGCTGAGAGATTCTGCTGCTGCCCTCCACTTCTACACAACAATTAGTCATTAATAAATATAAATGACCGTGGAACGTCTCAGGACATAACGGCCCCTAACATTAACCTCGCTGTCGTGAAATCAGACCCTGCCAGCCTCTCACGTCTGAGCCTGGTTGTTGAACTTCAGAGTCAAATCCTCTGATGGATTTTTAGTCTGCTGCTCTGGGATGAATATGTTTGACTTTGGAAACAAGCCTCTAGTTATGCGCCGTTGTAGTCATCTTACCATGCACTGTAACTCATGCAGTTTAATATTTGGAGTGTTTGATTGATTTTGAAGCTGCGTTGAGAGGAGGAGGGGCCTAAAAATATGGACGAGGGCAAACTGGTGAACTCTCCGGGCTTGTGAGCGCATAAAAGTGCAAGCCTATGTTGGCAGTGTGTAAGTATTCATGAGACGTGAAAAGGACACAATGCAAATAGAGTTATTGTTCTTGCTGGGAAAACTCCCTCTGTATATTACTCTTTTTCCAGAGCCTTTGGACGCCCCACAGCTCCAGCCCTCAAACATCAATTTCTTGCCGACTCCCTTCTCTGAAGCAGAAAAAGTCATTTTCTCAATCACAGAATGAGTTTTATCCTGACTGTCAAAAATTTCCAATGCACAATTTCTCTTTTGAGTTTAGCATTATATTAATACACGCTCTTTTAGGCAGGACAAAAGAGTTGGATGATTGCTAAAAGTGGGGCAATTAGACTGATGTTGTGCAACGGCCCATGCTAAGTGACGCCGACCGCTGCGGGAACTTTGAGATTTTTGACAGCGCATACTGAATGCTTTGGGATTGTAAGGCTTGTTAAGTATAGTAGAGCTGCATCATGGTATGCTCGCTTCTTGGGAAAACTCCCTCATATCTCACTAACGTCGCAAGTGTTCTCAAAGAAGACTGTCAGAGGAGTGCAGTATTGATTTACTCATTCATCTCTCGATGTAGCATCAAAGGCACGTTTTGCAGAGACTGTGTAAAGTGATGCCGACTGAAAAAAGAAACAATGGAGGCAAAACACATCGAAGCTTTCCTCTGTTAGTTGGCCTAAGCTAACTCTGTTTTAACAACAGTGAGACGTGAATAAGAAGACGAAGGCTTTTTATCAACATGCTGCTTTGCACAGATTCAACAAAACAAACAGACGGTGGTTGTTTGGATCGTCCGGTGTTAACAGTATTGGTTGATTTCCTTGATCTGAAATCAAACACAGTATTTTAAACAGCAAACTGCTGACATTTTAATCAATAATGTAACATTTTTAAGTGGTCATATTTTTTTCCCATGAAGCTTTTCCCTTAATGAGAGCAATGCCGCCCTGGTTGACAGTGATACCAATTACCAGATGCAAAGCTTCCATGATCAAAAATGATCATTAAGCCTGGTGCCGTTTACTAAGACCTCCTCACTGACTCAAATGCAAAGATGCTGAAAACAACACATTTGAATGAGTCTGTGTTTTCTTGCTACTATTGAAAATACTGAGGATGAAGAATATGTTATCTGAGAAAAAGAGAGTGCCCTGCAGTATGAGTGCTCCAAATCAAACTAAATAAATAAATAAAAAACTGCAACTGTTTTATTATTTTAGGTCATAATGTTTTTTCCGTAAGTGGTGCTTTTAAATGTTTATTGTAAAAGGTAACCCCCCCCCCCCACACACACACACACACACACACGCGCGCGCGCGCACACCCAACTATTTCCATTATTTA
The DNA here is from genome assembly GCA_037176925.1 of Amniataba percoides. Classification (NCBI taxonomy): domain Eukaryota; kingdom Metazoa; phylum Chordata; class Actinopteri; order Centrarchiformes; family Terapontidae; genus Amniataba; species Amniataba percoides. Next base: position 18,706,683 of record JBAJHX010000115.1, read on the forward strand.
TGGGCAAAAATGAATGCAGCAGTATAAATAAATTGGGCATAGAGCTGTGTCACTTAATAATTGGCTGAAAACAAAGTCTGACATTGAAATGGATAAATTCAGTTCACCACTTAGCATGGTGGACACTGTGGATACGATATTCTGTCTCTGCTTAATGTTTGGAAATCAAGCAGTTATAACACAGAAAGTATATCTTTGTCTCGCTTGTAATGAGCAGTGGAGTGAGAAACTTAACACCTTAGAGACATTTTGCCAGCTACTTTGTGTGGGCTCATGTTTGGCTGAGGAACAGACCCTTCTTAGTGCAAAAATAATTAGTCAGGCCTCACATGTTACACTGTTGCATTTTTATAAGCAGAGAAACAGTAATGAGACACACACAGGTGTGCTAACTTTCACACTCACACAGTGGTTCTACATGGTTTGAAATGTATTATTTAGGTTTATTTATACTGCGGCTCAAAATTTCTGGAGACAAACTACATCAGAAGATTACCTATAAGAGCAGCCAGACACTGAGCATTTAGAGTAACAGACGTAAAACCTTCCTTAACTGGGGCAGAGTGATGCACTATTATGCTTTAACAGTAGAGAACAACAAAAAGCCATTTAGTGTTGGTACAAAGCTTTGAGATTTTAACAGCCAAAATGAAACGTAATAGTTGTTTCCCATATTGTTTTTTGCTTTTTGGTGAAGAGTTTCCTTTGCTTTGTTTACCCTCCAAAATAGTCCATTATTTTTGAAATGCTGCAGTTGACACTGCTAGCAGGTTGTCCTTCATCCTCAGCTGGGAAAATTTCACAAGTCCCCAAGCACTCAGAAGTGTCACAGTCAAAGATGTAAAAAAAAAAAAAAGGAGGAACCAAAAAGGAAAAAAAAAATTGAAGAGCAGTTGGTCAGAATGCTTCCAATCCGCTCTGACACCAGCAATGGCCAGTTACCAATTACAGCACAATGTAATTCAGCTCTCTTCACAGACAGCGTGGAGCCCTTAGTGATAAAATATGCATCATCTTCCCACGGCCCAGTCTCCCGGACAGCCAGCAGAAGGGTCGGGTAACCTCCATACATCTGTGTGTGACAGCAGGCAGAGTCTGACTCTGTGCCAGAACCACAACTCTCCAGGGAAATCATTTAGTCAAGAACTTGGGCCCAGTCGCAGGCTGCTCACTGCTGATAAAGGGGTCATCTCGTGCCTGGGTCCTGTCCTGCACCCTCTCCACATCCCGTTTCAAAAACCCATCAGCCATATGATGATTAACTTAGAGGAAAAAAGATTAAAGGAGAAGAATATCATGAAAGAAAGAGAGAAGCAGGGGTGTGGGGTGTCTATGTCATCACACAAAATGCCACAGTTTTACTGACTGAGATATAATGGCTGCCTTTGAAGCAATAGCAACAGGCCGTGGCTTTGATGTAAGACTTTCATATCACATCACTTTTCAGTTTTTCAGTTATCTTCCCCGAGTCACGGATACACCTATCACAAGCCACTTCTGCCGTGGATAGAGTACATTCATTATGGTATTTATTCTGGAGGATGGAAATAATAAGCCTATCCCGTTAAAGCATGTGCTGCTGCGCTGCATGTCAATTTGCACCATGTTAAAACTAATTAAGCTTTCAACATTGTCATGCCAAAGATAGCCTTCTCCATTTGGTCATTCATTAAAAATATGTTGCAATTAAGATGATCCATTATGAGCTTAATTACGGCATTAATGCTGACAAATCCACACTCTGCAGCAGGATAAAAAAACCTGAGCCTCCACAAAATTACGGGAAAAACTCAAGTTGCAGCACTGAAGCTTTTCTCTGCTTGACATGATGAGCACTAATCCGCTGGTCAGGTGTCACACTCCTGTTGGAGTGTGCGCACTAAGAGATACTAATAATGCATCCACAGCATGATGATAAATAGATTAGAGGCAGTGAGACAGCAACAGTTTGCAGCTCCATTTGTTCTGCAGTCAGTGACAACAGAAAATTGATAATCTGCCACTGAGTGCGGAAGGCCTGAAATAAAGGCTGTACATGTAGGAGGGGCCACTGGCTCTGTTTAATGACCTCATTCCTAAAGGTGTAGCGATGGATGGATGGGAAGAGAGAGACACGCAGACACACGACCAATTAACACAGAGCAAGTTAACCTTCACGCTGAAGGAGAAAAGATGGGTTAAACAGGTGGAGGACAATCAAGCAGTGGTAGAATGATTAAATAGAGTGTTTAGTGCCTGCAACTGTATGCGCTCCCATTTACAGCTGCCTCTACTCCCCTACTGATAACACCACTAAGAAATAATGAGCATCTGGGAGTTTGTGCTATGGCATGCTTTTGTTCTAGCAATAGGGGAGTCATTTCTCGTTTGACTTATTGCTACAAGGAGAAAGTCTCGACAGCAGAAAGAAGAAAAAAATGTACAAATAAGTGGAGAAATCAGTTTGATAGTTCAGCTGTGCTTTAAAGAAAGGTTAGAGTTCTCTGAAGAGCGTATGTGCAATGGGTGCCCGGCAACTGAACAGCATCTAATGGGAGTGAAACAAGTGTTTTGACTTTTGGAGCCGCTCCGTCTCAAGAGCGCAGACACTAACAAGTCGGACGTGCAGAGGCCCTTGGCTAAAAAACTGTTTCTTAAACTATCAGACACGGCGATTTAACATAATTGAGATACTTGTGGAGTCTAGTGTGAGTTTACAGCAAGCGCTCATGCTAACTAGGAATACGTGATTACTGCAAAAACACTGACAGCTGTTACATTTGC
>JBAJHX010000115.1:18715542-18726282 GCA_037176925.1 Amniataba percoides
AGCTGGTCTGGGTTTGAATTTAGAGTTTGACTGATGTGTGTTTCATGCCAAAAGAAGTACTGTGTGTTTCTCTGGCGTTTTGTTTCTAGACAAGGTGAAAAAGTCTCTAAAACAGCATTTAGATGACAGAAGGAAACCTTCACCCGACCCTGAGCTAATGAAACAGCAGGTTTGTGAAACATCCCACTTTTCAATAAAAAAAGAGTGTAAAAGGCGCCCTTTAATAAAAAATGAAAGTGCTAAAAAATTATTGAGCACAATATTGAAATTAATAAATCAAAAGTGCAGTCAAAGAAAATGCAGTTTTTCACTGGCTTCAGGAAAAGAGGAGTTTCCGACCATCAGAGGTGGACAATAAAACTGATTGATCCATACATCCATCAATTCACTTCAAACTAATTTAAACCACAAGCCTACTATTCTAAACCTGAGGCTACAGCCAATGAACAAGGAGAAATTGTGTTGGCCACTGTCCTGCACAGCATGACCACCACCACCTAACAATGGTGCAGTGAATTTCATCAGAATGCCATGTCACTACATAAATAAATAATCAAAAAGATGCATTGTGCTTGACTTCCATTAAGTGATGCTGTTACGCCGTCACATATTACGCCGATTCAAAGGTCAACTTAATTTTCTTTCTATAGTCGATAAAGAGATGAACATTTGTAGAAATCATCATTACCTCATGAATATTATTAATGTGATTTTTGAATCGTTTGCATAATCAGATCTGCGGCGCGTTTGCTGTGTTGTATTTTAATGGGAGCAGATATTTATTTGACCCGCACAGAAATTCATAAAAATCAAATGTGGACCTTTACTATTGTGTTGCCTGCCTTTTTCTTTTAGGACAGCACAATTTGCATCACACAATACACACACACACACACACACACACACACACACACACACACACACACACACACACACACACAGCTAGCACTGAAGAAATGACAAGCTACAATCACACCAAACATGAAATGAGTTCCTGGTAATATCCGACATGGGAGAGATGATTAGACATTTTATGGAAATCTTCAGGATGTTGCTTATTTCGCAGACTCACACAAGGAAGGTGTGGCATTATTAAAATACAGCAAGGTAAAGAATCCCTTATCCCCACAGCTTCAATGAGAGTAATGCTCACTGAGCAATAAGGATGATGGCTTTTTAATGTTGGCAGGTATTTGCATGTGTCTCCGCTTTCTGCTGACTTACACGCTAATGCTGTATATTTATGAAGCTGTGATTACACTTACATTGGGTCATTAGGTACAGTGTAAGACAATGTACTGTTACTGAAAAGCTGTGTGCAACACAGCTTTAGCAGCAGCCACTGTAAGATGGTACCTGAAGGGTTAACCATCAGCCTGAACCAACCTGTCAGGCATTAATGCCGCAGCACTCTTGACCCATAAGTACACAGCAAGTTGCTAAACTTTGTTGCTCAGCTCTCTCAAAGTGTGATTAATGACACTTGATGAAGAAACATTAGCTAGCCTATCGCAGCCCGAGTAGATGCTTTTCCCTCGATGAGCGCACCATAATTTAATGAGCACTGGGTAAGGGACACAATGAGAGAGAGATGATCGAGATGGAGCCAATTTGCACGTCAGCGGCGGCGAGCGCTGCTGTAACGAGGACAAAAACAGACACTGATGAAGAGGTGGAGGGGAACAGGAGGGAGCAGGAAGCTGTTGCAATTTCCATGTTTAATTAAAGTGACCCTTGTGTTTGTGATTGGAGGGAGAAAGCCCGTGCTGTATTTGACAGGCACACACAACGCTGTGTGCACGAGCAAATAGTAATTCATGGGTAAGTTGACTAATTGACTGACTTATTGATTGGCAAATTAAACTGTTAAACAGCAGCAGCTGGTAGAAAACACAGGCTCTGTTGCTCATTATCTTGGCTGGGGCTGTGTGGCTGGACTCGCCGAGCGCAGGGTACCAGATTCCTTTTGACAGGGATTTCAGGGCCCGTCTCAAAGGGCGGGCGAATATCTATGCAGCATGTGGCTACCTGCTCTCTCATGCTTCAGTAACACAGTTAATGGGAGCTTTAGCCTTGCCAGATGAGAAGTGATGTGTAAAAGAGAGTTTGGTCATGCTAATGCAAACAGGCCTTACTCATCACTGGACTGACTGCTGAGCGAATCCCTCTGCTGGGGGAAAATGTGTCACTGTTATGCTAACACCATGCTGTGCTTGTGAAGGGAATTACTGCGTAGGCTATAGTTTCAGTTTTCTTTGTCTCATCACCTGCACTGTACAAGTACGAGACAAATATACACAGCAGGTTCAGTAATGAAAGCACATGTACTTAATGTTGCCTTTTTTATCAGATTAGAGCTGTGTTCACACTGGCTTTTCACAAACAAGCTAGGAGTAGAAAATGTGTAAGAATGTAGAGAATGTGTGTGTGTGTGTGTGTGTGTGTGTGTGTGTGTGTGCGTGTGTGTGTGTGTATGTGTGTGTGTGTATGTGTGTGTGTGTGTGTTGGGGGTCACAAAAAGCTCGTAGACGACTTAACTGATTATTGGCATTATTCGTCTAAACTGTAATAATGATGATGTGTGTGAGCGTACGTGTGTGTGCAACTTATACACTCCCTCCGTGAGCAGTTTGCAATCAGCAGATTGATTATTTAATTTGTCAGGTCTGGAATTCAAGCCTCAGTCCCATAATGCACCGGACCCACCACCTTTTCAAGAGGTCTCAGTGTGTGCAGCAGTTTGATTGACAGTTTTCACACTCATCTGGAGGAACCGAAGCAAATCACAGGTTGCTTAGCAGTATATTATTTCTTATTCTTGTGTAGCACAGACTTATTGTTTTATCTTCTGTTCTCAGAGGAAACATATTATTAAATGTTTCATATTCTGTTAAACTGCAGGTAATTGTTATTTATTTTATCTTATTCAGAGTAATCCCAGATTAATCTAAACATTAATTAGATCTCCAATAGTTAATGGCCTAAAGAAAAATACTTGTTTGAACATGTGCAACAATTTTGCTCAACTACCTGTGATGATATGCATTTATAGATAAATAATTAAACTGGTTAAAATGTACAGTTCGGTAATATTTCATTTGATAAGATATACAGACTGAAGAAATGCATTCATTTCTCATTTTCGGCATTATCACAAACAAATGCAGGCCTATAAAGATCTAGTTATTTACTCTGTGAGGGGAGAAATTCCTGTTTCAGTTACTCTCGCCCTGCTTGAAGAGGTAACATCTTGATGCCGAAGAAATTAGCTTCCCTCTGAAGTTTGCCCTTGGTAAGCTTATGCAACCACATCTACTGGGTCCTTTGTAAAATCTGCCGTCAGTAGCATTTATGGTCATAAAGTTATCGGGCAAAGTTTTCATGCTCTAATAGACAGTATTGACTTTTTTTCTTCACATAGCACATTTTTGAAGTTCTCCACCTTGTTACTAAATTCCAAGTGGAACATGATAAGCCCAGGCAGTGGTAGCGTCAGTGCTGAGAATGCCATCAAGAGATGTGGGTATTAAGAATGAAAGAGAGCAAAGAGAAAAGAGAACAGCAGAGATGCTGAAAGGATGCTGAACTGAGCCATTGTTGTTCATAACTCATTCAGCCTCTGAAAATCTCACCTCAAATGAGCTCACTGGGGAAAAAAAAAAAAAAAAAAGGAAAAATCCTACAACAACCCGCTGGGACATGTTTCTTACACCCTTCACTTCACTGGCAGAACCTTCTGGATGGTGAACACACATGGCACTCAACTGCCAAAAGACGAAGTGAGGGGAGGAGAGAGAGAGGGGCAAAGGGAATCCAACGAGGACAGGAAATGCTGCGAGCAATCTATCTGTCATCGGAGATGTTAGAGATAGCAGGGAGATGATTGCATGGCGCAGTGAGGAAGAGAGAAGGCAAACTAATCGGCCTCTGTCTATTCATTCCAGACACATTGCTTAACCAGAGTTGACAAGCTTCGAAAAGGAGAGGGAGAGTTTGATGGGGGAGATGGGCGAGAATGCCTCAAAAAACATGACTGGTTTGCATAATGGGACAGACAGAGCCCTTTTTTTCTTTTTTTTTTTTAATAAACTATGCACAAGTTAGAGAGAATGTGCTTGGCTGCGTCTGAATTTGTGTATTCCAAGCTCAGGTGTGTGTGTGTGTGTGTGTGTGTGTAGTTCTGTTTCTGCCCCGAGGCCCTTAGCCACACTGCAAAACCAGGAGCTCATAAATGAGAGGCTTTAACAAGGCTGGTGTCTAATGAAAAAAGTGGCACCTCCACAAACCAGAGCGCCTCTTCCCAGTGCTCGGGAAACAGTTGCATCCGGGATTGCTGGCTGCGTTAGCGTCCAATCGCGGCATAATCCATCTGACTTAGAGATGCATTCATTTAGAATGTGCACTGACAACACACAGATGCGTAGGACAGGGTTTCTTTCTTTTTTTTTCCCAGTAAAAACACAAAACTCGCAGCAAAAGAGCGGGGCTGCTGCCACCTCAAAGGAGCAGGACACACACAGATGGTCATTAGGCCGAATGGCGGGGCACGTCTGCCAGACAGCAGATAGATGTGTTGAGAGGGAAGCGCTGAGAAAATGGCAAGTCCACGTCAAGAAGCGCGGCGCCTAAAATGGAGATCAGGGAAGCTGCTTTGAATTCTGAAACCATCTGCATGCACTCTGTGGGTTTCCAGCATCCATCAGATGAGAAAGTTTGTGCCTATGATTGATTGGCAAGTATTTCAGATAAGGGCTGTACTTGGCGTGGAGTGTTGGCTGGCAGTGATGAGGCAATCAGGGTTCTCGCCTTGAAGCAGACAGAAAATTCTTTGGCATAATTTAGCTGCTGGACTGACTGAGGATGAAAAGAGCTTCAGAGGCCAAAAGGTTTGCTCCTTCTATTGACACCAGCAGCGGCCGGCGCAAATGAACACGGAGAGCGTCTCTGTCGCCATCAGACATTCAGAATCACTTTTGTTGACTTTATTAAAGGACAAATAATTATTTAGGTCAATTTAAGAAAACAGCAGACGAGGTTTCCAGATCATCTGGTTTTACCCCAGATACATCTCTGTCCTCACTCCAGAGCTTGATAGTCCTCCAATTGTGGATTAACATAATCAGAAGACAAATTTGAAGGGCTAAACGTATTAATGTACTCGGGTAATTTTATTGTTTCACTGGTTTCTATAAGGAGAATTTAGCTTCTCACTATTATGCCCGTCTGGTAATTATATAAGATATACTTATATCATAAAAATCCTATAAAATCCTATCAATTATATAGGAAAATATATGTTAATGAGGTTTTACTCACCCACTCTTTCAACACATGGCTCATGTCCACTAAGCATTATAATATGGCTCAATCCATTTAACTGAAACAATTAAATATGCAAGTGAAAATGACAGTACATACTGAAATGATCACACAAACTTCACAGCACACTAAGGTTCAAAATAGTTACATTACTTTTGAAGAGGGAGGGCAAATCTGAACCAGCTGCTCTCAAACTTTCTCAGGAAAAAAAAAGAAAATGTGTGATTGCTCCATGGAAAATCCTGAAAAAAATCCATCCCTCCCACAATCACGGTATGTGAGGGAGACATAAATATTCCACGAGATTTTTCTTCTCTCACTGACCTTGACTGAACTGAACTACTGACTTTTTAAACTTTCACTGAGGTTTCTCAGTTTTCTTAAACCTCCGACTGCCAAAAGCCTTAACCCTTGGAATTAATCAGCGTCATTTAATTGCTTAAACTAAACCATTAATGGCTTTCGGAAATTAATGTATAATTCATGCTATTGTCACACAATTCAATTTGTGTGAGGAACATAAACAACACTGAATTGCATTTGATTTTGTGCTCATTTAATGGAACTTAATGGGCTGTGTTCAGTCTTCAGAAAGCAATATCAGCGGCATGTTGAAAAGATCGTAATTGGGCTTTGCTTTCTGACACTGTGTGTGTGTGTGTGTGAGTGTGTGTGTGTATGTAGAGAAGAAAGAGAGGTTGTTTATGCAGAAATTTGGAAGGTTGTGATGTTTATTTCAGATTCGTACACACAGCGAGAAGCACAGAGATCATTGCAGGAAATTAAGGGTCTGCATGTTGCTCAAATACCAGACGGGAACTTAAAAATAGATTTTTTTCGACAGATATTTCTTCTTCAAAGTGAAGACAGAACAACTGAGCTAAGGTGGGCTGAGGTGTTACTACCACTGGAGAAACACATGAACTTTTTTTTTTTCACTTGGAACCATGCGTTGAATTTAGGTCACAGATGTCTTTCTCGCCAAAACCAGTCCAGTTAATCTGCATGGGCACAGGGGAGCGAAATCCACAGAAAGGAAAAAAAAGAAGGTTATGGCTGTGCACAGGATTTGATTTGGGCTCCTTCTCTCACCGACTGTAGCCCCGATGCCACGCTGCTTTTTATAACTCCGACTTATGTTGAGCCAATGTTCAAATAGCCCTTTTTGTCAGCGATTCCCGGCGCTTGAGCATTCAAACCTGAGCGGTCACAACGCGAGCGTGACTGCGGGACTGATCTGCAAAGACATCACTTCGTGTCAGTGACAGCGGCATGTCAGCCTCCACTTTGCTCGTGCACCTTTCAAAGCGAGGTACAGCGGGGATGGCAGATCTCTTGTGCTCCGCGTCCTGTTCTGCCACCATCAGTGTTTCCAGGAAGCGGAGCCCAGCCGAGGACAGTAAACACGTGCCCGCCAAAAGCATGGAATTAAAAAGTCGAAACTGCGTGTGCAAAAGCAGACGAGAGCATGTCAGCGCTGTGTTTATTTAAATAAAACTCTGGGAAAAAAGGGTGAGGGGGAGGTGGTGAAATGAACGGGGGTTGTTATGCATAAAGCAGAGGCTTTGGCAGACAGGGCTACCTGTGTCCCCATCATTAGGAATATACAGCAGCAACCCAGTTCTGCAAACTAGGCTGTACCCTGCACAGAATGACAGGGCAGAACAAGAAGAGGGTAAAAATGAGAGGGAAGAAGAAGAAGCAGCCGAGGCAAGCTGGATTTTAATTGGCTGTTTGTTTTTCATCAGTCCCAGTGGAGACAATATTTATGAGTTTGATCTTTCTCCGTTGCTGCAAAGTAACAAGACGGCCTGGTAGAACGTGACACGCAATGAATCGCCTCCTTCTCTTTTTTATCTCATGGTTGCATGGCATTTTGCACACTCTGCCAAATTTATTTCGGAGCTTGGTCGAGGTTAGCCTGAATCCTGCGAGGGCCGTCGAGCAAAGCCTCACCTGCGGACAGTCAAAGCCGACGCGGATCTGAATGCTGACAGCATCCATTAGAGGAAAGGCTGCTGTACAATAAGTGTGAGAAAACATTTAATAATAGTTGTGGGGAGGCGTGGTGTCGCGACTCGCAAGTTTTGATCTGGCAGCCTTACTTTAGAAGAACACACAGCGCTCAGACACAGTTGTTTGTGATTTGACAAAGGAGCAACTCCTATCATGTCTAAACTGCTATCATTTGCATTCATTTAACTGTATAATGAGCCGCCAGGGCCAGGTGGGGACGGGAAGGAAAAAAAAAAGTAACACCAAACCAAATGCTGGAAATCAGATTAAGACATCCGAGGAAAAGGCTTGCATAATAGAATACCCAGACAGATAAGCCGTGCTATGGAATTATTGATGAGGTTTTGCAGCGTTGATGCAAATGTTTGGCTAACCTGACCTTGGGTTAATCAGAATTTGAGAGACGCTGCTTTGAGGGATAAGTCCCTGTCCCTACCTCTCAATGTAGAGCCGATGATTCACACTCTAGCATACCTGAAAAACATCCAGTGCAGCCTTATTACCATGGATATGTGCCGCTGCTATTTAAATACCAATAAAAGTCTGAATCATGCTTCTGTCTGAGGCGGTGGAGAAATGCCATCCGTTTATTCAGGAAACATAATATCTTTTGGTTTGATATGATTAAAAACATAAAGCCTGTGTTTTGGGGAGACACATTCACTTGGTAGTTAATCACATTTTCTCATCCGTGAGAAATGATCCTTCCTTGTTGGATACTAGTGTTGTGGTGGGTTACACTGTCGCTTCACGGCAAGCGGACCTCAGCTTTGAACCCTCCGCCTGGGGGGGCTTTTCAATGTGGATTATGAAGGTTCACTCCAAGCCTGTGTGGCCTTTCTCTAGTTACTCTGACTTCATCTGACAATCCAAAGACAAGGTTTGCTTAATCGAAAACTCTGTGCAGGGTACATCCAGCCTCTCACCCAATGTGATTGACTCCAATGTCCCTCCCACCCTCTGAGGATAAACAGCATATAAACAGATGGACGTTGAGACACTTTTGTGTCTACAAGTCTCTTCATCGCGCATTTTTAACTTAAAATAAAACTTAAATATGTAATATAAATACTACCTCCGATTTCCACTAGTAAGAAGCAAAGAATAGCCCAGAGTGAGGGAAGAACTGACAGATGCACTCCTACACATCTTCCCACTCGCACACAAGTGCACCTTCGGACGCCCTCGAACGCTGTGATGTGCAGGCTCACTCACACAGACTTTATGATTGAACTCAATAACACTTGACCCTCTGGATGGTCCAAACAGAAGTGCTGTTCAGGGTTCACCACACAAGTCAAAGGCAAAAAATACGAGCATCCTGCGAGCTGGAAGACTTTGGGCATTGGGTGTGTTGCCAAAATAAGTGTGAGCAATGGTCATGGAAGACAGGTAGCTTATACACCCACCTCGTGGACACAATTAACACCCAGATGCATGAATACAGAAGCACCCAGTTAATCCAGAAAGGTGGGCTTTGATGAAGTAACAGCTGTTCCTCGTTGCCACGGCAGCCTTGAGGAAGCGCGGATACCAGAGTTAATCTTGCATGCTCCCACTCGGCCACAGCATGAAAGACTTTTCCTCGGGGCAACTTTACCTGAATTTCCCCCTCCCACGCGCCGCAGCAGGAGCCCCTCGGGTGCCGCATATTTTGCCGTCACTACCTCTGCACAAAGCGGGCATCACTTCAGGCAGGGCTCTCGCTATGGCTCTGAGTTTACACGTCTGTCTGTCTCACAAAAGTTTGATTCTTGTTACCTGAGGCAGCTTGACAGAGAATATTATGTGCGGGGAAAAAAAATTAGGCCACACACTCTGAGAGACCATACAGAATGAGCTGTACCTTACTTATGTGGTGCTCAAAGCAGCGTGCAGGATTTGGCTCAGAGAAACAATTACTGTCGGGAGTTTTAAAATGAGAATGAGAAAGTCAGGAGCTCGTGGTCAAAAGAGTGAATTGTAACTCAGTTCAGGTGAGTTACAATTCACTCTTTTGACCACGAGCTCCTGACTCTGGTGACCCGTGTATCACAAAAACACGTGCCTACCGTTCAGTTGTAATTATTGGTGTAATGAAATGTCTGACATCTCTGAGGATACTACCAAATCTCACACAGCTTTATTTTGACCTAGCTACAGCCAATACCCTGATGTAGTGGTAAAACTATACTTCTATCATCATAACCACTACCACTACTGTCATTACTACTACTTACTACTGTGTCCTGTCCTCTCTGATGTGCCAGTCTTGATATTGATCACATGTATATTGCAGTGAGTGCTCAAAATGCTGCATACAAGATACAATTTGTTTGCATGTTTTGTTTTGATTATCTATTTGCACATTTTGATCCATTTCTATGCCTGACTGCTTCAATGGGGTGGAACAGTGTGTGTATGTGTATGCAGATGAATGTCTGTAGTTTTTGATTATAGATACGTATCGATTAAACACTTGTGCATGACTTTACTTTGGCCATTAAAGTGTTTTATCGTGCTCCATCACAGCATATATGTTCACTGGCTTTTGTCCGATGAGAGCTTCTCCTCAGTAAAACTAATAGAATAAAATCCAATTACATAATGAGCTCCGAGCCTGGACTTGTTATAAACATTGTATCAGTTAGAACCACACGAAAGCGCCTGGGGCAACACATGCAGAGAAGTTGTGAATAACTTATTGCTACTCTGGAAATAAATCTTAATGAACACGAAATGTCAAACCCTGTGCCGACGACTGCATGCATTTTGTGAGGAGACGGATAAAAACAGGCAGTGAAAGTAGAATTAGACACGTATGGGCAATTTGTCTGTTAAAACGTCAGTGAAGTCCCAGTCTTCAGCGCAGCCGGGAATAATCAGGGACATACTGCTCATACAGCTTCTGACTGCAGCCAGAGATCAACACTGAGCTTGTTGCACTCCCAGAGAGCTCCGGGGCACATCCATGCTGTCCTGCTCTCCGTCAGGCGTGATCACACACCGGTATCTTCTACCACAGCCCGCTGGGAGCATGAGAGCAAGGCGAGCAGGGGTGATTGTGGCAAAAAAAAGAGACTCACACTGAGGCCTCTGTGTGCACTGCCTCTCTAAGCCGCTTTGGTCTGCAGCTTTGCACTTTTTCAAAGTGCTGGCTTGCGCCATGGATGCTAAGCTTGCCACTCCCGGGGCCAGCAGGCAGTCTAGGGATATACATAGTGAAAGAGAGAGACAGACAGACAGACGGACTAACATACAAAGAGATAGGTATGAAGGGAATGAGAGGAAGAAGATCACAAGTATCTCTATTAGCCGAGGGGCATCGGTGTGTCTATGAAACACTGGGCTCCATACACACACACACACACACACACACACACACACACACACACACACACACACACACACACACACACACACACA
>JBAJHX010000115.1:18726382-18737968 GCA_037176925.1 Amniataba percoides
CACACACACACACACACACACACACACACACACACACACACACACACACACACACACACACACACACACACGTTACAAATATAGACACACACACACATACACGTGCTCCTCATCTTCCAGAACCCCCTCTGGCAAAATCTCCCTAGTGTTCATAATTTGATTTCAGATCCATGCCTCAGCATTCACTGTGCATATGGGTGCAGAAAGCGAGCAGCAGCTCTTGCTCTGTCCCGTGTTCTGTCGGTCCACATTGCTCACATTTTCCCAAACTTCACTCCCCATATCTTGGCTCCGTGCTGATGCTGATGAGATAGAAGAAAACAGGCCTATTCTTATTTTGTCATGGAGCCACTCAGTTCCTCCTCTTTATCTTTCTGTTTGCAGCGTACAGGACGGCGCTCTCACCCTCTTTTCTCAAAGGATTAGACATGCTGAGTGTTGAGGGCCTTTGCATACAAAACGAGTGGGGATAAGAAGAAAGAGACCTTAGTGTGGACTCCAGGGCAGCAATGGGGTACCAGATTTAACAGAGTCAAAACCAGAAAATAGGAGACAGTTATTGCTGACAGCTGATAATTTAGACCTTTAGAGTCATTACAGAAAGATAATGATGAAGATAATGATAATGAAAAGAAAGTCCACATAACATTCATACATTGGTTATTTAAGATTGCTGTTTTTTTAAATCACAGAGATCACTTTAGATATTGCAGGAAAGGTATAATCACAAAACGTATCAGTACATTTAATAAATATGACAATTTGAACTTTAATTTAATTTAAAAATCCATTTCATTCCATTTTATTTACTTCACCTTTAAAGGCTATTTTAAAATGTAATTCACATGCTGTATTGATTTTCCATCTCTGATAAATGAAGAACTAAATGCGTATTTGCAGGGGCTGATGTGTGACTTATTTGATTTGCCCTTGAACATTCCTATCTAAATACTGAGATGCTGCATTCATCAAGTAAAAATGCAGCCAAAGTTCAAATGTAATGCTCAAACAGCTGAGTGAGGCCTAAACCAGAGCTTTAATCTTGCCCGGTGCCAGGCACTGTACCATCCCTACACAACAATGCTGAATCATCTCAAAAAGCCTGCAGCTCTCCTGAGCAGATCAATCCTGGAAAAAAATCCTGACAATATACGAGGTGAGATATTGAGATCTTGTGCACACGGCTTCATTTTCCCTTACATCTTCAAAATGTCATCCATGCATCGTGCCAAAAAATACAATAAAAATAAAAAAATAAGATGCCTCAGTTATTCCAGTTGCCAGGTGTGGTCACCCAAAGGTGTTGAATGACTACCACCCAGTGGCCTTAACATCCTCAGTAATGAAAGCGTTTGAGAAAACAATTTAAAAAGCTATTCTCCACAAGACTGAAAACACCTTGGCTTTCCTGCTGCTTGTGTGCAGGGCCAAGACTGGGGGCGGAAGATGGCACTTTAACCCTTATGAAACACAAATACAGAGCACAAGGACGTACACAAGAATGCTGTCTTTCCTTCTCTTTTATTTCACCAGCATCCTTTGACCTCTTGCCGTGACAGAGAATCACTCGTTCTCTGGATGTCACATTGGATGTCAGCCCACCAGATGTATGAGGCTTCTTCTTTATTGTAAACTTTAAACTTTTTTTAAAATTGTATGACCGATTGCCGAGGCATCTACAATAACACACATATTGTTAAGATTGCAGATGACACTGTGGGATAAATATGGCCAAGTAGAAAAGGACCTTGCTGATCGGTGAGAAGATCGTTTTCTCCTGCTTAATACCTCAAAAACCGATGGTGAGGCAAAAGGCTTTCGGTGGACTTGACCTCCCTCTGCTGTCACTGCAGTCAATGGCGATCAGTCAGTAACAATATTCTTCTTGAGACTATTACTGACAATAAGTTTCCCCTTGAAGCTACCGCTGAGGCTGCACTGAGCTAAAAGTCGTTGTACAGAATGTACATTCATTATCATTAAACATAGTGTGCATTTAATGACTTAAGTCTAATCTGATCAACTCTGGTGTATTTCCAGTCTCCTGCAGTCGGAGTAATTATTTGAGAATGCGTTGGCACGGGTCTAGTTAGTTTGTTTAGAGCTCATTTCTCATTTAAATATTTGAAGTTCCTCAGTTCACATCCCCAGCTGGCCTTTAAAAATATGGCCAACATCCATTCCAGAACCAAACATGATTATTTTTCCCATATTTTAAAGTCTGACTGTGAGCAGACACAGGCTGTATACAGGACCTGAGGAATTCAGCCGTGTGAGCTTAAGCGGTTCATGGTTAAACTGTCAATTACAGGACGTCATTAACACAAGTTTGAGGCAACTCAGGAAGAGCTGATAGAGCCATGAAACTTTTAACATCCAAACATTAATTAAATGTTATCTTTTCTCACAGTGAGCCGCCACAGACCAAAAAGTGCACCATCTACAGAGGAAGAAGCCTCATCATCTGGAAATGTCACTGCACACACACACACACACACACACACACACAGGTCAACAAGAGATTTAAAGGGTGCTGACTCTTTGACTCTGAGGCTTGTGGTTACCCATTGCATTCTTCTTAGCATACACATGTATCTTTGGAGAAGCTTATCAGCCTCACGCCTACTCCACCACTGGACTGCTGTGAATTGAAATATCCGTCTTCTTCAGCAGAGGGCAGATAAAAGAGACTGGTGTAATAATAAAGTTTTGCTGAATGTTAAGGAAACCCTCGTCACTACCACTGTGTTTTCTGTGGAACGTCTGGAGCCAAAGATGATGTGACCCCCCCATGAACTTTTTCAAATGAACAGCTTTTACATTCTGCAAAAACACACCGTAACACAGGGTCTGTTGGTCAATAAACCGTCCAACATGAGCTGACCGTTATCTTCATTCTCCAGCCTGATTCGCTCTGTTTACCTCATCTGCTTTTCTCTTCTTTGATAAAAATCGGACTCGGCTCATTTTGTTAAAATCGTGCTGTTTACTTGAACTGACTGGACTTTGTAATCCCTGAGTGGGTGAGTGAGTGAGCGGGTGGATGGGTGGGTGGGGAGAGGGGTGTATAACAAACATGTTGCGCAGCTACAGCGGGCGAGTTTGTAGTGAGGAAGTGGATCAGATGATTGATCGGAGAAGGTTTTGTTTTCTTTTGTGATTTGGCGACGTGCCAACAAAGCGGCTCCGGCCGACACACTGGACCACACCAGATACCTGCCAACACGGATGACTTCAGGGCCGTGCGAGCACATTCAAAGGGCCTCTGCAACATGTGCACCTGCAGATCTTCCTCTTCTTTCTCCACCAGGTGCGGCTGAACACCTGTAACAGCAGGCGTCTACCGGCTCACAACTGCAGCCAATTGAATTACCATGAATAAGAAAGCTGCAATTATTGAGGAAATGCTTTGGCATGGTTACCCAACAGCAGCAGCTGGAGTGACTGAAAGTCTAGAGACAAAAAGGCAGCATCTCCCACACTGGAGGACTCTTTGATCAACATACCTCGATCCATGTGATAAACCTCTGATTTGATCTCCCCTGATTAATACGAGGTGACACTGGCTAAGTTACGGTGCTGAAATAATGAGATGTTCATATGGAGAATGTAAACCGGTTTGTAACACATGCCTGGCAAGTCTGACACTCTAATTTTATCATGCTCCACTTTTTGTCCCATATATGGCGCTTGTTCACACACTGCCTATATTGCACTGGCACATTTAATGGCTCTCAGAATGCCAAAACGAATTAGCTCCTTTGTCTAAATGTACAGTACATTTTTCGCATATCCATCTGGTTTTTTTCACACAGTTTCCAATTATCTCGGCTTAATGCGTCACAACACATTTCTATTGATTGGTACTCCAACCCCCATACTTTAATCATTCCATTCAGCTCTGGTTTGAATAATAGCACTCTACTGTTAAATTCCACTCTTCACATATAAAAAGTCAGAATGAGGGAAAGGGTAGGTGGGAAAAAAAACTATTTCCTCTATTTTTATCATCACCAGTGTGCTGTTTTGTATCACATAATCCAATGCCGTGTCCAAATACTTCCTCTGTGCTGCACCTCATGTACCACAGTTTTTGTTTTTTTTTTGAGGATTCTTGGCCCAGTATCTTGTCTGTCAAAGGCTTTAAAGCAGCTAAAGAGATTATAGCGCACGCTGCCTTGAGCCTCTAGTCTAAACCGCAGTCTGTATCCAACCAAAAGCATTCAGACAAAGACATTGCCGTTCTAATATCACAACACTAAGGGATGTGATAGATCTGTATCAACAGACAAGACAGTGAAGCAGCCATACAGTTTAATGCTCCCTGTGTTTCGTATGTAAAGACTGCCCTGATGAACACATTAACGTCAGCACTAAACAACACAAATGGTTTCGCCTTTAGAAAGGTCTCGTAAAAATTCAGCACGTTATAAAATGTTTGCCTGCCCCGATCCAAACATAAACGTGGTAATAAAGCTAATCAGCCTAATTTGGACAATCTCATAATGCTGAGCTCGTCGTGTCTGCTTAGTGGAAATCCAATCAGCAGCGTCGCTTATATTACATGTGACATGTTGAGGGATGTATGAACGATGGAGCGACTCCCTCTGCCTAATCAGAGTAATTTTGAAAGCGTAATGGCAAAATCCATCATTTATGTGTGATCAGAGGTATCCAGAGCGGTATCGTGTCTTATTATGAGATGAACAGGCCACACCAACGTCAGACAAACATGTCTCCCTCCACCCTGAGGAGTGAAACCACACCACATGCACGGGGTGACACATGCACCTCGAAACAGAGCGATCTTACAAGTGCTTTCTCCTTCCTCCCTGCTGCGTAACTGCAAATGGAGGGTCCGACTTCATTACACGCAGAGTGGCATGACGCACGCGTGGCCATACATCAGCACCAAAGGATGAATCAGCAATGAAATTTAAGGACATCTTGGATGCAGTCGTACCTTTGCTGAGTATAAAAGCCCTTTCACAGTGGCCTTAAAATGTCAGACTGCTGCAGGGGATTTCCACTTTAACCTTTATCCTCATCTCCACCTGCAAGCTACAGTAAGTGCCCATTGTTGTGTGGCACAGATCAGCTAGTTTGCGTAGCGTAATACTGCTCTCCTTCAAAGTGCAATTCACACTGACGATGCTTTTTTTTTGTGGGGGGAGGTGTTATGAAAACTAGTGAGAGAAACTGCTTTTTATTAGCCATTCCTGTGGGCACAATTTACAAGCCATCCAGGCAGTCTCAAACAAAGAACTGTAATGAGCTCATACAGAACAAATGGAAGGAGATAATGGCTGAGCGGGCTAGACAGCATACATTTAAACATCATCCCATTTAATGGGAGATGAATTGTTATTTTTATGGAATTTAGAAAGCAATGTTGTTTGTAATTGAACTGCACAGTGTAAACAAAGGGCTGCAGCACCGGTTGGGGTCAAGGGAAGTTGTTTTAAACACAGCAGACACTTGCTGTTAAATTTCAGATTCACGCAAACAGCCGTCGAGGTTGAAGACGCTTGCGGCAAAATAGAGGCATAAGTGCGCGGTCAAATCTGTGGCTCTGCATTACGAGAGCAGTCGTCCCTTACCCCTTCGAGCCAAAGCACTCATTTCCAGCAACACTTTGAGCCTTTCTCTGCCTTTAAAAACCCATTGATCTGCTGACCGTCTCCCATAATGCAATTGGAAAAGAGATTTCCCACACAACCAGATCATAATGTTACTATAATCACATCTAGTTCTTCAGGAGGTTTGAACGTGTCTGTGACAACGTCTCTGGAGAGAGAGGGCAGCAGAATGCGTTTAAAAAGCGCTGTCGCATTAGCTGCCACGGCGTATCCTAAACCCGACACATCCCCCCTCCATAAAACATGGCACGTACAAAGGTAATGTGATGTCACATTGTCTCTCATTTGGAAAAAAATGTGAGTTTTTATGGTTTGCAGGGTAGCCACGGATTGTTAGCTTTGCAGGTTCGCTGTTAATTCCCAACCAGCACACGTGGGAAATTAGCAAATCTGATACAAATCAGCTCCTGGGTTTTTGTGGAAAATGGAATTTTGAAGTGTAATGGAATTAGATTCAGTGGTTACTGTTGCATGTGCTTGGTTATAATGAAATGCACTTGATTGTAATATATTCTGTGAAAATGTAATTCATTATTTGTTGCACCTTGAGCCACCGCTGCTGTGAAACAAGAATATCTTTTCCCCATGTCTTCTGGACGCAGAACACAGAAAAGAACAAGGGACCAAAAAGGTCAAATCGGCTCGCTGGTGGGATTAAACACAAGTCATTTCTCCTCTCATCGTGCCTCATTTGGGTCTGAATGAGGCACCAACTGGCTTTGGTAATAACAAATTATATCTTCAACCCAGAGGGTGTCCATCCAAAGTGTTTCTTAACAACGCCAAATTGCAATCAGACAGTCGTCACAATCATCTTTCACGGGGCATCAAACAAACGGCCCTCAGTATCATCTGAAGCTTAGCTGGCTCTCACAACAAAGTGGCTTTTTATGTCGAAAGAATACAAATGCTTTGTAACTGTGTGATTATTTCTCCCACCGTTGTTTTTACTCTCATCTCTCAGCTCCGCAGAATGCAAATCACCCGACTTTTGAGACTGATTTGTTTACTGTAAATAAGTAAAGGACAACATCTGCAGAGCAGGATGATTAGAATCTTTCTTCAGCGTACAAGGTTCCTTTCAGATTTGTGATCTTTCTTTTTTCATTTTCTTGTCAGCCATGCTAATCAAAATTTGTTGCCGCTTGTTTTTACTGCCAATCATCTGTCAAGATCATGCTTATCACTATTTATCTATGAGGAGTATCTGCCAGTTTGACTTAGTGACATTTCATCTAAACTCTATAAACAAGTACCAAAAATACTGTTGACGTGTTTTTTTAATCTATTTGAGCTCATCTTCACTATATCTCGACAAAGATACTGCAGACAGCATTAACATGCCTCTTGTCTTTTAATGTGATGAATTAAAAATAAAGCAGCGAGTCTTTAACGAAATTAAAACAGTGAGACTAACTGAATGTGCTAACAGTATTGGACATTGATTGGCAGATAGCACCTCGCCCCGCTCCTACACTGAAACTGATGAAAGCGTGATTTGTTTGGATGACATTCAGCTTGTTGAACCGAACACCTCGACAGAATTAAATCTGACAGTTGCATTTCTCTGAGACTGGAGAACTGGGCTAATTTAATCACATCCTGTTGTCAACAACGCCCATCCCAAACTACGACTGATCCTGAGAACATTTAGGAAAGTAATTAAGTTTTCTTGAGGATGCTGGCCAAATTAGCATTCCTCAACTACACATATCCAGCACTGAACTGAACCTTATGGCTATTTCCTGGTAGAGTAAAACTTGCTTCTTACTGTCTTTATGCTATTTTACTCAGACAAAGCGCAGTTATGAGATTATGTGTGACTGAGAAAGGCTATAATTGAGGCCACGATGGCTGACTGTGAAACCAAGTCGGACTCAAAATGACTTCAGGAGGCTTTTGTGCTCATGGGAATGTGGCCACAGTGGCTGGAAACAAAGGAAGAGCTCCCATTGTCGCCTGACTGCTGGACAGGAAATTAGGCTGGGCATCAAAATCTGCATGTTAGGGCGTTAATTGTCTTTCCCAGCACTCGGAATGAAAACTGATTTTCGGAGGATTAGTTGCCTTGTTACTGATCATATATCCAACCTCTTATTAAATGAGGATAGGCCGCGGTGGCAGGGTTCCCAGCCTGCTCCGAACATGACAGGGCTGCCCAGGCATGCGGCCAGCAGAGTAATATTGTTTGGTATGGGGACATAAGGAGGGCACGTTTTACCTGTAACATTCAATTTAATTAAATCACAGCGCTGGATTCCATCAAAAACTGCTGTTTATTAGCATTGTTGCACTTGTTCACACATTTTATGGAGCAGATAAGTCAAAATGGAGTCGCCGGTTGCCAAGACTTTCCCCAGAGCTGCACACGCTGCTCTCTTATCACGTCTGTGCAATCTGCTCGATTTGCAGAGGGACTGGAAGTTAGGGCTGGAAATGTTTCCTGGCTTTCGTTCTCAATGTGTGCACACACTAAGAAGTCCTAAGCATGCATAGTGGTCAGTTATGGATAGTGTGGTCTTATTTTTGCCATCAATCTGGCCTATGGTTGTCTACTTCACAGTAAAAAGGGCTATATTTGTAAATTTTCAAGTACTTTTATTCATAGTTAGTGGTAGTTTTTTAGATTTCCTGTTGGTAACATACAAAGAAAGAATCTTTATCGGCAGATGTGATAAACTGCCCCTTAACTGTAATACTGGAGTCTTCCTAACAAAGAGATAAAAAGCCTCTCGAGCATGGAAAGAGACGCCTTCCCAACCTGACTGATGGAACAGTGAATATGGAGCGTTCTGCATTGTGATGACGGTGGGGAATAAACGCAGAGCGCTGAATCACAGGCAATAATGGCCCAGGCCTCGAGAGCGTGTGCGTGTGTGCCTCAAGCGTTTGTGATCGCTTGCCTGTGTGCGAGTGCGTGTGTGTGTGTGTCCAAGCATTACAGAGGGAAGAGAAACGTTCACCTCTCCGGAGAGCCTCGGACTGACATCAAAGCCATGCAAAGAATCGGCGTGGTGTGTTTGGTATTGATTTGGCCCCTCGCTGAGAAAAAGATTTTGTGTCCCAGTGTGTGTGTAGGCGCAGTGTATGTAAGCTGTGTCCTCACTTCCCTGTCTTTTGCAGAGCATTAAGGTGAGTGTATGTGAATGCATGTGCGGCAGCGGAGCCCGAGCTAACTTAATGATGTTTAAAGGTCATGCAAGCTTTAGTAGACGCTGCGCTCGAGACTCCAGAGATTGCACAAAGCCCACCAGAGACACGCGTTGTTCTGCGTGTCGTCCCTCTCCAGGTTTCAAGGTGAGCAACAAGAAAATAATCGTTACCTCTGGAAAGATTTCGGATGCTGCACAACAACAGAAAACAGTCTCCCTCCTTGCTGTTTCTCACCCACCGGTCGCATACATTTAAAAAAATGCTGCAAATAAATAAAATGGAAATTGGATGCAACTTCGTTCAAAAGTGTCAAACACCCCCCATCCCGCCAAAATAAATCTCAGATAAAAGCAAAGGTAACATTATTATGTAGTGTGAGTGAAGACAGAGCAGCCTCTCTTCTCTCTTCAAACTGATTCAGTCGCTGAATATTTGATTAGTGCTCCCAGTGATGCGGTAATATTTATACACAAATCAGTTGTACATTTTTTATATTGATTGCTGTGGGTGAAAAATTTTCTTCTTGCCAGAGAATAAAGACATGGATGAGAGAGCAAGGTGCTAACTTTGTTAACGTCACAGAGTTGCTCAGCGGCGTGGAGAGGAAACAATGAGCGGGCGTGATGATTTTATTTTTTGACAGCCTCTAACTGTGTAGGCGGTGGCAGCTTAGGTGAGCTGGCTGATCTGTGTGCAGGGGTTGGGGGGTGGGATGCTTACATGGATGAAAGCTCGGGAGACCTCCGTGGCTTGAGTTCAGGGAATCTAATCTAATTTTGAACACTACTTCCTTGTGGATTACTCTGTAAGAGAGGGAAAAGAGGAGGGTATCCGTGTCTCCATGTTAGAGTCTCTCCTCTGCATCTAAGATGTTCAATATCGAACTCACCCTTCACAGTCAATCTAAGACAATTTTCTTTCCTTTCTTTCCTTGAAATATTGAACTGTAAATTCAAAACAGGATGTCAAGTCTTGCTATAACTGTGATGTAAAATGCCATCATTTCTACTGTCAATAGCACCTCTCTTGTAACGAGCTCCCTCAATAGCTCTGGACAACTTTTGGTATTTTGATCAATTTGACCTTTAGGAGAATTCAAACACCATTCCAATGCAGATTAGTTGGGGTGGGGTTATTAAATGTGTTATCAGCGCTCGTGCAGGTTGAGCACATCCAGCGAGGTAGGAAATAATTATTCTCGATAGGATTTATCTTCAATTTCCTCATTTCCTGCTCTGTCTGACTGGAGGGGAGTGAAAAGGAGCCTGGCACGAGGCTTGATCCAGCACCACACGGGGAAATTAAGATGACAAAAAGTGGCACGCGGGCGTCCGCGCACGCCGACATCCATGCTGGTTTTTGTCAGAGCACTACTGAAGTGGATTTCCCATGTTGGCATTTACTCCTCAGTGTTCTTGGGGGCACGTTAAGTGGACCTATGGGTACATATGGCTGCTGCAAACCCACAGTGTTAAGAGGATGTGACATGGTATTTGAAGCAGATCTGTGCAGGATCCCTGAAGCCAGTGAGATGCAGACACAAGGCCGTATGAATGACTCATGGCTCTTCACATCACCGCAGGGGATTTCTGGTGGAGGGTTAAGTGTCCTTAAAGGAACATGCCCAGTCAGCGGGGATACCTGTTGGTCATCTTAACTGAACTGAAGGATCATCAAAATCACAGGGCGGATGCTTTTGGTCCCCACAGCTCACAGTCTGCAGTCCTCACTGGCACTATTTCTTCAGTAGACAGTAGTTCCAATAAAAACAGTTCACAGTGACTTTTTTATGATTTAAATAGTAAAAATGTAGACATGTTCAATCACTACGATTACATTACATTCTGAATAATTACACGTAATCAAGTCTATTCACAGTGTGGTGACTTTAGCTTCTCTTTAGCACATCTTCTATTTCTCAGCCCTTTACAGCCTATAAAACAGGGGGAAACAGTCCAATCATATTTCATGTGAGTTTTTACCTCCCACACAAAAACTGGCAGACTCCGCCATATATCATTTAAGATGACTTGCCATTTAGCATCAGAGCTGCTACACATTTCATTTTTGTCAGCTCTAAGATTATGCTGACAATTACTCAACGCTGTGAATAATACAGTCTTTTCAAGGTGCGACAGAGCAGCTGTCTTCACTAGGGACGGAAGTTGGTGTGTACTGCGTATTATTATTACTTAATAATTACCAGTGTGTACGAAATGTCATCAGGTCCTTGGCAGACCATTCATGTCCTTCAGAATGGAGTGGTGAGCAAAATCTGTATTTTTAGATGAAAAAGATTCATGTCATATCTTGTACAAGTAATGTAGCATGTGATTATCTGTAATGTAAGTGGTGTTATTTGTAGTGACAAACCCACTGAGAATTATCACTCAAATCCATGGTGCATTGCACCTTGTGGGGGATATAACAGCCATAAAATCAGATTTCATGCTGGGCATTTCCAGAAAGAATATTCTCAAATTTCTTTTTAATATTGCTGTGTGTGTGAATATGAATGTGTGATGTGAGTAAGATATTGTTTGCTGATATGTTAATCATTTTATAAAGCTACAAAATCAAAATTCCCCAAACTAGACAAAAAAAATCGTAAAGCTGCTCTAAGTCAGCTGTTTAAAGGTTTTGCAGATGTGAGTGTTGGGCCTACCATTTGACTAAGCCTGAGGTAAGGCCTGTTGCAGGTCATAAAGCCTGAACAGGGGCCTGCAGCACCCCATAAAACCTGGTGACCACACCAGGGGGCCAAAGGAGGAACAATGGGAGTCCTAAAAAGCCT